>CM053326.1:12874586-14074586 GCA_028583605.1 Dastarcus helophoroides
TCTAATTAACAGACCAATAGGTTTGAACATTTATTAGATTCGAAGTTGGGAAATTAAAGACCGGTTTCGATCTTGTTAAATCTCATCAGTTTGATATATTTAACTCGAATGCTAACAAATGTTTCGACAAGTAAGTACTAAAGAATCAACGAACGTCAAGCGTGGGAGGGCTGCATGAATTTACAGGCTAGGTTGTATTCTACTTGCATACGACATTGTTGCCGATGGCCATAGTTGTGGTAGTCTAGGAGTCACACGCTTGACGTTCGTTACTTCTTTATTACTTACTTGTCGGAACATTTGTTAGTATTCGAGTTGGATATACCAAACTGTCGAGAGCTAACAAGAACCAAACCGGTCTTTGGTTTTCCAACTTCGAATCTAATGAATGTTCAAACCTATTGGTTTGTGCATTAGAACAATTGTCTTCTGGGAACTTTCTAGAGAGCAACCGCTTCGCTAGGTGGCAGTGTTTCAACTGTTGGTAGTTCAGCTACCTATGATTCACTATACACGCCTGGAGGGCTGCATGAGTTTGCAGTCTAGGTCGTATTTTACTTGCATACGACACTGTTTACGAATATTTTAGAACCATGAGAGATATAAATCGCTCAATACAAAACTAAAGTGCTAGAGTAAATAAATAGTCACCTTTGGTCACCACCATGTGCAATGCTATAATTATCTAACAATTCTCTCCACTCATAGATAACGTCATAAGTTTCTAGTAAATTAGTAGTGTAGATATGTGTTAAGTATTCATAATCATTTTCTGTTGCAGAAGAATCGTCCGATCTGGGTTCGTCTCTTAAATCTTCAACCTCCATTATATGGGGAACTGCATCTATTCTGAAACCGTCAACTCCAAGGTCAAGATAATGAAGTAATACATTCTGAAAGATGTTAAAAATATTAAATAAGAATAAAAATCTTTTAAAACATGAAGTTTGCAACTCACTTTCATGGCTTCTCTAACTTGTGGATTCCTATAGTTTAAATCAGGTTGAGCTTTCAAAAACTGATGTAAATAATACTGCTGTCTTTGCTCCGACCATTCCCAAGCAGAATTTTTAAACACACTAATCTGTAATTTTATTAGAATTTGTAATCAATTTTGATAGCTGAACAGATCTTAATTAAAGTAGCTATAATATAACTTCTGGGTAGATCATAGCTTTCTCTAAATAATGACGCGATTTACTACGTTTTAAAATTTCCAAAATTGCCGCTATAAAACAACTTTTATTTCTGCCCATTGGTCTGTATATCACGTGATCACTGATCACGCAATTTTTGGAGTTTCTGTTTTGCTGTTTTAAAATTTCTCAAAGAAGAAAGTTAAAATATTAATTTTATTATAAAAAAGATTGCTCAAATACTTTAATTTTCACTAAGAAATAATGCAGTTTATTAGAAAAAATCAAATCTAAGAAACACAATCTTACATGTTGTAGGTAAGGTTCATTATAAGTACTGTATAAAACTCTAAAACCTAAATTCTCTTTCATTTTTGAGAAGATCCTGTTTATCGAAATTTTTTTTCTATTCATTTCATCAAATGACCAATTAAATGTTCTGTAATTAAACCTTCTTAAAATTGAAAATATATACGACCGCAACCATAGATTAGTTTCGGCCTTCCTTGGCCTCATCAGTATGGTTCGGTGGTTGTATACACTTCCAACTTAAAGCTAGGTGAATATCAATGGATCTTGCGATGCAACCCGTGATACAATCTTTGCCTCATCTACGTGAATTTTGCAATTGCAATCTGGTTTTCATTAAATTCTAATGAAATTAGATTTTAATTGCATCGTAATAAACTTAAACTAAACTCTCTAAACTAAAGAGAAATTGTTTTGTACTCTTTGTTCAAGTAATATGTATACAGGGTGGTGTAGGTTATTCGTCATTAATTTTGGTATGTGATAGAGCAACAAGAAAAAAGTAGACTTTTATCAGAAACTTTTCTTAAGAAATGTTTCCGAACAACGATACAGGGTTGACATTTCCAACCCTTACTTCGTGAAATTCTTTAATATTTATAACTATTAAACTTTATTAACGATTAAAAAGCAACAGATATTAAAAATTCAACACCGGACCAGGTTTCGCATTACTGCATCATCGGCGGTTATACCGGCAACCTCATGATGCAGTCATGAGAAACCTGGTCCGGTGTTAGCAGATATTTATCGAAACATTGTGGAATTTTTAATAGCTATTGCTTTTTAATCGTTAATAAAGTTTAATAGCTATGAACAATACCGGGTGTCAAACTAGTGGAAAAAAACTGGTTTTCTCGTCATAACTTCTAAACCACTCCATCGATTTCCGTCAAATTTTGGCACACAGACTAATGTAGTACATCCCCAAATAATAATCAAAATCATTCAAAAAAATTCTTCAGTGCCGTGAATATTCAGGGTCCGCATCTCCTTCTCCCATCCCAAATTTCAGTGCGACTGGAAATTTTAAACCATTGGATTACTAAAATACGATATATATGTACGAAACACTTTATTATTTACCAGATACAAAAAAAGCAAATAAACAATTAAATTAGAATAATAAGTTCTCAAAATGCAACCCACCGAACTCAAGTCATTTACAAACTCTTTGGCCACGAAATTAATTGCTGCTAAGATTTGAAGAAGACTTGGAAATTGATGGAGTGATTTAAAAATTATGACGAGAAAACCGGGTTTTTCCACAACTCTGACACCCTGTATCGTTGTCAGGAAACATTTCTCACGAAACACGTATCAAAATTCATGACGAATAACTTGGAGCATCCTGTATATGAATGATGACAAAACTATGACAGCATACCAAAGCTGACACCGTCAAAACAAGGTTAATTATTACTCATTTGCTTTTAGTTATGAATTGTCATTGTGCAAAAATAATCAAGACTGCTGATATTCAATAATATGAGATTGCTGAGGCGCTAGAACCTACAATACTATATTGTCACAAAAACAGAAACTGTACAAATCAATCACTACTAACTTTTAGTTAACAATTTAATTTAATTATATCCTTGCAATAAGTTCATTCAATAAGATTTTACTAATAAAACTTTTTTTATTTCCGATTCTGTAGCCAATAATATGTTTTTAATTACAGTTTTAGATAACTAAATGTCTAAATTAATCTCAGTATTATCAGTTTATATCAGTGGCGTGTCGTTATTTTTATGAATAGGGAAGCTGACCAAAAACCCTTTAATTTTGCTTTTATTAGTATCCAAAAAATAATATTCCTTTCGATTAATCGAAATAACGAAATAAATTTAGGATTTCAAAAGAACATTCAACTTGCGAAAAGATGTTGAAAAATGTTCGAAAAAAATTATAAATTTTATATGCAGATGTTGTCGAAATTTATTTAAAATAAATCCAGATCAAGTTAAACTTTGAATATGAAGTATTTCTTTAATGTTTAGTTTTCAGTTTAAATTTGGATCCTTACTCAAAATTTCGAATTAAAATTCTAAATTAAAAAATTGCAAAAATCATTTTATTCAAAAAACGGTACAAAATATATTTTTTCCTGAGATCTTTGAAACTTCAACATTTAAAGTAGGGAAAATGTAAATTTATTTTTTAAAAGAGTCCAGATTATCAAGTCGGAATTTCAAAAAAAGTCCAAATTTCGAAAGAGGTACCAAAATTTGAAAAAAATTCTGAAACAAGTTCAAATTTTTAAAAATTCAAATTTTTGAAATTAAAATTAGAAAAAGAACTTGAAATTTCTAAAAACCGTCGAAACATTCAGGTCATAGAAAAATTATAATGATGGAAATTTTGAGAAAAAGTAGAAATTTGGAAAAATTCTTATTTTTCAAAAAAAAAGTCTAAATTTTCAAAAAGGTCGAAATTGTTGTCAATATTTCAAAAAAGTAGAAATTTCTATAACATCTGAAATCTCTAAAAAATTGATATTTCTTGAAAATAGTCAAAATTTTGGGAAAAAGATCTAGATTGAAAAAAAAAATAAATTTTTTTAAAAAGTCGAAATATTTAACATAATCTTAGATTATAAAACCTCAACATGCTGATTGAATTTTTTTTAAAATCATAATTTCAAAAAAAGTCGAAATTTCCAATCAAAAAAGTCGACATTACGAGAAAAAGTTAAAATATTGAAAAATAAATTTTGAAAAGTTAATATGTTAAAATGTCCAAATTGAAATACAGAAGTTGTCCCCTGAAACTAAGAAAGATTAAAAAACACAACAAAGGTTACTTTAACGCGTTTCGACAGCCAAGCTGTCATCTTTAGAGGGAAACTTGGTTTCAGGAGACAAGTTCTGTATTTCAATTTTTGAAGATAACCAAGGACCAGTCCGTTCCACCAAACTTATGTCTAAATTGCCAAAAAATCGAATTTTTAAAATAAAATTAAATTCTTAACAAAAGTAAAATTTTTCAAAGAATTTTAAAAATTACGAAGAAATTTGAAATTTCGAAAAAAATTTGAAATATTAAGAAAAAATTGAGATTTTGAGAGTCGAAGTTGAAATTTTGACAAAAGTCTAATTTTTCGAAAAAAAGCCCACGTTTCAAAAAAAAATTTGAAATTTCAAATCAAAATTTTCAAAAAAATTCAAAATTCTAGATAAAGTTGAATTTTTGAAAAACTTGGACATTTTTAAAAAATGGTCAAAATATCACGACAAAAAATAGATTTTAGAAAAAATCAAATTTTTAAATGAGTTGAAATTTTCAGTAAAAGTTAAAATTTGGAAAAATAGCAAAAACTTTGAGAAACAGTCGAAATTTTCAGTAATAAATCCAAATTTAAAAATTCGAATTTTTAAATCAAATTCAAATTTCCAACTTGGGTCAATTTTTTTAAAGAACTTTAAAAATTATAAAGAAAGTCGCGATTTTGAAAAAAAATTGAAATTTTGAGAAAAAAATCAAAATTTAGGAAAAAAATCGAAATATTAACAGTCTAATTTTTTGAAAAAAAGCTCACCTTTTAAAACAAATTAAAATTTTAAATAATATTCATAATTTTAGAAAATGTTAAATTTTCGAAAAACTTAGACATTTTCAAAAAGTGGTCAAAATTTCACGACAAAAAACTAGATGTAAGGAAAAATCAAATTTTCAAAAATGTCGAAATTTTAATCATGAGTAAAAATTTCGAGCAAAAGTGTAAATTTTATTTAAAAAGTCAAGATTTTTTAAATAATTGAAATTCTCGCAAAAATTTTTTAGTCGAAATTTCAAAAGGAAGCCAACATTTTGAATTTCTTTTGGTCTTAATTTTCAAAATAATCAAAATTTTCAATAAATATTATTAAAAAAGGTATTTCGGAATATTTTTTAAAGAAATAGGTGAATAGTGAATTTTTCAAGTAAATGATTCAAATTTTCAACAAAGAGCAATTTTTCAAAGTTGTAATTTACAAAAAGTTGAATTTGGAAAAAAGTGGAATTTGGAGAAAAAGTCGAAAATTTAAAAAAAGTCAATATTTTGAAGAAAGTTAAAATTTTTATTCAGAATTTCAAGAAAAGGGGCAAATTTTGAAAAAAATAACAATTTGCAACAAAGTCGAAATTTTTAAAAGAGAGTTAATATTTTCAGAATATTCGAAATTTTCAAAAAAAGGTATTTTTTTAATTTTTTGAGAAATAGTTTACATTTTCACAAAAATTTCAAACTTTCAGCAGAAGTCGAATTTTTGAAAAAATTGTAAACGAAGTGGTTCAAATTTCGACATTAAAAGTCGAAATGTCGGCATGAAAAGTCGAAATTTGGAGAAATAATCAAAATTGCTAAATTTCGAGAAAACAGAAATTTTGGAATTCGAAACATTTGAAAAAAACGGATGAAATATCGAAGCTTTCACTAAAAGCCGGGTTTACAAAACAAGATATTTAATTAAAAATAACGAAATTTTGAAAAAGTCAAGATTTACAATAGAAGTTGGAAAAATAAAGTTTTGGAAAGACAAAATATTGAAATGCCTCAATTTCGAAAAGAGTTGAAATTTTCAATAATAAATTGAAATTTAAAAATGTTAAATTGGTCAAGAAAAGTTAAAATTTTGAAAACATTCGACATTTAAAATAATAATTTTGAAAAATGTTGACATTTTCAGTAACAAACGAAATGTTTATACTCTTTCGCTTTTTAAAAATTTGTACACAAATAAATTTTGATTAATTATGTCAAAAATAAGTTGAATGTGTTATTTTATAGATACAATTGTTAAATTCCGATCGTAAGCGTTACTAATATCAATAAACCGTGGTCGCAACTGTTGTGTAAAAAAAAGAGTTATTAAAATAAAATGAATTTGGGCAACTTTGGATATTCTGTTTATCTTCTTTGCGAAGCATTGGTATTTTTATTCATGTTTTATTGGTTTTTTCTTTGCCAGTTCCTTAATAGAAGGTTTCTGAAAATCTAGAATTAGTGGAAGTAGTAGCTGGCGAAGAAAAATCCAATTAAACTTGAATGAAAATAAACATTTTTATTTTCATAAGGAAAGCTGGGTTTCCCTAGCTTTCATGAAGAACACGCCTCTGGTTTATATTAAACATTTAAGAAAAATTTAAAAATCTGAAATTTGAACAAAAAAAAACCTTAAAAAATAATTCTCTAAAAGAACTGTTTTAGAAAACTCCAATCTTATTTTTTTTTAGTTTTTAAAAGGTTGACTAAATGCACATTACATTCATACATTCAATAGTTTTTTCCATGAATTATATGAATCAGCCCTCAGCCCGTAGTAGTTTACCAATTTAACCAATTTTGTATATTTAATAATAATAAAGTTAGCAATCCTGCTAGATGATCCTCTAGTAGATAAAATCGATAATATTAATGAATCAAATATTAAGTACCAGAAATCTTGAAAAATAATAAAGTTAAGATTTGCGGTTTAGTAAATAAGCGTTCTATAAATATAGCTTTGAAATTGTTAAAAGATAGTAGCAAGAACTTACACTACTTTAAAATCATCAGGACAAAATATGATATTATTCCATACAAAACTTGGTAAACCTAAGAAAGACATATTTTTGATTGCAAATAGATAAATATATATTTCTAGGAAATTTTACTAGAAGTAAGTATAAAAAATAGAATTGTGCTGTTTCAAAATATTATGGATGTTAATAAATACATACCCAATTGTTAGGCACTTTTCCTTTTTCTCCTGCCCAAACGTAAAAGTCCTTATAATCTTCTGATCCATTAAGAGAAGCTTTAAACCACTCATGTTGATCACTGGTATGATTAGGAACAAAATCCAAAATAATTCTTATCCCTAGCTCGTGTGCTTTTTCTATAAGTGCTTTCAAATCATCATTTGTTCCATACATCGGATCTACTTCATAGTAATCACTGATGTCGTAACCCATATCTATCTGGGGTGATTTAAATATAGGAGAAATCCATACACCTGTTACCCCCGCATCTTTTAAATGATCTAACTTTTCGAGTATGCCTTTTAGATCGCCATTGCCGTCGTTGTCACTATCCCTAAACGATCTTGGATAGATTTGGTAAAAAACACCATGTTTCCACCATTCCGTGTTCACTTCTTCGCTCTGCCCGAGAACGAAAGACGTGGCACAGAGCACTATCAATATCAGTAAATATTTCATCGTTCTTTGAAGGTCTCCTCAATTATTTTCAATTATATAAGGAATGATAATTTTGCTAAGTGCAATCAGAGATAACGATAAGACAAATATTTGCGAATTATTTTACTGAATTGAATTTAATATGTTTTCCGTAGAAAACATAAGAAAAACTGAACCCCGATTATGGATGTGTAGTATATAATTACTGATGTTATTTTCTGACTAAATAATTTAATGACACATGTCTATTGTGCAACAACTATACGTTGGAAGTCATTTTAAGTTATTACAACTCGCCAAGTTATTATGCAACATTAAAGCTATTAATACGCTTGGAGCTTAACAAAACATTAATACTGATGGTAGGCAGAATCGTAATGCACATTTGCTTGTAGAACACGAACAAAAACAGTAGCGAGATCAGTCAAAAAGTATACTGAGGCATAATTCTTAAGTATCAAATTGATGGCTCTTGAAAATGAAAGAGAGCCAATCGTCCACAATTGTCGTTGTTGGTCCGATTCTAATGCAAGGATATTTTATGGGAAGTCATACATAACATCCGACAAAAGGAAATGTATGAGTTGGATATTTTGATGACGTACTTATTTCTTACCACAGATAATCTCACTGAGTGATGTCTCATGCACATGATGGTCCCAAGACAAATTACGGCTCACATTCAGTCCTAGGATGGATAGATTGGAGCCCATCGGGAGAATTTTACCCTCCATGAGAGTGTTGGTTGCATTATCCCTTGCTGTTTTCTTAGAGACAGAGGCTTGAGTTTTTGAGGCATTGAAGTCAACCAAATATCTATTTTCCAGTTCCGAAACGATCTCAAAATCTCAATTAATTATCTGTATTTGCTGTTTTCTTAGCCCAGGGATGAGCAACCTTTTTTCAAAGCGGGCCAAGTGCAAAGGTAAAAATTTTGCGGGGGCCACATGTGAGAAAAATATGAACGCTAAATTAGATCATTAACACTAATCATTCAGTTTCTATTAACAAAACAAAAATGATAATAAAGTTCTATAAAAAATTATGTAATTAAAATGCATATTAGAAATAAAACAAAGATAATTATTATGGGGAGAAAATCTTAAACAAACTTTAATGAGAATTTTGGAGTTGCTTCTTTGCCAAATTTACCACACCAACTGGCACAGAACTTTTTTCCAATCGCACTTATTTAGTCTGGACCCGCGGTCCCTTTTGACTATTTCGATCGCGAAAAATAATTGTTTGCAAACATAAGTTCTTCCAAAATCATAGGCGTAACTGGAATAGGACAGGGTAGGGATTCTTGCACCCTTCTGGTTCATGGAGCAAACCAAAAATTTATATTGTTACGCGTTATCGGTTCGAAATGATTATAACGCCGTGAATTATAAACCACTTTATTTCCAAACTAAACTCGGAACCCTACAACTAAATAATTAACTCACTTACTAACTACACTGACTTTTGACTGTCTGAGGGAAAGCCAACCGGACCCCCTTTATGTAGATTTCTGGTTCGGGTTCTAGAAGTTTTCAGCAGATAAGGACTTATCGTTTGTCGAAATTTCTGGAACGCTTATCTGCCGTTTGTTTCATTATTCGCGGCCGCTTTCCCTTATCAAATCTTTCTAAAAAATTTCCTTAGATTCTAAATTCCATAATTACATTTCGTTACAATATGTATTCAATTGTGAAACTTTCCATTTCTTCAGAATGCATCCTTTCCTTAAAACATTTTTTTCTAAATTTCTACTTTATTCGAAAATTTCTTATATCTTTTACAAAAGTTGTCTTTTTCTTTTGAAATTTCGCATTTATTCACAAAAATGGACTTCTTTTATTAAAAATCACTGTCAAAATATCAAATTTAGAAGTTCGTCGTTTTTTTCTGAAATTTCGCCATTTCTCAAGATTCGACTTTTTCTTATTTCAACTTTTTTTAATTCTAAAAATTTCAGCTTGTTTATTAAAATTTACCTTTTCTTCCAAATCTGGTCGATCTTCGAATAAAAAAGTATATTTTTTTGAAATTTAATAATTTTGTAAAGGGACAAAAATTACCAAAAGAATATTGTTTTGTAAATTTCAACCCTTGATTAATCCACATTTTTGGAAATTTTAACTTGTTTGTCAACATTTCGATGTATATCACAGTATTTGACATTTTCTGATGCCCATCGGGGCAAGTTAGGGCGCTCGTCTTTCTCCGACTCAAGCCGTCAAGAGGAAATAAGTATTCGAGTTTTTCTTACAGTTTGCTCTTACTCGAAATTACAATTATATCTGACTCTTTCTGGGAAATTTCGAAATTTCACTAAGATTAAACGCTTTTTCTCAAAATTTAGAACTTTTTCTTAAAAGTTCTCTCCTAATATCGTCTTTTTCTCTTAATTTCGACTCTGAATGTCGACTTCAAAGTTTTTTCAAAATTTCGCTTTTTTTCAAATTCCGATATTTTCCCAACATTTAACTGAAAATTTTTAGATTTTGATTATTTTAGAAATTTTGACTGGTTTCCTTTTTTTAGGAAATCCTGATTTTTATCTCAATATCCGATATTTAATATTTCTATAATTTTTTTTCTTTTTCCTGGTAAATTCACTCCTTTTTTTCAAAATCTTGAATTTCTCTAAAATTGCATTTTACCTAAAGTGTCTTCTTCATTGTCATGTCATTTTCAAAATTTTGATTTTATTTTCAAAATCCTACTTCTTGGATTTTTGTTTCAAAAATGGTTTATTTATTTCAAAATTTTGTCATTTTTCTAAATATTTGTCCTTTTCAACAAATTACGACTTTTATGCTTTAGGGTTTTAAAAATGTTCACTTTTCTCTCTAAATTACATCGAAATGTTAATAAAAATGTTGCGAAAAATATTTTTGGGGATTTTCAGAAAAATATTTCTTGTAAATTCAATATCCTTACGGAATTTTAAATTTTGAGAGCTATGTTTTTGAAAATTGTGAATTTTTTCTCAAAATTTGACTTTTTCTGAAAATTGCCGTCTTTTCACGAATTAGACCTTGGCTTTTAAAATTCTTCGAATTTTGAACATTTCTCACGTTTTTGAGAAAGGTTAGGTTTTTATTTCTAATATGATTTATTGAAAATTCCAACTTTTTCAATTTCTCTCTTAAAATTGGCCTTTCTTTTGGAAAATTTGGGATATTTTCTAGAAAGTTCGATATTTTTCTAGAAATTGCAACATATTTTTTCCGGTAATGCCAACTTGTCCGAAATTCATCTTATTGTCCAAATTTTTAATTGTATCTCAAAATTCGATGTTATCTGTTTCTGGACACTTCCATTTAAAACTGAAGTTTTTCCGAAGATTTAGAGCCAAGGATGAGCAAAAGGCGGCCCGCCTAAGCTCTTCTGCTTTCCATAAAAATTTTGGAAAAGAAAATGTCAAACAATTTGACAAAAAAAACAACGTACCATTGGAAAAAACATATGTTGCCAACAAACACGAAACATTTTTTATACTTGAGAAAATAAATTCCTTCAGATAGAAGTAAATGAAATGAAAAATTCATGAACAAAAAAGAAAACCTTCTAGCTGGGAAATGTGTATTTTTACTTAAAAACTACAGAACTGAGGAGATCACATTTTCAGATTAAAGCTGAAATTTTTAAAAAGAGAAGAGAAGAATCTTTTGGAGAACTTTAAGAAATATAGAAGTTTAGAAAAAGTGGAAATGCAAAAAGAGACGAAATTTCCAGAAGTGGTTGTCGAACAAGAAAGATGACACCAGGCTACTACCATCTGCGTAGCTATATATCAGACTGGAAGTTGAGGCTAAGAGATCGTTTAAATTTAACAGAAACACAGTAAGGGACAGAACAGGCCCCTGAGGCACCCCTGTATTAACCGCAAATGTCTCAGATGAGCAGATACCATCGATAACGACCTAAAGAGAGATATCTTTAGGTCGTTATCGATGGTATCTCTATCTCTATCCGAGAGGAAACTGGATATCAAATAACAGAGGTGGAAATTTATAAGATATTGATTTAGCGAGAAGAAATCGGTACCAGACTCTGTCGAAGGCTTTTGACATATCCAATACCACAATCCTATATTTCCCTAGCTGATTCCAGGTATCAGTAGCAGATGTCAGGAGATCACCAGTTAAATATAGTTGTCTGAAACCGTATTATTTGTCCGAGATAATTCTATTCTCCTCCAGATATTTCAGAACCTCGACGTTGACAATCTTCTCCATCACCAGATATAACGGGCACCAAAAATATTATGGCAATAGTTGTTAGTCAGATTCCTTTTTCCCTTCTTAGGAACAGGCTGTGCCTTATCAGGTTTTCAGATGTTATGAAAAAGAAAGTGTAAATAATTTGCCTAGGACAGCAATAGAATCAGAAGCTTGAGAAAAATTTTCTTGATTGTGCGTTGCGTAAAAACAACTTGACAAACAAAAGAAATTGATGTACCAACCTTAGGCTCTGCGTTGCGCGATTCAAGGTAAGAATTTTGAGTGAAGCTTGAGTTTAGCAGGTCAGCAGTCGCAATATTTTTGTTGTCATCGAGTAAAGGTGGGAAATTTGAAAATGTAAAATTCATTCCAATTGATTTAGCAAATCCTCAAAAAATCTCGAGCCCTTTGGACAGTCAATGAACCTCTGGTACATTTTACCGAACGAAATCACTTTTTACTCAATTTAGTGCATCTATAAAGGTAATCCGTGTTCTGACTGAAGGATTAAGTTCTTCAACGACGATAGTTGTAATTTTTGTAGGAAACAGCCTGAGTATATTTTTTGTTCAACCAAGATTTACTGTAGGCAGACTTTTTTTGGAAATTGGGAATTGAGCATTCACATAGCAACCAGAATAGTTTCAGTAATAGATTCGGCGACTAAGAAAATGTCTGAGTTAGCAGACCTCTTTCTATGTCAAACTTGCAAAGAAGTCTCTTACATCTTTCCAGTTTACATAAACGAAATGTCAAACATTCTGCTACGTCTGAGAGAATTGTGGTTATGTAAATTGAAATAAAGGCTGCTACAATCTTGTGATGGGAGTTTAAAAGCGATCCATTTCGACGTTTTTCCGAAAAATAATTTTTCTGAGAGTTATTGCTTCTATTTAATTTTCAAAAGCACACGATGTTTTTTTTATTTGGTCATTAAAAGGTTCTTTCGACTTTATTATATCCAGGACTTCAAAACTACCTTCACTTCATCGTCCAAGATGTGATGATTGACCTTGAGGTCTCGCTTTAGCAAAAAAAAATAATAATAAACATTGCACAGTGAAAGATCGGGTGAGTAACAAGGGTGCGGAATCGGTTCAAACTTCAAGCTTCGCATAGCCTTTGTAGCTGCGTACCGAAGTGTATGGACGAGCCTTGTCAGTTGCAAGATTTTTGACTCCTGTACTGCCTCTAACACGACAAAATCGACATCGAAAGTCTTTTAGAGTCTACATGTACTAAGAAGTACTAGGGTAAATCAAATATGAACTGTGATTTGTTTTTGAAAATTTATTGGTTACAAGACACATATATGAAAGTTATTAACTATTTTTCTACATAATCTCCTGAATTTCTTGTGCATTTTTTTCAACTGATTGGGAGTCTTTTAATGCCATCATCATAAAAAAAGGAGACGTGTTTACAACCAATTGTGCACAAATGTCTCAAAGGCAGCATCATCATGGAATCGCTCACCTTCTAGAGCTTCTTTCAGTGGCCCAAACATATGATAATTGCATGGTGATCAGTCGGGATTATAAGGAGGATGTTCTAATGTTGCCCAATGCATTTCTTCTAATTTTTTGATCTGTCAGATTGGCTGAATAGGAGCGGGCATTGTTGTGAAGCAAAATCACATTTCGGACCAAAAATTCACACCTCTCCCGCCGATATGCACATTTTGTTTCATCCAATAGCTGGCAGTAGTAGGCGCCATTAACCGTACGACGTTTATGCAGAAAATCGACGTGCACAATAACGTTAATCTTGTTCGCAGACACAATGATCCGAGGACGATGACAATAAGGTTCATTTTCAACTTCGTCCTTCCAAAAATTTTTGTGCCATTCATACACTTGAGTTTTCTTCAAAACAAGTATACCAAAACTGTACTTTAAGTCTACGAAAAATTTGGGCGGGCTTTACACCTTCAACGGCAAGAATAATGCGCTGCGCAACGTGCGGATGAACTTCTTGCTCACTCATTGTATTTATAACTAACGAATGGCGGGAACGGAATTTGCTTGTGCGCAGGAAGTTCACGTGATATCCCCACCTAGCATATCTAAGAGTATGTGTACACTCCCGATGCCCTTATAGCGACATGATAGAATTTCTGTTTAATATTTAATTTACCCTCGTATTTACCATTGCCCCTCATTCCAGAAAATCAGTGACACAAAGTTGATAAGCATTCCAAGACACAGTCAAAATATTTTTTGTGGGTGCCTGTCACCATGAATATTCTTAAACCACCACGAATTTCAGTAAGAATCAGTTTTCCAGCAGCTAAAAATTCGATAAGAGCAGCTATTTAACTTACTTTAACGTAGCACTAGTACCTGTTCCCATACTTTCGCTTCTCAAAATACACTAGACATGAATAGAATGTAGAGGGGGAAGTGCTACTTCCACATTCCAACTGGCGCGCTTCTGAAGGCCATTTCGTTCGCGCAGTACAAGCATGTGTGCATTACTTTTCAGCCTATCCTCGTATAATAATAGTACAAAAAATAGTTTATTCAATGCCAAGCAGATGCAAAAGAGAACTGCTAGTCAAAGTAACCAGCATATCTAAAATAAAACTTCAACAGCCACAGGCAAGCCACCCATTTGATTTTATAAATATAAAGTTAATCAACTGAATTGGCAAATGTAAAGTTCTCTGAAAATTTGATAAATAAGAAAGTGAACTGGAGAGATTTGCATAGTTTGTTGGCGTTCTGTGGTTAACAGATTGGGAGACAACTACATATTGTGTTGAGAATGATAAATATTCAACATGAGAGAATAAATTTCTAATTCAATGCATGCATAAGCGAAACTGTTGTCCACCAAGACGGCTTCATATGATTTAGGGATTAAATTTAGTATGATGCTGTATTCAAAAATTCTCTTGCATTTGTTTTCAATTAAAAAAGAAGGCAAGGTTTTAATATAACCCCTACTATAAATCAATAAGTTCCGAAAATATGAAAAATTGTTATCATAAAAATGTAAAATACAAAATATATGCTGCTCTTGAAAGAAACAAATAACTGAAAGTCCCTTCGTCCCAGCACAATATTCCACTTGCTCCGGTGCGGCCAATTCAATTATACTCCTGTCTATACTTATCGAACAAATTTGTTAACAAAATGGTTTACTGTTTGCACTTTCTATTAAACAGTACGAATTGGCTTATAGTTTCCTTTTTTACTTACAGTTAGAGAAAGGCTAGATTTTGTATTTTGAAATATCCCTAGACAGTTGTGCCTTCGCGCATTATTTGTGCATTATTTATATAGCAAAAATGATAAACATTGAGGGAAAATTACCTTATTAGTAATTTAATATAAAATCGCTATTAGAAAACACTTTGAAAATTAATATTTTAGGCAGCCTAGTAGTATTTTTTTTAAGTTCAATCCACTCGCAAAAGGCCAACTTCATTATGCCTTCAAAGTACCGCCGAGTAGGATGAGGAAACGGATTCTATTCCTTGGAATTTCCATAGAAAAAGAGTCTTCATAGACAGAAGTCCTCACTGTGTCAAGCTGAACTGCACAGAAATTTGCTGTCTCCGACTGTCTTGTATGCCTTAAAAATCTTGCCCTTTTGAGGGGGAATCAATTCTATTAGTTTCTGCGAGCATCTCCCATGAAAGTACTTGAAGAAAAGAGATAAGTCACCAACCATCCGCCTGTGCTCTAGTGTTTCGAGAAAATTTGTCAAACTCTCATCATCAATTAGGCGAATCGCTCTTCTTTCAATTGAATCCAAAAGAGCCAAAGTGTGCTTTTGGGACTGAACTCCAAACAGTGAGAACAGTATTCTAGTGTTGACCTTACTTGAGCTCTGTATAAAGAGAGTAGCTAATGGGATGTGAAGTACTTTTTAGCTCTATAAAGAAAACCTTAGCTTCTGAGAGGCGGACTTGGCAAAGGCGTGCACATGATCGTCCCAAGAGAAGTTAGTGCTCGCATTCACTCCGAAGATAGACAGATTAAATCTCGTCGGAAGGATCTTACTGCCCATGATTATGTTTGTTGCATTATTCCTTAATATTTTCTTAGACAAAACCGCCGCCTGAGTTTTTGAGGCATTGAAGTCGACCAGATTTTTCTTACCCCATTCCAGAATTATTTCGAGATCTCGATTAATCATCTGTATCTGCTGTTCCCTTAGATGATCTGAAGCAGCGACGGATAATGATTTGTTAGGAAAAAAAGTTGACACTGGGCTACTATCATCTGCGTAGATCAGATTGGAAATTGAAGCTAAGAAATCGCTTATGGCTTTTAACTTTACAACTAAATTCACAATTACATTGAAACAAATAGGTTTTAGCATTTTACCTGATTAAACAAATATAAATTAAATTAAATAAAAACAATTTACAGTATTATACAGAAATGCAAATGATAGATCGATGATTTGGAAACATTCATAAACTTCGTTGTTTCAACAGTGATTTCTCAACAGAAAAAATGTGGATTTATCGATTTTTATCATCAATGACCAATTTCATTTAATATCAGTACATCGATATTTAACTATATACAATTTTAAGAAACTCGAAATTACAAGATATACTTCCTCCGAGATTGGACCGTGTTAGAGAATCACTAAAAGTGTTCGACGTTTCGCCCACCATAGTAGGGGGCTTCTTGAGCTACAAAAGAAACAAATAAAAATTACAATAAAAATACAAGAAAAATATACAACAAATAAAAAATCCAAATTCAAACATGAGAGCACGGTAGCTCATGTCCACCATACTAGAAGCGAAACTCTTCTGATGAAAATCAACAATCAAAAATGGCACAAAGGATAAGACAGATAAAGCAGAAGAGCGCGCCAACTCAGTACCATACCAAAGGTGAAACTCTTCGAAAGAATTTTGCCTCTGGTATGGTGTGTAACGAAATGTAAATTGCAGAATTTAGTACGTAAGAAAATTTTCTAGAAGGATCTGATAAGGGAAAACGGCCGCGATAATGAAGCAAGCGGCAGATAAGCGTTCCAGAAATTTCGGCAAACGATAAGCCTTATCTGCCAAAAACTTCAAGAACCCGAACCAGAGATCTATATAAAGGGGTTCCGGTTGGCTTTGCCTCAGTCAGTCAGTCAGTCAGAAGTCAGTGTAGTTAGTTAGTGAGTTAGTAGTTAGAAGTGAGTTAATTATTCAGTTGTAGTGTTCCGAGTTTAGTTTGGAAATAAAGTGGTTATAATTCACGGCGTAATAATCATTCGAACCGCAACTGATAAACTGAATGAAATGATTATTTTTTAAAAAATTTTAGAGTTTCTCAAAAATTCCATTTTTTTCCAATATTTTTATTCAAAATATTGAAAGTCTTGAAAAAGTGAAAATTTGCAACAAATATTACTTTTACTTTCAAAACCAACAAAATATTTTCTCATAATTAATGCTGCTTTTACTTAAAATTTTGGCTTACATGTTAGAAAATAAATGAATTTTGAGAATAGTTAGATTAAAAGCAATTAATGAATTTTCGCTTTGACTTAAATTCTGACATACTCCCGAGAGTTCAAGAAAATAATTGAAACAGTCGAATATAGAAAAGAATTTGAGAATTTACAGAAAAAGCCGAAGCTTTAAAATAAGATTTTTTTTCAGCAAAAAGTCAAAATTCGAGGACAAAAGTCAAAAACTTTATAGAAATAATGAATTTCAAGAAAACAGGAACATTTGTAGAAAAACAAAAGGCAAAATTTTGAGAAAAGTCGATATTCTAAGAAAAATGTTTAACCTTCCTAATAAAATTTGGATCTAATTTCAAAAAAAGTTAAAATTTTGAAAAAAGGACGAGATTCAAATCGAAATCCAGATTTCTAGAAACATAAAATGTCTGATTTTGTACTAATTTCTAAAAAAAAACAAAAACCATAAAAATAATAAATAAAAGGAAGAAGAAAGAGAAATTTTACCAAAGTCAAAATAACGAGTAAAGGATCAAAGCTTTGAGAATAATATCAGCTTTCTTATTAAAATGTCAAACTTTGAAACCAAAGTCGAATTTTGGGAATGAAATTTAAAATTAAAAAAAAATATGAATTTCGAGGATTAATTAAAATTTTGAGCTAAATTTAAAAAAACTTTAAATTAAAGAAAAATTTGAATGTCCAGAAAAATACCGAACTTTAAAAAACGCATAGTATCCCCTAGAAAATCAGTTTTTTAGAAAAAAGTCGAATTTTGAGAATTGAGTTCGACTTAAAAAAAGACAAATACTGAATAAAAAACCGTAGAAATTTTGGTAAAAGGCGAATTTCGAGGCAAAAATAGAAATTCGCAAAAACACAAAAATTTTGAGAAAAAAAAAGTTGAAGTAACTGGAGAAATGTTTGCGCTTTTTTTAATAAAATTTGCATCTAATTTCTAGAAAAGTCGAAATTTCCAGAAAAAAAACCAAATTTCGAGGTCAAAATCGAAATTTAGAAAAAGAAAAAGTGTAACATTTTGCGATGAAAGACTGCATTTTCGGACAAAGTCAAACTTTAAGCAAAATGAAGAAAAAAAAGCAAATTCGAAACAGGTCAATTTTTTTAATGAAAGGTCAATATTTTAAATAATGCCTGAGTCAGATTTTCCATCAGAAAATCAATTTATTAGAAAAAAGTGGAAATTTAAAAATAAACTAGAAATGTTGAACAAAAAAACTAATTTTCAAAAATAAATTGGAAGCCCGAAAAGAACCACTTCAAAAAAAACCTCCAAATTTTCAGAAAATACCGAATCTTAAAAGAAGACGAAATTTGTTAGAAAAAATTTAAATTAAAAAAGAAGTTCTATAATATTGAAGATAAAATCGTACTTAAAAAGAAAAATTGAGGAAAAAAGTCGACTTTTCGATAAACAGACGAATTTCGAGGAAAGAGTCGTTTGCAGAAATATTAAGTAAAAGATGGCGCACATATGTATGTACTGTACGGGAAGGGAAGCAACAACGTCAAAGAAAATTAATAAACCTTGAATGTGTTTTGTAGAAGGCAAGCTTACAAGAAATTTAATGATTAAATTGCAGATTTAAAAATGTTGGTTTTTAAATTTAAACAGAAAAGGCAAAAAAGTTCAAAAAGTAAACCAGAGAAACCGGAGAAAAATTGACAATTCCTTAAAAATTAAGAAATTTTTTAACTTTGGAAAGTTAAGAAATTTAAAATTAAAAATTTCTGCAAAAAGTAGAAGCTTCTGTAAAATTAATAGTTTGAGACATTTTTTTGAAGATTTTTATTTTTTTCTAAGATTTCAATTATTTTTAATTTGAAATTTCATTTTCGGATTTTTAATTGTTTGTGAAAATGTTGACTTTTAGCCAGACTTCTAGAGAAAAGTCATAACTTTGGAACAAAAACTGGAATAAAAAAAAAATTTTTTTTAAATTTTATATTGCAAATTTGAACTGGAAATTTCCACGAAAAAAATGTCGAAAAAATCCACAAAATTAAAAAAATTCTCTTATGATTTTTTTTGCTTTTGCGGGAAAAATTAAAAATTACAACTCAACATATTTATTATTTCGAAAACTACATTTTTTTCTCAAAGTTTAGATCGAATTAAGGGTTTTAATGTAATCTTTAAAATTTCAAAAAAATTGGATATTTCGCAACGAAAGTTGAAATTTTAATAGAAAAATGTTGGTAAAATTTTAAGAAAATTTGAAATGTATAAAAATAAATAAATACAAGAAATTATCAGTAAGAAGTGAAGATTTTGATATTTTGAGAAAAGCATTTTTTTAAAGATTTTTTACTTTTTCTGTAATTCTAAATTTGCTATTTAAATTACTAACATTTTTAGGTACTTAAATCGCAAAGTCAAATTTTTCGACCTTAAATTAGAACTTTCTGTTGTTTCTTAAATTAAAAAAAAAAAAATTGGGATATAAATTCGAACTGGAAATTAAAATAAATAGTCGAAGTTTCAGAAATAGATTGGGATGTTCAGTAAAGTCCAAATTTAAAAAATTGAATTAAAATTTTGAATTTAAGGGGAAAATTTTGAGATTAATTGAAATTTAAAAAAAAGCTCTGGAGTATGAAAAAAGTCTACATGTCGAGTCATGATTTAAAAAATTGATCGTGATTTTTTTTATAGAAATTTCAAATTTCAAATTTGAATTCAGAATAAAATCCAAATTTTTGAAAAAAAACTGAAATGTTGACATTAGAATTGAAAGTTTTGAGATTGAAATCGAAAGTTAAAGAAAATCATGAAATATCTTGTAAAGTATCAAATATCGAAAATTGTCTATTTTTTTTTATTTCAAAATATTAAAGTCTTGACATTGGAAGAAAAACTCATAATTAAACAAATTTTTTATAAAATTGTGAGGTTTTTGGAACTTCAATTTTTTAGTGAAATTTGAAGATTTAAATTAAAAATTTGAAATTTTTGATTTTAATTTATAACTTTAACGACGATGTTAAAAATATCGCAAACTATCATTATATAATGGTTTGTGAAATCGAAATGTTACATTACACTTTCACTATAGTTGCTGAGATTCAAAAAATGCAAAAAATATACTTTTTATAAAAATTAAGAAGTAACAGATATACGTTTGCCTTTTTTTAACTGTTTACATAAAGTACTATACTTTTTTAAGTGGCCTATACAGTGTGTCCCACCGGGAAATTTAAAAATTTCGGAACTTCAGAACTTCTAAAGGTGCGTTTACACTAGACTCTTAGCAAAGTCGATGAGGTCAACATAACTAAAATGATGGCAAAGTTGACACAAACTTGGTTACTTTTTTTGAGACACCCTAAATATTCTTACATTTTTGAATTTTATTTGATATCTTAAGGCCACTTTGAATAACAAACATTCTTCTTAAAATTTATAGTTTTTGAGATAATTGGATTTTTATGAAAAATTTGACTGATGCAAGACCCCACGAAATTCTTTGTATATTTTTCCAGAAACTAGATATTTATTCCATATTTGGTATGTAACTAGAACACATGCAAGGCTATCTTGCACAGATTTCATAGATTAAAAAACATTATACCGAGTGGTGATTTCATGACTGTACAATTTCAAATAGCGATAACTTTGTTATCTCAAATGGATCACCCTATATTTTTTTGAGCTATCTAATGCATATTTAAACTGTCTTTCAACTGAAGATAGGTATTGCGGGAGTTGCTTTTACAACTTTTTATTATCCTGATACTGTTCATGTTTTGTAATACTACACATATTTTTTATTTAATTGTAACTGCGATAACACATATTTGATTTGACCGAGTCATTATTTAGGATGTAAAAGGGAAACTTAAAAAATTAATATGTTATCAGTTATCAGTTATTTAGAAGCTATAATATCATGATTAATTTTAAACTGGCAGAATTTTATTTTCATGGCACTTTAACTTACCAACAAGTAAAGCTCAAATATAACACAAATTACCTTGGACATCTTAAGTTTCCCGTTAATTAATATTAGAATAGAATCTTGGCAAACCTATGAAGACCCATGTATATAAATGTAAAATCGGCCACGAAACATGGACAGGGTTGTAGGAAAGGGTAAAGTGGCCTCAAGGAAAGGACCCGAGGAGTAAGACGAGGTCGGGGTCGGTCGGTATACACGTTTTCCACATCTGCGGTATGCATTATTCATGTCCTGCTGCTGGCCGTTGGTCCTAACTTCCATCTATTTCCTAGCAAAACACCCACCAACAAGAAATCGAACCCTTGTTAATGTCCTTCTTGGCAGTTGCTCCCCCAATCCACCAACCTTTATTCTCAAACCGATATGGCCTCATTATATCAATTAAATAAAAAACGTCCATATAACTAATTAATCCAACAGAATAATACAGCGATGTCAAAGTTATCTGTTTTAAATCCGTTCGACTCGGTGGCGTGTCCTGGCTTTTGTAAGAACGTTTATTTCTCAGATTTGTCAGAAATATCAAATCGTTTTAAATGAATGGATATAATTCTGCTTGCTTTCGATTTTTTTATAACAACAAAAATTCCTTAACTTTGTTGAAATTCAATGGCAAATTAATCGAAATTTCGACTTCAAAGACAGAATTTAGAGGAAAAGTTGAAGGAAAAGAATTTCTCTAAAAAAAACAGTTCAATTTTAAAATCAGTTATGTTGAAAAAAACTAAGATTTCAAATTTAAACCTGAAAAATTTGAAAACACCTCAAAATTTTAAGCAAAACTTTCTTTTGACAAAAATATTAAATTATCTAGTTTAATTTAAACAGAAAATTCTGAAGAAAAGAAAGCGGTTTTAGGGAACGATTGATTACCTAAGCAATCCACTGTTGTCAATTAAGAAAATAAAATTGTAACACGAAATTTCAACTTTCATTTTGGTATTTATGCAAAAAAATGTGTAATTTCTAATTTTAAAATTGTCACGCTAAAATAAATTTTGTATTTTGACAAAAATATTTAAATTTCACAAGGTTCTCAAATTTAGAAAATTCCAATTAGAGATAATCAAGAAATTTTGAAACAAATGCCAAATTTCGACACAATATTGAAATTGAGTTTAAAAAATTGAAACACAGAATTTTAATAATTCAAATATAAGTTCAAAACTTCTAAGGGTGCCTTTACACTAGATATTTTATTCCTCACATTTCTCTCTGACAAAAGTATCAATTATCCTGAGAGAAGTTAAAACGTATTTCCCCAGCTGAGGAGTAGGGATGCAACATTGTTTTAAAAAGCATCGACGTTTGAACATCGATATTTTTTTTAATGAAACATCGATGTCTTAAACATCGATATTCGATAACAATACATCGATGTTTTTCCTATGTTTTTTAATAAATATTTCATTGCGAGCTTAAGAAGTCAAAATTACGAAGGTTTAGAACAAACATCAACTTAAAAAGAAAAGGTTTTTAAAAATTCCGAGGTTAATTTTAAAATTTCGACTTTTTTCCAGAAATTCCAAGATTAAAATTAAAATTTCAACTTTTTTTTCGAATAGTCGACTTCTTTCTCGAAATTTTATCTTTAATCTCGGAATTTTAACTAATTTCTAGCAATTCCGAATCAAAGTCAAAACTTCGACTTTAATATCGACATTTTGATCACGGTAAACTCAAACCTTCGTATTTTTTCTTGAAATTTCAGAAAACATTGGAAATGTCGATGTTAATCTCGAGATTCCCATACTCTGTGATTAGGTTAGGTTAGGTATGATTTTTAGACAGTTGGCAGCAGGATGTGTTCAAATATCTAAATTTTTAATAACCAAAATTTCGACTTTTTTTCTAACTTTCTAGATTAAAGACGAAATTTCGAGATTAAAAGTGTAAATTTTGAGATTAAAATCTAAATTTTGAGATTAAAGTCGATATTTTGACTTTAATCTTGAAATTACGAGAAAACGGTCGATTTTTCGAGATTAAACTTGAAGTTTCTAAAACATTTTTTTAAATTGATGTTAAAAAGTTGAAATTTTAACAAACGAATATATATTATAATTTTATTAGTCAAAATTTAGAAAAACATCGATATTTTCATTTTAAAAATGTTCAATAAAGATTTCCAAAAATTTGGCAATTCTAAATAAACGTAAGTTTTCAAAAGAAACGGTAAATTTTTAAAGCTTTAAATATAAATTTTAATTTTTAACAAAATCAAAATTTTCAAAATAGGTCGAAAATATGAGAAATAGTCAAAATATTAAAATAATATCAAAAATTAAAAAAGTCAAAATTTTCAAAAAAAAAACTGAAAAATTTCCAATTATGCTGAATTTTAAAAAGAAATTAGATTTTTTATTAAAAAACAAAAATTTAAAATAAAACCAAAATTCCAAAGTTCCAATTTAATTTTAAAAAAATGTTGTTCCGAAAGTCGGGACTTTTAAGAAAAAAGTTCGAAATTTTGAAAAATAACTAAAAATTACAAAAATAAGTGAAATCTTGAAAGAATCTTATGATTTAAAAAAAATCTGAGTTTTCAAAAAGGTTTAAATTTTAAAATAAATCAAACTTTCAAAAAAAAATAATCTGCAATTTAAAAAAACGCCGAAATATTAAAAAAAAATCGAAATATTTTATCACAAAAGTGAAATATTTAGAAACTTTCAAATTTTAAAATTTTACAAAATAACGAAATTTTTAAATAAGTTAAAATGTTAAAAATAAAATTATACTTTTGAAAAAATTAAAATTACACTAACACTTCAATATTTAAAATCCAAACTCAAAATTTTAAAAATTTCCACTTTAATCTCAAATATTTATAAAAAAAAATTTAATTTTCGATAAAAATTCAATTTCAATTTTGTTTAATACAAAATTTTAGGACGGATTCGATATTTCTAAAATATTTTGGATTTAAAGATAAGTATGTAATTTTCAAATTTAAGCATGCAATGTTGACAAAAATTTCCAATTTTTAGTAGTAAGTATTATAATTTTTACTCAAAAATTGAATAACTTCTCAAATATTCCAAATTTGGAAATTAGGATCGAAATTTTGAGAATTCTGTTTTTGTAACTTTTACTTTTGACCCAAAATCAGACTTATTTTTAAAATGTTAATTTTTTTCTCTGGAAATTTCGACATATTTGTAAAAAAAAACCAAGGAACTATAAAAAATCGCAATTTACATAAAACACACCAAATATTTATAACAAATTCTTAGTTTTCGGGTTTATACAATTTTGAATTACACCCCAAATTTTGGGAGAAATATTAACTCTCGAGAAAAACCTAAAATTTATAAAAAATAAAATCTTGAAATTCGGTGTAATACAAAAATTTAAGAAAAAATACGAGATGAGAAAAATCAGAAATTACAAAAATACGCTATTTTTAAGTAAAGCACGAAACACGTATTTAGACTTTTTACTAAAAATTAGTAATTTGGAAATTCAGTTCCAAACTTTGAGAATTGTGTTTTAGTGTTTATTTGGAAATTTTTATTTTAAACTAAAAAATTGGTCTATTTCTAAAAATGTTTTCTGAAAATTTCATCTTTTTTCTAGAGGTTTTGAATTAAAATACGAAATTAAAAAAATTAAATATTCGAAAAATGTTTAGGCAAAAAAGTTGTCTCAAAGGAATTAAAAATTTGAAGTTTAAACTAGAAATTTTTGGTAAAGATAACATATTTTTGCTGCAAAATTTAAAATAATAAATAAATAATTGTCAATTTAACATTGAAATTTTAACAAATTCAGTTAATGTTTTCTAGTTTTCAAAGTTAGAAAAACTTGAAAAACTTTTTTTTTATTTTTCTTTTAAAATATGGGTTGTTTTATAGATTGCGAAATAAAAATAGCTAAAGTATGAATTTTCAAATAATTGTATTGTATACCTGCGGCATACAATTTTAACATCAATTTGTTAAATATACACTGCTGCCATCGGGTGACTAGTTACAAAATTGTGTGGTCGTTTGCCCCATCAATTCTATCCAAACAGATGGCGCACTTCTGTCACGAAGCCATACATCGATTTTTCAAACATCGTTTTAAACTGAACTGAATTTTTTATGCTTTACCATCGATGTTAAAACATCGATATTTACAAACGATACATCGATGTTTTCAAAACATCGAACTATCTTTTGCTTCTCTAGCTGAGAGCCTCGGATGGCTTCTCTCAGGATACTTGACACTTTGTATATTTTATGTCAGAACGCATTCCAAGAAAGTCAAAATTTCGAAAAAACCGTTTCTTTACAAAAGGATTCTCTTTCATTTTTCTTTTAAAGTCAACAAGATTTTTTCTAGAAAATTTGATTATTCTTCTAGAAATTTAAAGTCATCTCCTAAAAAAAATAGAAATTTCTAGTTTGAACTTGAAATTTCTCTTCTTAATTTCATTCAGAATAATTTCTAGAAAAATCCAAATCTTGAGAAGGTTCTTATTAATTAACATTTTTCTCAATGTTCATAATTAAATCGGAATTGTTATAATTTTTGCTTAAAATTTGACTTAAAATTCGAAATTTAAGTTTTTTTAGAAATTATCACTTCTTTTTTACAAATTTTAGATTTTAATCTCTATATTTTGATTTTGAATTTCGTGCTTAAATTTAAATTAACTAAAAACTTGAGATTGAGAACTCTGAAAAAACTGGACAACTTTCGTTGAACTTTTTGACAGAAAGTTGAAAACTAAAAGTTACAGAATAAAGTCCCAAATTGTTGAAAATTCTTATTAATAAAATAATTAGGAGATTTTTTTGTAGAACAAAATAGTCCTTGATTCTCTTTAAACATTAATATGCAAATCTTGTTACCTGAAACCAAGAAAGATTAAAAACAACAACAATTGCACTAACGCATTTCGATAACCAAGTTATGAGTATTTTTCTGAAGATGATTGCTTAGATATCGAAATTCGTTAGAGCAAATGTGTTTTTTAATCTTTCTGGGTTGGTGGGCAACATTTGTATATCAATTACAGCATTATTATTATCAAAATTTAAGACAAATATTTTTTAATAAATTTGGACCTTCTTTCAAAATTTTCACTTCAACTCAAAACTTGGATTTTTTCTTTTAACTTCCCCTCAAAGTTTAAAATTTTGTCTTTTGAAAAATATAAATTTTCAGTTTGAAGTTACGATTTGGAGAAGATAGTGAAAATTTGAACAAAAAAAAACTAATAATAACTTATTTTCTAAACATCGTTCAAAGCAATTTCTAGAAAAGTCAAAATTTTGATAAAATTCTTGTTAATAGATTTGACTTTATCTCAAAATTTTCATTTTTTTAATTTAAATTGCAATAGTTTTTGCTGAAATGTCGACTTTAAATTCGAAATTTAAATTTTTTGTGCAAAATACCTGTTTTTCACAAAATTAGATTTTTAATCTATACATTTCGCCTTTTTTCTCAAGTTTAAGGTTCAGTTAACTAAACACGTTAAGTTTTTATAAAAGATTGAATCAACAACTTTAAATGTACCAATACCAAGCTATATGTTAGATATTAAATCCGAAAATTTTAAAGATTTTTATTGATAAATAATTTGAAAAGTTGACTCGAAATTTAAAGAAAGCACTAAAAATTTCGAAGATAACCCTTTCTCATTAAAAAAAAAACACCAACATTTCTATTAAATCCCAACATTTGGACTTTAAACTTAAATATTCACTTGAATATTTGACTTTTTTCTTGACCTGGAAACTAATATATTAAGAAATCTCGATTTGAACCGGTGGAGGAACAAAATCACCTGCAGACAAGCAAGACTATCGATCAATAAATCCTTGCAATCAAGGGCTAAAGTACTTATTGCCATGAATAAAAGCAGACTAAGCAAAGCACTAGGTATGCTCACTGACCACGTAAACTGTAAGACACCTGGCTAAACTCAACCTATCAGAAAACGGCCGATGTCAACTCTGTAGGACTGAAAAGAAAACAAAGTTTACACATTGCTTGTCCAAACCTTGCCAGATGCAAATATAATCTGACTAGTAAAGAAATATTAAGACCAGAAGATCTGGAAGGAATAAGTATAGGTCAGATGTTGAGGCTGGTTATAAAGGCCGGGATATATAACGCTGACTGAGACTCAAACAAATTTGTGGAAGTTACAAAGGATTTTAAATCAAGATGACAGGGCATATAAAGACCCCCAGAAAATATTAAAAAAGTAGTAATATTAACATCTATACCTAGTGCTTTTTGAAGGTCTTACTATAACATTTTAAGTGATTTTTTTTTACTTCCAGTATATAATTAGGGCCTAACCATTACTAAAACTAAAGATAAAAAATTTTTAATTTCAACTTTTCGATGTTTTTTGTATTTTTAAGTAGTGGGACCGATATGTTGTTTCTTCTTCTTTGTTGATTAATGTTAGGAATGATCTATGGTTAGGTATGGTAAATATGTGACTAATAGCTATTCCACGCCACATCGTTCGAAGAATAAGATAAATAATTATTTTTTTTTAAGTTTAATCCTCTCGCAAAGGGTAACCCCATTATACTTTCAAAGCACTGCGAGTAGGATGCGGAAACAAGGATACATGGCGATGAACTGCCTTCTTAAACAAGGAAGAAACGAATAGCTCTTCTCTGAATTGAATCCAAAGGAGCTAAAATGTGCTTTGGGGCTGAACTCCCAACATGAGAACAGTATTCTAATGTTGCGGAAACAAGGATAGATGGCGATGAACCGCCTTCTTAAACAAGGATAGGTTGTAATTTTTGGGGAAAATTCCTTTCGGTAACGAGTTCCATGGCGAGCACATGATCCGTCTTTGTACGGTGTTAATAGCTGATGAGATGTAAAGTACTTTCTAGCTCTAAAAAAAAAGGCCTAGCTTTTAAGAGGCAGATTTGGCAATGGCGCGCACATGATCGTCCCAAGAGAAGTTATTGCTTGCATTCACTCCTAGGATAGACAGATTGGATCCCATCGGAAGGATTTTACCGTCTATTAGTATGTTTGTTGCATTATCCCTTGATGTTCTCTTAGAGAAAACCGAGCCTCAGTTTTTGAAGCGTTGAAGTCGACCAAATTATTCTTACCCCATTCCAGAATAATCTCGAGATTCCGATTAATTATCTGTATCTGCTGTTCCCTTAGTCGATCTGAAGCAGCGATAGATAATGGTTTGTCGGAGAAAAAAAAACGACACAAGGTTACTGACATCTGCGTAGCTGTATATAGGATGGGAAGTTGAAGCTAAGAGATCATTTATGTGTAACAGAAATAAATTAGGAGACTGAACAGACCCCTGAGGCATCCCTTCAGTATTAAGTATCAATGAAGCAGCCAAATAGTCACCCCACTACGCTTTCTGAACGTACTTTATATTAGATTGAAAAGCACTTTTTAGACTAAATCTAGCCCACTCTTATTATTTCGAGTAATTTTGACGGAAATCGGTTCAATAATTTAGCCGTGAAAGTCCAGCAGGCAGACAAACGTAAAAAAATATTAATAGAACTATTTAATATTTTAGAGTTTAATACCAATGGAATATACTAATAAGTAATAGAAATAATATAAATCTTGCGTAAATATAAAAAATGCAAATTACTTTCATTGTCTCAAAATCAAATGAAAAAATAAGCAGCTGTCGTAGTATCATAGAAAATAGCATTTGATGCTGATGAGAGATATGTGACGTAATCGAGAACGATGTCACATTCTGAGGCGCGGAAAGGAAGGTGTATGTTTGCGAATGGGGCTGTCAAGGAGGCTGTACGAGTCCCTGGGGGGTCCCCGAGGTCCTGCTCCGTGCTCCATTCGCCCGCTACGGGACTAAAAACCCCATTCCTTGCCGTCGCCTTTCCTTTCTTACTGGCCCTACTTGCCCCCATCCACCTGCTACCCACACATTTATATAAATAATTTCAAAACTTCGCCACTTTATCCTTTTAACTGTCGTCGTTATGGATTATGAATAACTCCGGGAGCTGCTATTGTAACCCTTGAAACATCTCTTCCTATAACTAATGAAAGCACACACTGCTGGATCGTTGAAGAATAGCTGAACAGATTTTTGAAACATTATAATAAGTGAAACAGAATCATGTTTAACTAGATAAAAGTGGAAAAACTTACAAGATTCTAAATTTTATTTATTCACAGTAACAGTTCACTGCTTAAGGAAAGATAATATAAAAAGATATAAATATAAAAAGTTCGAATGTGGACTTTGTAAATTCGTTGTTTGATGCTAATAATCCCTTATATATGTTTGAAAAATCTCTAATGCTGAGATCTAAAATAGTTACGTTATGAACATTTCTACTGGCATAATTGGGATGTTAACTCCATATTTTTTCATTTATTTTAAAGCTACCTATGTTAGAATAACTGCTCAGTTATTATATTTTTAATCAATGAAATCATGTACTTATTGAAGTGTAAAAATCTTTTCTAATGATAATGTTGCATCTCGCTCACGGGAGGTCCGGAAATTCGCTACCGGGATGTTGTTGGAAAAATATGGTTCCATAGAAGGGCTTCCAATTTTTTTACAGTTAGCGAAGAACCTTGGTATTTCGTAAGAATTCATACACAGATCCATCAATAAACCTTTACTGTAACGGATGAGTATACAAAATACGAAATAGAAAATTTGTAATGTCTGACATCCGGGTATTGATTAACAAAAAAACTATTTTTTTTTTCATTTTTGGATCATTACTGATTATTTCAATTGCTTTGTTTCATGGCAAGGTCAGTTGCCTTAACTAAGCTGTAACGGGTGTTACCATCTTTGTTACATACTCCATACTCCCCCTTTGAATTCTGGAAAACATCATAGAAAATAATCCAAACCCTATGAAATAGTGACGATTGCGACTGCGATTGTGACACTTCTGCCTCGCTCTGGAGGAAAACTGCACCAAAAGGAAATGAATTAGCATCAGTTCGCAGCGTAAATAATAATTTCCTATCTGCCGGACATAGAATTAGTACTAGAGCACTGAACTAAACACTATGGCTTACGATTAAGTCCATAAAAGGCGTTACCCCTTTATTTGTCAGATCGACAATTAAACAAATAATTACGCGAGACGTATTTTGCAGCAGAACTGGCATTTTCAAGCGCAATAATCTTAATTGATTAGCAAAAGAAGCATTGGCATCATCTGCATCGATTTGAATCTCGGTTTCGTATATCAAACCGAATACTAATAAATGTTCTGACAAGTAAGTACTAAAGAATCAACGAACATCAAACGTGTGACTCTCAGACTACCACATAGTCCATAGAGAAAACTATAGCCATCGCCAACAATGTCGTATGCAAGTGGAATACAACCTAGACTGCAAATTCATTCAGCCCTCCAAGCGTGTATAGTGGAACCATAGATAGCTGAACTACCAACAGTTGGAACACTGCTACCTAGCGAAGCGGTTGCTCTCTAGGAAAGTTTGAACTGACGAGATCTAACAAAATCGAGTCTTTGGTTTCCAAATTTCGAATCTAATTAATGTTCAAACCTATTGGTCTGTGCATAAGAAATGAACAATTGTTGGAGTATAAGAATTTTTCCTTGATTTTTCCTATACTTTTGAGAAAAGGTTTCAACCTACGACATAAGCCCTGTAGCAAGGCAGAACCGAAACGAGGCAGGTGCAACGGCGCAGGGCCCAATGCTAAGGGGAACCAATTTTTTTTTTAATTTCGACCTTAAATTCGAAATTTCGACTTTAGACCAGGAATTCCATTCCTGTTAAGTGGCATTTTCTTCGCCAGTTGCTTCTTCCACCGTCTTAATGCCACTCAAACAGGAATATAATTAATGAAACTTTGCACAAAAGACACAGGGAATATTTAGATCAGGAATTTTGGCTTTTAATTTCCGATTCTTTTTTTCCGAACATTTTTTTGGAATCTTTTGCGATGACTAAAGTAGAATTTAATGTCTACGAAGCTAAAAAGCAAACAAATTTATAATTTTGGGTTTTTTTTTGCATAAAATTCTGATTTTAAATTCGCAATGTTGATTTTTGTTTCAATTAATACGGTTTTCGAATGCTGCAAGATCTCATTTAAAATTTCAAATAAAAGTCAAAAGTTCAATATTTGATTCAAAATTGATTTTTTGCGATTTTCGCGAAAGAGTTAGAAATTTGTAAAAAAAGACAGTAAAGTGCATTTAAAGGTAAAACCAATTTAATTTAATGAATTGTATTTTTCTCGAAATAAACTATTTTTTCAAAATTTGGATTTTTTTCCTTCGAATATCGAATCTAAAGGTAAAATTTTAAATCAAAAGTAATAGTAAAATAAAAGAATTATTTTAGAAATTAAGATTTTCTGGAAGGTAGCCTTTAAACTAGAAATTTTCATGTTTTCTTCTAATGCCTAATTTTCAAAAAAAAATGTCGAGAATTTTTGTAGCCAAATTCGAAATTTCTAAGACAATTCAAGAAGAACAGTTTATTTTGGTAATTGAGGAGGTTTACTCGCGATTGTTTTTTTTTACTTCCAACTATCGACTTGAGCTGAAAAAGAAACTTGAGTTAAAATATACAAAAATTGAGTTTTACACAAACTGTCATGAAAAAGAAAAAATTTAATTTTTTATATAAAAACTGGTGATTTAAGGTGGCACCAAATTTTCAGAAAAATTCTAGGTTTATTCTTGATATTTTGACTTAAATAGGTAACGAAATTCCGCCTTTAAGTTTCATCTAAAAATAATTGGATTTTTGTTAAAAAAATTTAAAAATGTTTGTAGGAAAAACTTTTGGCCCAGTATTAAAAAGAATAAACAAGCATTGGAATAAAAACTGTAAAATGGTATAAAGCAGAATATCAGATAAGTTTTTTCCCAAAATAATGACTTTTTCTCCTCAAAATTGTAAAAGGTAAAAATCGACATTAAACATAAAAATTCAAGTGTTTTGAGAAAAAAACACTTAACTTTTTTGGAATAGATTTTATTTTTGTTAATATCTTTTTTCAAAAGTTGAAGTTTAAGCTAACAATTTTAACTTTTTTCCCAAAATTTCGACTTCAAACTGGGAATGTGGATTGTAAACTTTTGGTCCAGTATTAAAAAGAAAAAGAAAGCATTGAAAAAAAACCGTAAAATGGTATAATGCAGAATCTCAAATAAGCTTTTTTCCCAAAATAAAGACTTTTTCTGCTTAAAATTGTGAAAGGTAAAAATCAACATCAAACCTGAAAATTCAAATGTTTTGAAAAAAACACTTAACTTTTTTTGGAATAGATTTTATTTTTGTTAATATCTTTTTTCAAAATTTTAAGTTTAAGCTAATAATTTTAACTTGTTTCCCAAAATTTTGACTTCAAACTGGGAATGTGGACTTTTATGAATCAAAAAGGTGACAATTCTTATTTTCCGGGATAGTGTAAAAGTTAAACCTGGTCATGTTTGAGTAATAAGTTTTATTTTACGACCTTGTTAAATATTTTGGGATATTTCGTTAGCAGAAATAGAGAACGCTCTTTTAGTCATCAAAAATATTTTTTGTGATGTTATTCATCAAAAGTATGTTGTTTCTTGTCGTTAGAGCCTCGGGGCCCTTTAAATTTTTGCTACGACACTGCACATAATTAAAGAAAATGGTAAAAATTATGAAATTAGTCAAGTTTAAGAATCGTGTTACATAATTACTTTTTCATGGACAGAAATGCTAAAACAAATATGATTTCCAAAACTTTATTATAATATGTAATAATAAATGGAAGAAAATAATGCTACACAAAAACAATACGTTAATTATAAACACTAAAAAACTTTCATTCAAATAATTTTACTAAACATAGATTAATTATCAGCCTAATGACACATACTGAAGGGCTTATTCCATTAAATATATTAAGTATATGCAAAAGTTTCTCAGTAAGTGTATTCTCTATACGAGAATATTCAACTTGGCAGAAATCATTTCTACTGAATCAGTTTAAAGTTAAAAAATTAAATGATGCGGTGCACCCTCAAACCTGCCAGCTTGAACTGAAAAGGTAATTCACATTCTAAGGATGTCGTGGACGAAACCGGACTGTTTGCAAAAAGAGAAGACCGCAAGTCTTTGGGGACTCGTCCTGGCGAAATTACATTCTTCCCGATCTCCCCACCTGCCGCAGGCCTGTCCTAAGGATCCGCAGGACAGCTCAGGTAGAAGGAAATAGGAAGCATTCGCGTTACATTTACTGCCGACTTTATTACTTCATATGCTCGATATTATTGTAGAGTATACGGAGCGAATGCTTTGCCGTTTTGTCACCTTATATATTTATTGTTGGCTTAATAATAAAATATACCAGAGATGTGTGAATTCAAACGAAGTTTATTACTCTGCTTTTATTTGAAATGTATTTTTACGAACGTAATATACGGTCGGATAGCTCATCGTTAAGCAATGTTTACATCAAAATTGGTACTTCATATGCATACAGAAATTACTATGAAAATATTGTATGTCTCAACGGTAACTAAAACATAACCGTCGCAACCCACACTTTGTTTAATTATTTAATGTGGCTAAATATGGATGCGTATCTGATATTCTTTATCGATTTTTTTCTTCTCAAATGAGATGGCGATGCTTTCATTACTAATAAAAAAATAATCTTATCAATTTAAACCATTTCTCAAATAGAATGACCCGATTTCAAATAATTATATTTATTAAAATTTGACACGGTTACAACAAAAATTGTCGACTTTGAAGTAAAATTTAATATTACATTCATCACAATTATAAATGCTTAATCACATCATCCACCCAGGCCCGCCGATAGAATTTCTGGGCCCCGGAGTAATTGTGAGGTTCGGGACACTTTTTGAGTACTAATGGGGAAAAGGTCCGGATTCTGGTGCCTAAAAGTTGAGGCCAGCCAGTTTTATTGAGAAACTGAAGAATGTCTTGGATGTTCCTCTCTCAAATTGGTCACACTAGGCCAGAAGTCCCCCACCGGGGATTTTCTGACTGATGCTGAGACTAAGCTGAAACTGAAGCACATCACATGCTCCCTTATCTTCTAAACACCCTCTACAGCTTGAGTCGTTTATAATGCCCATTCTGTAAAGATGTTCATTTAATTATCAGTGACCTGTCCAGATCTTTACAAATTTCGTGAGATTATCTCTTGAAAGCTGTAGGCATATTTTTAGCCTTTCCCAGCACGGCATTTCAATGAATGCGTGGATTTGTCAGCATATAGTTATTGACGCCCAGTGGGCTTGTGTTTAAGATGAATTTCTTCATAAAATAAAGTTATTAGGGTTGATCTAGCCAGGGGAAGGGTTGCATCTAAACTAACGAATTATCTTTTCGAAACCCTCCTCGCTAATTTGCCAGCACGTTCATTTCCTTTCTTCCAAAATGTCCTTTGATCCATATTAGATCAACTAGATTCTCATGCGATAGTTCTTGATCCGATAGAGTTCGGAGTAATTCCAGAGCATCTCCGCGCAGGGATACCACTAATGAGGTTGCCTTTGCTTCCTCCGTCCACTGATTGGCCTTAGCAGCAGCTTCGAACTGTTTTCTGTAGGTGTGGAAGGATGTTTTTCCGTCATAGATCGGAGGTTTTACCTTTTGGGAAGAACTAGCAGGTACACTTTCGGATTCATGTTGTGTGCTTTGTCCACTTAGCAACTTTTTCATGTTATTTTTTATGTTTTTATCTCCCTCTTTGTTGCATTTTCCAAATCAAGAAGCTTGCTCTTGAATTCTTCTTTGACTTCGTCAATCTCTTCTTGCATTTCTTCTCTCATTGCTGTAAATTGTTCTTTCATTCCTGTGATTTGTTCTTTCATTTCTTCTCTCATTTTTGCAGCGTCTACTCCCATTTTTTCTGTTATGTTTGCTAATAGACTATGCAACTCTTGTTTTTCTGCATTCCTTTTCTGATCTTCTTCTTCTTTTTCTTGTCGTCTTCGTTCTTCATCTTGTCGTCTTCGTTCTTCAACTTGTCGTCTTCGTTCTTCCTCCTGTTCTTTTTCTTGTCGTCTTCGTTCTTCCTCCTGTTCTTTTTCTTGTCGTCTTCGTTCTTCCTCCTGTTCTTTTTCTTGTCGTCTTCGTTCTTCCTCCTGTTCTTTTTCTTGCCGTCTTTGTTCTGCTTAGTCTTTAAACATTGCTAATAACGCTTGCATTTGTTGTTCCATTTTGGCCGATTTTAATCTCGTATCCATAAAGCGTAGTAGAATGTTCAAGATTTTACTTGACGCGCCTCGTATAAACTGTTTAACAGTTTAAAACGTCCGAGATAAAGTCAACTACGGCACCTGGCACGATTTTTTTTTTTTGAGTAATAAAGCACAATCCACGAATAATTCCGCTTCTGACACCAGATGATACAAGCTTATCGGTTCGAATTGATTAAACGTGATGGATTATACCCACTTTATTACTGAACTCAACTTGAGTCACCACAATTAACAATTAACTCACTTATTATTAACTTCTACTAACTCACTAATTACACTGATTCTAACTGACTGACTCGAGGGAAAGCTGAGCGCCTTTTTATAGTTTTGGCCCCCGGCTTCCAGAACTTTTCGGCAGATAAGGCTTATCGTATGCCGAAATTTCTGGAACGCTTATCTGCCATTTGTTTCATTATCGCGGCCGCTTTCCCCTTATCAGATCCTTCTAGAAACTTTTTTTATTTACTAAATTCTACAATTCTATTCTAAATCCTATTTCATCTATTTACATTGCGTCACAATATGTCATCAAAAAGAAAAATTTTGAGAAATATATTTTTGGGAAATTTTGAGAAAAAAATGCCTTGTATACATTCAATTTTTTTACTGAAAATTAAATATTATATCAAAATATAATGAAGTTTTTCTAAAAACTGCGACTTTTTCACTATATTCGATTTTTAGAAAGATTGTGGCATTTTTCGAATTTTCAATATTTTTCGAGTTTTTCCGAAAGGTTGAATTTTTATTTTAAATTAAGTTTTTTAAAAAGTCCGACTCTCCCAAAATTGAGTTTTTTTCGAAATTCGCCGCTTTCGAAATTAGGACTTATTCTTAAAAATTTTACTTTATTTCTCAAACTTTAAACTTTCTCTTGGAATTTCTGAATTTTCTTCTAAAAATGTCGACCTTTTTTTTAAAATTTCAACGGTATTTTTCTCAAATGATTATTTTTTTCGAAATGCATTTTTTTTTTAACATTCAACTTTTCCTGAACCTTTTTTAAATTTAAATTTCCAAAAAATTCATGGTGTTCAAAATTCGAAATTTTAACTTGTACCAAAAATGATGTTTTATGTTTCTGGAAATCTCCACTTAGAGTGAAAAGTTTTCTCAAAATTTGAATTTTTTTCTGAAAATTGCATCTTTGTTTCACAAAATTCGACCTTTGCAAATATTATTTTTTTGGATTTTCAACATTTTTCGAGGTTTTCCGAAAGGTTCGTTGGTATTTTAAACTCTTTCTAAATTATTCTTAAAAATTTTCCTTCAAAAATTTCAACTTTTTTCCCGACATTTCTACGGTATTTTTCAAAAATCGTTTTTCTTTGCACATCCCCTTTTTTTAATATCCAATTCTTTCTAAAAATCTTTTTTCTTTAATTAGAATTTCCGAAAATTTAATGTTTCTAAAAATTTGTCTTCATCACGAAATTTTTACTTGTACTTGTAATTTCTACTTACTAAAGAACATTGTCTCAAAATTTCGACTTTTTTTTCAAATTCCTTTATTTTTCCCAAATTAGATCGACATTTGAATAATAATCTAAATATTCTGAGAATAAAATTTTTAAAAAACTTCGAAAAAAAGAATCAGTGCAATTAGTGAGTTAGTAGAAGTGAGTTAATTGTCAATTGCGGTGATCAAATTGAGTTCAGTAATAAAGTGGGTCTTATTCGATAAGTGTAATCAATTGAACCGATAAGCCCGTAACATTATGAAACTTGTGCAAGATATATTCGTATGTGTTCTACTTACGTACTAAGTATGGAAAAAGATACAAAGAATTTTGTGGGAGCTTGCACCTGTCAAATGCAAAAATATGTAGGGCGTCTCATTTAAAATAACGAAGTTGGTGTCAACTTCCGATATAAGCGGCAGTAATACGAATATTTTAGTTGTGTTATCCTCGTTAACTTTGCTAAGTTGTTAAATTTTCAAATTTTTTAGATGAGTAGTTTGTCAAATATCGATTACGCCGATTCCCGGTGGGACACACTGTATACTTCTTACTGGGACGCCCTGTTTATTTGAAATTATGAAAATGCAAGGTTTAGAGTAAATGAAAATATAGAAGATGTTACATTAAAAAAAAACACGTTTATAGCATTCCGCCATTTTGCGATTGTCGTTTCTAATTTTGTTGACAGATTATTAAAATTTAGGATAAATCTAGCTTTGCTATTGTATTTATCAATAATAAACTCTGCAGATGGATGACTATAATTAAAAGAAAAAATTTCTCTACATAATTAAATAAATGCTGTCACATTTTGACATTGTAAAATGTACTACGAGCCCTAACAACTTAATGCTTGGACGCTAGGATTTTTTTTCGTTATTTAATTTCTAATTAATTAATGAATTTGTTAGAGTAATTCCTGTAAAAAATTAAGAAACCTGATCCATTTTTAAGCGTTCATTATCTATTTGAAACAATTTTTTTCGTTTTCTTTTGGTAGAATAATGCACAAATCTAATATTTATCAGAAATTTCTGACAATAAATATTTGAACGCAAAGTTACTAATGATATGTCAAATCTTTTTTTTTGCGTTTATCAGCATTCTATTTCTATGTAGCATTTAATATAATGTTTGGAAATATTCTGCAGTACTATTTGACCAAATTTATAAAATTTTCTCCTTCGCAGCAGAGAAGTTCTTTAAGAATTATTTCTCAATTCTTTTTTCATTTCATGTCCTTTTTTATAATTATATTAAAGTTCAGCCTATTGACCATGGTATCCTAAAGATATGTTTTCGAAACCAATTTTTGGTTGTTTTGATTAGTGAAAACATGTCCCGTCCTGCTAAAAGAAAACATTCTGTTCAAATTTTCTTTTTTCAATTAGTAGTTTATTCTATTATTTTATATCATTTATTAATTCATCTTCGCGCTGCATTTTTGACATGCCATTCTCTGACATGCAACTCCACAACAATGTTTCCTACGGGCTTAACACTTCTTTTTAGGCAAATTTTTTTATTCTTTTTTTATTGATCTCTCTTGTAATTAGTAAATAAACTTTTAATTTATAACTAAATATATGTTGACTCTTTAGGTGGGGGTCCAGAATTGTTTAGATTTGCCAAAATTAGTCGTTGACATTTTTGGATTTCAGTTGATAGAGGTTTCCTACATAAAACACATATTAAAATAGAAATTAGTAAAAAAATAAAGGGCCAGCAAATATTTTAAATCACTTTTTATTTTGTTAAAATTTCAAGCCAGATTTGTATATCCATTGGTGGCAAGATACTTGTGGATACTTTTACCTTTTACGCCAGTTACGTTGTACGGTTCTGAGATAATGTGTCTTAATTTTACTCGCTTTTGATTTGTGCAAAGGTTAACAACAGGCATCTTTGTCTTGTCTGATATAATTTTGGAACGCCCATTTGGAATTTTTTAACTTTCTATCTCCCGAATATTCTTCATGATAAAGGCCACACTATATTTGAGTTTTCTAGTCATTATGTTACTCTTTATTTTCAAACTTTAACTAGGTGAATAATGCTGCGCTATTTTTTCACGGAGATTTGTACTTTATGACACATCTTTAGCCATGGTTATAAAAATTTAATGCAAATCACATACAATACCACTACCAGCATTATTTATTAAAGGGGCAGATATCTTACAGCGTCTAAACATTTAGTTGTCAGTGATTTCTAACAAATATTACATTTATACAAGATTTTTGTAAAAAAGTAAAGGAAAAAATGGTTTAAAATATGTAAAAAATTAAACGTTTAATAATGCACAAGGTTACTTAATGTTTCACAAATAGGTGCCTCACAAATCCATGCAAAATTAGATACTCAAATAACAAAAAAATTTAACCGCCCGAACATTAAGTTGTTAGAGCTCATATTATCAACCTTTTAAAACCTAAATTGGGCAACAAAATTATAACTAAAAATAAATTCTCTCAATAAGACTACTATAAATCATAACAAAAAGGTTTACTACTTTTAATTTAGGTTATTAAATACAATTAACTTTTCTACATTTCAACTGTGGCTTTTTAAATCAGAATTACATAAGATTTTTATCTGTTAGGCGATCTCATCAGATATATACAGATTATAAAATATTTGTTTTGCGTACTTGACTTCTCAAGTACTTGTTTGTAATAGTGGATACTTTTATCAGATTGATACAAAGCAGTTGCGCTTTGTTGTTATGTTTGCAATCTAAGTTTAAAAATTAAACTGTCATGACAGGGGCGTTCCTAAATGTTCAGCTGCCTACGTATAAATTAGACTTTGGCCGCACTTTATTTTTGTTCTGAATTGTGGAAACTAGGCCAGTAGCCAGGAATTTTACAAAAGAAGTCTAACATTTACAGCAAAAACTCCTCTAAATTTTGGGAAAAAAAGGACATCTTTAGGTTTAAGTTGAAATATAAAAAAATCAACATGTTCAGAAAGGTTGAAATTTAGAGTTTAAAAGCAACTTTAAAAATATGAGGTTAAACTTAAAATTTTAAGAAAAATATTAAACTTCTGCATTAAAATTATAACAGGATGTTATAATCATTTTAGAAAAAAAGCAACAATTGAAAGTACTAATGTTGAAATGATGAGAAAAAGACCCAACTTTCCGAATAATTGGGAATTTCTAAAAAATATTAAGAATCGATATTTTAAAATTCAAGTCAAAATTTCTAAAAAAAAATTCGCAATTATAGGTTTTCAAGTGAACACTTAGAAAACAAAGTCAAAATTTAAATCGAAATTGTGATAGGAAAATCGAAGTTTCCAATTATATTAAAACATATATTTTCCTGATCTTTCGAAGTTAACAATCGAAATCCGAATACAGCTACGCAGATGATACTAGCCTAGGTGTCATCTTTTTTCTCCGACAAACCATTATCCGTCGCTTGCTTCAGATCGACTAAGGGAACAAGCAGATACAGATAATAATCGGGATCTAGAATAATTCTGAAATGGGGTAAGAAAATCTGGTCGACTTCAACGCTTCAAAAACCCAGGCCACGGTTTTCTCTAAGAAAACATCAAGGGATAATGCAAAAAACATACTAATGCACGGTAAAATCCTCCCGATGGGATCTACTCTGACTATCCTAGGAGTGAATGCGAGCTCTAACTTTTCTTGGACGATCATGTGCACGTCATTGCCAAATCTGCCTCTAAATCTATTACAAAACCAAAAATGGGAAAAAATATGAAAAAAGCCGAAATTTTGAAACAAAAGCTTCAGCTTAAAATCAATATTTCGAAAAAAAAAAAAATTTTCGGGAATAGAATCGAATATATCAAAATAAATTTCAAATTTCTCAATCGAAATTTGAGTTCAAAGTAATAAATTTATGAAAAAGTACTGAAATTTTGAGATCCTTATTAACTCGTCTTGAATTACACAAAATTATATAATATATAATTGTTGTCATGTCTCAAAAAATATTTTTCAAAAGTAAACAATTTAATTTATTTAAATAATAATTTAAATATCTTACAACCTGAGCTCGTTAACTAAAATAAATAAATTTGTGTAAAGAACACAGTAGATATCGATAGAAAATCAGCATTTCGATTCAAAATTGCAAAACATAAATATTTTCAAAAAAAGCCAAAGTTTGAAGTTTCAAATCGAATGCTTCAAGAAAAAAGATAAAAAAATTTTAAATTCCTGGAAAAATCGAAATTTTGAGTTCAAAAAAAAATCAAAAAACTGAAAACAGGAAACAAAGTAAAAGAAAAGATTTTCTAGTCTCCTATTTCTAACGTCAGTTATCCAATTATCTACTAAGAGATGGACCACGAAGGAAGAAATTTATTGAAATATAGTTATCAAGATTTCGCATGTAGGTAATTCTGCCGTGTATTTCATTAACTTCGTCTCGAGCTACAGAAATTTTTCTAGGTCGTCTACATTATCGTTTCGCTTTGTATAAATACGGTTTTTAAGATATTCCACAAGAAAAAATTGAATGGAGTCAAATCAGGTGATCTTGCAGGCCATCCAATAATTCCATTCCGAAATACATATCAAGGGATTGGAGAGGGAACCAAAATGAAATACTTTTTGACTAACCCTGCCTCACCCCTTAGGAGGTAGCCACCCCAACTTATTTTTTTTAAATACGAAACTATCTTGTGGGGCACATCATTGGAAAGCTGATTTCTCTTTACAGTCTTATAACAAAATATTAAACCTCACGATTAATTTTTGAGATATCGGTGTTTAAAGTAAACAACATTTTTTCGAAATAAGTAATTTTGACTATCTCTTACACAAAAAATTTTGACATAAAAATCTTAAATACATATCAGCGAAACCAAAAAATGTATTTTTTGATTCACCTCCCTCTTAGGAGCTCACCCCCTACTAATTTTTCTCTTTGCCTAGAACGCAAATGTAACAATTAAATAATAGAGGACATAAAATTCTTTCAAACTTTCTACGAAATTTAATTGCTATTTCTCTCAGTTCATCTTCCCTGGTCTGCAGCCCTTGTTTTTCTCGTTTCCGATTTAATTTGTTCTGCTATTTTGCCCACTCGAATTAAAATTCGAAATAATATCAGTGTTTACAGTAAGCAAAATTTTTGAAAATTAGTAATTTTAACTATCTCTTCACAAAAAATGTTAAATCATCTTAAATACATATCAACGAAACCAAAAAATGTGTTTTTTGAGTCACCTCCCTCGTAGGAGCTCACCCCCTACTAATTTTTCTAAAAAAAGAAGCCACCCCGTATAATACGTTGTTGGAAAGATATTTTATTCCTCTTTACAGATGTGGAGAAGCTAATAAACCTTTCCAACGAGATATTACAGGGGCTGATTTTTATTTTAGAAGAATTAATAGGGGTGGCTAGCCCTTAAGACGGGAAAACACATTCTTTGATCTCCACGAAGTGTATTTGAAACCTTTATGACAGAATTTTTTGCATAAGAGATAACCGAAATTATTAATTTTCAAAAATGTTGCTTACTTTAAATATTTAAAGATTTTGCTATAAAGGTGTAAAGAGAAAGCAACGAGCTTTCCAATAATGTGCCACAGTAGGTTCATGTTAAAAAAAAATAAATTGACTAAGGGGTGAGGCAAGGTGATTCAAAACTTCATTTTGGTTCCCCTCCAATCCCCCGATATGTATTTCAGATCTTTATAGTACCTTTTGTCTAAGAGATATTCCCGATGGCTACCTTTCAAATTGTCTCTCTGTATGTTAGCTGCTTAATAAATCCGTTCAAAGGTTCAAGGATCCTGAATGAAATTATCCCTTACCTTACATTAAAACTAAAACAAATTTAAGGAGAGTAGCTCATAGTTCCGTTATTATTCATCTCACCAAAAAATTTAAAATCATTTTTATTTATTCTAAATTCCATTACCTTTCATGCCAACATAGAATACATATTCCATTAAAAAATTGTAACTGGCAAAAATCCCAAAAACGCGATGTTCAATTGTTTTTTTTTTCTTATTTTTTTTTAACCAACATCAGAAACTATACTAGTTTGCTAATTTAACCAATTTCGAATCTTTAATATTTTTGTTAATATTTTTAATATCGTCGTTGCCGTGAAAAAATCTTCTATGTGCTGAAATGTAAATTTTGCAGAAGAAAAACATATCGTCGCTGCCGTGAAAAAAATTTCTATGTGCACTTTTTTATGAAAATAGGATTTTTTCGAAACCTGATGGGGATTTAACACATATACCCTTCCAAATAATATGTTTTTCTGTTCTCCTGTAAAATTTACATTTCAGCACTTAGAATTTTTAATGGCAACGACGACATTTTAATAACTTAGCAATGTTGCGCATCTAATTTGGTCTGATCATGTATTTCCGAAATTTTGAAAAAAGATCTTTAATTCTGCAATATTTTCTAGTTTAATCTAGACATGTTTGCCTTTAATTTAAAAATGAAATTCAAGTCAACTAGAGGGAGATTTTTCTTAACATTTCGAAGTTTTTTCCCGAAAACTCGATAATTTCCAAATTTATACTTAAAATAAAAATTTTGATTCTTAAATTTCTATTTTTTTCTTCGACTTTGTTAGTGGGATTTCGACTTTTATTGCAAATTTTCGATTTTAGTTACAGTTTACTGTTCCACAAAACTTCTACCTTTACCGAAATTTTTACTTTAACTCGAAATGTTGAGAAATAACAAAGAGAAAAAAAGAACTTAAAATTTATTTGAATGTCTACTTTTGTCTGAAAATGTTGAGTGTAATCACTACATTTCATTTTTAAAGTCGCTGGGGGAGGGGGCAAGGGTGAGCAATGCCCAATCTAGAAAAATTCACATACAGATAAGGAAAAATTTTTATTGTCCATGTAAAACGCTAAGAATTGTCACTTCCATAGTTTTCTACGGCCGCTGAACGTATTCCCCTACCTTGACGCAGCATGCTCGTTATCTTCCAGTTTAGATGTTAGAAAAAACTCATCGAAAGTTTTACAACAGACTGGAATATTGTTTAGCACAGTCTGGGGGCCTATTTGAACTCATATTGTAATGTTTAAGAGTTATTTTGTTATATTCTTTATTAGAATTATTATTTACTTTGTTTAAGCAATCTCGTTTAATTATTTTGGTTATCAAAAAATATCAGTTTTATTTTGCCTCAGACGTTGATTAAATCAACGGACTGAAAGAACAAACAGCATGTGGTACGCAAATTTTAATAAAATTGTGGCCTGCCAGTAGTAATCCCGTAATAAAACACGTCAGAAGCTATGATGTACTACTGAAATCTCCACCAGCACTGATCGCGTTGAATTGTTTGCATCTGTGTAGGAGAATACAAGGCGCCGCCCATCTATCCCACTATTAGCTCTCAATGTTAAATCTCTCATTAACATGCTCCCTATGGACAGTGTTTGACTTTCCTGATATGTATATAATTTATACTTGTAAAATATGTAAAGCATTAGATGGAAATACCCTGGAAATATCAACACCTTTAGTTATTTCTACAAAAAGTTTTAATAACCATTTATTCTATGTCCATTAGATACACACAGTGGTGCGGATTCCAAAAATTTAATAATATAAGGGATGTCCATTTAAACAATCAAGAGTTGGTATCACACTTTATAACACAAAGCAAAAAAAAAACTATCTGCAACTCAACTCCTCTAACTTTAATTGTTATTAGTTATTAAGAAGTAAGACTTAATGGGTTAGCAAAGCGATTTGGGAATAATAAAAATAATTAAATAGACCTAACACGTTTAAGAAGCCTGCAGAAATAGAAATCGTCACAAAACAAGTAAGCAAACCTTAAACTTCCATCCTGTCACTGCATTTTTTTCTTTTTAATTTTTGGCAAATGAATAAACCTCAGGCTTAACGTATAGTAATCAAATTTCCTATTTTGTTGCATGCAATTCTGAAATTTTAAGGATTTTAAAAACAAGAAATCAACCGCGCTTTCTCTTTCAACACCAACCACAACCACATTAAAATATTTCTAAAATATTCTACCTAAACGTCAATGTAAACAAGTTTATTCTCAATCTGTTTTATTAATAACCAGAGAGTATACAAAATGTAAAATGCACCTAACCCTAGGTTAAAAACTAGTAATCAACTAAAGATCGAAAAATGGGCCTTTCTTCACTTCTTCTTTCTTCCCTTTCTCTTCTGTTTCTATCATACTCTCTTTGCCTGTCCCTAATAGTCTCGTCGACTTCTTTCATCTCTATCATCCTTTTTTTCTCTGTCCTCTTTTTCTTTATTTGCTCTAGTCTCTTTCATCCCTTCTATAATTATCAGTCCCGTCTATCACGCTCATCTTTTCTCTCGCTGTCATCTCTTCTATCCCGTTCATTTCTTTTCGACTTATCATCTCTCCTATTTCTTTCATCTTTTTTATCACCATCTTCTCTTCTATCCCTTGAATTTCTTCTTTCTCTTGAATCTCTCCTTCCTCTAAAATCTCTGCCATCTCTTCTATCCCTGGAGTCTCTTCTCTCTCTAGTTTCTCTTCTTTCTTTCGAATTTCTTCTTTCCCTTGACTCATTCCCCTCTCTTTCTTCTCTCCTATCTCTATAGTCTCGCCTATTATCTTTCAAATCTCTTCTATCTCTATCATCGTCTCTCCGTTTTTCTTTTTCTTCTGTATATACAGTACGTTTTTCATCGTATCTTCTAGGAGAACACCTGTACTCTTTTCTTTCAGAACTATTCTCCCTAGTATCTCTTCTTCTGTAGTCATCTCTCCTAGGAGGAGTACTACTTCTACTTCGAACCTTTTCGCCTGGCAGTGAAACATTGGATCGGCTTTTATTTGAATCAGAATCAGAAGAACTGGAGCTTCTACTATCGTAGGCGTGTCTCTTTTCTCTTTGCCTGTAACGCAAATGTAACAATTAAATAATAGAGGACATACAATTTTTTCAAACCTTCTACGAAATTTAATTGCCATTTCTCTCAGTTCATCTTCCCTCGTCTGCTGCTCTTGTTTTTCTCGTTCCGATTTAATTTGTTCTGCTATTTTGTCCGCTCGAACTAAAATTCGGAAATTAGTCAAAAAAAAGATGCATTCTAGGTAACCATATAGCGGGTTCAAGAATAGCTAGAGATCTTGAAAACGGTAAAAGATATACAGGGTGAGTCAGAAAAATGGCCAACGCTAAACTGGAAATACTTGACACAAAAATAATACGATTCAACGTGCCTTATACCAATGTAGATGGTTTATGAGATATAGGGCGTTCAAAATTTAATTTTTTTCTTAAATTTCTCAATAACTGAAAGAATTTTGATGCTATCAATCTAAAAATTAAAAGTTTTATGTTTTTTGGTATAAGGATTACGAATTTTAAGCTTATTTTGATCTTTCTCCTAGAGGGCACTAGATTTGCCATATTAATTATGTAAATTAATACATATCTTTTTTGTCTGCTGAGTTACGCTCAAAACAAATAAAGAATATAAAAAAACAATTGATTTTTCAAAGAAAAGGTATTCCTGTTTCAATCGTCTAAAACTATCTGTTTTTAAGATATTTGCATTTGGAAATTTTAATGTATGTTTTAAGGCGCAGATATTATAATATATTGTGAAATTTGAAGGATTAGTTTTTCAGAAAGAATTAAATTATCTTCAGGAGTTGCGGTAAATAATCCAAGAAGCCGCAAATACATTTAAAAATAATAGGGAAATTTTTGATTTTGACATTTAAAAAAGTGAAATTTAAAATTTTTTGAACAACATTCGATTTGAAGTTTGTTATTGTCTCTAATAACAATCATTTTAATTATTATTTACTGCGGCTTTGATTCCTTATTCATATCTATGCATATTTTAAAAATAAAAAAAATCATAAATTACATTGAGCCTTTCAAATGCAAATAACTTTTACTTTAGGCGACCCACACAAGAGTACCTTTTCTTTGTAGAATTGATCGTTCTTTTATAGTATTGACCTGCTTTGAGCATAACTCAACAAATAGAAGAATATGTTTTAATTTACGTAGATAATAAGGTAAAACTAGCGCCCTCTAGGAATTGAGTCAAAGTAAACCTACAATGGACAATGTCCATGGGTAGGCAAAACCTCTTCAAAATTCGTGAAACTGTAGCTAAGATGTCTAGGAAAACAAACGTTTTTGTTTCAGTCAAATAGACCAAGTAGTTTTCAATTTACGGAGTTATTAATATCAGTTAATTTCGAAAAATTTGCGAGCCCGCGTTTCGTTACGTGATGTCATATTACATATACGATACCACACTCGCGGTGCAGACCGACCGCTTTGTATTAGTTTTGTTATATTTTTATATGTACCGACATCAAAATCCAAGATAAGTATAGTTTTGTACTACAGGAAACTTTTATGGTTTACCTTTTACACTAATAAACAAGTTAAGTTGATTTAATAAAAATTTGGGATAATCATTTCTCATGGTCACCTGATGTTTTTAATAAGTTAGGCGTTGGGCGATTTAGAGTATCCATTTTCTGGATGTAAATCTCTCGTATTTAAAGGGTTCGACCACTAGGAAACTTTTTCACGAAAATACAATTTATGACCGAACTGGCTTAAATGATTTTAATAAAATTTGTTAAATTGGGTTTTTGAATCCAGAAAATGCCATTTTAACAAAGTTCCAGGTTCATGTTTTTTATTAACATTTTCCATTTAATATTTTTGTACTGTTAAATCATTGCAGTTATTGTGTTTGTTTCTTGGAGCAGAAGTGACAAGAGAATTATTTAAGATATTCGACGTTTTGGTGACTATAATAAGGAGTATTTTTTAAAAAGCAATCGCAATATTTCTCTGTTGTTTCAGGCAACAGAATTTAAAATTTCTTGTAACGTGTAAACCCCCTCTGTCTTCCCTAAAATTGGGTTTAAATTATATTTAAAAAAAAAGGATCGCAAATTTTCGGAAGATTTTCATTAACTCTAGTCGTAATTTGATACACGTAATTAATTTTTCTTGCACAAATTATGATGATTGTAGCTCGCAGAGGCAAGGCTGCACTTTAGGATACATATCTGTAGAAACAAGTCTTATTTTCACCCTAAAAATCCGCTCCTAAAATACGTACAATGAAGTTTGAATCACCTTGTGTATCCAAATACCAACACGTTGGGAAAAGAAGTTATTTTTTCTTGACAATTTTGAAAGCTTAAAACTCTAAAACAAAGATATTTTAGTAAGCTTAGTTAATCATAGTAAATATAAAGTCAAGCATTGTCGGTGAAAAAATATCTAAATTAAGTTATTGCCAACGCTGGCACCTACCTGTAACATAAGAACCTAATAATAAGTGATAAACATGAACATTTTCTTTTCCAAAAAGAATAATTGTGACAATTAGCAATACGACATTTAGTAATAAGAAATATTTGTTTCATACATCAACGTGATCTTCCTATTAGTACACACTTCATAGCTTTTGTTATTTCTTTAGAATTTTGGCGTCAAATAAAACAACAGAAATAAATTTTTCCCGTGCATTTGTTGTCATGTTTACAGCACAAAGCAATATTTCTTACTTTTTGGATTGGGCATGATAAGAGTTTTAGCCAGTTTTAGAGCTTAAACAGTGCGAGCATAAATGCAACATACGCGCGGATATGTAATATGACGTCACAGTATGGAGCGCGGTCCATCAGCCGAAATCAATCTAATAAATTAAATATCTTGAAAACTATACAAGATATTGAAATAATTTAAACGCAGTGTTTATTTATTTTCAATGTAGTATACCGTGAATTGAAAATCTGAAATTGTGGTTATTCTCCATTCGAATTGGTTACACCGAAAAAACCGAATAAAATTTAAACTTTGAACACCGTGTACCTCTTAAACCAGCGACATTAGTATAAGGCATGTTGAGCTCAATCGTAATATTTTGATGTCTAGTGCCTCCAGATTAGCGTTGGACCATTCCTTCCGACTCACCCTGTAGATAACTTAAAAAGAAAAAATTGAAAGCCAGAAGTGTTTAATTTGTAGGAAGTTCCGATATTGTTTTATAAAACTTTGAGATCGAAATTTCTGTACCAAAAATATTGGCATTTATGCATTAGAGATCAAAGATTTCACAAAATTTACCTTTTATAACCATACTTTTACCTATGCCTCTCTTTTGGGTATAAAATTCCATTTTTCTCAAAATGTCACCTTTATCTTCATTTGTTTTATCATTAAAATTTCGATATTGTTTAATGTTAATGATAATTCTTTACCAAATTTAAAATCTAAATTTTAAAATTAAAAGCAGATTTTTTTTTGAAATTACAATTTTTTTCTTGAAATGCCAATTGTCTTAATTTCTTAATTTTCTCGAAATTCAGATAAAGTGGCTTTTTTCTAATTCAATAATTATATTTCAATTCCAACACTGTTCAAGAAATTTCGATTTTGAGTTAACATTTTTAATCTTACAATTTGTAAACATATGTTTTAGTAAAATTATTCACTTGAAGCAAAATTTTTATTTTATAAATACGAAGCCTTTTAACATTTCCTTTTAAACATTCACTTTTATTATTTTGAAATGTTTCCTTAAAAATTTGGGTTCAACATTGATTTTCTTTTTTCTTAGAGTTTTGGCATTCGTTAATGAAGTTAAATTTCCTTGACAAAATGAATTTTCGAGTCGATTTGTCGATGTTCCCATTACAAATTTAAAAATAAAATTTCGCCATTTCCTCTCGAATAGCAAATTCCCGTTTTCCAATTTTTTACCAAAGGTGAGTTTGAATTTTCCTCTATTTTAACATTATCTGGTCAAATGTTCCAAACAGACTCAAATCAAGATTTGGTTTTTTTAGAAGATGGCCCTCTTGGAAGGATGATGGCCCACAAATGAGAAAAAATGATTCCGATCCTTGGTCCAAACCAGGGATGGCCAACCAACGACCTGTGAGGTTCATTGCACTTTTACAAATTTCTATTCCATTTTTCGTACTACTCTGGCTAAACGTTTCTTGTCAACCAAAAAAAAAATCCCCAGTTTCTCTTCTTTTAATACTTTCGTCCAACATTTTTTATCGACCAAAAAAAAAGTCCGGTCCACATGTAGGGATGTAACATCGTTCAAATAAACTTCCATGTTTGAACATCGATTTTTTTTTAATGAAACATCGATGTCTAAAATATCGAATTACGATACATCGATATCTTTTCGGTGCTTTTTAAATATATAATTGCGAAAATTGAAATACAGATCTTGTCCCCTGAAACCTAGAAAGATTAAAAAACACAACAAAGACTGTTTTAACGTGTTTCGATAGCCAAGTCATCATCTTCAGACAGATACATCATTTCGTGCATGATCGACCGCATCCGAACGTGCAGGCGCATCTAATCAAACAAGTCGCGGCCACAATCCTTATCTATCAACCTTAACTATTTTTAACAGAGATGAGTAGCCTAAAGGCCCAGCGCAACCATTCATAAGGTTGTCTCCAGCCTTATGGATGGCTAAGCTTTCACATGCATTTAACATAGAATTTTACTACTCTTAACAGTTTAATATTATTATTTATCCTAAGATCTAATTCAAAAGCATATCGAGCCACACTTGACTTCTCAGTTCTTCCGTATCTCAAATGAGCCAAATGCTCCTTCAGTCGGATTTTTGAGAGATCGTCTAGTTTGCCTGACATACCTTTGAGGACAATCTTTACAGGAAATTTGGTAAATACCGGCAAATACCGCTTTTGGGTAGTTTGAAAGATAAAATAGAGCAAACGGACAAGTCCGATATTTACTTTTGATTCAGACTTTTTAAAATTAAGATTTGATTTTTTTCTCTAAAATTTTGGATTTGGATAAAATAACAGATAAAAAAATATTGAAATTTACATGAATTTACAGGGAACAAATTTTTCAATGAAACTGAAAACGTGAATACTTGAAAATTAAACTTAAAATGTTAACAATTTCTACCGTAATTAATATCAAACATTCTCGAATTATCGAGTTTAAAAAAATCAAGATTACACTCCAAATGTTGAGAAAAAAATTCAACTTTTGAGAAACGTAAGATTTAGAAAAATAAAATTTGGAAATTTGGTTTAATACAAAATTTTAGGAAAACATTCGAAATTTCAAACAAAGTTTAAAATTACAAAAATAATTGACATTTCTAACCCTTACTTTGTGAAATTCTTCAATATTCATAACTATTAACTTTATTAACGATTAAAACAACAACAGATATTATTTATAAAAACATCGCGGAATGTTTAATATCTGTTGTTTTAATCGTTAATAAAGCTTAAAAGTTATGGATATTACAAAAATATGCAATTTTCAAATAAAACATGGAATACGTGTTAAGACTAAGTAAAAAATCTTAAGACTTAAAAATTGACAAATAATAGAAAATTTGCAATTTAGAAATTTGGATCGAAATTTTGAGATTTGTATTTTGGTTTTTATTTGGAAATTTTTATTTCTGTCTCAAAAATTGGGCTCTCGACTTTTTTCTAGAAGTTTTTAATTAAAATACAAAATGAAAAAATTAAAAGTTCGAAAAAAAGAAAATTTATGTAAAATAAGTTGTCTTAAAGCAACTGAAAATTTAGAGTTTAAACTAGAACTTTTGATAAAGATAAGAATTGCTTCCTTTTTTCTGCCAGAAAATTTAAAATAATAAATACTTGTGAATTCAAACCCGAAATTTTAGAAAATTTTCAATAATAAATTCAATTTATGTTTTCGAATTTCCAAAGTTAATACTCAAAGAACTTTTCTAAAAATGTTCATTTTTCTTTCAACGTGTTTTAGAGTTGCTCTGAGCAACTATTGTTGTGTTTTTTAATCTTTCATGGATTTTTGGGAACAAGATTTGTATAATAATTTATGAATTTTGAAAAAATTGTATTGTATACCTGTGGCATTCAAATCAGCATGAATTTATGCTTGGCCATCGGGTGATTAGTTATAAAATTGTACAAATGTACCAATGTTGAAACATCGATGTTTGCAAATGATACATCGATATTTTCAAAACATCAAACTATCATTAGCAGTCCCTATCCATCCACATGCGGCCCGCGGAGTTATGATGCACCTCCATATCTCGCAAGGTCACTTTGGGTTGGGCACCCCTAGTCTAAACATTACTATAAAATTCCATTTTTTATTACTTACACTGTTTATTTAACTGAGCCTGTCGTTTCCTTCTAAGTCTTTCTAGTACTGTCATGTTGGAAGGTGCAGACTTCTGAAAAATATTGTTCCTAGATAGAAGATACAAAAACGAATCTAATTTCACACTGATAACGCGAAATCACAATTCAATAAACCTTATAGGCAATTCCAAAGCAATACAGATCTAGTGTAAAATAAGCTAATAAAATATGTTAGAACATAGAGAGGGTTCTTACTGACTTTGATCGCTGAGCCAGAATTACCGAATCCTGTTCTTTTTTCAGACGTATTCCTATAAAATAATTCAATAAAATTTTCACAATCCTACCTAATTAAAATATTACTTACGGCGCAGCACTAGGATCTTTACTTTGTGAATTTTCTTCATTGCTTGCATCACTAAGTTCGGAAGAACTCTGGTCACTTTTTTTCCGTCCATAATATCTAGGCAGTACTTTAGGAGATGATTCCTTTGGAGATGGAGGGCTTCTGGTTTTACTTTTACTTTTTGCTCGATCTTTGGAACTTGCCGACGAAGTCGATGGAGTACGCGACCTAGATTTTGATTGTTTTCTAGGAGAAGATGACGATGAACTTGATGAAGAATAGCTCCGAGATCTTCTTATTCTACGGCTTTTATTTTTAGACGACGATTTATGATACCTAAAACACGAGATGCAACGTACAAAAATAAACGAAATAAAAAAGTACACACTTTTCTCGGCTTGATGTGGAGCGACTTCTGGATCTAGATCGACTTGAACTACTACTGTATCTTTTTCTCTTAACCGGCACATTTCGTTCCGCACTTTTACGTTTACTTATAAATACTGTCCTTTCAGAGCTTGGTTTTCTTTTCGGTTTTCCATATTTAACTTTATCAGCGTAAGTTGGCTTGCTTGTAGAAGGAGTTTCTTCTTCATCTAAAATAGTCACAAATCATAAATCGATAATCTCAATTGATCAGCGTTCAATAATATGTGCATTATAAGAGTAAATTTTACCTCCAAAAGAAGTGATATAAGTAATTTTACCAGCCACATCTGGTGAAGGCGATTTCGAGGCAGACTTGCTGTCTCTAAATGTATTATAAGTGGGGGATTGCCTTGCAGCATAACTTGGAGGGCTAAGTACCCTATTTGCAAGACGCTTTTCCCTGTGAGCCCTTCAAAAAAAATCCATATGTAAAAAATCTATATGTATGCCATGAACTTAAGTAAATAAAAAATGACATTCAAAGATACAGGTGTCTTATTGTTAGTGATAATATCATTCATTTTAAGAGAATATTTACAAGATAATATTTAAAATTATATTTCAAAAATCTAAATTTTAAAACTTAAAATGGCAATTTACTAAAAGAAAAATTAATTAGAATGTAAGTTTAGAAAGCACGAATAAAAAAGTTGACTCTTTATGATTAAAAATTAAATTTTGAAAAACCAATTAAAATTGCTAGAAAAAGGTCTTACATTTCAAGTTGAAGTCAAAATTTTAGAGAAAAAAAAACTCGCAATTTCGAACCAAAATCGACTAAATCAGTTCGATTGATTGAACTAGAAAAAAAAACTCAAATTTCAAATTTTCAGAGAAATACTCAAATTTGGAGGATTTTATAAAACGAATTCGAAATATAACACAAAACGATTTTGAAGTGAAATTTTAAGAAAATGTGTAAATTCCAAGTTGCAACTGAAAACTTTCATCAAAAAGTCGAGAAACACAGAAACACGAAAATTTGGGAAAACCCAGAAAAGTTACATGATCTGGATTTTAAAAGGGGTAAAAAAGATAGTTACCTACTTGGAAAGTTAAAAATTAAAATGTCTATCAAAAAATCTACATTTTGAGTTTGAAGTCGAAATTTTAGAGGAAAAAAAATAGAAATTGCAGATTCAAAATAAGAACTTTAAAAAACTCAACAGATGTAATAAAAAAAACTCCTAAAAAAAATGTTGAATCTCTGAATTTAAAAATTTGAAATTTTAACTCAATATTTGGAAAAAAACTTAATTTCCCAAAAACTTCATATTTAGAAAGATAAAATTCAAATTTTAACGCGAAATTTCTAGATGAAAAAAAAATGGAAATTTTGAGAAACACTCGATGTTTTATAAAAAAAAGATAAAAATTTTAATCTGAAACTAATAAAATAGATAAAATTTTGACTATTGATATTTTGTTAAGTAACTTCTAGAAAAAATGTTCTTACAAAATTATTTTTCTTTTAAAGTTTTGACCCTGAATAAAAATCTAAAGCTTTTCCTCAAAATTTTAAATTAAAACATGACATTAAGAACACATTTCTAGGTAAAACTAGTAATGTTAAGAAAACAGTAGAAAAAATTAATAAGATTACGAAAAAATTGAAATTTATAAAAAAGAAATTTGAAATTTTCGACTTCATTGATTTGTCGACTTTATTATTGAATTGTCGAATTTTAATCTCCAATTTTCGAATTTTAAAACCCAAGATTTTGATTGGAGCTTAACATTTTTTGAAAAAATAAAAAATTTGAGATAAATCATATAGAAATCAAAGTAGAAATTTTATGAATGGTTAAAAAAGGTTAAACTCCATATTTCGTAAAAAAATTCAAGATGGGCAAAAATTTCACAAAATTTTAAATGTAAACTCAAATTTGCGATTTTTTTTGAGATTTAAGGTAAAAGTCCCAATAGTGGGCACTTTACGGACGAATTTTTACTGTTTGGTGAATTCTTCATGGTGAACTCTTATTGACCGGAAATATTATGTTTATTAATTTTATTTAACATTTCTTCGGCGCAGGTCCAAAAACTGTTTAGAATATTGTCAACAAACAATAAAAATTTAAATATTTCCAAACTGGGCCGAAGAAATGTTAAATAAAATTAATAAACATGTTTTGTAAATGTTTCACGAGATCAACTCAAAAAGCACTCATGATCGACCTGTCAATCATGATCAACCGTTTAAGCACCCCTGTTCTAAACGAATGCATACCTTCTCTCCCTTCTTGATTTTCTGCCTGAGAATAATGCTTTTTCATGTTCTTCTTCCTTAGCCAATTTATATCTTTCAGCTTCTTCCAAATCATTAGTTAAAAAAGAATAAAAATCATTTGTACTCATTCCATAGTTTCTACCGTGACGATTCATTTCATGAGCCTCTGTGGGATCCATCTTGGACACGTTAATTGCCAAATCCACATCTAAATCACTATCAGAATGATCGGATTCCACATCTTGATTTTCTGGAGCAGGATAGCTACAACTCGTTCCATCTTCATAATTAAATCCAATAGCAGCACCTCCTGTTCTATCTTTTTTTGATTTAGACTCAGTATAACCAAATTGTTCTTCCAAATGAAGTTGTTTCAAGAATTTTTCCTCACTAATGGCTAAAAATGCATTTTGGGCAATAATACGGTATCTTTCATAATTTAACTGTCTTTCTTCATGTGACAACTCAATTTCTTCCTCTTTTTTAACCGGAGGTATAAAATCTAAATGAGCACGAACATCAAACCTATCAATCAGATTATCAGTCTGTCCTTGCCAAGGCATCCTTTAACAAAATCAACTTTATCAACTATAAATATAATTGTTACAGGACTTACATTGCAGCAGGGCTGTCGGCGGCTGCCGCTATGGCAGGATCCAAATGAATCTTACATTGCCTACCGTGAACTTGTAAGAACTGTGTCGGATCTGCTTTCTAAAAATGCTCCAATTTACTATTACGGTACAAAGAGGATAGAATATAATTACGATTTTTTCATAAAAATCTCTGCGGCGTTCCGCCCGCCGACGGTAATCCACAAGCATGCCCCTTATTTTACGTTCCTGCCTTCGAGCCTCGTGCCACATCTTGGTTAATATGGACTTATTTCAAATAAGGTATTATTTTAATCGGCTCTCGAACCCATTAAAGGTATTATAAATTAGCACCATTATTGTTCAACATAAACTTGTCGAACTAAGTCAAAGACAAAACTGATTGTCATTTTTCATTTTCATATTAATGTCATTTTGTTCTGTACTTCGAGCATAGATATATTCAGAGGCTAAACAGGAAAAGACCATTTAGTAACTAGAAGAAAGAAGAAGTGTATTTGTAGCGCCGCGAAGTCGGGTTAAAGGAACTAAAATATCTTTTCCTCTCGCTCTTTTTCTCTCCGTTTCTCATTTCTTCTAAAATATGACAGTTGACGTATATTGTTCATTTATTATGCAAATTTAAGTCACGATTTAGTGTAGCAAAATAATTATTAACGTTCATTATAAGCATATTACAGATAAGTAACTAATCAACAATATGAAATTGAAATAAAACTAGAGTTGTGTGTATGTGGAGTACACTAACAACATGAAGTCCGTGGTTAACTGAACTCAATTTGTTGTTTCACGCTATCTTAGATATAAATTGCTATAAAATTCATTTTCTGTTCAACTCATTTAATGCTCCTGTGGGTAAGCGTACTTACAAATTTTAGAAGTTGCAAAAGTATGAGATGACACCCCTTAACTCGACTAAACTGTTGCATACTTAATTTCAACAACCTACATAATATCAACTTGGAAGCAAACAAAAAGGTAAGTATCTTTTAAAATTTTTATCAAACTGAAACCTATGCTTCTGCTGGACATGTAAAATTGACCATTTTTTTCCAAATTGTGAGTTAGCTTCGGTGTTGCTCACAGCAAACACTTGCACTTCGTAAAGTATGAAGACATTTCAGAATCAATATATTTTAAATTTATAGCACGTATTAGCAAATGCAAAAATGAATTGCAGTCTACAGCTTCTATTGAATCAAAATAATTTACACAGAAGAACATGCAAATAATTGTGGTGTTGAATTCATGCATTAAATTCCATTTTAAAAATAATACCATAATTCAACATTGGTTTTTTTAAGACAAAGCTTATAGATCATTAGGAGCACGAGCATTATGTTAATTTTTTTCACAGCTTCCGTATTGTCATTCGTTATTTTTTGTTTATATTTATTTGTTAAACTAAAATATTTTCTGTTTGTTTCAGAAGTCAGGGATGCTGATATATTTCTGTATTAATGTACTTCATAATTAATTTTCATTTTGTTGACTTTTGCTAAAAAAGGATCTGCTTCATAATTATTTTATGATTGTTGTTTATATTAATAAAAACGCTGATAACATATATTTTTCTCATTTTAACCCGTGAAAATATAAATTATACTGATATTAGGTCTAAAATATTGCATTAAAATTTGTATTTGTATGGTGTCTCGGTGCACCATAAATTACAAATTTAATGCAATTTCTTAAAGTACTAAACTAACCTTACCGTTTTTTTAATTAGATCTAAAAGAACATTTTGCCACATTAGGAAATGGTTATAATTACGCAAAAGTTAGCGTAATTAATGCCAATTACAGATGTGGTAAAAATCTTTTTTAAATTTAAAATTCTTAGATACATTTAATATTTGAAAAAAGGTAGGAAATTTTCTTTGACTATACATATAAATGGACGGAGCATTCAATGTGTTAGAAGAGTATTAACTTGGGCCGGTAATTGTGGAATAAGGATGAACTCTGAAAAAGAACAAGCTAGAAAGAGTACGTTTTGCCATCGGGTTCGATGCAATGGTCATGTCCAGAACTAACCAATCACGTTCATAATATTGAATTTGTCGTCGTTTTTGTCGCTTAAATGTCATTTGTGTCGAATGGCGTTTGTTTACCTTTTTATGCGTTCTACTTTTAATAAGTTTCTTGTTTTGTTTGGTTACAGTTAATCAATTTAGATAATTTATTAGGTTTAAATGATTTCGGGAAAGTAGGAAGTTCGCTAGTAATAAGTATTTCGTCCTGTTGGTGTCTTAATAATGAGGTTGATCTTACCCAGATTCCTGACTTTTAGGTTAATGGGTTCCGCCGAAATTCCTTAGGGAAAAGAGGCGTTTCAACATTTCATTTATGAGAACACAAAAGGTTAGCTATTCATCTTCATAAAATAGAAAGTTTTTTATGATTTTTTTTAGAAAAACGATTTTAATAAAGATGCAAATACAAACATATTAATCAGCCACATTCGTTATCGAACGGGAGGCTCTAGGAGATAGTAAAATTATTTTCAGTATTTGGGACCTTGGGACAATGTTGAGTTTTTTAATGTCTACAACTTAATAACCAGATGTGCCTATTCTGCATTCCATTTCGAGGTTCTTTTAGGTATAACTAAAAACCCAAGAATTATTATCACCTTAAATGTACCATCTTTGCCCTCAAATGTAAGGGTGCATTTCTTGAAATTACGACATGGTAAATGTAAAATTCATTTCTAATTGTAAGTTTTTTTTTAGTAATATATTATTTTTTCTATATTTCTGTTTTATTTCAATTTAAAAAAAAAGTTTTTATCTTTCGCTATATTTGTACATCATTAATACTTTTGTAATATTTTACAGATCAGTTTATTTAAATAGTCATAAAAATATTTTATGCAGCGGTTAAACATTTATGTTAGATCCGAAAATAATGGATGTATAAATATTTTTCGGACAATTTTTCTAATAAAGATTACTTCCATTTTGTCGTTAATATGAAACATACTTTAAGAGATTTAGCGTTAGTGTCGACAATATCATTCTTTCAAGCATGCGCAAATGGTCGATCCCGATGGCACGTAGATTGTCTGTCTCTATTTTCTCGGCCTTATTTTGGACCGAATGCTCCATCCATTTATTTATATTATCTAAGGAAATTTTGTAGATAATATAGTTTTTTGTGTTGTTGGTATTAGTGTTCTGTTTTAAAAGTAATAGTTCCGTTAACCACGAGGGGCGTACGCTAACCATAGAATTGCACGTAGTTCATACTCTTTCTTAGTTTATCTATGGCAGTGAGAATCACTGCTCTATGGATATACTGATTTAAAGCTCTATGAAACCAACAAAACACGAGAAACATTTACAGCGGCGTAACACCATAATTTTTAGTCAAACGTATCAGAATAGGACCAGCAAAAAAGATGCGATTAAAACGAGATACAAAGGAACTGCCTACAACGCCCTCTATAATATGCAGCACTATTTACTCCCTTGTGATGCTTGTACTTATCTAAAACATAACTGTACCAAATTTCAACACTATTGGACGTTTCGTTTCTGAATTATACTCACAACAAGAAAAAAATATTTTTATTTGAAGTCCTGTAACTTTTAAACAAGTCGCTTTTGGACTAGGCTAAGTTTTCCTAAATCAGGTATATTTGATCATAGGAAGCTGTATTTGAGTTGGGTTCATTTACTTTCCGGACATTCCCTATTTTCGATAAACCATAACTAACGAAAATCCCGAGAAAATCCTAATGTTCTATTTAGTCCTACGTATTATGTCACCTAGCGGTCATTTTAGAAACTTAAAAATATTTTCCAACGCCACCTTTCGAATTTAATTTTTTACCCATGGCTGGGGATGATTCGTTGTTGAGATATAGCCGACGACCTTTGGTCACCCGGTACGTTAACTAAATATTTAATCATCGCTATGTAGTAAAGTGAAGTAACTATGCAATAAACTGCCAGTTTAGTTAGTTGAGTTTAGTAAAATAGCACATTACCAGTCAAAACGCGAAAGTTTTTTTTAATATGTCGCCAGTTTATGGGAAAAAACAGATCCAACAACTTTTGTTGTAAAATATTTTTTTAAATAACGAATATTTGATGAAATGTAAACGCATTTCTGCACTTTTTACTCACTCGTAATGCCGACAAATGTTTAATATACTCCAAAATTAAATAGTCAGACTGCATTAAACGTTTTGTTGTTTTATTTTTTAACAGAGACTGAAGAACCCAACAATGTAAAATATATGCAGTAAGTGGTAGACTGGAACTTTCAGTAGTCCGTCGTAGTACCACCCTACGTATCGTTAGGAGGTGGTGAAATGATACTTACATCATGTTTCCGTCTCTGACACGGGAGTCGGTTCCTGTTATTCTTCTTTCCTCCCCATCCTATCCTTTTCTTTATTTCCTTTTTTTCATTTACTCTGATTTTTTCTTCTAATTATCGAAAACAAAGATGATGGATGCTCTTCGTGCAATAAATTCCGGACGTAAACTACCCTCCCGTTCGGATGTCCGGGTGGAGGGTGTATGAGGGAATCCAAAATCGACGGACAATTTTAATGTACCACAGGCCAAGTTTGTTTTAAACAATTCATTCAAAATTCAATTCTGTAACATTCAGGGTCTAAATTCAAATCTAAACTTGGTTCATCAACACCTTCAAAATGAAAGAGATACTGAAATATCTGGCGGAAAATAGAATCATCTCGGACAGGTAATAAGCTTTTAGACAACAACGCTCCACTGGTGATCTACTAGCATACATTACTCATATCTGTAACTCAGCTATGGAAAAACATGGTGAGGCTAGGATTGTGGCATTGAATATCTCAAAGGCCTTCGACAGAGTCTGGCACCGATCTGTTCAAATTAACATCTTATGGTCTTCCTCCTGGACTCATTTGATATCAAATTTTCTCGCTGACAGATCTCTTTGGGTCGTCGTCGCTGGCATCTCATCCGAGACATTTGCGATTAATGCACGGGTGCCTCAGGGGTCTGTCCTGCTTCATACTCTCTTTCTGTTACACATACACAGTATCTTAGCTTCAACTTCCAATCCTATATACTATATACAGCTACACAGATGATAGTAGCCTTGTGTCATTTTTTTTCCGACAAACCATTATCCGTCGCTGCTTCAGATCGGCTGAAGGAAAAAGCAGATACAGATGATTATTTGGGATCTCCAAATCGTTCTGGAATGGGGTAAGAAAAATGTAGTCGATTTCAACGCTTCAAAAACTCAGGCAGTGGTTTTCTCTAAGAAAACATCAAGGGATAATGCAACAAACCTACTAATGAGCGGTAAAATCCTCCCGATGGGATCTAATCTATCTGTCCTAGGAGTGAATGCGAGCACTAACTTCTCTTGGGATGATTATGAGCGCGCCATTGCCAAATCCCCCTCTCAGAAGCTAGGCTTTCTTTTTAGAGCTAAAAAGTACTTCACATCTCATCAGCTATTAACACTGTACAAAACTCAAGTTAGGCCAACACTAGAATACTGTTCTCATGTTTGGAGTTCAGCCCCAAAACACATTTTAGCTCTTTTGGCTTCAATTCAAAAAGAGCGATTCGCCTAATTGATGACGAAAGCCTAACCGATTCTCTCGAAACATTAGAGCATAGGCGTATGGTTGGTGACCTGTCTCTTTTCTACAAGTACTATCACGGAAGATGCTCACTGGAACTAATAGGATTGATCCCCCAAGGGCAAATTTCTTGAGGCATATTAGACAGTCGGAGACAGCAAATTCCTGTGCGGTCCAGCTTGACACAGTGAGGACTTCTGTCTATGGAGACTCTTTTTTCTATAGAACTTCCAAGTTATGGAACTTGTTACCGAAAGAAATTTTCCCCAAAAATTACAACCTATCCTTGTTTAAGAAGGCGGTTCATCGCCATCTATCCTTGTTTCTGCATCCTACTCGCAGTGCTTTGAAGGCATAATAGAGTTACCCTTGGCGAGTGGATTAAACTTAAAAAAAAAGAAATTATTTTCATATTAATTACAAGTCTACTTTATCTTTTATGTTTCGAAATTCTACTCCTCAAAATTTCAAGTTTAAATTTGAGATTACTTCTATAAATGTTTCTTTTTTTAAAATTTCGACTATTTCTAACTCCCAGTCTTCTGTTTAAATTTTAATTTTTTCGAGAAATTACTATAGTTAATTATTTGAAAGTTCAACAAAATCTGTTTTAATATAACACTTTATTTTTACAAAATTTTGATTTTTGTTCTATAAATTTCCATACCAATTGTTACTTTTCCTAAATTTTCGTTTATAAACTCATTTTGATTTTTTTTAAGAAATTTGGGCTTCGTTTTCAAAGCTTAAATTTTAACTGTAGATATAACTTTTTCAAAATTTATAATTTTCTTAGAAAAAATGAAAATCGGTTTCACAATCTGATTTTAAGCAAAAAAATGAAATACATTTTTTTTCCATTGGGCTTCGTTTTTTAGATATTAAGTTATGAAATTTTCAGACATGTTCACTACACTAATAGAATAAGGCGTGAAATTAACTCTAATACCTTGTACAATAAACTAACATGCAAACTGAACGAAGAAGAACACGAAGAATTTAGCGCCTTTCAAAGAAGAATGTTTGAAAATACAGAGTATAAAATTAAGAAGAAAATTGAAATTCATGAAAGAAAACTTCAGAATACTTTAAAATAAAAAACCTTCTCCTTTGAAAAACGCTAACATAGTAGTACATCTTTCTAAACAAATTTTGAATATTAAGAAGTAGAATTATTAAATAAAGGATTTAAATTCAACACATCTTTGGAAGAAACACCTATCGAACAAATTTGCATAGGTATCGAATCGGGAATATCAAAATTAAAAAAATATAATTAGAGAACAAAGTAAAAGCATAATTGAAACGAGCAAGAAACATAAAATTAAAAATAACCAGAATCATATAATTAAAAACCTAAAAAAAAAAATCGGGCTATCTGAAAGCAGACAAAGGCAATAAAATTGTTGTATTAGATAAAGCTGATTATAACAATAGAGTAAACGATTTAATTGAAAGTGGACCGTATGAGAAAATAACAAAGAATCCATTACCTAAAATGATTAGAGAATTTAAAGATGCTATAAAGAAATGCAACAATCTTATTACCAACCCAATAAAATACAAAATTAACTCGAGTAATCCATCGATCCTCAGATTATATTGTTTGCCAAAAATTCATAAACTCAGAAATTCACTGAGACCATTAGTTTGAGGTGTAACCGCCATGTCAATTAGCAAAATGGCCTAACAATGAATTCGTTAACCTTAAGAATAATAATGTTTCCTTTTTGATTAAAAATACTACTGAATTTATAAATAAAATTAAAAACTTAACTTTGTCACCTACGTGAATTCTAATAATATCTTTTGATGTAAGTTCACTTTTTCCTAGTGTACTAGTACCAGAAACTTAAAGTTTTCAGAAGTCTTGAACATTCAATCAGATAGACAAAGAAGTAATTTCAGAATCTTTAACTCTAACTTCATTATGTATGAAACAGAACGTTTTCCAATTCGATAATAAATTTTATAAACAAACAAACGGTACCACCATGGGAAATCCATTAAGTCCATTTCTAGCCAATCTCTTCGTGGGCAAATTTGAACAAAAAATTAAAAACGAATTATTAAATTTTCCTCGAATTTGGATATGATACGCAGACGACATTTTTGCAGCTTTTGACCAGTAAATACGAAGTTCAAGAATTTGTTGACAAGTTAAACTCGAAAGACAATTCAATTAACTTTACATTTTAAAAAGAAAACAATGGATCACTCCCGTTCATTAGATACTTTAGTTATTAGAAATAAAAACACTTTTAAAGTTTGATATTTATAGAAAAGAAACCAATACAAATCGCATTATCACAGATGATTCTAATCATTGTCAACAACAAAAATTAGCAAGTATTCGTTTTTTATTCAACAGGCTTTTAAATATTCTTGTAAGTAAATCCAGATATACAAAAGAATTAGCTCACATTAAAGATATTGCTATTTTTAATGGTGCAGCATGTTAAGAAAATGTGGATTTAAGAAAACAATTCAAGACTGCTCTAAGCTTGACCAGTATAAAGATAGCACTCCTGCAACAATCGTGAAATTACCATATTACCCAAAAATTACCATTAAAGTTAATAGAGGTCTTAAGGATAACAACGTAAAAGTAGTGTACACAACCAATCACAGTATCCGCAATAATATAAGTAATGCTAAAGATAAATTGGACAAGCTTGAGAATTCAGGAATTTACGAAATAAACTGCAACAATTGTAATTTATCATATGTTGGGCAGACCAAGAGATCCATTAAAACTAGATTTAAAAGACATATCGCTCATTTTAGAGGCAATAGAGAAGAAAAATCAAGTGTTGCCCAACATATGATAAGTACAGGACTCAAAATTAACATTGAAAATTTAAAATTGCTAAAATCAGTTACCAATAACAGAGAACTTACGAAACAATGTATATCAACTAGAGATCAGATAAAGGAGATAAAGGACCATTGGCAACCTCCACTTTATTGAAGGTTATTTGTAGTAGGCATGACATAATATAAGACTCGTAGTGTAACCCGCTATATCTCACTGTTGCGATAAGTGGTACTAAAAACGGAGACGATTGAAAAGAGAACACCATATAAAGGATAGACGGTAGAAGGGCTGCCTTGAGTAGATTAGGCAGTGCTTTCTTATGCAAATGTTGATACTTTATGAAACTGTTTCGCTATTATATTTATATTTTAATTACAAAATGGACAAGACTTATTTTGTGCCTACGTGCAACAGTGGTTATAAAAGCTGTCATGAAAAAGTATCTTTGTTTTGAATGCCTAATAACAAAGTTGTTGTGTGGAGGCGAAAAATCTCGCGAAATGACCGACTGTTGTCAACTCGAGATTTTGTATGCGAAAAACATTTAAGTGCATTTTTTGTTTTAAGAGAAATGGACAATTAACTGTGGAGAGTACGTATTTCTTAATAAACTTAATCAGTTTATATTATTTAAACATGACATCCTTTTTGTATATTTAAGAAAATTAAAAGACAGACGAGCCGTTTGGTTTATCAAGGTCCGGCGTATGTATAGAACAGTAGCTGTAACTTTTTTAAAAATGTTAATAGAAAAAATATGTCTAACTTTTTTGGTTAATTATTTGTCACTTTACAGTGACCTTGATTTTGTTTTCTTAGCTCTTATTTTGTTGCTTTGGTAACTAATTTTTGAATTTTAAAATGACACCTGCATTTTTTATTTGCTCTTTTGGAAAAATCTTAACTTTCTGCATTTGGTAACAAGTAGTTAAAATGAAATCCTTACCAAAAACGAACATAGATATACTGGCAAAAATTTCATTTTAATTACTAACGCATGTTTAAAAATAGTATTAAATTATTTAATATGAGAGACCGTAAAATTATTAAATTATTATATTTTCTCGAACTTTTTTACTTCTAAACCCTTTGAGATTTGGGGTCACCAAATGCAGAAAGACATGCAAATTCTAAAAAACAAAAAAAAATAGGATGTCATTTGAAAATTCAAAATTTGTTACTGTAACAATGAAACAAAAGCAGAGAAAAAGAAATTAAGGTCACCAAAATGTGGCAAATAATTAACCAAAAAAAGTTTATTTAAAACATTTTTTTAAGTTACAGCCTATTCCAGACATACGTCGGACGGTGCCGTATACTTTTCATAGTTACGCCAATTCTTAAACATCTTACTGTCTATCTCTTTCTAAGTCGGTAGTCTCTTGATTACGTGCCACATTTTGCTTCTCGTTGGAGTACCTGACTATACATTATCATGGTAGCAGGTCAAAATTGCATGCACCAGATGTGTTAAACAATTAGAAATAGGAAAGAAAGCAAAAGGCCGCCAGCATCGATTTGAAGCTCAGATGATGTCCATGCTTCTTTTGCTAATGAATTAAAATTAGTGCATTTGAAAATGCCAGTTCTGCTGGTGAAATACATATCACGTAATTATTTATTTAATTGCCGATGTGGTAAAGGGGTAAAACCTTCTATGGAGAGATTGTGCTTGTCACAGTTAATTATTAGAAGTCTGGCACATATTGCAAGGTATGTGGTACAATGGTCAGACTACCATTTTACTGATAGGTAGATGCAACTCAGAAGATTGCCGGATCTTAATCGCTCTACCTTTACTTTTAGTCACATAAAACAAATACTTTATTCAGAAGAAGTAAACAAGAAACAGTTGCTAAATAGAATTATAAACACTACTCTTTAAATTCAAAATAATCAGGATCTGGCGGAAGTTACCAATGATTCAGCATTGCCAAGCTTGCATCATGGTTGATGATGGTCTATTGGAACAAAATCTTTAAAATAAAATGATGTGATTTCTTTTTATAATTAAATTGGTTGTTTTACATAAGTTAATGTAATTTTTAAATATAACCTTTGGTAGCTTAAAATCTGGAAAATGAAGGCAGATAGCAAAAAATTGTTTCACTTTTATTGCTTAAAATCAGCTTCTAAATCCATTTTTAATTTTTCGGCTCCTGATTTAAAGCACCCTGTATAATAAAAATATTTTTAGAGCCAAGCAAACTTGAATTCTTATACTTCTTTGTTTCTCAAAAAGTAAGCAAAATGGGCTGTCAGTCAATATAGTAATCAACACTGCAGATCTATCAGTTATTTAGAACTGTTCAAAATAGAAGCCCTACTATTCACATTTGACAAGGTTGTCTGCAATTCAGCTTACATTCTTATAATCTGTGCATACAATCTGAAATCTTTCCTTTAGTAGCATTTGTATAGGTCACACATATTTTTTATTGTTCTTGCCCAACTTATAATTTCATAATTAAAAATAATAATATATTGATTCAATGATTAACACGCATTAGCTGATTTAATAAAAAACAGATCGTTAAACTGCAGGTAATAAATAAAATGCCATTTTCATAAAAACTACAATAAATAATAATCATAATTAATAATTTTATATTTGACAAGGTAAAGGTTTTAATATAATTGTAGAAATCAATATATACACACTAAACTACAGTGATTATACCTGGACATTTAACCTAAAATGTATATGATGTATGATGATGACTCTGACATTGACACTATGAGCAGTCAAAAAAAAAAAAAGAAAAATATATAGAAAATGACCTCGATCTTTATTGCACTGTTAAGGTGATTTGGTACTACAGAAATACATATCTAAGTGTCAGTTAATCCAAATTAAATTGAAAATTATACAATATAAACGCAAGATCTCAGGCTCATTAAATTGGAAACAATTTATTCAAAATGTAATGCAAAATCCTAAAATATACTTAACAAAACAGTTTAAAATTTAATTTAAAAAACACTGATTCTACTTCAGTTTAGTTCCAAATCCCCTTAAATAGGAGCATGTCATTTCAGACATGTAAAAGTTCTTTTTACATTTTTGTAAGCACTGATTGATCAAATCCTACCGTTATTAATTTTCTTATAGCTAACCCAAGAAGGCTTTAATGTAGGAAAAATGTACATAATGAATAGTAAAGATTTTTAACATTCACAACGAGCACAATTAAATCTATTTACACCTTATGTGAATGTAAGGAGCATTACAAAAATATGATAAGGAAAGGAAAATAAATAAAACAAACTATGTACATAAAAATCAATTTAAAGGTGTGTGACTACGCCATTATATATACACAAACCATAAAAAATTCTATTATTTATGTACACCTAACCTACACTTTGTTAAGCTGATAAACAATGTTCGCTGTAAAATATTCGAGTTCACTTTGCAGTGTGCAATTTTACACAAACACTTTGGCCAAACCGTCTGCACCTGCACTAGCTATGTATGGTCTTGACGGATGGAAAGCTACGTCTAATATACTTTCATCGAATTTCTTCCTATGAGCTGTTATTTCTTGAACACAAGTCTTATTATCCAAGTGCCACAATCTAATGGAACAATCATGTGAACCTAAAAGAAAATACATAAATTAGACCAAACTAGATAAAACAAATTTTGAACAAAACTATTTTTGAAAAAACTTTATTTAACTTTAAAGAATTTGAAATGTGTCAATAATTTGCAAGTAATTTTCAATCATATAAATCAGTGGCATGTTCTCCATGAAAGTTATGGAAGTAGCCGTTTTCCTTGCAGAATGTAAAAGTACATACAGCTTTGAGCACAAGCTGAAGTACATCGAAGTCCGTTTATAATGACTTTCAAACAGAATGGAAAACCAATCATAAAAGCAGCCGTCATAAAAAGCAGATAACAAAAGCACGCTAAAATGTCATATTCAAGCTCAAATCTCTTATTTATTGCATTTACGTTATACAAAACAGTTGGTCATTATAAGCAGAGATAATAAACGGATTTTACTTATGGATGCAACATCGTTCAAAAAAGCATCGATGTTTGAACATCGATATTTTTTTCAATGAAACATCGATGTCTCAAACGTCGGTATTAAGTATAGATACATCGATGTTTCTCCGATGTTTTGAAAATAATTAATTGCGGGTTTAAGAAGTCAAAATTAGGAAAGTGTAGAAAGGATATCAATTTAAAAAGACATTTTTTTTAGAAATTTCAAGTTTAATTGAATTTGGTGATTAAAGTTGAAATTTCGACTTTATCTCAAAATTTCGACTTTTTTCTCGAAATTTAACGTTTAACCCGCCGATGGGCGCGCGCGGTCTCTCAGACCGCACTTATATTTATTATTTTATATTTCAATAATTAATTTGCCAATAATGCTCATTTTTGGTTTAGCTGAGTTTTATCACATCACAAAAGTAATGGTTGATCAAGTGAATAATTATATGTCCATTTTTGTAAGTTATAGCTATTTGCATTATATGGTACCGCACGCGTCCACGCATGTTAAATTGTTTTGTCATTATAGTTTCAGATATAAATTGACTTTTGCTTGGAAATAAGGCTGTAGAGGATAACTCCAAACAAGTATGGTCCAAATGAAACCTATTTTTGGATCCCAACCCTTAAATATAATATTGGAAATTTAGTTCCGTATTTCGTACAATAATTTGGCCTTTGTATTTCGCTAAATTTTTTGTTTATAGGTTAAAGCAATGCATGATTTGTAATTTAATTTTATTAACAAAGATACCAAGATACCAAGATACCATATTTCATCATAGAACCAAAAAAGGTTAATAAATAACATTATTTATAGATGCGGTCTCTGAGACCGCGCGCGCCCCTTCGTGTTACAAAGTATGGCGCGCCTACTCTAGGATTAATCTCGAAGATTCGACTTGAATCTCAAAATTTCGACCATAAGTATACCACTTAGGGTAGGCATACAACATTGACAACTGGCAGTAGGGTGTGTTCACTTATTTAACTTTTTAATAGCCAAAATTTCTTGAAATTTCCACTTTAAAGTCGAAATTTTGACTTTAATCTTGGAATTTCGAGAAAAAGTTGACATTTCGAAATAAAAATCAAAATTCTGAGCAAAAACTCGAAAATTTGCCTTTAAACTCGAAGTTTATAAGATATATATTTTTTTAAATAATGTCCTTTCTACGCCTAATTACTTTAGTTATTTGTTATGAAATGACAATTATTTTGCTTCCGAATTTAAGCCTGTATTTTTTTATTTTTTCCTCCAAAATTTTATAGTAACCTCAAAATCTACGTTTTTTGAACCAAAAAGTACGTTTGAAGATTAACGTTTTCGGAAAAAGTATAAATTTTCATTTAAAAGTTAAACCCAAAATTTTAAAAATTGCGACTTTTAATCTCAAATGTTTATAAAAAATGCTTCATAAAAATTCAAGGTTAAATGCTGGATCTGAATAAAAGGCTAAAAATTGGGGAGAAAACCAACATTTATAAAAATAAAATTTGAACACTTTGAAAAATAAATGAATTTTAAAAATGTCAAAATTTTCAAAATGAGCAAAATTTTGAGAAAGAATTTAAAATTTGAAAGAACTTAGAAAATTTTAAAAGTCTTTTTGAAAAATGTTAAAATTTTCATAAAAAATTCAGGTTTTTCAAAAGAAGTCAAAATTTCGATAAACTTCTTTTTAAAAAGCAAGCAAAATTTTGTACAAATGCTAAACTTTATAAAAAACGAAATTTAAATTTTAAGAAAATATCGAATTTTAAAAAGTTTTGAAGTCGCATTAATTAAAAAAACTCAAAATTTCAAATAAAAAATTTCCAAAAATGTGAACATTCTACGAAGGTGTAGAAAGGACATCGATTAATTTTTTTTTTTTTCGACTTTCTCCTTAAATTTACACTTTAATCCCGAAATTTCCACTTTAATCTCGAAAATTTCTACCTATATCTCCAAATTTCGACTTTTCTGGCAAAATTTCGACTTTAATCTCGAAATTTTTACTTTTTTCTCAAATTTTCGACTTTAAATTGAAAATTTTGACTTTTTTCTCGAAATTCCGATATTAACATTAATCTCGAAATGTTGAGATGAAAGTCGAAATTTTGGTAATTAAAAATAAAAATTACTGAACGCACCCTACTGCAAAATGTCACATTGTTGGAAAATGGGTGAGGTGGGACGCAACTGTCATCTGCCTAACTTAACCATAGAGTACAGAAATTTCTACTTGAAAAAAGAAAAAAAAGTCGAAATTTCGAGATTAAATTCGAAATTTCGCGATTAAAGTCGAAATTTCGAGAAAAAAGACGACATTTTAAGATTATTTAATTTAATTGTTTATTTTTTTAAGAAAATTTCTACTTTTTTGTAGAGGTTTTGAATTAAGATGCGAAATTAACAAAATTAAATGTTCGAAAAAAGGAAATTTATGTAAAGGAAATTGTCTTAAGAGAACTAAAAAGTTAAAGTTTAAACTAGAAATTTTGATAAAATAAGAATTTTCTGTTTGCATCAAAAAATAAAATAATAAATATTAAATGAATAATAAATAATTATGATAATTCAGTTGATGTTTTTGAATTTTCAAATTAATACTTGAAAAACTTTTCTAAAGATTCTTATTTTTCTTTCAAAATTTGGGTTTTTTTATAGACTATCGAATAAAAATATCCAAACTATGGATTTTCAGATAATTTTATTGTTTATATACCGGCGGCCTACAAATTCAGCATCAATTTATTAAATCAATATTTATTCTATGCAACAGCTAATTTTATCACGATGCGATACCTCGATTTTTCAAACATCGTTTCTAAACTAAACGATGTATCGTAATTTTTTTTTGTTTTACCATCTGTGTTAAAACCTCGACGTTTACAAACGATACATCGATGTTTCCAAAACATCAAACTATCGTTCCCTATCTCTATCCCTAATTTTACTGCATAATTTTTACTAAAATTTTAACAAGGAGACCACCAGACCCTTGACGCGATAATCCTCTTTAAAAATATCAATGTTATAGTAGTCACACATATATATATATACACCTATACATACCAATTTGTTTAACTGAATACTTAATAAATAAACCAAAAATGAAATTCGTAAATTTCCTTCATTTAATTTTCTTTTAGGCATATCTGACCTTCCAGTGAAAAGAAAACTCATAGGTAAAGTTGGCTTGATCGTTAACGCATGTGTCTAATGACTTGTAGTCGCTAGAAATTAGGGGTTCGATTCTGGTTAGGGCAACTCTTTTTTACTTCGGAAATAGAGATAAAGTATGTATATCTTCCTACATTTTGGATAACTCAAACGGATCTTTAATTCATTCAACAAAAAACTGAAATTATACACAAAAAAAGAAACAAAAACAAACAATTACAAGCTTGACGTCAAGGGTCTAGTGGTCTCCATGATTAAGTTAAAGAATATTTGGAAAACTTTTGAATTTCTCTGTATTTTGTGAAAGGGTATCGGAATATCTCAAAATGTATTTTAGGGAGACACTAAAAATGTTATTGAAATAAAAAAGCATATAAATTGTTAGATATGTCACTTACCCGATAATAAATATAATCCATTTGGATCTACTGCTAAGCTAGTGACAGCGTCTAAATGAGCTACCATAGAATGTACCATTTTTCCTGTTAAGTTGTCCCAAAACCTGATGTGCCTATCCTCATGGGCAGTTATCGTCAATGGTAATGTCGGATGAGACACGATTTTATTTATTTGTTTATTACTAGCATTTACGTTATCTTGACCAGATTCTAACCTTATTAGAGGTTTCGCCGTTTCAGCATCAAATATTACACAATGTGAACTAGCGAAGGCAGCTACCAATCTTGTAGGCTCGTCTTTTGCAAAATCTACGCTCGATGGTATTCCATCCTGCTCAGATGAGAAGGTGTTTAGAAGAGGCACCTAAAACAAAAATAAAGGTGTTTCGGGAAAAAATTACAACAAATTAACTTTAAATAAGATATTGTACAGTGTGTCTCAAGTAATAATCTGATTAATTTTAACCATAGACACCTAACCTTCGAATCCAATCTTTAAACCTAACAATATGTCGATTCGACGAACAATTTTTAGGGGTACAATTTTATTCATTAATGTTTCCATTACGATTAATACTTAGACACGTTAACTAAATACTATTTTAGTTAATAAAACAATAATTTTTTTTTGACCGCAAACTGTGCCACAACTTGTAATCGGGAATCGGGAGAAACAAAACATTGTTTAAAGTTACGCTCGGAAAATGAAAACATGTAAATAGTTAAGCAATGCTTTTGGAAAAATTGAAATACAAATCTTCTCCCCTGAAACCAAGAAAGATTAAAAAACACAACAGAGGTTGCTCTAGAGATACTGTATCGCTCTGAAGATGATAGCTTGGCTATCGAAATGCGTTAGAGCAACCTCTGTTGTGTTTTTTAATCTTTCTTGGTGTCAGGGGACCATTTTTGAAGATAACCAAGGACCAGTCCGTTCCACCAAAAAAAAAAATGCTTTTGGCTCTGAGAGTCCCGAAGAAGTCTTTGGACAATTTTTATATTCAAAATTTTAGAATCGTATTACTCTTAAAGTTGAAGTCAAACTTCCAAACAAAACAGTTGGGATATCGGAAAAAAAAGTTGAAACTTACATTTTTAAAGTTTGAAATGTTGACTTATTTCTCAGTATCTAGATTTTCATGTCAAAATTGCAATTTTCTATTTTAAGTTCCAATCGCACACTCAAAAATTTAGACTCTTGTTGATTGTAAGTTATTTGGCAATTTCAACTATAAATTCGGAATTGTAATCTTGCCCTTAACTTTGTTCGCAATTAAAAGTCAAGAAAAGTAACATGTCAAGTTAAATTTGAATTTTCAAAGTTAAAGGCGAAGTTACAAGTTAAAAAAAATCTTCAAAAGTCAATTTTTTATCCAAAATTTCATTTCAAATTCAAAATTTAAACTTCTGTGGATGTTATTCACGTTTAAAATGTTGGTCTTTTTATCGAATTTTTGTTTAGAAATACATTTTAAATTTTCTCTCGATAATTTAACATTGATTAAAGAAAATCTGCTTATTTGCATTTACTGACTTCAAAATTAAACCTCCAACTTTAAATTATGTACTTGCTTTAAGACTTTAACATGAAATTAAAAAAAATATATTTCGATCTTCGAACTCTCAACTTTAATGGTAACTTTTTTAAGAGTCCTATAAATTCGAAACTTTCACTTAAACCTAAAAAAATTTTTAGGACATTTCGAGTTGCAGTTGAAACAGGAAAAAAAAAGAGTAAAATGTCGGCATTAAATTCGAAATTTTGCGAAATACATATTTATTTTTTCTTATTAGAGTAGAACCCTGCTGGTTTGACCTTATATGATTGGGCTCTCTGAGTAATCCGACCCTTATCTTAGTACCAAAAAAAATATTTTTTTGTAAATCAGTAGCTTGTATATTTTGTTTTATTTGAAGTTTTATAAACAAAGAATGCTTTTGAAGTCGTTCAACGTCCTTAGACATGCACGTCGAACGACATCTCTACTCCTCCCCTTTTGATACATTTAAAAACATGGAGCGACAGAGATGCAAAAGCCCATCATTCAAATCTGCAGCAAAAAAAATCTAAGCTTTCTCTTAATATTTAGAACATTACAGAGCATATTACACACATTATGGATAAAAAATAGAATAACACTTATTACAGTAGGAATTGTATGTATATGTAATTCAGAGAATACATACAGTGACATAAAAATCTTGGGAATAAATTGGAAACAGAAAAAATGCAAATATTGAAGAAAAAGTTTAATTTTTTAGAAATATCTAGCAAAATTTAGCAAAAACTGGAAAATTTTCAAAACAGAACAAAGGAAAAAGGTCGAACTTTTTAGAAAAAAAAAAGAAAGAAAAAGAAAAAAAGACGAATATTGAACAGCAAGTAGAAAGTTAACGAATTTTTTAAAATAAAATTTTGGAAGTAAAATTGAACTATAGAAACAAAGACAAATTTTGAAAAACAAGCAGTAAGTTTAATTCAATTATTCTAATTTAGCAGGATTTTGAGAAAATAAGAGAATTAAAAATAGAAATTTGTAATAAGACTGAAAATTCGTAAAAACATTATAATATCAGGAAAAAAGTCAAATTTTCCAGAGAATGTCAAATTTAGGGAAAAAGGTCACATTTTGGAAATAATGCAGAAATTTCGAATTTATTTTGGGTCAAAAAAAAATTAAATTTACAGAAAAAAGACGAATGCTCAAATAAAAACCTGAATTTTATGATAGAAGTCCAATTTTTTTATCAAATGACGTATTTTGGGAATCAAGTCCCTTTCTAAAATATCGAAATTAAAAAAAAAAGAAATTTTCGAAAAAAAAGCGAAATTTTCGAAAAAAGCAGAATTTTTTGTTGATTTTTGGAAAAATAAAATATCGATAAACGGCGAATTTTAAAAATGAAATTTCCATCTGGGTCTCAGAGGTAACAAAGGTTGTCGATGCCTTTGTTATAACACAACTCTGAGAAATGCCCTTTGCTTTTAATAAAGTAAACCGACAAATCCTACTTCCACGTCCACTTCGTGATCTCTGAGCAATGCATAGCGTACAGCGGATGTGCGTTATGTAGCTAAGGGAAAAGGATGAGGGCGAGTTTCTGGCGCCTAAAAACTGGACAAGGGAGACAGGGAGACAACCCCGACAGAAAAACCTGACCCTTCAAGTATAGGGGTTGAAGCAATGGGCTAGCACCTCATTATTCGTAAAAACATTCAAATGCTAAAAATGATAATAATCAGCCTCGAAAACAGGACGGACGCCAAATTAGAAGACAACTGGCTATGAAAAGGACTATGAAAATTTCAACTTGGAATGTGTGCGGAATATCAGACAAAATGGTGGAAATATTGCAGGAAATGAAAAAGTATAATTTGGATATATTGATAATTAGTGAAACTAAAAAGAAAGGCAAAGGCGATGAAAAAATTGAACGATACGTACACCTTTGGTCAGGTGTAGACAAGTCACAAAGAGCATGCTGTGGGATACTGATATTAATCAAAAGTCATTTAAAAAGATTTATAACGAATATTCAGTACAAATCAGAGAATTCTAACAATGGAGATGAAACTATATGGACACAATGTGGTTATTATAGGTGTATATGCACCCTACGATACAATGAACATAGAAACAAAAGACAAGATGTATGAGGAACTGGATATGATAATTGCTGACATTAACACCTGCTGTGATGTAATACTCGCTGGAGATCTGAATACACGAGTTAAAAGTCAACACAATGACGAGTTCGTTGGAAGATATGCAGAAGATCTTGAAAACGATAATGGCGAAAGACTAGTACAACTGTGTAATCAGTGCCAATTGAAACTCACAAATATGCCCACCGTTACACATGGGAAAGACCTTCACTTAATCAGAAGTCGATAATTGACTATACAGGGTGGCCATAAGTAATGGTACACCGAGCACTGGTGGATTTTTCGAATAAAAATAATGTGATTTAGCTACATTTACTTTATACCAAAAGTTGATATTAACAGAGATAGAAGGTGTCAAAGTTGAAAAAAAATGTCGAATGAATTGTAATATATGCACGAAACTTGGCACAAGGCGGTTTCTTAAGTCGACAAACTCTAATTTGCTAACACATTACTAATAGCTGATAGGGGGCGCTACCTGTGCTATCCTGTATAATTCTAAATCATCATAATTTTTTGTGCACCCACGCATGTTCATTCTAAATGAATTATCTTATTTCCCCATATTTTTTACGTAAAAAAGGTATACTTTCTGAAAGTTGATACGAGCAATCGTTTTCAAGATCTGTGCCTTTAAAGCTTGACGTGCCTTGGTTTTAAATTACTAAGATATTAAATTTTCGCAGTAGGCTTGAAAAAAAAAGTAATCATAAGACAGCTTTGAAACTAATTTATGTCAAATATTACTTTGCTGATAATATTATTACCTAAATTTTGAAAATTTCAATAAAGAAAATCAAAAAAATTAAGACGTAATTTATTTTCTAACATAGAAATGTGAAATATGATCTCTGAGTCCGCACAAGAAAATTTTAATAGTCTGGGTAGTCGAGCAGATATTTGGAGATGAATTTCAATAAAAGACAGCTAGATTTTTAATTATTTACAATCCCTTTACATAGAAAAGATCACTTCCCACATTCTTATTTTTGAAAATAAATTTTGTTCTGGTATTTTATTTAAATTTACTTTAGAAATTTAAAAAATATGTGTAATAATAACGTCAGTAGAGTAATATTTGATATAAACTATTTTAAAGTCAGTTTTATTAGTTTTATTTTGAAACCTACTGTGAAAAATTCACATTTACATAACTTAAAATAAACGTACGTCAAACTTTAAAGGCAAATATCTTGAAAACGATTGCTTATATCAACATTTAGAAAGTATACCTTTTTTACGTAAAAAATGTAAGTAAATAAAAATATCCATTTAAAATAAATTTACAATACATGAAGGCACAAAAAAGTTATGATGCTTTAGAATAATACAAGGTAGCGCAGGTGGCGCCCCCTATGACTTACTGACAATCTGTTAGCAAATTAGAATTTTTTGATCAAAGAAACCCACTTATGCCAAATTTCCTGTCTATAGTGAAATTTGTTTATCAGTTATGCGAAAAAATTACAATTTTTTTTCAACTTTGACACCCTGTATCTCTGTTAATATCAACTTTTGGTATAAGGTAAATGTGGTTAAATCACGTCATTTTTATACGAAAACTCCACTGTTGCTCTATGTACCATTACTTATGGTTCACCCTGTATAATCGTCAAAACTAAGTCAAATTTCAGAGTACATGATTCGAGAGTTAAAAGGGGAGCAAACTGCGGGACAAACCATCATACGTTCATGGCTAAAATAATATAAATTGCAGCAGAAACGTTGAGAGAACGGGACAAGAAGCCCAATAAATATTATATACATTTATCCGAAGAAACAAAGAAACTAATTAAAAAGAAGAACCAACTGTACAAGAAATACTTAGCAAATAGAACGGAAGCAAACGGACAAGAATATAGAGATACAAATAAAGAGCTGCGGAAAAATATAAAAGCCGAAAAAAATAAATTCTGGGAACGAAAATGTAATGAAAATAAACACTTACATTGAAGGAACACAATCAACAGGAGTGTGGCAGACAATTAAAGGAATAACAACAAATAATAAGGAAAAATTGTCCATGATTAACTTTGAAAACTGGCAAGAGTACTATACATCTGTATTGAGGGAGGATAGAGAATCATTTCTAAATACAGAAAATGTTGTAAATATAGAAAACCGCACTAAACCTAGACCTATAACACTAGAGGAGATACGACAGAGTGCTTATGAAATGAAGAATGTTAGAGCTCCTGGACCAGGAAACATTGTAACTGAATTAATTAAGAATGGAGGGATATCATTACTGCAAAGAATTAATCATCTTTTCAAACATTGCTTAGATCAACAGAAAACACCAGAAGAAGAGAAAGTAAATTATATCTCCTCATTATATAAAAAAGGAAATAAGAAAGACCCAAACAATTACAGAGGCATATGCGTGACTTGTACTTTTAGTAGATTATGGGGAAAGATCCTACAGAAAAGAATTAGAGAAGAAGTAGGAAACAGATATCAGAAGACCAAAGTGTCTTTACTCCAGGAAGATCACGCACAGACAATTTATTCATACTTCTACAACTATCCGAAAAAAAGATAAGAAAAATGAGGAAATACAGATTACTTTTATAACTTAAAAAAAGTCTATGATAGCGTACCTCAAAATAACCTATGGACAGCTTTAAGAGCGCTTGAGGTAAACGAGTATATGATAGAAATAATCCAAGAGCTATACAGAAACAACAATGCGCAAGTAAAACAAGGATATTATCTATCTGGAGCGATAAAAGTAACGAAGGGACTTCGTCAGGCATGCTGCTTGTCTCCACTTCTATTTAACCTCTATGTAGAAATAGCTTTGAGGAAATGGAAACAATTATGCCAGGGGATGGGAACACCAGTTGGTGAGACACACCTCGTTACATTGCACTTTGCGGACGATCAGGATGTTTTTGCACAAGACGCGTTCGACATGGAGTTCATGCTGCGAAGATTTAACACGGAATACTCTAAATGGGGACTTGAAGTTAGTCTCAAAAAAGCTGAGTACCTAGCAGGGAACACCGATGCACAATTTGAAATATTCATAGACGATCAAGCGCAAATAAAACAAGTTGAAAAATTTAAATATCTGGGAGCATTCATAGATCAACAAGGAATAGGTAAAACAGAACTACAACACCGAATAATAAAGGCGAGGAAGGTTATCGGGGCACTTAACAGCATATGGTGGGACTATGATATTAGTGTCAAGAACAAGAAAAGGATAGGGCAGACAATGGTAGTTATGCTACGGAAGGGAAGTATGGACCTTAAAAGAAGAAGAATATCAACGGTAGAAATGGATTACCTGTGGAGAAGCGCCAAAGTATCATGATTGCAGCGGATAAGGAACGAAGAGATCAGAAAATGGGGGCAACAGAGACAGTGATCCAGAGTCGAGAAATGAGGATTGAAATGGTTTGGACGACATATTATCCGCATGGAAGACACGAAATGGCCCAAGCGCATATTCCATTGGTCCCCACCAGGAAGAAATAAAAGAGGGCGACCCCGGCGTTCCTGGAACGAAGGGGTCAGACAAGCGATGAGAGACCGGGATATGGATGAAGAGTTGGCACATGACCGTGAAGGCTGGCGATTACGACTGGGAAGGCAGCATTTAGCTGTGTAATAGTTATTGCATTGTGTTTAACATGTATACATGATTATTTAATCCCAAAATATATAGATGAGAAGTAAAATAAAGAGGAAAAAGTAAATGAGGAAGAAGTAATAGGAAGAGGACGAAGAAGAGGAAGACGATAGAGGGAGAATAAGAGAAGGAAAGAAGAACAAGAAAATAAGCAAGAAGAAGGGGGGGGAAGGCGAAGAAAAAGAAAAAGATTACGAAGAACGACTATTCTTCAGTACTTGGTCCAAACAAATTAAGTTCATTCTCATTTGATGATTTTACCAGTAATTTGAAAGCTTGCTGTTTTAGATTCTTTTTTTTTATTTATTTATTGTTAATATTAACTATTATTTCAATTTTTGTTTTATATGCTATGTAACATCTATTTTTTTCTCGGATGTCAGGGAAATTTGGTTTTAGAAATATTAGATGGTTGCCGGTTGCCAATGAAAATTTTCATCAGGCACATGGCTAGTCAAAAATAAACTGGAACCACTACATTTAACTTTCCTAAGCATTTTAACTTTTCTTGATTTGTGATTTTTTTGTAAATTTTAAACAATCAAAATCTTGGGTTTAGAAGTCGAATCGAGATTAAAACTAAAAATTCAAGAACTGGAAATTTTAAGAATTTCTTTCCAAAGTCAATCATATTTCCAACGATTTTCTCAAAATTCGAGTTTAACTCTGAAATCTTTTTGAAGTTTTAATTTGAAATTTCGAGAAGAAACCTTAAATTTTGAGTCAAAGCCAAAATTTTGAAAGAAAAATTAAATTTTTTTCTTTAAGTTTTGACTTTAATCCCTAATATTTCAATTTTTACTTTTCGGTTTCCGTGTAAAAAAAAATTTTATTTTGCTATATGTCATAACATCCCACGTTGTAGGAATGTCTAAATAGATAGTCACGTAAACATATTTTCAGAAATATCACAACAATTTTCATTTAATTAAAAAGTTTAGATAGCATATTGTATATTCCAAAACCAGGCTCGTGAATGTAACAACAAACTAATCAACAACTCATTTCCGAGTCAAGAAGGGTCTAAAATGAAAAAGAATTTAATCTCTAATCTCAAAATATTGTCTTTCTTACAAGTTGCTGAGCAAAAAGTCAAATAGTCAAAAATTTATCATTATTTAAGGTTTCACATCGAAGTTTTAATCTCTTTTATTTTTTTAAATATTTCATTTTATATTTATAAATTTTTAGTTTCTTCCACAATGTGGATATGTAGTTACTTTTAATTTTTTTTCTAAATTTCAAGTTTAACCTCAAAATGTTAAATTTCTTCTTCAAATATTCGACTTTAAATTCAAAGTTTGTTTTAGAAATGTTAACATTCAAATAAAATCTTGCGTTTAAATGTCGATATTAAAAAAAAAATTGAATATTCCCATTTATATCAAATTTCGGGATAGAAGTCGAAAATTTAAAAATAAATTCGTAATTGTTAGAATCTTATTACATAAATTACGGGTTTTTTCGAATTGTTAAACTCAAGTAGAATGCAACCTAGACTACAAATTCATGCAGCCTTCCAGGCGTGTTTAGTGAATCATAGGTAGCTGAATAGTTGAAACACTGCCACCTAGCAAAGTGGTTGCTCTCTAGGAAAAACTTCCCAGAAGACACAGATTCTAAGAAAATTCCGAGTTTAACCCTGCAGTTTTTACTTTTTTTCCTGTAAAATTTCGACCTAAAACTCGAATTCGGACTTTTTATCCATAACTTTTGATTCGGTTTTTCAAAATCAACGACTTGTTTCTCAAAATTTTAAACAAGTAATGTCAAAACAAACTTTTAAAGCAGGGGTTCCCAACCTCGTGCCCACGGGCACCATGGCGCCCGCGGAACGATTCGTATGTGCTCGCCACTATTCGACATAGACAGAATTTTTTCATAAATATTAATTAAAAATGTGAATTACTTTTATTTATTTGAGTTTAAATTTTTTTGAGTGCCTAGGTTTATGAAATACGTTCGTATGTTTGCGATATTATATAAAATTTAATCATTTTTGGATTTGACATATTTATGCGAATCATTGTTTTCAAACATAAACTCAATAAAATCAAGATATAGATCTCGACTCACCGATGAGCATTTTTATGATTGTTTGCTAACAGGATTATCGTCATACTCTCCTAATTATGAAGCATTGGTCAATAATATGCAATGCCAAAGATCACATTGACATATTGATATTATATTTTTTTTTAAATGTTTTCTTTGTATTTGTTTTTTGTTTACTTTGTTTACGTTTTGCAAATACATTTCTCCGTGTATATGAAATTTGAATAATAATTTATTATTTTAAAACATTTTTGTTCATTATTTATTTACAAATTATGAATATAAGAAAATAATCTATGGGAAAATGAGAAGTTATGGAAGGAGTTTGTAGATTAAAAATAGGTGGTGCCCGCCACTCTACCAATATTTTAGAATGTGCTCTAGAGTACAAAAAGTTGGGAACCCCTGTTTTAAAGCATAATTTTTTTAAATCTTAAACTTTTTTAAATTAAAAAATTTAATATTTTGAAAATAAATTTTGAATTGATATACAAATCTTGTTCCCTGAGACCAAGAAAGATTAAAAAATACAACAAAAGTTGATCTAACGCATTTCGATAGCCAAGCTATCATCTTCAGAGAGGTACTTTTGTTGTATTTTTTAATCTTTCTTGGTTCCAGGGGACAAGATTTTTATATCAATTAGTGAAGATAACCAAAGACAAGTTCCTTCCACCAAAATTTTGAATTATTTAATTTTTTTTAATTTCCACTTTTTTCTGAATATTTTCAGTTTAAAACTTGAAAATTATGCTTCCTTCTAAAATTTCAATTTTAAAATTGAAAGGTGGTTGTACAGATTTAGTTTTTAGCTAAAATTTTCGAGATTAGTCTTAAAATTTGGGCCGCGGCACCCAAAGTAGTTTTCTTTTTGTTGACAAAACTGAAACTCTCTAGTAAAAATATTACCTTGCTGTGAGGTGCCCACAGTTTAATTGTACCATCAGCTGAACAGGACAGCAAGTGCCGCTTCGAATGCAAAACAGACAAGCCCCATACCGCATCCGTGTGACCTTGAAGAGTAGTGTTCAATACATCAGGTTCAAAAAGATCATATGGATCTATATTCGCATTTGGAACGTTCCACACGTGAATAGCACCTTCCAAGCCCCCAGAATAACAGTAGTCGCCAGTTCCGGAAATGGCTAGACACAATACAGGTTTCGTGTGACATCTAAAGGTATAGAGAGGCTCGACGTCAAGAGAGGCAGATTTTTTTGCAGGAACTGTCTTCTGTAAATTCCATAGCTTCAATGTGTGATCCTCGCTACCAGTGATAAGTACGGGTTCGGTTGGATGGAAAGCCAAAGCTCTAACTCCGTCGAAATGACTTCTAAGCGTATACTTTGCGTTCCAAGTTTTTCGGAATGCTTCTTTACTACTAGCAATATCATATGAGGTATCAGCGTCATTGTTTACAGTCAGCTGTGCTAATTCTCCAAGTCCCAATGTGGATTCTTGGTGCATCGCCATTTGTTTATTTGCTTCTTCAATTGAAGAACCTAAACATATCACATCATTAATTGCAAATTATTACTGGGTAATTACAATAAAATATTTCACCTTTATTTCCATCGCCTTGTTCGTTTTTATCATGCTTTTCCTCCGATTCTGACAATAAATTTAACTCGTTCAGAACCTCCATAGCTTCCGCATCGACAGCCTCCCGGAACAATTTAATTTCGCGTTCTGTAATTAATGATTGATTACTTTAAACAATATTAAAATTTAATAATGATCTTAGATATTATTTTTAAATCAAAAATTAAAGAAAAAATGATGGGTTGAAACAAACATTCATCCAATCAAATTCCTTTAGTTGCTAAAAAAAAATTCCTTCATATCTTACATGCAGAATAGCAATGGCTATGACGCATGTCGTGTTCGCCATGGGAGCTGGGGTCAACTATTTTTCTTACAAAATCAATAATTTTTGGCTTTTTGTGCAAAATCAATAATTTTTTGCTTTCCTTGCAAAGTCAATAATTTTTGTTAAGTTCAAGTTTTAGTGGAAATTTCAACTTTTTTCTTAACTTTTTTAGTTTAGAGGAAAAATTTTTACTTCAATAAAACAATTTTTGTAGAAATTTTGAAGTAAAAGATCAAACTTTCGTTTTTTTTAAGAATTTGTCCATTTTTTTCGTCAAAAATTTCATCTCGTAATTTCAAGTTCCCTTCTAAATAAGTACTATGTTTAAATTTCAAAGTTCCTCCTATCTCTCGAACTTTTCAGATATCAAGTTTCCCTTGAAATCACGTAACATTTGTGAAATTTCTTTGTGCACATCTGAATTTTTTAATTCCCTTAAAATTTGGTTTTTTTCTTTTTCGAATCTCGATATTTAGACATTGTTCCATAAATTTGGGCTTCAAAAAAAAAATTGGAATATTCCAATTTTTAGTTGGGTTTATCTTCTTTTGGTGTATCTTCACTAGTTCATTCTTCTACTTTAGTAACAGCTGGTATTTATTTATTAATTCGATTTCATCATTGTTTTAGAAGAAGGGTTATTTATATTGGTTTATTAGTTTCTTGTTTAACAATATTTATAATTATACACCAAATTTCGAGAGTAAAAATTGTAATCAGTTTAAGAAAATTCCCAGTTTAAACTTTCAATTTTTGCATGTTTGGTTTAAAAGAAAGTTTGATTTTTTTCGGAAAACTTCCACTTTTTTTCAAGATTTCGACTTTTTTTAAGACATTTTTTTATCTGCAATTAGCGAGATTTTTTTTCCGATTTTTATCATTGGGTTAAAAGTCAAAATTTCGTTGTTTCTAAGATATTTCGCATTTTTTCCACAAAATGTTGACTAACCATTTGGGTTTAAATTCAAAATTTGGTATTTTCCTTGCACTTTACCTTAGAATTCGATTTTTTATAGTCTCAAAATTCAACTGGAACTTTTTTACCTAATATTTCAAATTTTCAATTTTTTTCCAGAAAATTTGAGCCCAGAAATTAAAATTAAATGTTTTATACGACCTTCCATTTTAATTAAAAAATCCTTATTATTGCTTAAAACTTCAATACCAAAATTTAGATTTTTATTCCAAAATTCTAAGTTTAAATTTGACATTTTCGTTTGTTTATTACTACCTTTATTTCGAAATGTTAAGAGAAAAAAGTTAAAAAGTGAGACTTTACGCTCACGATTTTGACTTTAACTAGAAAATTTGAAAGTACAACCAGGTTATGTAAGATGTAACTAAAAAAGTAATGAAGTAACTTTCTAGTACTACTATTTATTAAATACAAGCACCCTCGGCATGACATATGAGAAGTATATTAAACTTAACCAACAATGTCAATTAAATGTTCTGTAATAAAAGATATAGTCAAAAGTTAGTTAGAAGTTACTCAATGGGATTTACATCTCTTAAATATTTAGAGAGTTTTTGCAACCTCTGTGTCACGACACGCTAATGTGCCGCTGTAAGCTTCCAGGTGTGTCGTCAAAATATGAGATGATCATAAAAATTTACAGATCTTATAATAACCTTTTTTTTAGTAATGAAAATTCAAAATTTGTAGGTAGTCATTAGGATTTTTTATTTGGTTGTCAAAAATTTATTGGGTGCCCATGAAATTATGAAACCTTTTTTTGGTCGTCAGAAAACTCTTAAGATGATTAAAGTGCGTCGCTTTTTTATACAATACCAAAAGGTTGGGAAACTCTGATTTAGGCAATTGATTAAGGGTAATAAGTTGACGACCGTAGAATACAGATGAGACCAAAGAAGCCCGAAACCGATCTATGGTTGCTGGTTGTAAATATTTTCAACTTCAGCATATTCAACTATTTCATTACTGAACATTTAATTGACATTATTGGTTAAAAAATTGAAATACAAATCTTGTCCCTTGAAACCAAGAATGATGATACTCAGTATCTCTCTGAAGATGATAGGTTGGCTATCGAAACGTGTTAGTTGTGTTTTTTAATCTTTTTTGGGTTTAGGGGACAAGATTTGCATTTCAATTTTTGAAGATCGCTAAGGACCAGTCCGTTTCAACAAAATTATTGGCAAGTTCAATATAACTAAACGCATGTCACGCCGAGGGCGCTTCTATTTAATGGATGTTTCTATGCAACCCACAACGTGAGATAGTTATCTCACTACTAGTGACCTTTATGACTGGAGTTACATCGTAAATAATCTTGGTTTTAATTCTCGGAAATAATTGCTTCAATTTGCTAATTGCTGAAGGCAAAAACATTACTCGTGAGATACAGTCGAAAGTCAGTTAAAAGTTATTCAATGGAATTCACATCTCTCGAGTATATATGTGGCTAATTAATGGTTATACATTATAAATGTTTACAGCAACCGTACCATACGAATGAGGTCCGGGAAGACTGCAACAGTTTATTGGTTGTTGGTTGTAAATATTTTTAAGTTTAGCATGTTCAACTGTTTCATTACATCACATTTAATTGACAAAAAGGCGACTGATTATACGAAATATCAAAGTTCTAAATTTATTCGTATTATTTTCAGTTTCTTTAAGTTCGATTTTAAACCCGATTCTTCGAGAAAGCGGTTAAAGCTTGGAGATTACAATAAAAATTTTAAGCCCAAATTTTGGGAAAAATATAAAAACTGAAGGTTTAAATTAGGAATGTTTGAGAAACGTCTCAATTTTAAATTAAGGCTTTGGTCTCACAATTTCAATTTTGTCCCAGGGTTGGCAAATATCATGTTATTTATATAAATATATCAGTGGTTTAACAGTCCATTCAAAAAGTCCATAGGAAGACAGATAGATGGGGTTACTGGAATTTTTTCCATATGATTTTTATTTAGTACTAACCTTCAAACGATACGTGTATAAATTTGGCAGCAATCTGACTATTGATTCGTGAGTTATAGCATTTTGTGTGAAGCAACATTTGTTATTCAAAAAAAAAATGGAAAAAAGTGCATTTCGAGTTTTGATAAAGCATTGCTTTTTGATGAAAAAAAAATACAATGGAAACCAAACAATGGCTTGATAAACATTATCCGAACTCTGCTCCATCGAAACAAATGGTAGAGAAGTGGATTGCTGAATTTAAACTTGGTCGTACCAGCACAAAAGATGCAGAGCGCAGTGGACGCCCAAATGAGGCTATTATTCCAGAAAACATCAAAAAAATCCGCAAATTGGTTATGACCGATCGCAAATTGAAGGTGCACGAGCTAGCTGACATTGTAAAGATATGCTGACATTGTAAAGATATCATATGGTAGTGTTTTTACCATTTTGCACGAACATTTGGATATGCGAGAGCGCTGTGCAAAGTGGGTGCCGCGTGAGCTCACAGTCGACCAAAAACAACACTATTACACACCAGAATCCAAAAGACAGTCAACTGAGTGGACAGCAGTCGACGAACCGAATCCAAAGCGAGCAAAGACGCAACAGTCGGACGGTAAGGTGATGGCTTCTGTATTTTGGGATGCGAACGGAATAATATTCATCGACTATATCCAAAAAGGAACCACCATCAACAGCGACTATTACTGTGCAATTTTGGATCGATTGAAGGCTGAAATCGCAAAGAAATGACCACATTTGCAAAAGAAAAACGTGTTATTTCACCAAGACAATGCACCGTGTCACAAATCGATGAAAACGATGGCAAAATTGAATGAATTGGGCTTCAAATTGCTTACCCACCCACCGTATTCTCCAGATTTAGCCCCCAGCGACTTTTTCCTGTGTTCAGATCTCAAGAGAATGCTTGTTGGAAAGAAATTTAAGTCCAATGATGAAGTAATCGCTGAAACTGGGGCCTATTTTGACGAGAAAGAGAAATCGTACTATAAAAGTGGTATCGAAAAATTGGAAAATCGCTATTCTCGTTGTATCGGCCTCGAAGACAACTATGTTGAATAATAAAATCGAGTTTTGTCAAAATTTTGTTTTTTTCTTACTTATCCTACGGACTTATTGAATGACTGGTATATCAGATAAATATCTGACATATATATATCAACAATTTTTTGGTCAAAACAAAGGAAAAAATATCTTCATAATAAATACGGGAAAGCGACCCGGCACCGGGCCACCGAAATAAATTAACGGATCGCAGAATTATCTCTCTATTCAATTAGATTCATAAAATTTATGAGAACATGAGATAAAATTGCCTAGGGCTCTTTATAACCTGATAAGTTTGAAGCTGGAAAATTTTTCAAAAAATAAAATGGGTTTTTTTCACAATTTTTGTTACTTAATAAATTTAAATTTTTTCTTATTTTTCCTCAGAAAATTTTTATACTTGTAAAAATTATGACTTATTCTTCTCGAAATTTAGAGGAAAGTCACCAAATATGGAATAGTATCCTAATATGGAATACCTTAATTTCTCTAAAAATATAAGTATGAAACGCAACACACGACCATCTTTTGTTTCATTCGGTCTATTTACTACCGCACTCACACCATCGTGTCGCAGAAAATTTTAAAGGTAAGTAATAAATGAGTATTACCAGTTATTAGGTATGTATACATAAGTGTTATACTATTTAGTACATCGATATTATGTTTATTTCAACATTTTGTGATCTTCAGTCATTAAAATATTGCGACTTGAAAAAATATTTAGACGAGTTTGAACTAGTATAAAAATCCAAATATGGACAGTCGTCGGTGTCTAATTATGGAATATTCCATAATTAGGTCTTTATATTTCACATGATAGGTACTTGCTACTATTTCTTTAAAAAATTATGTTATGTTTGTTTTTAGAATGTCGGCTTCACAATCAACCAAGAAACGAAAAATCTGGGATGAAGAAAAAATGGCAGAAGCTATAAAATTCGTCCGGGGAAAGAAAATGGGATATTTGAAAGCGGCACAGCATTTTCAAGTGCCTAGGACAACTTTATTTCGTTTATGCCAACAAGATGAACAGTCTCCAGAAGTGGCAGCAGCTACTACATTAGGACGAAAAACTATATTGGGCTCCGAACTTGAACGTCAGCTAGTAGAATACATATTAATGATGGAGAGCAAGTTTCACGGTTTAACAAGAACTGATCTTCGCCGTATGGCGTATATGCTAGCAAAGCGAAACAACTTGCAGAATCCCTTCGGTAAATCAGGTATGGCTGGAAAAAAATGGTTAAAGTTATTTTTAAATCGTCATAAAGATAAACTTGCGATAAGAAGACCAACTGGTACATCTTTTGCCAGAGCATTTGGATTTGATAAAGAAAAAGTGGATGCTTTTTTCAACCTCCTTGAAGAGCTTTACACTAAAAATAATTATCTACCAAATCGAATTTACAACGTGGATGAATCAGGCCTCACAATAGTACAAAGTAAGATACCACAAATCATCGGTCACAAAGGTAAACGCCAGATAGCTGCACTGACATCAGCAGAAAGAGGATCTCTTATGACAATAGTTGTTTGCATGAATGCTACTGGTCATTTTGTGCCACCGTTCATTATTTTTCCCAGAAAAAATATGAGTGCTCAGCTAATGAGAGGCTGTCCTCCAGGATCAGTCGGAGTTGCACATCCATCAGGATGGATTCAAATGAACATCTTTACAGACTGGTTCAGGCACTTTATTCAACACACCAACCCGACTCCTGAATCAAGGGTTTTACTGATACTAGATGGACAATATAGTCATACTCACAATATCGATATAATAGATATTGCTAGGGAAAATAATGTGGACATAGTTTCGTTACCTCCACATACGACTCACAAATTGCAGCCGTTAGACAAGACTTTCATGGGGCCATTAAAAACATACTACAGTGAGGAAATACGCATGTGGATTAGAAACAACAACAGACCTCTAAGTCCATATGATATTGTGGAGCTGTTTGGCAAATCCTATTTGAAAGTACAAACAGGTGAAATTGCAGCCAACGGGTTCAAAGTCACTGGATTATGGCCTTTAAATAAAAATGTGTTCAGTGATGTGGACTTTATTGCTGCGCAACAAAATGCTGTAAGAGACGGTTCTACAACCAATATCACTCCACTGGAATCAAGATCTGAAACTGGTCAAGTTCTGATAGAAATACCTGTACCAGAAACAACTGCTAACGTACAACCTGAACCTGCACCCTCGACTTCCGGGCTTAATCGCAGCAGTTTGGGTCTGGTGTCTCCACATGCCATAAGTCCAGCACCAGAGAAACGAAGAAAAGTAGTATGTAACAGAGGAAGAAAAGCTGCTGTAGCAGCAGTCACAACATCTTCACCCTACAAAAATGATTTATTAAATAAAAATATGAAGAGACAAGAAAAAGAAAGTAAATTAGTCAAGACAAAGAATAAGAAGAAAACTGCGAAGAGAAAGAAGCAAACGAAGAAAAATAAGGATGATTGGGAAGAAGAAGACTCTGAGGAACAGGACGATATCCAGTTTGATGAAGGCAGTGAACATGATGAGTTGATGGACCAAGTATCTCCTGACTCTGCTGATGCAGAATGTATGTTCTGTTCAAGACTTTTTTCCATGGATAAAAGTGGAGAAAGCTGGATTAAATGCTTAATGTGTGAACTCTGGGCACATTATGATTGTGCTGGTCCAGAGTTTGATACTTGGATCTGTGACTTTTGCAAGTGAATTAAGTAACTTCTTTCATTTATCACAATATGTTATTTTTAATTATTTGATCTCATAGATATTTATGTCTATTTTTGTTATTGATATGATGATTTATGCTTATATTCCATATATGGGTACCTATTCCATATTTGGTTACTTATTTGTAATTTTGGTTTTTGTGTTAGATTGTAATTTAATAACTAATATATTTGATTAAAGGCTGTTAATTACTACATATAAATGTTATGACTGATTAGTAATAACATTAAACTGTTTTCATTTCTATGAAGTTTTTTTTTTATATCCCTAAAACAAAATGGTATTCCATATTTGGTGACTTTCCTCTATATGTTAACACCCTGACGACGTGCCACAATATTTAATGCTTTAGTTTAACGGGCGACATTTTCAAGATATGAATAAATCAAGATTTTTTTTTTTCAAATTTTCGATACTTTTTAAATTTGATTTTGTTTGAAAAACTGATTTCTAAAATGATTTATTCCAAATTAGGATTTTTTGTTGTTGAATATTTCGACTTTTATAATAGATAACTGAAATTTTTGCAATTATTTCATTTTTCTCCTTTTTCTGAACTGTTCGACTTTTTTTGAGTATTTCTTAATTTTTTTTTTTGAAATTTTGATCAACTGCAAATTTCAACCTTTTTCAAAATTATTACTTTTTTTGAAAATTCTGACCGACTGAAAACCTCGATCTTTTTAAAAATTTTGACTTATCAAAAAATCTAATTTTTTAAAGTTTTCCGCTTTTTTGTAAATATAAATTTAAAAAAAAGGTTTAAAAAAAATTTTCACGTATTTCTAATTTTTTGAATTAAAAATTTCGACTTTTTTCGAAACTTTGACTTTTGACTTATTTGGAAAATTTCTGCCTTTTCAAAATACGTATTTACAGAGTTTTTTAAAATTTTTATTTTATTCTAAAAATTTTGACTTTTTCACTTTATTTTAGAAAAATTCAAGTTATTTTCTAAATTTCGTACTTTGTTTCAAAATTTCGACTTTTCTGTAACTTTACAAAACTTTTTATTTTTTTTTAATGAAAATTTCGACTTTTTCAAAAAGGTAGACTTTTTTAAAAGAATGCTACTTTTTATCGAAATGATCTTTCTGGACATAATTTTTGCTCTTTTCTGAAGAATTCGATTTTTATAAAAATTACGACTTTTTTTGAAAGTTTCGACATTTAAAAATTTTTATTAATTCTAAATTTTAATTTTTTTGTAAAAATTTCGATTTTACATTCTCGCATTTTCATCGAAATTTTGATCTTCAATTTTTGATAGATTTATTACAAAAAATCGACATTGAAAATTTCCACTTTTATCAACACTTGGGCATTTTCTCAAATTAATCAAATACTTTTTCTTGAAGTTTTGGCTTTTTTGTAAATCTAATTTTAAAAAGAACGGCATTTGAAAATTTAGACTGAGAATTTTAACTTTTTGCACATTTTAGCTCCCTCGAAAATTACTTTTTGCAGTTTTTGACTTTAAAAAATTTCACTTGGTTTAATGTCGATTTTTTGCACATTTTTTTTTGGAATGTTAGCTTTTTAAAAAATCTTAACTTACAGAATTTCGACGTTTCTCAAATTTCAACATTTTATGAAAATTATAACTGAAAATTTCGGTATTTCAAAATATTATAACGAAATGTAATTATAGTTTAGTACGTAAGGAATTTTTCTAGAAAAATTTGATAAGGGAAAGTGGCCGCGATAATGAATTAAACGGCAGATAAGTGCTCCAGACATTTTCGCAAACGATAAATCTTATCTGCTCGTTCCTTCTAGAACCCGAAAGGAGATGTATAAATAGGCAGTCCGGTCGGCTTTCCCTCAGTTAGTTAGTCAATGAATAAGTTAGTGAGTTAATTAGTTAAGTGAATTACAATTGTAGTGTTCTGAGTTCAGTTTAAAAATAAAGTGGTTACAATTCACGCAGTATTAATCTTCAAACCGATAACGCGCAACAATATTTATTTTTATTTTCAAAATTTCCACCCCTTTAACTTATTTTTAAAATGTTTTATTCCAATTCTAACCTTTTTAAAAAATATGATTCCGCTTTTTTCGAAATTTTGACTGCCTTTAAAAAGTAGATATTCATTTTTTATTTGATATTTTTCTCAAAATTGCTGGTTTAAACGCACTAAAAAAAAGAATGAAACATTGGACTCACAATCAAGGAGCTAAAATTCAACGTTTGGGTTCGTTTTTTTTAATTTACATCGATTTTTTTATCTGAAATGGAAATTTCAAGAGGAATGGTAAAAAAATTCAGAAAGGAAACCAATTATAACTTCTGATTTTTGAATTTCAAGAAAGGTCCAAATTTTTGATTTAAAATCTATGTCTTAGGTTTTAACATTTTTTTAATTTTCATTAAAAGTTTGTAAAAAATCAAAGTCGATCAATTTCATTGTTGAAAAAAATTCTAACTAAAACTGACATTAGGAAAACGACGAAATTGAATTTAGACCGAAATTTTTGAAATAATAAATAATAATAATGATAATAATAATAATAAACATTTGTGTTAGAAAAAATAAAAATTTTAATCTCTAAAAATTTGTATGGAACAAAAAAGAAAATTTTGGCAATATCAAGGTTTGAACATTGTCCATGCGGTATCAAATTTAACAAATGAATCAAATTCTTTTACCAATAGACTGTCCAGCCTGTTCATAGAATATATTATTTAAACAGATCAGGAATTAGATAATGTTTCTCGGGAATTTCCCAATAATTATCGTGACTGATTTAAAATATTGCATTGTTATTCAGTTCTGGTTCTGAACTACATATCATTTAAACCTAAACTGCAGCTCATCGGGAAGTTAGTTTGAAATCGATTTCAAAATCTGTACTTAATAGACAAAGACAGCATAGTTATAGACAGACAAAAAGCAAGTTAATAACAGACGTACTGAAACGAAAAAAATATCGAATAAGCATTTGACTACATTGCAAAACATGATTGCAATTCTTACTTTAAAGTAATAATAAAGGACACTTTTGTTTCAGAAGACATTTAAAGTTCTGATACAGTTAATAATAATAGTAATACTAGAACAAAAGATGTGAGTGTCGAATTAAATAAGATATTTTGTTTCAACCCATTTAGACCTATGTATATTAATGGATAATTTTTTTTACAAATTCGGGGCTTACAAATAGATATTTCCTTGATCGATTTTCATATATTTTTTTATAAGTGTTGATCAATTTTTCCAAATTAATATCCATCCACCTCCCAAAGTTAAAACAGTTCCCTACGTCTTTTTTTAATACGTGTTATTTTTTAAATTAAACCATCACCATATTTTTACTTAAAATGATTAATTTCAGTTTGACTGCCCTATTACCCCAAGTAATAATAATTTGTACTTCAAGTCCTAATTTAACAAGTCAATCGCATATAGTTTTTAATAATTATAACTGAACTTTTAAAAAGAGGACCAACTTAATTCCTAAAACTGTTAATAAATTAGCACTATAGCACTTACCCCAACAACCGGGGTCTTGCCTCATATTATCTGCAGCTCTTCTTGCATAAAAACTATTTTCTTCTGTAACAAAAATAACCCAACACTAAACAGTATTCCAAAAAAAATAATTTCAACAGTCAATGCTTATCTTTTAATTGAGGCAAGTGCTAAATAGTTTTTCCCTTCTTATTTTATTGGTGAGGTTCTATTTTGTCATAATTATATGCAAATCCTAACTTTTCAGTGAAACAATTTTTAATTTCTATCGCGAATGGAGGAATAGATGGATTCAAAGGTATTTAAAAGGATAACAAAGGGCAGTATAAACGCCGTAAGAAATAATTTAAAATACTAAAATACTATTCATTTTTACACGTTCTAACTGTGATTGAACAACTAAACAGAATATTTATACAGGTGGCTGTAGAGCTATCTTAGGATATGCAGAGGCCCTTGGGCACACAGAGTTTGGTGCCCTTTTGTAATTAAAAATAATATGATTTTTAAGCGCGGCTAATTTAAAAGGAGAGTCATTGTGCTTATTGTTTGTGCAATAAGAAGACTTGTGGTTCCTTATTTTGGCATTATGAAATTGGTTGACTTAAAAAGTAATCTTTACATTATTATTAGGTAAATTACTAAATTAATCCATTTCTTATATAATCTGATTATGTCAAAATTTTCGCAACTCTTGCTTTATGATCTTTAAAAAAATACACTTAAGAAGTCTGTTCTTTCTCAATAACTATTTCTTCATTCATTTCATTTTTAAAAAAACTTTCCAATGTTCAATATTTTTTGCATCAACGTATTAGGACACATTTTTAAATTTCGACCAAGTATTTTTTTCCTCCAAATTATAAAATTCGTTTAATAAATATTTCTTTTTTTAATATGTTTCTAAATTCACGTTAACTTAGGTGTACATTTCCACATTTTTCAAAATTTTATATTTTTTTGCAACATTTCACTTTTTCAAAATATCGACTTTTTCTCGAAATTTTTATTTTGTTGTAAATATCGACTTTCTTTGAAATAACCCCTTTTTGAAACTTTCCGCGTTTTTAAAAACATCGACTTTTAAATTTTTGACCTTTTAAAATTCTAATATACAGGGTCCTGCAACAGTAAGTCGGGCATCTATAGGTCCTATAATAAAGAAGTTACGAATTCCGTTCACATGCAGGCTTTAACTGTGTACAAGGATGTATTTCAGGAAAATATGTTCACATGTACAGGGTGTCTCCAAAAAGTGTGAGCCACTGAGGGTGAATCTTTTTAAATGGAAGCCCCTGTATTTTTTTTACATTTTTGGGTTCCTTACTGACAACTTTACATATTCCTAAAATATTGTTCAATTTAGTTAGATAGTTCCAGAGTAATAAATAAATAAAGAAAAATATCTTGCAACATTTTTTGAAATTCATTAAAAAAACAAGAAACGTCCTTAAATCAAAACTACCCTAAGGCCGTTTTTAGAGTCACGCGGGTAGCACCCGTCACCCGCGCGCGGGTAGGTAGGATACATTTGTTTGCAGCAAGTTATTTTGAATGGAACGGGTGGCCACACGCGGGTGCGTCGCTGCAAACAAATGTATCCTACCTACCCGCGCGCCGGTGACGGGTGCCACCCGCGTAACTCTAAAAACGGCCTAAGTGTTTACTGTGGTGGGCCTCTAGTTACTTTGCTATAAATATCTTAAGCCTCACTTGTACAGGGTGTCCATAATCGAATGCCAAATTGGCTAAAATATGAAGCAATTTTTCTTCGTTTTTTCAAATGGAACACCCTGTATATTTTTTTTCTAAATTCTAATTCTAAAATTCACCCTCAGCGGCTCACACTTTTTGGAGCACCCTGTACGTGCGACCATATTTTCCTTATACACAGTTAAGGTCTGTATTTGAATAGAATTCCTAACTTCGTTATTATAGGATCTACAGATGCCCGACGCACTGGATCTACAGATGCCCGACGCACTGTTGCAGGACCCTGTATATTTTTCAACATTTAAACTTTTTAGAAGATTTAAACTTTTAAAAACATTAACTTTTTTCAAAATTTCAACTTCTTTAAAAATTACAATTTTTCAAAATGTTTACTTTTTGGAAAAAAATTCGCTTTTTTTAAATTCTCGACCTTATTTAAATGTTAAATAAATTGAAAAAAACTTATTTAAAAGTTTTGAATTTTTTTTTGCAAGTCTATTTTTTTTAATTTCAACTTTCAAAAATATTGACTTTATTTAAAATTTATACTTTTTTTGAAAATTTTGAGGATTTTTACTTACTTCAAATTTTCGATTTTTTCAAAATATCGACTTTTTGAAAGTTCAATATTTATTGAAAATTTAATTTTTTAAACTCTGACTTGAGGAACGATTGTTGTGAAAATTTTGACGTCTTTTGAAATTTCAAATTTGAAAGTTTTTAGTTTATACAAAATTTCCACGTTTTTAACATCCACATATTCTCAAACTTTTTTTGGTGGAACGGATGGACTGCTTCTTAGTTATCTTCAAAAATTGATATACAAATCTTGTCCCATGAAACCAAGAAAGATTAAAAAACAACTATTACTCTGATCATCTTCGGAGAGATACTGTATCTCTTCTCTCTGATACTGTATCTCTCTGAAGATCTGAAGATGATAGCTTGGCTATCGAAATGCGTTAGAGCAACTGTTTTTGTGTTTTTGAGTCTTTCTTGGTTTCAGCGGACAATTTGTATATCAAACGTTTGACTTATTTCAAAAAATTTGATCCATTCTAGATTTTTGAAAATACGTTTTTCAAAATTTTTACTTTTTCCAAATTTTTTGAAAATTTTAATTTTTGTTTCGAATAACGAAAATTTCTACCTTTTTTCAGCTTAATGACTTTGTCACTCGATTTTTACATTTCTTAAAAACACTGACTTTTTTGAAAAATTTTACTTTGTTTTTGGAAAATTTCGACTTCATAAAAGATGCCTACTCTTTGTTAAAATTTTGACTTTTGAAAAGTTCGAATCTTTCAAAATTTTCACCTTTCTCATGATTTTCCTTTTGAAGATTCTACTTTTTTGGAAACTTTCGACCTTATTAAAATTTTAACTATTTTAAAAATTTGAAAGGTTTCGAAATTTGGACTTTTTTTAGAATAATGTCTTTTTCCCCAAAATATTAGGTTTTTGGAAATTTTGATCTTTATTTCAAAATTTGCTTTTTTTCTCGTCAATTTTGATTTTCTGAAATGTTTCATTTATTTATTAATTTCAAAATGTCGACTTTAAACATTTCTATCTTTTTCATATTTTCACTTTCATTAATTTCAAACATTTTTCAAATTTTCAACTTTTTCTCGAAATTTTGACTTTTTCTTTTGAGAGTTGCGATTTATTTTTGAAATTTCGACTTTTTCTTTATATTTCGAATTTTGTTTGACAAATTCGAGTTTTTTTTGAAAGGTTCGATTTTTGAAAATGTGAACCTTTTTCAAAATCTCGTCTTATTTTTTTTATGTTCAATCCACTCGCGAAGGATAAACCATTATGCCTTCAAAGCACCGCGAGTAGGATGCGAAACCAAGGATAGATGGCGATGAAACGCCTTCTTAAACAAGGATACGTTGTAATTTTTGGGAAAAATTCCGTTCGGTGACGAGTTCCATAGCTTGGAAGTTTTATAAAAAAAAGTTTGGCTGTTTTTTGGAGGATTGAACCGTTTTTCAAAAAATCTTCGAAATTTTCTACTTTATTTGAAAATTTCGATTTTTCAGAATTTCGTCTTGTTGGGCTAAAATTGTTTTTAAAAACTTCATTTTTAGCTTATAAAGGAAAATTTTGAATTTTTTCAATATTCAATTAATACGTGTTTAATTAGTTGTTTCATTAATTACTTCCACAAAATTTTATATCACAAAACACATTATTAACTCTGTTCCATACTAATTTCAAAACTTCATTTCATCCCTTTTTGCAACCTTAGGAGTTGAATTGTTAAAATCGGCCAAACACGTATCCAATTATGGTTTAAGTAAAAAATTCTAAGCGTATTTTTTCTTTATTTCGATAATGAAATTAACAAAGTTAGGATTTGGATCAAATATGCGCCATTTTATTCGATAACTTTTGTCCATTTTGAAGGAAATTTCATAATTTCGCTATTGAAGAAGTCCTCGTCCCTATTGGTAAAAAAACTTGACCAGCTCATTTTCACAAGGCTTTCTTGAGGCCAGTTTTGTACCATCAAGAAAATTTTGCAAATGCTTGAAAATGTGACAATCGTTTGGAGCAATTTTTTACAATATTTTGAATTGATCTCGAAGTTCCAAGTTCCAAACAATATTTTTGTAAATATTGACCATTTCTGAAATTTCAACCTCGAAATTTCAATTTTTTTTGCAAATTTAACTTATTTTAAACTAGATTTTTTCAAAACATTTTAATTCTTTTTAAAAATTTAAACTTTTTGAAAGTTTTAACTTTTTGCAAATATCATCCCACTCGGGTGTTTTTTTAATTCATTTTTTTTTTCAAAATTTTGACTTTTTCTCAAAATTCTGACTTTCTAAAAATGATTACTTTTGGAAAAGTCTGCCTTCGATTTTTATTGAAAATTCTCAGACATTTTTCGAATTCTTTAAAGCATTTCTTCTTTATATTAGGAAAACTCTGAGATTCAAATGTTCTTATTTTTAGATTCTACTTTTTTAAAATATTTATTTATTTTATTAATCGCAAAACTTTTTCAGTTTGACTTTTCTTTAGGATTTTAATTTATTTTGCAAATTCTGAATTTTTTGAAAATATTTACACATAATTTCGATCTTTTCTCAAAATTGCTATTTTTTTTTCAAAATTTTGATTTTTTCTGGAAGTTTAATGATGTTGAAAAACAGACTTTTGAAAACTTCTACCGCTTTTTTAAATTTTCACCTTGATCCAACTTTTGACAATTTCTCAAAGATTTGATCTTTTTTGAAAATCCCAATCTTTAGGGTAAAGTAAACATTATTTTAAAAACATATAAATTCAACGCGAAATAAATCGTTATTTTTTTCGGTTCTGTTCCGGTTTTCGTTCCGACAAAAATAACGGTTTTTTTTTTCGGTTTCCGGTTTTCGATCCAGTTACGGTTCGAAGCCCTTGAGCTCCTTATTTTTCCGTGTTTTAAGTTTGACGCTGGTTTGAGGCTCCCCTGAAGTTGGGGACCCGGGATCGTGCCTCATGTGCCTTTATAAAAAACGGAAACGAAACTGAGGATCTTTGATCGCCCCAGTATTTATTTGAAAAACGTCTAGTATCTTAAAAACAGTAATGGAAAACCCCTAATATTAGGTAAGGTTGCACTCGAAAGAGAGGTATCCATTTTTGATAAGACACGAGGGAGCAATTTAAAAAAGAAAACTGATGACACAATAAAATCATAAAGCCTAAAAAATATCTTTGATGCTAAGTAATACCTTTAAAAAAATTAATAAAATGTTTTCTAGTACTGTGGGGAACTTGATTACCACTTAGTATATTAAAACTACAGCAACCATGTGAAACGTACAAAAAAAAACACAGCTACTAAATAAAATTTTAAATTAAATAAATCATTATTGGAGAAACCGTTGTACTGTACGAATCTTATATTTTGGGCAACTAATCTCAGAAACGAACATCTTTTTTTTTGAAGAAAATATTTCAAATTAATGAGACATTTCTTAAAATATCAAATTATGATGTTTTGCATAATGTTAATGATAATAATTGAAATGAACAACTCTGCTACATAAGCACCTTTATACAAATTTGAAATTCATCTTAAAAAAAGCTCACAAAATTTTATGAAATATGCTACTTACGATTTTCTGGTAAACATTCAGAGTCATAAACTACAGGTGTTTTGGGTATTTGAGTGACATCATTTGCGTTTGTTAATTCTTCATCGTCTTCTTCTTCATCGTCGTCTTCGTCTTCCATATCAACATCTGGGTTGGCTAAAAAATCTAAATTTGCCATTACTGCTGCTTCTGTATCTAATAGCATAGCCTCCGCTAGAGAGCCTGGTTTTGTTCTTTTGGCAGGAGTTCTTCTTCCTAAAATAAAAACACAAACTTTACCTTACAAGAAAATTTCTATCGTTTTAAATTTGTAAAAATATAGAATTTGATTTGTAATTAATATAGTGACTAAAAGTGAACTGTGATGTCATCACTTTTATGGTTTTGACACGCTCGTGGCAGAACTATGTCTTTCTTGAGATTTTTATAGCGCCGTAAAAATAAATTATCTAGATCTAGAATTTACATAATAATTACAAATCGGCCGAAGCTTCGGCCAGTTTTAATAAAAAAAACTAGGTTCATACGCGATTTCGGTCCAAAATCGGTCAAAATTTCTGCTCAACCAAAATCCAAATTTTAAATTTAAAGTAGAAATTTTTAGAAATGAAATCAAATTTTGAGAAAAATGGTTATGAATGGATTTCAAATTCAAATTTCGCTTTTAGTTGCAATTCTAGAAAGATGCTTAATTTTCAAGTTGAAATTAAAAACTTTTAAAAAAAACTATCCAATTACAATAAAAATATATTCCAATTTTCGAGTTTAAAGAACAGAATTTTAAGAAAACAGTCCAAACTAGAAAAATTTTAAGTTATAAAAAAAAAGGAATTTTAAAACGAAAATTTGAGAAACAAACTTTTTGGATAATTTCTGTTTTGAAATGATCAACTTTTTTGGAAATTTCCTTTCCAATATTTTAAATTTTTTTGTATAATTTGACTTTTATGTCGCAGTTTTTAATGTTGTGGAAAATTTAGACTTTTTTCACATTTCTGACTTTATTTTTGAAAATGTTGACATTTTTTTTCAAAATTCCAATCTTGTTATTAGAAATATATACCTTTTAAAAATTTGACCCGAAATTTCAACTTTTTTGCAAATCTGACTGTTTTTAAATTAGACTTTTTTAAAACATTCCAATTCTTTTTGAAGGTTTAAATTTTTTAAAAGTTTCAGCTTTTGAAAACATTGACTCACTTGAAATGTTTGTTTTTATTTAATTCGGTTTTTTTGGATTTCAGCTTTTCCTCAAAATTTGATTTTTCGATTCTTATCGAAAATTTTGACTCTCTTGAACGTTACTTTATATTTTGAAAATTTTGAATTTACAATTTTTCCAAATCTTAACTTATTTTGTAAATTTCAACTCTTTGACAATTTGCCCCTCTAAGATTTGGATTTATTTTCGGATTTTTTAAAAATTCTGACACAAGTTTTGATCTTTTTTCGAAATTTGTTTTTTTTTTTCAAAATTCTGATTTTTTTTATAAATCTGATTATGTTGAAATCTTGTTTCTTGTAAACCTCTAAGTACCTTTTTTCAAAATATTTACCTGTTTTTAAATTTCGACTCTCGTTTTAAAAATTTTGACTTTTTTTTAAAAAAAATCGACTTTTTCTTGAATTTTCAATTTTTTTTAAATTGTCACTTTGGAAAATTGGTCTTGAAATTACTACCTGAAATTTTCAAACTTTTTTTAAATCTTAATCTTTTTCTCGAAATTTCGAATTTTTATAATTTCGATTTTTTTGAAGAATTCGCCTATTATTACTGAAAACTTTATTCCAAATTTTTAAAATTTTGAACAAACTGTGTAAAACGAATTCAAGACTTAACTAAATTTCGAATTCAAAGTTGGAAATAATTTGTCCAAGTTAAAAGCTAGTCTTGTAACTTGGAATAAATTCAGTAAATCAAAGAGTTTTTTTTTCGGAAAATGCTCGGTGCGTCGATTAATATTTTCATTTGCACTCTTTTAGATGTAGGAAACTTTTATGCTGGATGTTCCAAATTTAAGATATAACGTCATCGACGCTTTTTTTTTAAATGGCAACCCTATTTTTTTTCGACTATTCCTAAAGGATATATCAACTTACACATGCATACCAAATTTCAATATTTTATTTCTTGTCATTTAAAAGATTTTTTTTTGGTGGAACGGACTGCTCCTTAGTTATCTTCAAAAATTGAAATACAAATCTTGTTCCCCAAGAAAGATTAAATAAACACTCAACAAAGGAGCAGCCTTTGTTGTGTTTTTTAATCTTTCTTGATTTCAGGGAACAAGATTTGTATTTCAATTATTTAACAAATATTAACTAATTTGAAAAATCAAGGAATCTGATTCAACTCAATAATCTTTCTTCAATAAACGTTGAAAATGTTGTCCTTTACTAACTAACAATACCCTAAGCGGAACTGAAACTCGTTTTGAACGTTTCTAATTACTTCGGGGAAAATTAGTCTACAATCCTGTCTTCTTCGTCCTTTCAACTCCTCCATATTTGCAGCTTTGGTCTTAAAAACTTTGGCCTTTAAATATCCCCTATAAGAAATAGTCCATAGGTGTTAAGTCCGGAGAACTGAATGGCCATTCAAAAGGTCTTCTTCTACCAATCCCTCTGCCTGGAAATACATCATCCAGATAATCACGGACAGGTCTTGCAAAATGAGGAGGGGCACCGTCTTGTTGAAACCAGATGTTTCTATTCGGGACATCAACTTCGACCGGGTCAGGAAACAAAATAGTTGAATGAGAAATTAGCTCTTTCTGCAAGAATTCTAAATATCCTGCCACATTGAGATTTTCTTGGAAAAAAATTTGTCCTTTAACTCGATCACTAACAATCCCTGCCAAAACATTGACTTTCTCTGGATGTTAGGTGTGGCCTTCCCTCATCCAGTGTGGGTTGTTGTCTGCCCAGTAACGACAATTTTGACGTTTTAGCTCGCCATTTAACATAAACGTTGATTCATCTGAAAACAGGATATTTTCTATGCTTAGAACAGTTCTGTCTAGTCGATCCATCATTTGTTCGCAAAACTGTGAAGTCTTCTATCCGGATCATCTTCTAAGAGTTCATGGAGGTTTGTCATTTTATAACGATGAAATTTTTGCATTTTCAGAATTCTTGCAACTAAAGACTGGCTAATTTCGAGTTCTCTACCTATCTGACTGGGGGACATGAGGATTTTCTTGCACAGAGAGAAGTACATTAATTTTAACACCTTCATTGAGCGCATTCTGACGGGGTTTACTTGTTTTTCTTAAATGCCCATTTTCCCGAAACTGTTTTTTAATCTTGCTTACGGTACTTTGCGATATGGGTGGTAAATCAGGTAAATCTGAATAAAGGAATAACTTCATTTTGTGTTATTGTTCTATTTCCGTAGCCAATCATTAAAATTTCAATATTGTGGGTTTCAGTTAAGTACGGCATTTTGGTCGATTTTTTAATAAATGATGTTTCTCACTAAACGACAAAATAATAGTATTTTCGATCAATGCGATACTACTCTTCTTATTTGTTTTTAATAACATTGTTTATAAGACTGTGATAAGACGTCAACCCAGTTTGACAAAAAATATCAAACAAATATCTTCTGATACCCGATTTTTAAACTTTATGAGAATTGAATTGAATCAGATTTCTTTGATTTTTCGAATTAGTTACTACATTTGTAAATATCTTTTAAATGACGAGGAATAAAAAAATGAAATTTGTAACTTAATATACCCTTTAAGAATAGTCAAGAAAAAAAATAGGGTTGCCATTAAAAAAAATTGTCGATGACATCATATCTTAAATTTGGGACATGCTGTTATAAAATTTTCCCACATCAAAAAGAGCGCAAATTAAAATATTAATCGAACGTGTCCAAGCATATTTCCGAAAAAATAACTGTCTTTGATTTACTGAATTTATTCCAAGTTACAGACTAGCACTGTATACTGTATATACTGAATAATTGGTATTAACAATCGACACATTTGAATAAAAAACATTCGATTTTTTCTTCTAATTTAACCAATAAAATAAATTTTAAATTAAGCTTATATTTTATTTCATGAATGGAAGTAATTTAATGAAAGGTTATATTTGAATCAGACCATAAATTATTTAAGGTAAGATGACATTAACGTTACTTACATGCAACGGTGACAATATAACAGAAAAAAATATTTAAAAAGTTGTACGTCACTCTCAGCAAATGAACAGCACAATGACGAGGATGAAATTTCGTCAAGTGAAAAGAACGACGAGATTGGATAAAACTGATTTAAATGCGATAATGCAGATGTTTTCAATTTTTTTATCAATAAAAATAATAGCTCCTTTTTTAACACTTTACAACGCTAGATGAGATAAAACTGTGTCATGAAATCTGGCCATATGTCCCATTTTTAACGAAACCATTCCGTTTTTAGATAGTCTATTCCATTGCCCCTAAACCGGGGATATTGTTGATCAGAAGAACAGAGTTAAGGCGGCATTTTTGCTAAAAATTGAGGGATCTTTTTATTTTATTAAAGGGGGTGGTAAACCAAGAAATGTTGGGAACCTGTAGTTTGCTATAGATCAGCAGAAAATTGTTCAAAATTTCAACTTTAATCTTCCTCCACATTATGAATACTTTTTAAATTTCTTTTCGATATTAAGACATTATTGCTCTTTTGTTTCCATTCTTACTCTTTTTTCTATAGCTTTGATAGCAAATGTACTACTTTAACATGTTTCACACATTTTTCTCTCTTTTATTCAAACTTTAAGATTTCTATAATTTAAAATCTACCCCAGATTTTTTTTAAGTGGAAATTTGTAGATGAAAGTTACATACAGAAAAAGTCAATATTTATCAGATTCGACATTTTGAAACGAAAATTTTAAATAAAAATTGTTCAATTTGTTGAAAGAATGAAATTTCAAGCAGAAAATCAAAATTTATTTAAAAAAATATTCACGCTTAAACTCCAAATTTTGAAAAAAAATCGTTTCTGAATTAAAAGCGGAATTTTGTATAAAAAACTTGAAATTTAAAAAAAAGTTGAGTTTCAAAAACACCTTTAAAGAAAAAAGTCAACATGTTCTTTATTTAATATTTGGAGGAATCCTTATAATTCGGTTCGAAAATTTCTGTTACATTATCATAACATTTTTGTTGACTAGAAATATTTTGAACTATCACCGCTAAACTGGAGAGCTTTTCTTGTTCAGTAGAATTTCTAACGAAATTCTTAATTCGTTTTAAGGCGGAAAAACTGCGTTGGGTTGAGGCACTTGTGGCGGGAATTAGTAAGAGATAACACACAACTTAAGAATTTCAGTAAAAGCTTGATCCAGTCCACATTTTAGTGTAGATTTCCAGAGGCCAGCTTGTCACTAAAATTAGCCTTATTTCTACCTACACGTCAAGTTTGGAAAACAGAAATAATCAGGATAAGCAAACTGCATTTCTATTTCATAAATTATTTTCCTTTGAAAACAGAAGGTATGAGCAACAAAATAAAACAAATTTTGTGTTACACATTTTTTATAGTTTTCGGATTAAAAATGTCTAATATGGACTAATATGGCACTGGCGATCTATCTGTAACCCAGCTATGGAAAAACATGGGGAGGCTACGATTGTGGCATTGGATATCTCAAAGGCATTCGACAGAGTCTGGCATCGATCTCTTCTCGTCAAATAAATATCTTATGGTCTTCATCCTGGATTCTGTCATTTGATATCCAATTTTCTCGCTGACAGACCTCTTCAGGTCGTCGTCGATGGCATCTCATCCGAAACATTTGCGATTAATGCAGGGGTGCCTCAGGGGTCTGTCCTATCGCCTACTCTATTTCTGTTACACATAAACGATCTCTTAGTTCAACTTCCAATCCGATATACAGCTAGGCAGATGATAGTAACCTTGTGTCATCTTTCTTCTTCGACCGACAAACCATCATTCGGATCGACTAAGGGAACAGCAGATGCAGACGATTAATCGGGATCTCAAAATCATTCTGGAATGGGGTAAGAAAAATTTGGTCGATTTCAACGCTTCAAAAACTCAGGCCGCGGTTTTCTTTAAGAAAGCATCTAGGCATAATGCAACAAACATACTAGTGGACAGTAAAATCCTTCCGATGGGATCGAATCTATCTATCCTAGGAGTGAATGTGAGCACTAACTTCTCTTGGGACGATCATGTGCGCCAAATCCGCCTTCCAGAAGCTAGGCCTTCCCTTTAGAGCCAAAAAGTATTTCACATCTCATCAGTTACTCACACTATACAACGCTCAAGTTAGGCCAACAGTAGGATACTGTTCTCATGTTTGGAGTTCAGCCCCAAAACACACTTTAGCTCTCTTGGATTCAATTCAAAGAAGAGTGATTCGCCTAATTGATGACGAGAGTTTGACTGATTCTCTCGAAACACTAGAGCACAAGCGTATGGTTGGTGACTTGTCTCTTTTCTACAAATACTATCATGGAAGATGCTCGCAGGAACTAATAGGATTAACCCCCGAAGGGCAAGATTCTTGAGGCATACAAGAAAATCGGAGACAACAAATCCTGTGCAGTCCAGCTTGACCCAGTGAGGACTTCTGCCTACGGACTCTTTTTTATATAGAACTTCCAAGCTGCGGAACTCGTTACCGAAAAAAAATTTCCCCAAAACTTACAACCTATCCTTGTTTAAGAAGGCGGTTCATCGCTTGTTTCCGCATCCTACTGGCAGTGTTTTGAAGGCATAATGGGGTCGCCCTTTGCGAGTGGATTAAACTTAAAAAACAAAAGTCAGTTTTATTAAATTTGGTATTGCAGGAGTTGATCTACATTTCGAAATAAGGAGATTTTTTTCTTCTAAATTTAGTTTCAAATCCATTTTTCACTAACATGATACAGTTTCCCAAACTGCTAAATATGGCCTGAACTTGCGCCAACCGCACTTTTAGCTTATCTTATCTGCTCACAGCTTACTCCTGCATTAAATTAACTAAATTATTTTTATTGTCAACGCTATAAAGTGGCACTATTTTACAAATAGTCATTTAATAAAAAATTGAGACTTAAGTAGGGAATTCGATCTTGATACCTATTTCTAATCCCGGGATTTCGAGATTACATTTACTCGATCGCGGGATCCCGGAATTATTTCGGTATTGAAGGTTATAAATTAAAAAAAATCAGCTTTTCAACCAACAAATCAAAACAATCAACGTAGCCAAAATTTGGGCAAATACAACATATTTTACGATAAAAACGTAAGATATAAGTAATCAGACTTAGAAGTAGACTAAGCAGGCTTAAAATCACTGAATCGTTATGCTGAAGTTATTCTTTTTCAAGAAACAATAAGAGTTCTTTAAACTTAGGGACCATCCTTTCATTCATGATTTTTTGAGGCCCACCTCATCCTTGCAGCAGGTGATCAAATTTGTATGACCCTCTTCACCCCGACGTCACATATTTTGCAATTAATGTTTTAATTTAGAAATTATCTTTATATTATATATTTAAACTTGCTATTTTATCTTATTTGTTTAATGTTTCACCAACCTTAACTTGACAAAAAATGTTATCTTAATAAACTCAGGATCTTCATTTCCTTTTCGAAATTTCGATTATAAAATCCAAATTTTATAAAAATACTCTCCAAATTTTAACTCAAAATTTTAACTTGCGGATTTTACCTCAAAATATTTTGAATATGTTTCTTGAACTTTTGAATTTTATCTGAACATTTCGATTTTATCCTCGATATTTCGTTTTAAGGTCGAAATTTCAGAAAAATTGAAATTTATATTTTAGGTTTGCCTCAAAAAAAGGATTAAAATTGGTGAAAAAACCTGAATTTTTTTCAAGTTTTCAAATATTTTTAGATTTTTCCATTTTCTTCTCAGATCTTCCACTCCAATCTCTAAAATGAAAACCCAAAAATTTCCACGTTTCCAGATTTCGAATAAAATGCAAATTTGTAAAATAGGGCAAAAATCAGAATCGGAATTGTTTTTAGAAACATCGACTCTTTTCCAATTTTCAGCTTTGAAAGAAAATCACAATAAAAAAAAATCGTAAACTTGGAATTTCCAAATTTTTAAACAAGTAGAAATTTTTGAAAGACTAAATATTAAAGAAAAATCAAAATTATAAGAAAATTTGAAAGCTTTTAAAATGCTCAAACATTTGAAAAGTTAAAATTTTGGACAAATTAAAATTTTCGAAAAAATACCAAATTTTGAAAAATGCGAATTTAAAAAATCAAAATTATCAACAAAAAAAACAAGCACAATGTGGAAAGAAGAAGATATTTTGGAAAAAACGAGATTTACTAAAAACATATTGAAAAATCGAAGATGAGGAGTCAAAATTTTAAAAATTGTCAAAATTTTCGTAGAAGGCAACAATTTCCAGAAAAAAGCTGAGATTTTAAAAAACATGGGTATCAAACAAGTCAAATACTGAAGAAATCGACAATTTCCAAAAATTCTAAAATTGGAAAATGTGGGGAAATTTTCGAAAAAATTCGTAATTTTGAAAAAAGTTGAAATTTTAAATTTATACTTTCAGTTTTCATATTAGCGTTGACTTAAAAATAATAATAAAACTTTTGAAGTTGAACTGGAAAGTTTCAGAATTTTGTGGTTTAAAACATTGAATTTAAAAAATAGAGGTTTTTAAATACAAATTTTTACCAAAATAGAAAATTTATTAGGATGATTCAAGTTTTAAAATAACATTTCCAAAAAATGGTCCACACTTCGACTTTCATCTAGAAACGAAAGATATTGGACAAAACAAAATTTTTGAAAAAGTCTAAATTTTAGAAAATAAGACGAAATGTTCAAAAAAAAGTTGAAATTTAAAGAAGATAAAAAGTCAAATTTAAATTTTCAAAAAAAAAGGTTAAAATTTTGAAAACAATGAGAATTTTTTAAAAAATAGTTAAAATTTTCAAAAATATCGTAATTTTGAATAATGTAAAAATTTTCATGATAAATTAAAATTTCCAAAATTTTTAAAAAGTAATCCAAATTCTAAAAAAAATGTCAACACTTTGAAGAAATTGTCATTTTAAAAATTTGAACATTTAAAGAAATTTTGTAAAAAATTTGTAATTTTCAAAAAGGTTAAAATCTTAGAAATTTGTGAAATAAAATTTCAAAAATTGTCAAGATTTTGAAAAAAAAATCGCGTTTTTAAAAAATTGAAAAATGTTTGATCAAATTTTCAAAGTAAAACGAATTTTTTTGAAAGTCTTCATATTGAAGAAATTCCAAAATTATTAGAAAAGTTCAAAAAATGGTTCAAATTTTGAAGTTAACGTTTTCGAAAAAATCAAAATTTTGAATAGCTGAAATTTTGAAAAAAGTAGAACATTTTTTAGAAAATCGAAAATTTTAATTGGAAAGTTAAAAAAATGGGAATTTTGAAACAGTTTTGAAATTTCCAAATAAAGTCAACATTTTCAAATAAAATTGTCGACATTTTCACAATTTTTTTAAAATGGAATTTAAAAAAATTAAATAGTTGAAAATTTCAACAAATTCGATATTAAAAAAATTTCCTGATTAAAAAAAACAATTGAAATTCTTCAAAAAAAAAAAGGAATTTTGAAGAAACTCCAAATTATCAAGAAAATGGCGAAAAACTAACAAAATCAACATTTTTAGGAAAAACCAAAATTTTTTATAATTTCAAAAAATTTTAAATTTAGAAAAAAGTGAAAGTTTGCAAAAGTTGAAAAACTTTAAAAAGTACAAATTTTGGAAAAAGTCAAGCTTACACAAAACTTGACATTTTCGAAAAAATGAGAATTTCAAACAGCAAAAATTTTGAAAGTATAACAAAATCTTTAAAAAATTCAATATTTTAAAAAAGACCTAAATTTTCGAAAACCCCAACAATTGGAAAAGTCAAAACTTTCAAAAAAAGTAAAACCTTGAAAATACTTAGTCGAAAATTTTTAGAAAAGTATCGACTTTTTTCTTGAAATTTAAATTTTGTGTGAATATCGATTCTCTAACATATTTACTTTTTTCAAAATTTTTGGAAAAGTATCGTTATATTCACAAAAAGTTTAAATTTCGAGAAAAAGATTAAAACAGGAAAATGAAGAAATTTTCAAAAAAAAATTTCGAAAAATGTCGAAATGAATTAGAAAATGTCAATTTTTTAAAAATTGAATTTTTCAAAAAAATATCGAAATTGAATCTAAATTTTCAAAAGGTCTACATTTTGAAGAAAGACCACATTTTAGAAAATATTCAAAATTTTAAAAGGGTGAAATTCTTCAAAAAAAAAAGTCGGAACTTTGTGACATCACGAAGCATATGACTCGTCTCGCCTTTGACACACGATGTCATCCTCTATTGACCCCCTTACTCCCCCTTAATCTGAGAAATAACAACGCGTCCGGTGTCTCATCATTAAATCTTTTAGTTTAAGATGCAAAATTTTTATTTAATACCAATCCGAAAGCAGTGCTGCTTGTTTGGAATAAACTTCTATTTTATATTAAAATGAGACAAGTTTTGTTGAAAACATTGACATTGAGCGTTTCGATAGATGCAGTCTATTTTACAACTCTTTTAAAATGATATCAGTCTCGAAAATCGCGGGATCAAAAAAATATGATCTCGAAAATTTCGGGATTAAGAAGCGGTCGGGATCCCGGGATCCCGAAATTCAGAATCCCGGGATCAAATCCTCTAGACTCAAGTGATGTGTTCAAATTTCCTTAGAGCTAATCGTCAAAATCGATTGCATTATTTTTATTAATAAAAACTGACATAATTTGATAATATAAAATGAAAATTGAAAAAACTTGGCATCTTTGTATTATGTCTAGCATACTCATGAAGAATGATAACAAAGTAAAGAACGTTTCAATCAAGGAAAAAGAAATATTGAAAATATTTGCAGACAATATGCTCTTACGAGGGTGTTTCGATAAGTACTTAGCCTACAAAAGAAAAACGAAAATTTTGGAAAAGTGGCGATTTATTTCTCAACGTAGTCTCCTTTTAACTCGATACACTTGACCCAGCGATGCTCCAACTTCTTTAACCCGCCTAAAAAATACGTTTACTCGAGGTCTGCAAAGTAGGCTTCCGTGGCGGTGATGACCTCATTCGACTCAAATTTTTGCCCGGCGAATGACTTTTTCAAGTTTGGAAATAAATAGAATTCGCACGGGGCCAAATTTGGAGAATACGGTGGATGGAGCAGCAGTTCGTAGCCCAATTCGACCAATTTGGCCGTGGCGAGGGCGGAGGTGTGAGCCGGTGCGTTTTCATGGTGGAAGAGCACTTTTTTCTTCGCCAAATGGGGCCGTTTTTTCTGCAATTAGGCATCGAATCGGCCCAATAATTCGGCATAGTACAGCCCTGTGATCGTTTTGCCCTTCTCCAGGTAGTCGATATAGATGACACCTTGTGAATCCCCTAAAACGGTGACCATCACCTTTTCGGCCGATAGGACAGTCTTCGCCTTCTTCGGAGCACGTTCACCGGGTGAAGTCCACTGTTTCGACTGTTCCTTGGTCTCTGGTGTGTACCAGTGGATCCATGTTTCGTCGACGGTCACGAAACGGCGCAGAAACTCCTTCGGATTGCGCTTAAACAGCGTCAAACACTCTCTGAAGTGGTCTCACGGTTGCGCTTGTTGTCCGGAGTGAGCAAAGCGGCACATCGCGCCGGCAGCTTTCTCATGCCCAAAACTTTATGCAGGGTATGACCCACGCGCTCTTTTGTGATGCCTACTGTCTCAGCTATCTCGCGTACCTTCAATCGGCGATCTGCCAATACAACAAGATCGTGGATTTTTGTCGCGTTATCCTCCGTAGTAGCCGTTTTTGGGGTACCTGAGCGTGGCTCATCAACAACCGACGTGCGACCACGCTGAAACTCGTTAAACCAATTTTTGACGGTCGCCATCGAAGGAGAAGAGTCACCGTACACAGCATCCAAGCGCTCTTTGATTTCGCTGCGCGATTTCCCTTCCAAAAACAAGAATCGAATAACCGACCGGTATTGCTCTTTCACCATTTTTCTAAAATCCGCGGACCCGCCCGCTTCCACACGCGGTGAAAACAAAACTACGAGTCCGATTCGGCTGAAATTTCGACAGTAGCCGTCTACTACGAAAATGTACTACACGATAGTAAATTTCTCTTGCGATAGTGGCGCCATCAGGCGGTGAGGCTAAGTATTTATCGAACGCCCTCGTACGTATCGATATCTTAGGTGCTATAAACCGATGAGACAGTTACGACTCATTCTGCGTAAAGGACAAATAAAATCGCGTTTTTAAAACAATCTCGTATTCGTAAAATAAAACTTTTTATACTAACCTTGTGTTTCACTATCTCGTTTATTGACTTCATTTCCATTCACATTACCATCTGGGAGGTTCTCCTGTTCTTGCTCCGTATTATTGTTGTTCAACCCTAGCAGACTCCTTACCCTAGTTGACCTAACATCTATAATTCGATCTGTATAACCGATTTCTTGTAAATATTGCCTAAGAAGCTGACGCCCTTGCTTCCACGCCGCATTAGAAACAGGGATGTAAGACTGATCTGTTGTTTCCATTTGAGAATCCACACTCTCGTCTATTTCGGGAGGAAGCTTTTCTACATCACCCTGTTGCAAATCAATGCCATACTTCAATTTGTGGAACTTTCCTCTTTCCTGCTTTAGTGCATATTCTAGCATTTTAATTCTTCTAACGAGATCATTTTTCAAGTTTTCTTGTCCTTTTCTTTCACCCTGGAGGAAGGCTATACGAGCCTGCAACAAAACACAATTATTAAATACATATTCAGTATAATAACCCAAATATTAGAAAAATATGACGATAAATAAACAATAAAACTATAATTAGAATATCAAGAAAACTACCTAATTATTTTAAATATATCGAAGGATACATTTCAATGTCAGGTTGAACAGGAGAACTTGAAGAAAATAACTACACTGCTGAATCATTGAGTTTACTGCTGAAATAGTTATTTTTCCTATTAAAGTGCAGCTCTGTATAATTGAATTAGAAAGTGATATAGCCACATATAATAATTTTACAAAGGAAAGATGCAATTATAAAGAAAATTAAGCAAGCATGACAAAAACATATATCATTATTTTACTTGCATCAGTTTAAACAATACCCAGAATAATGTGATTAAAAATATAACTTAAAACATTATTAAAACAGAAGTAACATTTTAATTTATATCAAATAATAATTTAGGAAACTAAAACTAAAACATTCAAAAATATAAAATCATTTTTGAAGTGACAACTTCTTTAGGCGCGTTAAACGATTTTGGATAGGGGTAGTAGTTTCGTCCCATCAGACGTTAACAACATGCCTTAATGTTAAGTGTATATTCTACTGTTAACATTAGAGAAGTTAAAGTGGATTTCATTATCAATTAATAATAGATTCTTTTCCTCACGATGCACAGTGGTTCGAAACGCCTCAAAAGTGATCAAAAATAGACAATGTTAATAATTTTAATATCACAATGTAATTTCCACATTTTTAGCCTTATTCGTAGACATTTATGAAAAATTCAAGTACTAAATTTGAACATACAATTAATTTGGTTTTATTTACATGTAATAGTAATATGAACTTACAACAGAAAAGAGTCATAACGTTTTTAAGGGCTAGTCATGCATATTGTAGCTCGACAAGTATACATATTATAAATATGGAACATCCATATGCAGATAATCTAGTGTTCATGCGCACATTACACACGAACATATAAGTTTTACAAGAATTAAGTAATGTTTACAATATTAGTGAGCACTGTCATCGTCATCATCACAATCACCATCGTCACTCTCTTCCGCTGAGCAATCTGTCGAATCGGAAGATTGTACGATCTGGTCTTGTTCCAGAAGTAAAAGCATGTCATCATCAAGATCAACTGTTTTCTTTTTAGATGTTATTCTTAAACTCGTAATATATGTATCAGAAGTTACTAGAAGCCGACATATCAAGTCTTTGTTTGTGTGTATTTCTTGTAAAATTTGCGCGGTAATTTGTTAAATCTTTGTTTCTTGCGCCTTGAGCTTCTACGAATAGTAGACCAATTGGTACTATAGCATGCTCAATAATTGATGGACCTTGGATTAATATTTTATGAACGCTAGCAAGCCTAAAATACCAGGGATACTTTTCAGTTAACAGGGTCGCTGTTTTTAAAGCATACTCTTTAAATGCAGGAATATTTATTTTATATTCAGATGCTGAAGTCCTCAAAATAACACCACATCTTCAAATTACGTCTTCCTCAATGCCTAATATATCGGCTGAGAATCGATAACACAGGCCCACAAAAAAAAAAAAGTGGTGTGTGCTGGGTGTCGGACCCACATAGTCCGGCGTATTTTTTCCCGCTGAACACGAATCTGTAGTCTAAATTGGGGGTCAAACTGCTAAAAGTAGAGAAAAACCAAAAAAACCGATAAAAATCACGATCTCGTATTTTTTTCTGTTTGATATTATCATTCTTATAATTTTCGTCTTTTCCTGACCCTTTTTTCTTCAAATGACCTGTGAAGTGGATTTCTGCTACGTTTTGTTCCTTTTTCTTGAGTTTCTCTGTGTAGCATCCAACAGTAATCTGCAAACATATTTATTCCCCACTGTCCCTGAAACCGCCGTTCAAACTCTTTGAGATCTTGGTGAAATCTTTCTCCTTGCTCTTCACTGAAGTCTCCGTTATTCTCCGGGAATTGGTCCAGATGCGAATCAAGGAAGTGCATTTTCAAATTCATTAGGCAACCTGAATGCTGAAAATTTCTTATCATATTTGCCACAATGCTTTTGTAATCAGCATCCTTGGTATTGCCTAAAAATTTGGTACACACTTCCTTGAAACTTAACCACGATGCCTTTTCTTGGTCATCCATGACTGCAACAAACCCTTCATCTTTGAATAACTTTCGGATTTCCGGTCCATCGAAGATGCCTTCCCTTAGTTTAACATCAGATTTTTTTTTAAACACAGTACGCAGGTACGTAAAACATTCACCATCTTTATCAAGAGCTTTGACATACTGTTTAATTAAGCCAAGTTTTATATGAAGAGGAGGAATGAGAATTTTGGCTGGATCAACAAGCGGTTTCTTTATTATATTATGTGATCCAACCTTAAATGAAGATCGTAAAGGCCATTCTTTTTTTACGTAGTGATTTTTTCGATCCCTACTGTCAAACATACACAAATAGCATGGATATTTTGTGAATCCAGATTGCTGTCCAAGGATCATGGACAAAATTTTTAAATCACCACATACTTGCCACTTATGTTCTTCGTACTTTATTTTCTTTAGGACAACTTCGAGGTTTGAATACTCTTCTTTAAGTACAGTGGAGTGGGCTAAAGGTAGAGGAGCGAATTTGTTGGTGTTGTGGAGAAGGACTGCCTTAAGACTCTGTTGAGACGAATCAATGAATAACCGCCAATTTTCTAGCTCATATAAATTTGGCTTAAATTCATCGATAAGTCCTTTTTACATCAGTGCAATAGAGTAAATCTTCATTTTTTTCAAAATATTTACGGAAGGCTTCTTCTCGATTCCGATAAAACGAAACTTTAGTACCTTTTGTCAATAGATTTCTCTTTTTCATATTCGAAGCCAATATTTCAGCCGCTTCTTTTGAGAGTTTAGCCTCTCTGAATAAAACATTCAGATGTTTTTGATCGTATTTTTCCGGCTTCCGATCTTCACCAATAGGTCTGTATTCTTCATTGCTCGAAAACTCTTCTTTCTCAGATTCGCTAGAAATGTTTTCACTACTAGTATCAAACTCTTTATCAATAAAAGCTGAATTTTCAGGATCGACGTCGACTTCCATTGTGTCTAATCCACTAGTCAGACTGTCTTGTGACGTGTCATCTTCTAAACCTTCTATGAAGTTTGCAACTGGTTGTTGAACACTTGACACAGAAGGATAAGAAATTTTATCCTTATGCATTCGGCCCACAGTGTTGACATTTGTTGTGCAAAAGTAACAATTACTTGCATCAAGTGGCTTTTTCCATATCGCTGGAGTTTTAAATTTAAGATTCGCCTTGACCTGGTGCTTTTCAAATCTATTGATCATATTATAACATGAGCCACAAACAAAATTGGGTATCCAATTTTTGAGATCGAGGGAAACTTTCATATTGAAGCACTTTTCATACAAAGTCACGAAACGATCTGTTAGTTTCTTTGTATTTTTTATCCCTATGTACTTTGCACAAACGTAGCAAAAAGCATTGGGATTTCCAGTACATTTGTGATTGCCACGAGTACTAGAAGTTCCAGCAAAATTTTCAGTAGAAGAATCCATGAAAATAAATAAACCCCGCACGCTAGAATACCTAGGCCTAAGTATGAGGGCTTTCCGACTTTGACAAGGACAATGTCAACTCGTCGTCGGACACACTACGGCATCATTCTCATATTCTAGCGCTTCCCTGCAAAACAGCGCGCCTTCGCTGGCTTCGATACGCCGAAATGTTGACTAGCGAATCATTCTACACATCCCGATAAAGGGCAGTTGTCATCGTAGTCCAATCATTCCGGAGTAGCAGGTTTCTGCCGGTAAATGTACCGATTTAGTTAACCATTTCCTTATTTTTTGTCAAAAACAAAATATCATCTATGTGAGACTTAAATAAGACACAATAAGTAGTGAATTAACGTATTTGCACATTACGGTTGGATATTACAGAGAGAAACAAGTAGAACCTGCAAGATGATAATATCATACAGAAAAAAATACGAGATCGTGATTTTTATCGGTTTTTTTGGTTTTTCTCCACTTTTAGCAGTTTGACCCCCAATTTAAACTACAGATTCGTGTTCAGCGGAAAAAAATACGCCGGACTATGTGGGTCCGACACCCAGCACACACCACTTTTTTTTTGTGGGCCTGTGTAATTGGCAAAAAATCGCCGAGCAGTGTTTCCATCATTTGATGTACCGCTACCCCCCTGTGTCACCTTGTCAACTATCAGGCCCATTTCTTATTTGAAACGTTTTTAAATTACCTGTTTTCTTGTTTTAAATTCATCTTTGTCTTGTCCACGTACTTGCCATTTTTTAATACCCAACCTATACGAGATATGAAGTAGACATTCAAAAAATCTAATCCACACGTGTAGGGTGGATAATCCAAACTCAAAACACTCTGTCTTCACATGTCTCTTTAAAACTGTATCAAGAGCATTCATTTCTTTTGGACTGGCTCCACATACATAACATTTCTAAGCAGAAGATGTTTCAGTGACAGCACAGCACACTTTGCCATCAACCATGGTCATTACCATTTCATGTTTTAACGCAATATCTTTGTATTGGGTTACATGTAAATTATTAATTTGTTCTTCAATATGTGCACGTTCTGATATTGATAAATCTTGAGATTATTTTCTAAACCGAATTTTAATTGACCTTCAATACCGGGTAGATGCTGGTCTAGAATTTTTCCATAAAATATTCCCAGTTGTTGCAGATGTCAGTTGCTTGGGTACTAATGATGTAACAAACATATCGCAGTTTTGAAATTTCTCAGACATGACTTGCTAATACTCACTACGGCCACTACTACCATCAAATCAAATACTTGGTCAATATAACAACATTTTTTTTGTTTTCCGAGGTCAATGTTTTAAAACTATTTTCGTCTGACAAAATAATGCGGCTTGCAATATGGTCCAAAAGAGGTTGCAATTTTATTTCCATTAGTGACTCTGTAATAATAAATGAGTCCAAAGATGGATAACACTTCTTTTTAGCGCAGAAAACCTTGTGGTAACAAGGGTATATATTGATGTTTCTACTTTTTGCCTGTAGGCGGATTGCCATGTATTGACTTTTACTTAAGTTACTCTCCACCATTAGGGATAATGCATCATCTTCGTTATACGGTTTTGTAGCTCCTCTTTTTCATGTATCACGAATTCTAGTTGCCCTTACAGGAGATGTCTAAGTAGCTTCTTTTAATAACCAGGCTGCATCTTTCATAACAATATCTTTAAAAGTTTTTTGAGCCGTGTGTATGAGTTGGGGTATTTCATACTATTGTTGGAGCTCTAAATCTTCCTCCTTTTAGAGCTTTTACTGCTACTTATCAAAGATTTCTTAGGACGACCTCGCTCTGTTACACCTGAACTAGTCGGTGTTTGATTCCTAATCTTAACTTTACTGCGAAAAGTTACGTCACCATCTAACAAATTTGAATTTTTTTCCAAAAACTTTTCTCTATGTCTATGGTATTTTTGCCAACTTTCACCTAATTTAATACATATAATTTTAATTTTTTCAGGAACTTCTTTCTTTGTATTACTTTCTAGCTCAGTAGGAGTGCCAAACATTTCCAATATTTAATTTGCAACCCTGTAAATTCGTTTAGTGGAATCACCAACTGATGATGCCCAAAGCTCAAAAATTTCTCTTATGGACACTATAACTTTCTCAGAGCCCAAAAAAATAAAAAGTAAATTATATGTACAGGGCCTTTGGTTACAAATGCACCCCCCATTTATCTTTCGAATTATGATAAATACAAAAAAATTTGACTAAAAAAGTTTCTAGATATCTCTTAAATTTTTATTTGAAATAAGTTTGCCATATACAGGGTGCTACGTTTTTTCAGAATCAAAGTCAACTTTGGTTTTTTAAATGGAACAACCCAATTATTTTTTTATTTTCGAAATTTCCCAAAAATTCCACATATATTTTATGTAACATACCTATATCTAAATTTAATTGTTTCCGAAATATTGATGGTTATAGATCGCCAATATGATTTTGATTTTTCGTAAATAATAGATATCTATAAGAAATGTTAGATTTAAAAGTTTATAGAAATCGCTTAAATATTATTTCAAATATGTTTGCTATATACAGGGTGTTTAGCTTTCCAGAATACAAATCAATTTTGGTTTTTTAAATAGAACATCCGATTGTGTTGTTATATTTGAACTACTTTGATAAGTATTTCATAAGACAAGCTTATTCTTAGACTCAGCAGTTTAAAAATGTTGTTACTTAAAAAACTGACAATTTTCCAAACTTAAAACAAAAACCTATAAGTATAACTCTGAAACCGTTTAACATAGAAGAAATGGGCCCCTTTTTCCCTTTTTATTATTGATATATTTTAAAATAAGCCAGCTTTTTATGTTACTTCATTTTTTTATTAAAATTTTAAACGAAATGAACCTAGGATCATATTGACGATTTAAAACCATCAATATTTTCAAAGCAGGTAAATTTAGATATGGGGTATATTGTATAAAATATATTTTCAGGGGAATTCAAAAATGAAAAAGTAATCGGACTGTTCTACTTAAAAAAAAACAAATTAGGTTTGAATTCTGGAAAAACAAAACCCCCGGTATATCAATAAATCATTTTAAACAAAAATTTAGGCAATTCTTGAAAACTTTTACATTTAACATTTCTCGTAGATACCTGATTATTAGTATCAAATCAAGCTCATATTGGCTATTTCTAACTATCAATATTTTGGAAACAATTAAATTTAGCTCTAGGTAGGGTTTATAAAACATATGTGAAATTTTTAGGAGAATTCGAAAATAAAAAAATAATTGGAGTGTTCCGTTTAAAAAACAAAAGTTGACTTTGATTCTGAAAAAACGTAGCACCCTGTATATTGCAAACTTATTTCAAATAAAAATTTAAGAGATATTTAGAAACTTTTTCATTCAAATTTTTTTGTATCTATCATAATTCGAAAGATAAACGGGGGGTGCATTTATAACCAAAGACCCTGTACATATCACATTCATTAAAACAATGAGTGTTGTTGCTTCAAATATTTATATTAATAATGATTTGTGAAATTTTGTTTATGTATTAGAAAATGTTTTTTTCATTTACAAAGGTTTTCTCAAATTTGCGCAGCTTTGCGCAGAATGTGAGTGAAGGATACTAAAGAGCACACATTGGTCTGCCAGTTAAGCTAAAAATGACAACGGACAACTACGGACAATTTAACTAATATTTTGCTAACATCCGCTCATCTAATATTTATTTAAAACATGTAATGGTATTAAGCATATTATAATTATTGAGGTATATAAACCTAGACAGGTAATTGGTTTATGGGAATTAAGAGTACTTACTTGGTTCTAAAAATTCCTGGAATTTGGAGGTAGTGGGTTTATCTAGTTTTTAGAAAAGTGCACAATAAAAACACAATTATATTAGGCGCAGTCGTAAAACACTTTGTCACTTGGAATGTTTTCACTTTGGATACTCTTCACAAACTGAAGAAAACCGAATTATTATTAACTATTTATACCAACGGTTACTGGAACTACGTGACAAACTATTCCAGGTGTGTTTGAACTAATTGAAAATAGTCCATTTTTTGCATTTTTGATCACTTTTGGGGCGTTTTGAACCACTGTGCGATGCAAGCATCCAAAAAACAAATATAAAACAGTAAGTCAGTTTAATAGAATTTATTTTCAAATATTTCCAATATTCTGACTTGTTTACTACTGTGGGTTCAAACTAGGGTTATTGGGGATATAATATTTCGGATCTGGATACGGATATATTTCAAATACTATATCGGTTGGTTTCGGTTCCGGATACGGATATGAAATTATTTCGAATATCCGATTGTTTCAAATATTCCGATTACAGACATTTTTAACTTTTGCCGACCAAAAAAAAAATGTTTCTCAAATTATATGGTATCTACTAAGGATGTAACGAATATTCGTTTTCCCACATTCGCGAATGCGAATATTCATTTCAAATATTCGCGAATGCAAATGCGAATGTTGGCCGTTTCACTACCACTTGGAGAATGCCGGTGTGAAGACAGCGGCCAAAACCCAGCAGCCACTTTTACGAGGTTAACCGAACGTCCATGGGCGTGCGGGTATCGCGATATGAGTTGCCAGCCGGCAACTAGCATGCAGGCAGAAAATAATCCGTTGTAGCGGCCAAAATATTAGCAGCGTTAGGCGACCATTGTATTAAAGTAAATATCTCTAAATTATATAAAAATGCATATATACCAAACGCGTTGCCCTAACCAAATAAAACTTTAACATTTTGTTCACAAAAACATGGGAATTCAATTCGTACAAGCTCATCAACTAACGCTGGGATCCTCAGGGTGAAATGCACCCCTATATACGAATTATATAAAAATTCAAATCATAACTACAGCCTGGACCTACCCAAATAGGATTTTGGCATTATATTCAGGAAAATATAGGAAATTAATTGTAGAAAGCTGATCGACTGACGGCGGGATCTTCAGGGTGAAATGTACCCCTAACTATAAATTCTAAAAGAATTCAAATCATCACTACAGCCTAGACCTAACCAAATAAGATTTTGGCATTTGATTCAGTAAGATATGGAAAAGCAACTGCAAAAAGGTGATCGACTGACGGCGGGATCTTCGGGGTGAAATGTACCCCTATCTATCAGTTATAAAAAAATTCAAATCATAACTACAGCCTGGACCTAACCAAATAAGACTTTGGCATTCTATTTGGAAAAATATGGGGAATTAACTATAAAAAGCTGATCGACTGACGGCGGGATCTTCGGGGTGAAATGTACCCCTATCTATCAATTAAAAAAAAAATTCAAATCATAACTACAGCCTGGACCTAACCAAATAGGATTTTGGCATTATATTCAGGAAAATATAGGAAATTATTTGTAGAAAGCTGATCGACTGACGGCGGGATCTTCAGGGTGAAATGTACCCCTAACTATAAATTCTAAAAGAATTCAAATCATCACTACAGCCTAGACCTAACCAAATAAGATTTTGGCATTTTATTCAGAAAGATATAGAAAAGCAACTGTAAAAAGTTGATCGACTGACGGCGGGATCTTCGGGGTGAAATGTACCCCTAACTATAAATTCTAAAAAAATTCAAATCATCACTACAGCCTAGACCTAACCAAATAAGATTTTGGCATTTGATTCAGTAAGATATATAAAAGCAACTGTAAAAAGCAGATCGACTGACGGCGGGATCTTCGGGGTGAAATGTACCCCTATCTATCAATTATAAAAAAATTCAAATCATAACTACAGCCTGGACCTAACCAAATAGGATTTTGGCATTATATTCAGGAAAATATAGGAAATTAATTGTAGAAAGCTGATCGACTGACGGCGGGATCTTCAGGGTGAAATGTACCCCTAACTATAAATTCTAAAAGAATTCAAATCATCACTACAGCCTAGACCTAACCAAATAAGATTTTGGCATTTGATTCAGTAAGATATGGAAAAGCAACTGTAAAAAGCTGATCGACTGACGGCGGGATCTTCGGGGTGAAATGTACCCCTATCTATCAGTTATAAAAAAATTCAAATCATAACTACAGCCTGGACCTAACCAAATAAGACTTTGGCATTCTATTTGGAAAAATATGGGGAATTAACTATAAAAAGCTGATCGACTGACGGCGGGATCTTCGGGGTGAAATGTACCCCTATCTATCAATTAAAAAAAAATTCAAATCATAACTACAGCCTGGACCTAACCAAATAGGATTTTGGCATTATATTCAGGAAAATATAGGAAATTATTTGTAGAAAGCTGATCGACTGACGGCGGGATCTTCAGGGTGAAATGTACCCCTAACTATAAATTCTAAAAGAATTCAAATCATCACTACAGCCTAGACCTAACCAAATAAGATTTTGGCATTTTATTCAGAAAGATATAGAAAAGCAACTGTAAAAAGTTGATCGACTGACGGCGGGATCTTCGGGGTGAAATGTACCCCTAACTATAAATTCTAAAAAAATTCAAATCATCACTACAGCCTAGACCTAACCAAATAAGATTTTGGCATTTGATTCAGTAAGATATATAAAAGCAACTGTAAAAAGCAGATCGACTGACGGCGGGATCTTCGGGGTGAAATGTACCCCTATCTATCAATTATAAAAAAATTCAAATCATAACTACAGCCTGGACCTAACCAAATAGGATTTTGGCATTATATTCAGGAAAATATAGGAAATTATTTGTAGAAAGCTGATCGACTGACGGCGGGATCTTCAGGGTGAAATGTACCCCTAACTATAAATTCTAAAAGAATTCAAATCATCACTACAGCCTAGACCTAACCAAATAAGATTTTGGCATTTTATTCAGAAAGATATGGAAAAGCAACTGTAAAAAGCTGATCGACTGACGGCGGGATCTTCGGGGTGAAATGTACCCCTAATCTATCAGTTATAAAAAAATTCAAATCATAACTACAGCCTAGGACCTAACCAAATAATACTTTGGCATTCTATTTGGAAAAGATATGGGAATTAACTATAAAAAGCTGATCGACTGACGGCGGGATCTTCGGGGTGAAATGTACCCCTAATCTATCAATTAAAAAAAAATTCAAATCATAACTACAGCCTGGACCTAACCAAATAAGACTTTGGCATTCTATTCGGAAAAATATGGGAAATTAACTATAAAAAGCTGATTGACTGACGGCGGGATCTTCAGGGTGAAATGTACCCCTAACTATAAATTCTAAAGAAAGTCAGATCATTACTATACCCTGGGCCTAACCAAATAAGATTTTGGCATTCTGTTCGGGAAAATATAGGAAATTAATTATAAAAAGCTGATTGACTGACGGCAAGATCTTCGGGGTGAAATGTACCCCTATATATAAATTTAAATAAAATTCCAATCAAAACTACAGCCTGGACCTAACCAAATAAGATTTTAATACTCTATTCAGAAAAAGATGAAAAATTAACTATAAAAGTCTTATTTGGTGACGGCGGGATCTTCGGGGTGAAATGTACCCCTTTCTCGAAATTCTAAAAAATTTCAAAACTACAGCCTGGACCTAACCAAATAAGAGTTTGGCATTATATTCGGAAAAATATGAAAAATTAACTATAAAAACCTGATCGACTGACGGCGGGATCTTCGGAATGAAATGTACCCCTAACTATAAATTCTAAAAAAAGTCAAATTATTACTATAGCCTGGGCCTAACCAAATAAGATTTTGGCATTCTGTTCGGGAAAATATAGGAAATTAATTATAAAAAGCTGATTGACTGACGGCGGGATCTTCGGAGTGAAATGTACCCCTATCTATAAATTCAAAAAATATTCAAATCTTAACTAGAGCCTGGACCTAACCAAATAAGATTTTGGCCTTATATTCAGGAAAATATAGGAAATTAATTGTAAAAATTTGATCAACTGACGGCGGGATCCTCGGGGTGAAATGTATCCCTATCCTAGTTAGGGGTACATTTCACCCTGAAGATCCCGCCGTGAGTCGATCAGCTTTCTACAATTAATTTCCTATATTTTCCTGAATATAATGCCATAATCCTATTTTGGCAGTCCTACAGACTGCAGTTATGATTTGAATTTTTTTATAATTGATAGATAGGGGTACATTTCACCCGAAGATCCCGCCGTCAGTCGATCAGCTTTCTACAATTAATTTCCTATATTTTCCTGAATATAATACCAAAATCCTATTTGGTTAGGTCCAGGCTGTAGTTATGATTTGAATTTTTTTTAATTTATAGATAGGGGTACATTTCACCCCGAAGATCTCGCCGTTAGTCGATCAGCTTTTTACAGTAGCTTTTCTATATCTTTCTGAATCAAATGCCAAAATCTTATTTGGTTAGGTCTAGGCTGTAGTGATGATTTGAATTCTTTTAGAATTTATAGTTAGGGGTACATTTCACCCTGAAGATCCCGCCGTCAGTCGATCAGCCTTCTATAAATAATTTCCTATATTTTCCTGAATATAATGCCAAAATCCTATTTGGTTAGGTCCAGGCTGTAGTTATGATTTGAATTTTTTTATAATTGATAGATAGGGGCACATTTCACCCCGAAGATCCCGCCGTCAGTCGATCAGCTTTTTATAGTTAATTTCCCATATTTTTCCGAATAGAATGCCAAAGTCCTATTTGGTTTGGTCTAGGCTGTAGTGATGATTTGAATTTTTTTAGAATTTATAGTTAGGGGTACATTTCACCCTGAAGATCCCGCCGTCAGTCGATCAGCTTTCTACAATTAATTTCCTATATTTTCCTGAATATAAGGCCAAAATCCTATTTTGGCAGTCCTACAGACTGCAGTTATGATTTGAATTTTTTTATAATTGATACATAGGGGTACATTTCACCCCGAAGATCCCGCCGTCAGTCGATCAACTTTTTATAGTTAATTTTCCATATTTTGCCCAATAGAATGCCAAAGCCTTATTTGGTTAGGTCCAGGCTGTAGTTATGATTTAAATTTTTTTTTAAATTTATAGATAGGGGTACATTTCACCCCGAAGATCCCGCCGTCAGTCGATCAGCTTTTTACAGTAGCTTTTCTATATCTTTCTGAATCAAATGCTAAAATCTTATTTGGTTAGGTCTAGGCTGTAGTAATGATTTGAATTTTTTTAGAATTTATAGTTAGGGGTACATTTCACCCCGAAGATCCCGCCGTCAGTCAATCAGCTTTTTACAGTTGCTTTTCTATATCTTTCTGAATAAAATGCCATAATCTTATTTGGTTAGGTCTAGGCTATAGTTATGATTTTAATTTCTTTAGAATTCATAGATAGGGGTAGATTTCAACCCGAAGATCCCGCCGTCAGTCAATCAGCTTTTTATGGGTAATTTCCCATATTTTGCCCAATAGAATGCCAAAGTCTTGTTTGGTTAGGTCCAGGCTGTAGTTATGATTTGAATTTTTATTTAATTTATAGATAGGGGTACATTTCACCCCGAAGATCTCGCCGTCAGTCGATCAGCTTTTTACAGTTGCTTTTCTATATCTTTCTGAATCAAATGCCAAAATCTTATTTGGTTAGGTCTAGGCTGTAATGATGATTTGAATTTTTTTAGAATTTATAGTTAGGGGTACATTTCACCCCGAAGATCCCGCCGTCAGTCAATCAGCTTTTTACAGTTGTTTTTCTATATCTTTCTGAATCAAATGCCAAAATCTTATTTGGTTAGGTCTAGGCTGTAGTGATGATTTGAATTCTTTTAGAATTTATAGTTAGGGGTACATTTCACCCTGAAGATCCCGCCGTCAGTCGATCAGCCTTCTATAAATAATTTCCTATATTTTCCTGAATATAATGCCAAAATCCTATTTGGTTAGGCTGTAGTTATGATTTGAATTTTTATATAATTCGTATATAGGGGTGCATTTCACCCTGAGGATCCCGGCGTTAGTTGATGAGCTTGTACGAATTGAATTCCCATGTTTTTGTGAACAAAATGTTAAAGTTTTATTTGGTTAGGGCAACGCGTTTGGTATATATGAATTTTTATATAATTTAGAGATATTTACTTTAATGCAATGGTCGCCTAACGCTGCTAATATTTTGGCCGCTACGACGGATTATTTTCTGCCTGCATGCTAGTAGCCGGCTGGCAACTCATATCGCGATACCCGCACGCCCATGGACGTTCGGTTAACCTCGTAAAAGTGGCTGCTGGGTTTTGGCCGCTGTCTTCACACCGGTGTGAAGACAGCGGCCAAAACCCAGCAGCCACTTTTACGAGGTTAACCGAACGTCCATGGGCGTGCGGGTATCGCGATATGAGTTGCCAGCCGGCTACTAGCATGCAGGCAGAAAATAATCCGTCGTAGCGGCCAAAATATTAGCAGCGTTAGGCGACCATTGCATTAAAGTAAATATCTCTAAATTATATAAAAATTCATATATACCAAACGCGTTGCCCTAACCAAATAAAACTTTAACATTTTGTTCACAAAAACATGGGAATTCAATTCGTACAAGCTCATCAACTAACGCCGGGATCCTCAGGGTGAAATGCACCCCTATATACGAATTATATAAAAATTCAAATCATAACTACAGCCTAACCAAATAGGATTTTGGCATTATATTCAGGAAAAGTGGCTGCTGGGTTTTGGCCGCTGTCTTCACACCGGTTCCTAACGCTGCTAATATTTTGGCCACTACGACGGATTATTTTCTGTCTACATGCTCGTTGCCGGCAACTCATATCGCGATACTCGCACGCCCATGGACGTTCGGTTAACCTCGTAAAAGTGGCTGCTGGGTTTTGGCCGCTGTCTTCACACCGGTAATAAAACAGGGCTACATTTTCAAGAAATTCCATATTTTCAAAACAAGTCGGAATTTAGGAGTCGATACTTTTTAAAAAATTACCAATTTTAAAAAAGTTGCTTATTTTGAAAAACCTCGAAAATGCTAAGAGTTTATTAATTTTATTTAACATTTCTGTGATCCAGTTTGGAAATATTTAAATTTTTAGTAATGAAAACATGAAACATAATGTTTCTGAGCAATAAGATTCTACCATGAAGAATAATATTAAAAGAGGTTAAAATTTTGATACAAATCTAAAATTTTAAAATCATAATTTTCAAAAAAAGTCGAAATTTTCATGGAGAGATAAAATTAAAAAGATATTAGGATTTTCAAAAAACATCGAAATATTGAAAAAAATATATATCCAAAAAAGTTGGTGTAAGCCGACATTTTCAACAAAAAAATTAAATTTTTAATAGGATGGAATTTTAAAAAATACTGTACAATTTCAAATAGTCAAAATTTTGAAAAAAGTAGACCTTTAAAAGATTTCAGTCCAACCTTCAATAAATGTAGAAGTTATAGAAGTTGGAAGGAGCCAAAATTATTAGAAAAATCAAAATTTTCAAAAAAAAATCGGAATTTTAAAAAGTTAAAAGTTTTGAATATAATTAAAAATGTTCGTGGAAAATTTCTAAAAAAAAAAGTTTAATTTAAAAAAAGAATGTCGACATTTTAAAAAAGTCGAAATTTTCAAAAAATTATTAAAATTACGAAAATATAGCTTAAAAGAAATATTAAAAAATCGACATTTTTAAAAATGTCGCAAGTAAAAATGAAATTTTTAAATAAGGCCAAAATTTTGAAATAGTTAGAATTTAAGAAAGTTGTCAAAATTTTGAGAAAAGACCAATTTTTAAAAAAATTTAAATTTTGAAAAAAGTTGAAATTTCGGGAGTGGAAATTTTAAAAAAGTCGAAATTTTTAAAACAGTCGAGCTTTCAAAGAAGCTACATTTTCAAACAAATAAGTGTTTTTAGAGTCGATATTTTGCAAAAAAACATCCAAATTTTCAAAAAATCTCGTTTTGAAAAAAAATCGTAATTTTTATAAAGGTCGAAATATTGAAATGGTCAAAAATCTTAGAAAAGGCGAAATTTATGAAAATCAGAAATTTTGAAAAAATTGCGAAATTTTAAAAAACAGCCGAAACTATGAAAATGTCGAAAATTTAGGGCGATATCCAAAAAAATTCCGCATTTTAAAAAGGTCGAAATTTTCAAGAAGAAGTTAAAATTTTCAAAAAAGCGTTAACATTTTCAAAAAAAAAACATCAAAATTTTCAGAAAATCTCGTTTTGAAAAAAAATCGTAATTTTTAAAAAGGTAGACATGCCTGAAATGGTCAAAAATCTTAAAGAAAGGCGAAATATGAAAATCAGAAATTTTGAAAAGCAGCCGAAACTGTGAGTTCTAAAACTCGAAAATTTAGGGCGATGTCCAAAAATATTCCGCATTTTAACAAAGTCGAAATTTTCAAAAAGTAGCTAAAATTTTCAAAAAAACATCCAAATTTTCAGAAAATCTCGTTTTGAAAAAAAAATCGTAATTTTTAAAAAGATCGAGATATTGAAACGGTCAAAAATCTTAAAAAAAGACGAAATTTATGAAAATCAGAAATTTCGAAAAAATTGCGAAATTTTGAAAAACAGCCGAAACTGTGAGTTCTAAAAGTCGAAAATTTAGGGCGATATCCAAAAAAATTCCGCATTTTAAAAAGAGTCGAAATTTTCAAAAAGGAAGTTAAAATTTTCAAAAAAGCATTAACATTTTCAAAAAAAAACATCAAAATTTTCAGAAAATCTCGTTTTGAAAAAAAAATCGTAACTTTTAAAAAAGTCGAAATGCCTGAAATGGTCAAAAATCTTAAAAAAAGGCGAAATATGAAAATCAGAAATTTTGAAAAGCAGCCGAAAAGCCGAAACTGCTGAGTTCTAAAAGTCGAAAATTTAGGGCGCAGTCCAAAAATATTCCGCATTTTAACAAAGTCGAAATTTTCAAAAAGTAGCTAAAATTTTCAAAAAAACATCCAAATTTTCAGAAAATCTCGTTTTGAAAAAAAATCGTAATTTTTATAAAGGTCGAAATATTGAAATGGTCAAAAATCTTAGAAAAGGCGAAATTTATGAAAATCTGAAATTTTGAAAAAATTTGCGAAATTTTAAAAAACAGCCGAAACTGTGAGTTCTAAAAGTCGAAAATTTAGGGCGATATCCAAAAAAATTCCGCATTTTAAAAAGGTCGAAATGTTCAAAAAGAAGTTAAAATATTCAAAAAAGCGTTAACATTTTCAAAAAAAACATCAAAATTTTCAGAAAATCTCGTTTTGAAAAAAATCGTAATATTTAAAAAGGTCGAAATGCTGAAATGGTCAAATATCTTAAAAAAGGCGAAATTATGAAAATCAGAAATTTTGAAAAAATTACGCAATTTTGAAAAGCAGCCGAAACTGTGAGTTCTAAAAGTCGAAAATTTAGGGCGATGTCCAAAAAAATTCCGCATTTTAAAAAGGTCGAAATTTTCAAAAAGTTAAAATTTTCAAAAAAACATTTAAATTTTCAGAAAATCTCGTTTTGAAAAAAAATCGTAATTTTTAAAAAGGTCGAGATATTGCAACGGTCAAAAATCTTAAAAAAAGACGAAATTTATGAAAATCAGAAATTTCGAAAAAATGGCGAAATTTTGAAAAACAGCCGAAACCGTGAGTTCTAAAAGTCAAAAATTTAGAGCGATGTCCGAAAAAATTCCGCATTTTAAAAAGGAAGTTAAAATTTTCAAAAAAAACATCAAAATTTTCAGAAAATCTCGAAATGGTGAAAAATCTTAAAAAAGGCAAAATTTATGAAAATCAGAAATTTTGAAAAAATTGCGAAATTTTGAAAAGCAGCCAAAACTGTGAGTTCTAAAAGTCGAAAATTTAGGGCGATATCCAAAAAAATTCCGCATTTTAAAAAGGTCGAAATTTTCAAAAAAAAAACGTCAAAATTTTCAGAAAAACTAAGTTTTGAAAAAAAATCGTGATTTTTAAAAAAGTCGAAATATTAAAATGATCAAAAAAAAGCGAAATTTATTAAAAACAGAAATTTCAAAAATATTCAAAAACTTCAAAGAAATGGCGTAACATAAATTTTAAAAGAAAATTAGATTTTTCCAATAAAATGTTCAAAATACTGCGATAATTTTGAAAATGTTTCAAATTTTGGAAAGTCAAAATTTTGAAAAATATAAATGAATTTTGAAAAATGGTCAAAATTTTTATAAAGCCGAAATTTACAATAAAAGTAAAATTTTGGAAAGGGCTAAAAATTTAAAAAAAAAATTAATGTTTACGTCAGGGGCTAAAAATTTTTAAATAATTTAATGTTTACGTCAACATTTTCATTTTTATTACTTAAATGTTAAAGTTAAAAAAAAAATTTTTGAAAAAGTGTCCAAATTCTGAAAGTTGAAAAATTTTAATTTTAAAGGACTAAATTTTGGAATAAAAATTCACCATTTTCAAGAGTTCAAAATATTTAAAAAATTTTACCCTTCTCAAAAATTGTCACATTTTTAAAAGTCAAAATTTTGTAAAATTTAGAGATAAATTTTGAAAATGGTCGAAAATTTTAAAAATACTGAAAATTTCCAAAAAGGAGAAAATCCGGGAAAACGGTGAAATTTAAAAAAAAAACAAAATTTTGAAATTAGAATTTTTACAAAAAGTTACAATTTTCTGAAAAAGGTCCAAATTTTCAAATATAACTCATTTTTAAAAAAATCGAAATTATGAAGTCACTTTACTAATTAAAAAACTCAGTTTTAAAAGAAAATCAAGATTAACAAAAAAAAGCAATTTTGAAAAAATGTTGAAGCTTAAAGTTGAAATTTTAACGTCAAAATTTTGAAATCGAAATTTCCAATAAAATAGTCAAAAACGTTAAGACTAAATTTTGAAAAAAAAATTCAACATGTTTATGAATTAAACAGATTTTTAAAAATTTGCACTTCTAAAAAATTGTCACATTTTTGAAAGTCAAAATTTTGCAAATTTAGAGATAATTTTGAAAAAAGTAGAAATTTTTAAAAATCCTGAAAATTTTCAAAAAGGCGAAATTTAAAAAAAAATTAAAATTCTGAAAAATATCAGAATTTTTACAAAAAGTTAAAATTTTCAGAAAAAGGTCCAATTTTGAAATATACTCATTTTTAAAAAAATCGAAATTATCAAGTCATACTACTAATTAAAAAAAAACTCAAAAGTTTTAAAAGAAAATCTATATTAACAAGAAAGAGAAATTTTGAAAAATGTGTTGAAACTCAAAATTTTGAAGTCGAAATTTTTAAAATATTTCGGGTCAAAATTTTTTAAGAAAATCAAAAAATCAAACGCCAAATCTTTCAGAAAAGTTGATATTTTAAAAAAGTAGAAATATGTCGAAATTATGGAAAAAATTAAAATTTTTAATAAAATCCAAATTTTGAAAAGTCCTGATTATAAAATAAAATCAAAATTTGGAAAAAAATGAGATTTTCAACAAAAATTGAAAACTTAAAAAAGCAAAAATTTTGTAAAAAGTTGCAATTTTCAAATTAATTTTAAAAAAAGCTGAAAATATGTACCTAATGGAGACGAAATTTTGAAAAAAAAAAGGCAAAATTTAAAAAGAAAATTGAAAAAAGTCATTTTTTGAAAAGTAGAAATTTTACAAAAAGCGAAATTTTGAAATAAAGTCGAAATATTAAAAAAAGTCGAAATTTTTACAAAAGGTCAAAATTTTCAAATGTCAATTTTTTAAAAACCGACATTTTTCTAAAAATCTAAATTTTGGTAACAAATTTTAGAAAGAAGAGATTATGAATAAATGTGGGAAAGGTCGAAATTTAAAAGGACGATAATATCATAAAAATTCGAAATTTCGAAAAATCTCAATGTTGACATGAAACATATTCAAATTGAAAACTCATCAAATCTACTGTGATTTTTCGTTAGAAAAGGACTTCTTCGATGTTTGATGTTTTGTTTCAAAAAAGAGAATATTTTTGTATCTGTTTTTGTTTATAATCAAGATTCCATTGTAAATCTGAAATGAGAGAAAGGTTAGAATATGAGAATCAATAAAAAATTCCGACTAATATTTTCCGAAATTACGTTTTTTCTTTTTTTTTTAAAGCGAGTTGAGTATAGCCCAAATCACGAAACTTTATCCCAAAAAACAAAACTAGCAAATTTCAATTTAATAACATAAGAAGTTTAGAAATTTCAAAATGAAATTTTAACTTTGAATATTTTAATCTCTTAAAACCAGCCACATAAGGCAATTTGGTGCAATTGCCACATTTTAGTCTCTAATATCTCCAGTTTCCCAATTTCTCATTTTTAATTAATCATCCTGTACACATAAGAATGATGGCATGAATTTTTAAAATTAATTAAATGTTTCTAAAAATTTATTAGTTGAATTGTTTTCCAATTTCAAACAGATTTATTCGTACCAAAGCTTCTTCATTAAATGAATGAATATTGCAAATTTATTTACACTTAAAACTATAATCTCAAGTACCAATTTTATCTCCCTAGATAAATACAATGAATGTAGTATGTATGTATTGTGCACAATTTGTGAGACTGATTGCAATTTTTTAGGTAAACAAATAAAAAAACACTAAAAACATGATTGGAATTTTTTGTCAACTAATGTACTACTTTCTCTAACACATTTATGTGCATTAATGAATTGAATTTAGCCACATCCCAAAGTAGACATCACAGTCGGACTAACTTTCGACAATTTATAAAAAAAAACTTTTTTTCTACATCAAATTAATTTCCGATGTTGAGAACGAACAATCATACTACACTTATTTGGGTTCTTTCACGCCAAAAGAAATTTCGAGAAAAACGTTTGATACGGTATTTACAATAAACGTCAAACTTACTTGTAATTCGGCCCTGTCGACTTCCCATTGTGATCTTTCCAGTTCGAACCTAGCCCACTCATGTTGAATATAATGTAAAATACCCGGAATTGAATACTGAGCTTTAATATTTGACTCTTCGTTAGCCTTATTTTGGCCCACATTCGCCCCCTGAGGTCCCAATTGGGCGCCGTTTTGATGATTTATTGCGTTGTCTTCCATTGTCAAGACGTTTTGAATTTTATACGTCCACCATTGGTCTTCACATCGCCATTTTATCTGATTTCTACGGATACTCACTTCACTTACACAACAAAAATTTACAACCACAGCCGAACATTTTATTCAGTACGCATCAAATTAATTACGTTTCGACGCACTGTAAACAACCGTTTCACTTATGGAAATAATTTTATCGATATTTTAACACATAAACCGACCCACCGACCTTTACCATCTGGTAAACTTAGTAAACTTCATTTTCTAACATGACGATTATCTGTCTCTTTCACATGCGTAAATTCAAAGAAATGACAGGAGAATTACTAAAAATGCCACACCACCTGCATGTTTTTACGCAACAACTCAATTTTACCTTAAATATTAAAATTTTAGAAGTGCCACAAGTGAATCGTTTTGAAATATTTATCGTCATAAACCCTATTTAACGCCGATTTTACTTGTGGATTTGTTTTGCCCGCCATGGTGAAAAGAGAGGGCAAACCGCTAGTGCATTTCGTTTTATTAATATTCTAATGTTGTAAGCCTGCATTCTGAAGTTTATTTTGAATTTGGCAAACGAATTTGTGCATTGTTGTGCATATTTACGAAGGCGTGGGTAAAAAAGTTGTATTTGATTTTCTTGTGAATTTCCATCAGTATTTGATAAGCTAAAATTTTTGAACATGTCTGGAACATCTCAAAAGCATCGTAATTTTGTTGCCGAGCCTATGGGCGATAAACCTGTTACAGAATTAGCAGGAATTGGGGATGTACTCGGTGGTAGATTAAAATCGTCTGGATTTGACAAGGTAATATTATCGTAATTTATCGTGGTTTTAGCTTGAAATGTGTGTTAATGTGGTCACTAATTTTGATCCTCCGATATCCTGCTTTAGGATGAATACTCCGTTGCACATTAAATTAATTCCATGTGCGATTTCTAAATTTAGACAATTAAATCAGCAAGGACAAATTTCATGTAGATGTAGCATTAATTTTAAAAATATATTATTGAATACTTCGTATTAAAAGCTGTTTGATGGACCCTTAGAATTTGTTCCCCAGAAGGAGTGTTATTTTTAGGTTACCAATGATATTTAATGAAACTGCCAATGTATTGACCAAATAATATTGACAGCTTCACCAAAATGTAGTCTTCATTTTAGCAATTTTTGTTATTCTGTAAATTATGAACTGTGCAAGAATATGCAATTAAAGACTAATTGGAGTATTAAAATTCATAGTAAACTGATCAATTATTTAATACAGTTGAACAGGATCTTGTAAGTTATTCTCTGAAAAATAACGTTGAAGGCTGACCATTTTTTTTCTTAGCTTCCCAAAAGGCATCTTCATTAGTACATACTAATAAAATTAGTTAAATGGTATATTCAAATGTTCCCAGATTCTTATTCATGTGAAATTCGTTGTTTAATATTATTTTCTATTTCCTGTTTCATTTAAAGCACCTAAAACGGAAATACATGTATAGAGCCTATGTAACTGGAGCACGAAAATTCTGCAATTTGGTTCCAAAACCTGATTCAACTGAATTAAAATTAACGCATTTTCATCTATACTATTATAATCATTTTGTTCTTATTTTTAGGCATATGTTGTACTCGGCCAATTTTTGGTGTTGAAAAAAAACAAGGAATTATTTCAAGAATGGATGAAAGATGTATGCCAAGCTTCATCTAAACAGTCCTCCGATTGCTGGCAATGCTTGAATGATTGGTGTGATGAATTTTTATAAGTTGCAATATGATTTGATTATGTTTTAAGTAAAGTTAAGATTCACATATTTTAAAATGAGAAGATGCATTTAAAATGTGACAACTGTGTGAAGTAACATGTAAATAAACAAATCACTTCTTGTATATTAATAATAAAAATAATTATTATATATAGGCGTCTGATCTTTTTTTGCTTCAGATTTGTTATTTATTTTAATTACTTTTAAATTAATGAATTTTTTTTTTATGGTGATTTATTACAATCTTGTTTGTTGGATAGTGTGTCAGTGTGCTTATTTTTTTTATGTTAAATGTCAGTTTACTAAATGACTTTATCCCTTTCACTCATGGCATCCCCTTATACAGATAAAAGTGGATAACTGTCAATGTAAATCGCTAAAATCCCTTCCTAAATTCTCACTTCATCTGCAGGTTATCTGAATGTACTACCCTACTTTGCTGGAGCAACCCCGTTTGTTTATATAATTTGTTTACCAATGAATACCAGTTATTATTTAGCCTCGGAAAGTATAAAACGCTGATTAGGTCAATGGACTAGTCTAGTAACAACACATCTAGGAACGACTGGCGCTGATTGTCGCCGCAGAATATCTCGTCAATATCTTTCCAATCTCCGTTCAATTGATTCGGTTGGTGAACGAGAATACAAGGCCCCCTTAAGTCCCACTGTTACGCTGTTAATATATTTTTGATGGAACGGACTGGTCCTTGGTTATCTTCAAAAATTGAAACACAGAACTTGTCCCCTGAAACCAAGAAAGATTAAAAAACACAACAAAGGTTGCTCTAACGCGTTTCTACACCCAAGCTGTCATCTTCAGAGAGAAACTAACATCTAATCTTAAAATTAACCCTTATATACTAAGAATATTCACTTCGTGCGTGATCGGCCGCACCCGAACGCGCATGCGCTTTCAATCATACACATGTCACAATTCCTTATCTATCGACCTTAACTATTTTTAACAGAGATGGATGGCCTAAAGGTTCAGCGCAACCATTCATAAGGTTGTTTCCAGCTTTATGGATGGCTAAGCTTTCACATGCATTTAACATATAATTCTTATTAACTACTCTTAACAATTTAATATTATTATCTATCCTATGATCTAATTCAAAGGCATGTCGAGCCACAGTTGACTTCTCAATTCTTCCGTACCTCAAATGAGCCAAATGTTCTTTCAGTCGCATTTTAAGAGATCGTCTAGTTTGCCCGACATACTTTTGAGGACAATCCCTACATGAAATTTGGTAAATATCAGACTTATCTGTTTGCTCTACTTTATCCTTTAAACTACCCAAAAGCGAATTTAATGTTCCGTTAGAAGTATAAATAACTCGAAAGCCCTTGTTTCGTAAAATTCCACCCAAACCCTGCGTGAGCGAGGGTTCAAATGGAAGTGAGTTCGTATGCACCTAGTGACGTATTTGACTCTATCAGCTGATGTCATTACCCCAGGGCTGAAAACCATATATGTAATACTTCTATATGGCGTGTTGTGTATAATCGCCACTACAAAATGCGTTGTCAAAAAGGTAAGATGAAAGTATATGTCGTACTCTTTGGAGGACAAGCATTCATTCATTTATAGCGGGAACACTAATAAATGAATGACAGCAAAGATAACTGACGAGAAGCGGGATTGGTTAATAAATTCTGTACTCCAAAAAGACAGACATATATATCCATCTCGCCTTTTGAACACAATCGAAGGTACAAAACACGCCATATAGAAGTATTACATATATGCTGAAAACACAGTCTGAAAATTTATTAGATCTGGTAAGCAGTTTAGCAGCTGCAATCGCCATTACAGCACTCAAGCAAAAGATGTAAGAAAAAGTTTTGAAGAATATTTTAATAATTCTAGCAACGTACCTTAGCACCATAAAATGATTTCTAACGAAAATATTAGCGAAAAATAATAAGAATAAAATAATTACTTAAAACCAACAAAATTAGTTCAAAACTTGAACAATAATGTATTAATGAATTGTTACAAAAATAAATAAGTGAATATAAATTATAGAAATTTATTTTACCTGCGATTCGTTCTCCTCATCCATATTTGATACAGTGTTTCTTTGGAGTTTTCTGGTCTTGTAAGAAGCACATTAAGTCATAGTACCACAAATGTGGAACATACACATCGTCTGCACCGGCACCAAACCTCTCAGATTCGAGCACTTTTTTTAGTTCTTTTCTATACGTGGTTCTCATTGAATGAATTTTTTTTACCGCCGTCTCTCTAGTTGCACTTTCGTCCACAGTGCGTATTTTTTGAACAAGCAAATCATACGCTTGAGATTTAGCGTTCCTATCACTATATTCTTTGAATTTTATTTTCCAAAGACAAGAGCTTTATAAAGTTCTATAAATTCGATCATGAATTCTTTTTCTTTCACTGACATCTTTAATAATTATTTAAAGAATTCTTATAACAAAATACTTTTTGAAACGTTTTTAACTCAAACTTGGATAAAATACTATTAATCCGACGCACAAGTACTTAACGAACTATATTCAAGCAAACTGAAAATAAAAATATGTGAAGTTAACGGAGTTCATAATAAAGAAATAAGAGTTAAATGTGGTGGTTGTAAATATACTTGTGACAACCCTCAAAAAACAGATAAAGTTTCCCTTTTATCTATTATATCAGTGGCGGCTGGTGACTTTTTAACAGGGGGTGCGCAGATGCAAAAAATATTAATAGTTGAGAGTTTAGGTGACTCCGATGCCGTAGCAAGGTTTTAAATTTAGAAGAAACAAAAGTGATACACAGGGTGTGATATTTAATAGTATTTTTACGAATTAAATTTAATTACCATCTAATAACAAAATATTTTCGGGTTATCATCTCTAAATTATATTGATTGAGTACAAAAAAAACATTATCGACATTTCTGAGCCTTTTTAAAGCACTCTGTACGGTTACACCTCGCTACCGCTTTAAGTTACTTAATTAAATTTATTTGCTTTCATAGGAATAAAATTATATTATTTTTTAATGAAAACTACATTGGAAGATAAAATGTATTTTATTACAAAGTTGTAATTAAACTATACAAAAACACAAAAAAAATATTTTCTATAAATAAAATCGGCTCTACGACCTTTTAAGGAAATAAAGTGTTCTATTACTTTTTCATCTCCTGCACCATATTTTTGTTGATAGACATCATCGCTAATGCATTTAAACGATCATTGTTCATAGTATTGCGTAAGAAACTTTTAATTCTTTTAAGCGTCGAAAAACAGCGTTCTGATTCTGCAGTTGTCATTGATGTTGTTAAAATTTTATTTAATAATTTTACTGTTTCAGAAAATGTTTCAGTTAAATTATTTTCTGACATAAATGACAATAAATTAACGGCACCAATAATATCAACATAATCCGGTCTTGAATAAATAACTGTCAGTTCTGTTTTCAATCGAAGCGCAGATATGTGTGGATAAGCAGAAGTCACAGCTTCGAAAATACTAACTGGAAAAGTAGCTGCAAATCTTTTAAATAGTTGAGTTTTAAATAGTTCAGCAGCTAGAATGTGTCCACGGTACGAAAATCACTCCTTCATTTGTGTTATGATTACGTCGTAGATTTCTTTGGCATACACACTTTTTTGTAAATGATCATCACTTCTTTTCCTTCTTCTACTTGGAAAGTTTGTATTGACGCATTTCTCAATGTCTTCTGTTTCATTTCTAATGGTAGAAATGGTGTTTTCAAAATTAACTATCTCTTTTTGCAGCTGTATACTGTTCTTATTTCTCGACTGAATTTGATTATAAAGAACGTCGACGTGTGGAAGAATTTTGTGAAACAATGTCAACCAAAACATAAATTCTGTATCTTCTAAAGCTCGCCTGAAGCCGGAAGCTTCATTTAAAGTTGCACCATTTGTACATCGTTCTTCTATTTTTTCAAATACTTCATTAGCTCTTCCCGGTTTTCATACACAGTATTTACTGTTCTAATATTATGATTCCACCGAGTTCCTGCCACATTGGGCAATCTCTGTTTGACAATTTCTTTAAAGACATCACATGGATTAGACTAATTTAGAAAAAAAAAGCAGGAATAGCGCTGATAGGTTATTAAAAAATACCGGAAATTTGGAATGTTCTACATTATAAGATTAAGCTGGTGAACATAACAGTTAACATAATGGGCATAAGGATATTTTGATTTAATTTGGGTCTGCACTCCATTTATAGAGCCACTCATAACATTTGCACCATCGTAAGTTTGTACAATTAATTTGTGAGGTGTTTGCAAAATTAAAGGGTCCAGTTCTTTTTCGATACATTCTATTATGCCTTTGGCGGATTTGTCTTTCTCACCAATTGTACTATTTCGTACATATCTAAATGTCAATACCAACTGACACCGTCTGTAGTTTCGTCACATTGAACAGACAGAAATTCTGAATCTCTAATTTGTTTACTGATTTCATCTCTGCAAATCGCCAGTATAGAATCTAATATTTCATTTTGTATGGTTTTTGATGTTCCCTGAAAAACGGTTGCAGTTTTTAAATGTTCTTGAAGGGTTACATCTAATTCAGCGGAAAAATCAACAAGTTCCCTAAATATTTCACGATTTTATGATTGTTCACTTTCTTCATGACCTCTGAGTGCTAATTCGAATGCGCTGCAAAATTTCATGCAGGAAATAATTCATTTCAAAATATAGCGATTTTTTCTAACTTTCTCATTATATTCCATTATATGTTGCCTATGAGCAGAATTAAGTTCAGCTATAATATTGACTTTTCCAAGTAAAGCGACCGCTGTGCAAGCGTTAATATGACTATGCGATCCCTCATGTTTTTTAATAATAAATAGTTAAATCTTTTATTCCAGTTCTAGCCCAACTTAAATCTGACGGTGAAAACCCCGGTGGATTGTAAAATAACACACACCGAAAACAATACAGCAAATTCGTTACCTCGCAACCACATAGACAGTTATTCTTCTTATAGGTATTCGTAGAAAAATGCCTTGTAAACGCTCTTTTTTTAGATTTTTTTTTTCACACTTCTGTTCTAGTTTTAACATTCGCAAAGGTCTACCTAGTTCTTTTATTTTTACTTTTTCTTCCAGTGGAAGTTAACTAAAATCTTTTTTTTAAATAAAAAACTGGTACTGTTCATTTTAAGCACAGAATTAAATCTTAAATCTAAAGGAAAATGCTGAAACTGAAAAACATGCACTTCAAATTTTTACGCGTACTGTCAATGTCATTATTAGTAGTGCGTGTTCCTTCAGCGACTATTTTCCCTATAATTAGAACGAAATCAACAAATTAATAATTAGACCCTAGAATGGGTACTGCTATCTCTTTGTGAATAGCGGTACTGTTAGCAGTTAGGCCTGTAAACGGCAGAATTAGTAATCGCAATCAGATCAGCCGGCACCTACGCATCTTACATCCATAAACCGTAAATACACACTCCAAACTCTGTCTCGTACTCACCATTTGGCAATAGCGCATAAGCGGGGTGCAGCGTTCCCCGGGCTAGCTTTAACTCGGTGTATCTGTAGTTTATTTCTCCGTATCCCGTTGAGGCCGTTGATAGCCATCACACGACAACCACGCTAGGTGCATAATTCTGCGCGCCCCAACGTATTTCAATTTCCTCATAATATATAATATAATGAAATAAAACGTTTGCGTACGTTATTTCAAGTCACTCACAAGTATTAGTTAATTAGTATATTATTACTTTATGCTTAAAAATGAGATAAATCCAAATCTTTTACATTAAATAAAAAAGAATAGTTCGCTCATTTCACGAGGAGCGTGCGCTCTCGCGCTCTTTAAGACCAGCCGTCACTGTATTATATATAAATTATGATGTTGGAATCAAAACGACCAAATGTTAGCAATTAGGCCTTTCTTGAAGGCGAAAGCACGATACGGTACATTATCAGTAGTATTCAACTCAAAAAGCTAGTTGCAACGCAATTTTCTCTCATCTGGACAAATATCGTCCTTTCCTCGAATTCGAGAATAACGACAAAAGCACAGATTTAAAAATCATAACAAAACGAGTTAAAATCCCAAGAAATATTGATACTGTAAAAGTACCACCAACAAAAGAACTTAAATTACGGTCTAAACAGAAACCTTTTTTGTCGTAAAATGCATACTTATGGTCATTATTTGTGGAAGTGGTCTAGCTATAAAATAATAATAATAATTTATTGCATATTCTTAATATAAAGAGGCTACAAAACACAAAAACTACAGAAATTAAATGCTAAACAATTATTTATATACTAATCATTGGTTATTAATAAAATATGCAAAAGGAACTGAAAACACAATATGTGATCTAGTTCAGTCCCCAAAAGAGAGAAAAGAAAAAAAAAGATAACCATAATTACCAATAATACTGTATACTGTCGTGGTATTCTTAGATTAATTATTTAACTATAAATAAAATTAAAAAATTAAGGACAGGAAGAAATGAAATACAGATATTTACAACGCCAGGATTTTAAACATTTTCAGCTAAAAACATTTTTCTTACTGCTACTTTAAATAATTTAAGATTTAAGTTTTTTAGACGGGATGGTACAGCATTGTATAGAATATAAATATTATACGTAAACGACCTATGAAACAGAGAAGTTTTGTAAAAAGGTGGTGAAATTTGACCCTTAAATCTTAAATTCAATGTATGCACATCCGTTCTGTATTTGATTTTAGCAGTTAGGTAACTGGGTGTGTCATTAATTTGCAAACCGTGATATAAAACCAGAGAGTGTAACATGCGTCTTTGCTTCATATTTAGCCAATTTGCATCTTTTAATTTAAATGAAACAGGTTGATATTTTCTAATGCCATATATAAATCTTATGCAGGATTTTTGTACTTTTTGTATTTTATTAACATATTCCTTATCAAGACATGGACCATACACCACATCGCTGAAATTAAAATGACTTAAAACCAAATCAAATCAGCAAGTAACTTTTTTAACTGTTGTGACAAAAAATGTCGTTGCGGATACAATATTTTCAAAGAGGTGTATGCTGAACTAATGCATTTATTGACGTGACCTTTAAAGCGTAAATCGGTATCTAAAATTAGGCCTAAATTACGTTTGCTATTGGTACATTCCACCAAGTTGCCATTGAGTGTTATTTTTATCTTTTTTTTCAATTTCCTCCCTATTTTTTCCAAATACCATTAGAGATGACTTTGAGGGATTTATTTTTAGATTATATTTAGCTGATATCGATGTCAAATAGTCCAAATCTTCATTAATAAAATTTTCTGCCATCATTAAATTATTTGGTTTAAAAGAATAGTACACTTGTGTCATCGGCATAAAGGTGCACTTTGCAATGGTTTAAACCTGATAAACGGTTTGTATACATGCTAAATAATAGGGGCCCTAAAATTGGGCGTCCACTTTCAGCCGTGGACGTATCTTTATTAGTCTGAACATATTGTACTCTATTTTGCAGATAACTTTTCATAAGATTAACGGCGTTATAAGAGAATCCCAGATAGTGTAAAATAGCCGCTATTAGTTCATGGCTTATGGTGTCGAACGCTTTAGAATAGTCGAGGAGTATTAGAACTGTTGTTTTACCAGAGTCTGTTGCTATAAGTATATCATCTGTAACATCTGACAGAGTTGTCGCGCAACTATGCATAAATCTAAATCCTGATTGTCGAAAGGGTAGCAATTGATATTTATCTACATGTCTTCTGATTTGATCATACAGGATTTTTTCGAGTACCTTTGACAAACAAGGCAATATACATATAGGTCTTAGATCGTTGTATTCCTATATATTGGGTTTTTAGGTAGAGGTAATACACGAGCAATTTTCCAATTACTGGGAAAGGTATTATCTAATAAACAAGAATTTACGATATTTGTAAGATATGGCAATATAATCGGGCAACAGAGAAAAACCATTTCTAATTTAATCATATCTGAGCCTGTTGCTAAGGTCTTTATATTCAAGAGATGTTTTTTAACCTCCGCTATAGTTACTGTTGAAAAATCCAAAAACTCGTCAAAATTCATTTTTAGGTTTTGTTGATAAAAAATTACTAGGTTATTGTCAGCCAGAGCTACAGTACGTGATATTTGAAGAAAATGATCATTTATATCATTGGGAATATCCAAATTAGAAGGAAGTGGATGTTTTAGATTTCTGTTATGTATGTTAAGTTCTTTCAGTTTTTTCCATAATAATTTACTTTTATCTTTATTGTTACGTACACAGAACTCTAAATAACTTCTTTTTTCATTAATAATTGCAACATTACACTGATTTCTAACTTGTTTATAATAATTCCAGGAGTTCTCTGACTTATTGGTTTTTACTTTCTTAAAAGCGTCATCTTTTAGTTTCATAAGCTGCATAATGGTATCTGTCAGCCATGGAGGCTTGATTTTTTTACCTTTAATGGAATGTAAAGGAGCTAATGCATCAAAGATATTAATTAATACATTATTAAAATACCTAACCTTCTCATTAATATCTTGAATATAGATTATATTCGTAAGCGGTGCCACTGCCAGGAACTCCTGCAGTAAATTTTTATCTATTCTCTTCAAATTACGTACTACTAAATTATTATCTGGCATCTTTTTATTTTCATTATTTATTAAACATTTAATTAGACAGTGATCCGAAATTTGTGAAATTTCTCTTACAATGCAGCTGTATCCTTTCCAATCATTGGGAATCAAAATTATATCTAGTAGACTCATAGTATTTTCACTAATTCTAGTAGGGTTATCCACAATTTGCTTTAAATTAAACAAGCCAACTAAATCGAGAAAGCTTATTACTATCTTATTATCACAATCTAAAAAATTTATGTTCACATCTCCTCCACAGATAACTACATCACATTCTACCACGAGCTGAGATAGAGAATCTTCGAATATATGTTTGAATTCTTCAAAATTACTATTAGGAGGCCTATATAGTGACCCAAAAGCATAATTTTAACCTGATAATCTAACTTTTATCCATACCTGTTCTAGGGCCGCAGTTGATGGAAGATTAATTGTCGAGTACCTATATTTACTTTTTATATAAAATCCTACACCCCCTCCTCTGTCGCCCGTATCTTTCCTTGCAAAATTGTATCCGGCAACGCAAATACTATCCCCAACAATACTTTCCGTTAACCATGTTTCACTAATGCCTACAAAGTCAAAGTTTTCCTGCAGTACCAAAGTTTTCTTATCTCTTGAGAGAACAGAGTATAGCATACTATTATTTAAAACAGTAATTCGTTTTCGATTATAAGACATACATTTTCATTAACTATGTGAAGCAAAGGTATAAGATCAAGAATCTCTTATTAGGTAATGGGAAATTTTATTTTACTTTCTAAACAAGTAAAATCGTTAGGATTTTCGCTGATTTGTATTCATATGAGCCCAATGTACTCATTTGAGTGCACTAATTTTTTTCATGTATAAGGAATAAAAAAAGTATTAACTAATACGGGAGGCAAAATAATATACCATAATCAACTAAATTAAACCATCAGTAACTATTTTTGTCTTTTATAAGAGTAGTGGGCATTAATGGGTTAATATAATCCATGGGGAATGTCTTTATGTCTCAAAAATTTCACTGTCTATGGAATAACATAGTCATAAGGTGCAATGTAAAGGGTGGGAATTATTATTTTTGCCCAAAGCGTCCAAATAATTAGATCAGGACGAGGCAGATTTGGGAGCGAACCAAATTTGCCGACGATTGAAATAAATAGAAATTTCACATTTCGAATCAAGATTTTAAAAAGATTAGGAACTGCACGTTTAAACAGGGTATTTTGAAAACAAAATGTAGGTTCTGAGGATACCCAAGATTTGTAAAAAAATAAATTTCAATTCGAAATTTCTGAAAACTTTAAATCAGGGCAGGGAACGGTCATTTCATGCAAATTTTGGGGTGTGCGATGGACTCCTGGACCAAAAATGATAAAAAAATATTGCAGAATCCCTAAAGATAGGCCCTTCATGGTAGGTATCTTACATAATAAAACTTGATTTTTTTACACCAAACCCATTTTATTTATGTATTTTTTCTAATAGGTGATAAATGCATGGTCATCAAGAAGTAACAATTTCACATGCGTCTGTGACACATTTTTCATGAAAAACCTCTGACATATTAATGGACATGAGGGTGAGATAATAAGGGTTGCTTTTAAGGCACGGAATTATAACATTATAAAACACTGAATAATGAGAAAATGATATTTATTCAGGAAAATTCATCAACAGGTGCATTTCTTGCCACCAGCTGCTCCTGCTCCTCCTGCTCCTCCTCCTCCACCTCCTCCAGATTTCGCATTAACGATTTCAATAAATTCTGGTTTCAAAGAGGCTCCTCCTACTAAGAAACCATCAATATCTGGTTGACCGGCGAGTTCTTTACAATTTGCAGCAGTAACAGAACCACCATATTCGATTCTTATTGAGTTTGCAACATCTTCGCCAATGTTACACTTAATCCACTCTCGCAATGCTCGATGAACCTCTTGTGCTTGTTCAGGAGTGGCTACTTTCCCCGTACCTATGGCCCATACAGGTTCGTATGCAATAACGACATTGGACCTGAAAGGGGAAAATAAAATGAGGGTTCAAGATCAATGGTAGCGAGCTAAGTAGATTGTTAATAAGTTGTACATACCAGTCTTTAACTTTTTCTGCTATTGCTTTTGTTTGTCTAAAACAAACTTCATTTGTAGTTCCTGCTTCTCTTTCTTGGAGAGTTTCTCCGATACATGCGATAACTTTTAGTCCATTTGCCAAAGCAAAGGCGCATTTGTCAGCAATTAATTCATCGCTTTCTCCGAATATAGCTCGACGTTCTGAGTGACCTAATATCACATAGTTAATTCCCAAGTCCTTTAACATGGGAGGTGACACTTCTCCTAAATTTGTCAATCATATTAGAATACAAGCAATAGAAGTGCGATTATACTGTCTACCTGTAAATGCGCCCTTTGCTTCCTTGTAACAATTTTGGGCTGCTATACCGATATTTGATGGTAATTTTGATCTAACATATTCCAAGTAAGGAAAGGGAACGCCAATGTAGACCTCTGTGCTATCTCCCTTAATGCCCTCCCGAAGAAAACCAATAATTTCATCGATGGTCTTTTTGTCGCCATTCATCTTCCAGTTACCACCGACTACAAATTTCCGCGACATTCCGCAAGGTGATGGTCTGAAAAAAAGTATAATAATTATGTAACTATTTAATATTAACAGAAAAACTAAGCAAAAAATGTTAGGGGATTTAACAATAAACTTTACAAGCATATTTTTTATTCCACAATGTACAGGGTCTTTGGTTATAAATGCACCCCCCATTTATCTTTCGAAATATGATAGATACAAAAATTTTTTAATACAATAGTTTCTAGACCCTTCTTAAATTTTTACTTAAAGTAAGTTTGCGATATACAGGGTGTTACGTTTTTTTCAGAATCAAAGTCAACTTTGGTTTTTTATATGGAACACCCCAATAATTTTTTTATTTTTGAATTTCCCCGAAAATTCCACTTATAAATTTATTCTAAAAATTGAGGTATCCACGAAAGCGCTTTTTGTTAGAACTTACAAATTCAAATGTGAATTGTTGGGACAGTTTGTCTACTGTTAATCACGGAAAAATAGTATTTTAAGAGACAAAATAGTGATTTTTTTCTCAAAATTGCTAATTTTTAGGAAAAAGCTGAAGTTTAAAATTTAAAATTGAAATTATTTCTTTAGCCCAAGGAAAATAGATTTTTGTTACAAAATAAATAAATACCAAACTTTTTATTTAGAAATATCTTTACTTGGGCTTAACACATAAGTACAGAAAGTTTCCCACCAAAATCATGTGCAGGTCGGTCGCCATATTGATTTAAAGATGGAAAATTTTGTTTTTTTTTTTGTAAATAATTCACACAATTTTAGTCTAACAAAAAAATCTCTGTTATAAAAGTTGGAGAGTTTAAATTTTGCTAGAAAAAAGTATTTGCAATTTTTTTGTAGACTTAGTCGTTGCTGAGAAAATGTCACATCAATAACATGCTCTTGGATAGTTGGACTGATTTCAACATCACCCAAAAGGTACAGTATGTGACACATTTTTAAACCGACTTTGCCAGAATGCCTAAGATACTATTCCGTCTTTAGTTAAATTCGCAATTTATTGGGGAGGGGACTATTTTTATTGGTCTCGATGTTACATTCTTGATCTTATGTCTTGCTCTTATGTCGTCATCAAAAAAATCATCATGGGAATATCGATAAATGTTTCAAACAGTATAGTATATATAAGGATCTCAAATGGTATCGTATGTTGAGCACCAACATATCTAGTAGTATTATTTGCATGGTTAGTAGCTTCCTAGTGTACGAACAATCTCCTAAATTAGGTGAAAATGTATAGAATCCGCACCATCAACCAATCGTCTTTGCAAAGAGTAATCTGACTTCGTGTTAGACATTTATTTATTTAGATCCCGTCAACGCATTATTTTAATAACGACCATGAATTTGAATGTGGATTAACTCAGAAAGGTAACGCTGGGACCGAAAAAGAGCCCCCGGCCAAATAATCGCAAATTAAACAGAAGACGTAACATAGACTAGGTCTTCTGGATATGTCGCTAAAAAAATACTTGTACGCAGGTAAGTTTTGTACCTTTTGGGTAGTGCAGAAATAAGTGCGACTACCCCGAAAGCATGCTATTCTCAAGACATTTTCTTTCTTTTTTGTAGCAAATTTTAAGCTCTCCAACTTTTAAAGAAAGATTTTTTTTATTAGACTAAAATGGTGGAAATTATTGGCAAAAAACAAAATATTCCATATTTAAGTCAATATGGCGCCGTTCCGCACGCGATCTTGGCGGGGAACCTTCTGTACTTATTTGTTAAACCGAAGTGAAGATATTTCTAAAATAAAAATTTAATATTTAATTTTGTTGCAAAGGATAGATTTTTCACCTATCTTTTCTGGAGTACTTCTTTAATCTCTAAAACTGCTTTTGATAATTACATTTTAAGTTTGTCTCAAAATGTTCGAAATTTTGACTCAAAATTTTGCCTATTGACTTCAATTTTTTATTTACACCTATAACACTTCGTAACAATTTTATCCTGAAAATAAATCTTAAATTTGTGTCCATTCAACATCAATTAATAAATCTTGATGTATCAACGTTTTTATGTACCGGAGTCGAGGTTAAAATATCGATATTTATGAACAAATCGATTTTTACATTTTTCTGTTCAAAAGATTTTTTTTTGTTTTAAAAAATAAAACTTATAAACGATTTCTAGAAATTTCAAAAAAAAATCTGAAAATTTCTTTCCCAAATATTCAAACTTTTCAGAAAAAGTTAAAACTTTGACAAAGTCTTTGTTAATAGATTCGATTTTATTCAAAATTTTGACATTTTGTCGAAGTTCCTAATTCAAATTTGCAATTTTTATAATTTTTTTCCAATTTAAATAGGCCTAAAGCTGATTCTAATATTGGTGGAACGGTCCTTGGTTATCTTCAAAAATTGAAATATCTCTCTGAAGATGACAGCTTGGCAGTCGAAACGCGTTAGGGCAACCTTTGTTGTGTTTTTTAATCTTTCTTGGATTCAGGGGACAAGTTTTGTATTTCAATTTTTGCTGATTCTAATATGTCGACTTCAAATTCGAAATTTGGCACTTTTTCTTGAAACTATGTTGACGGTTTCTAAATTTCAGTAATTTCGAGTTAAGATTTGAAATTAAAAAATGAAAATTTCAAATTTTAATTAAAAATTTTCATACAACCTCCAATATTCAACTTATTGCGCAAAAGTTCAAAACGGAAAAATAAAAATGAAAATTTGAAGTATAAGTCGAAATTTTGAAGAATTTTCATTAAAAAATTCAGATTTAAAGTTTTAACTAACGGGATATTTAGACTTCATCTAAAATCCTCTCAATACAGACCTATTTCTCGAAATTATGAATTAAAAATCGAATAATTGATACCTATTAACTATTACTTTACGAGTTAAAACTCGAAATTAATTGATCAATTCGGTCAAGTTTTAACAGTCCCAATTTGCAACGCTTTACCTGTCCCCCCTCTGAAAATATACATATTGTACATTACCATCAAAATTAAAAAATATCGTCTTTAAATTTCAACTTTTTAAACATTTCGAATTTTGTGATTATTTTTACTTTTCGTGAAAATGTTTTTTGAAAGGTTAAAATTTCCAAATTTCAAGTTCTTCCTTTCAAAATTTCGCATTGTTTAATAAAGTTATGCACTAATTTCAGAATTCAGAATTTTTTCAAAATTCCTGATTTTTTTTAGAATTTCCACTATATTCTAAAATTTGGCTTTTTAAAATTTGACCTTGAAATTTTGTTTTTAAAGATTTAATTTTTTGACTAACTTTTTTTTTGGAAATATAGACTTTATGAGTGGTCCGAATTTTTTTAAATTTCGATTTTATTACAAAATGTGCTAGTCCAAAATTTGAACTTTTTCTAAAAAATTTCGACTTCCGAAAATTTCGACTTTTTTTGAAAATTTCGACTATTAAAAATTTAATTTTTTTTTTTGGAATATTTCGGTTTTTTTTTTTATCTTGTCTTCTTTGATAACTTCGACATTTTGTCAAAATTTCAATTTTAATATTTCGACTTTTATAAGTTTCATTTTTAAAATTTCGATTTTTTAATACTTTATTTTCGTTTTTTAAAAATTGCTACAGTATTTTAACATTTCTACTTTTTTTTAAAGGACCTTTTTCAAATTGTCGACTTTTTTAAAAATCTCGAACTTTCTTTCAAACTTTGGACCTTCTAAGAACATCCTTTACTTTATCAAAATTTCACTTTTTTTCAAAACTTACAACTTCAAAAATGTCGACTTTTCTTTAAAGAATTTCAATTTTTTCAATTTTATTCTTTTAAATTAACCAACTTTTTTTTTAAATGCGATTTTTTTTCTCCAAATTTCTACTTTTTTTGAAAATTTTGATTTTTTCTTTAAAAAATTTCATTGTTTATCAAAATTTCGATATTTTTCAAAATTTCATCGAATATTAAAACTTTTGACTCTTTTATTAAAAAATTGAACAATTTTATTTAAATTCGTCTATTTTTCAAAATCTAAATTTTTAGAAAATTTGGAATCGTTTGAAAATTTCGTTTTTTAAAAATTCAGAATTTCTATTTGAAAATTTAGCAATTATTTTAAATATTTGATTTTTTTTGAATGTTTTAATTTTTTCAAAATTTCGACTTTCTCAAAATTTTAATTTTCTCTAAATTTGGCATTTTTTCAAATTTTAACTTTTTAAAAAAATTCAACGTTTTTAAAATTAGTTTTTTTTAAAATTCAGTTTTTTTGAACAATTGCCCTTTTTTCAAAAATTTCCACATTTTTTTAAAAATGCTAATTTTTCAAAATAAACAATTTTTGAAAGTTCGTACTTTCCTCCAGATTTCATCTTTGAAAATTTTTGATTTTTTAAAAAATTTCCTCCTTTTTAACATTTTAAACTTTTTACAAACATTTTTCAAAACATTTGTTTTTTGAAAATTGCGAATATTAAAACTTTTGACACTTTTATTAAAAAAAACAACAATTTTATTTAAATTCGTCTATTTTTCAAAATCTAAATGTTTAGAAAATGTGAAATCGTTTGAAAATTTCGTGTTTTAAAAATTCAGAATTTCTATTTGAAAATTTTGTAATTATTTTAAATATTTGATTTTTTTTGAATATTTCAATTTTCTCTAAATTCGGCATTTTTTTAAAATTTCGCGTTTTTTCAAATTTTAAATTTTTATGAAAATTATTTCATGAAAACATTTTTAAAATTAAAGATATTTTAAAATCCAGTTTTTTTAACAATTGCCCTTTTTTCAAAAATTTCGACATTTTATTAAATATGCTATATTTTTCAAAATAATCAATCTTTGAAAGGTCGTAATGTTTTTAAGATTTTTCTTTTAATGAAAAATTTCGAATTTTTTAATAATTTTGCCATTTTTTTAAAACTATTTGACTTTATCAAAAATGTCCTCCTTTTTGACATATTTTGATTATTTTTCAAATTCTCGATTTTTTTAAAAATCTCGAACATTTGTTGAAACTTTGGACCTTCTGAGAACATCTTACTTTATCAAAATTTTACCTTTTTTTCAAAACTATTACAATTTCTTTTTTTTAATTTTCCAACATTTTTTTTAATGCGATTTTTTTCTCCAAATTTCTACTTGTTTTAAAAATTATGATTTTTTTGTTTAAAAACGTTTACTGTTTATCAAAATTTCGATATTTTCCAGAATTTCATCTTTTTTTAATTTTAGCCGTTTTCCAAACATTTTTCAAAAAAAGTTTTTTATGAAAATTGCGAATATTGAAACTTTTTACTCTTTTATTTAAAAATTCAACAATTTTATTTAAATTCGTCTATTTTTCAAAATCTAAATATTTAGAAAATTTGGAATCGTTTGCGTTTTTTACAAATTCAGAATTTCTATTTGAAAATTTAGCAATTATTTTATTTTTTGATTTTTTTGTGAATAATAATTTTTTCAAAATTTCGACTTCCTGAAAATTTTAATTTTCTGTAAATGCAGCATTTCTTCAAAATTTCACGTTTCTTTCAAATTTTAACTTTTTATGAAAATTTTATCATTTTTAAAATTATAGATTTTTTTTAAATTCAGTTTTTTTAACAATTGCTCTTTTTTCAAAAATTTCGACATTTTTAAAAAATGCTACATTTTTCAAAATAACCAATTTTTAAAAAATCGTAATTTGCTCAAGATTTCATCTTTTAATAAAAAATTTCGACTTTTTTGAAAATTTCACAATTTTTTACATTTTCGGCTTTTTTTGATTATTTTTTAAATTTCGATTATTTTAAAAACCTAAAATTTTTCAAAACTGCATTTTTTTTTTAAATCAAAATGGTGCATAATTTTTAAAATCTCAACTCCTCTTTGAAAATTTTGATTTTTTCAAATGTGAGACTTTTCTTGAAATCCCTACGTTTTTTCAAAATTCATCTTTCTTAAAATTCTGGGCTGTTTTTCAAAATTTAGGCTTTTATAAAAGGTTCAAGTTTTTTTTTATTTCTCCTTTTTTGCAAAATTGAAAATGTATTTTTTTTGGAAAATTTGGGTTTCTTTTTTATCTTGTCTTCGTTAATAATTTCGACATTTTTTAAAATTTCTATTTTTTAAAGTTTTATTATTAAAATTTCGATTTTTTAAAAATTTCTTTCGTTTTTTTTTTTCAAAATTGTTGCAGTTTTTAAACATTTCTACTTTTTTTTTCAAAACGACTTTTTTCAAAAGCTCGACTTTTTTGAAAATCTCGAACTTTCTTTCAAATTTTTTACCTTCCGAGAATATCTATTTTCTTTATCAAAATTTCACTTTTTTTTCAAAAAACTTCAAACATTTCGACGTTTCTTTAAAGAATTTCGATTTCTTCAATTTCTTTCTTCTAAATTAACCAACATTTTTTTTTAAATGGGATTTTTTTCTCCAAATTTTTACTTTTTTTGAAAATTTTGATTTTTTTGTTTAAACATTTTTACTCTATATCAAAATTTCGATATTTTCCAAAATTTCATCTTTTTTTTTTAATTTTAAACTTTTTACAAACATTTTTCAAAAAATTTGTTTTTTGAAAATTGCAAATATTAAAACTTTCGACACTTTTATTAAAAAAAAACAATTTATTAAATTCGTCCATTTTTCAAAATCTAAATGTTTAGAAAATTTGGAATCGTTTGAAAATTTCGTTTTTTAAAAATTCATGATATCCTATTTGAAAATTTTGCAATTATTTTAAATATTTGATTTTTTTGAATATTTCAGTTTTCTCTAAATTTGGCATTTTTTCAAAATTTAGCGTTTTTTCAAATTTCAATTTTTTATGAAAATTTCAACATTTTTAAAATTATCGACATTTTTAAAATCCAGTTTTTTTAACAATTGCCCTTTTTTCAAAAACTTCGACATTTTTTTAAAAATGCTATATTTTTCAAAATAACCAATTTTTGAAAATTCGTAATTTTCTCAAGATTTCATCTTTTAATAAAAAATTTCGAATTTGTTGATAATTTTGCCATTTTGACTTTTTAAAAATGTCCTCCTTCTGGACATATTTTGATTATTTTTGAAATTCTCGGTTTTTTTGAAAATCTCGAACTTTTGTTCAAACTTTGGACCTTCTGAGAACATCTTACTTTATCAAAATTTCACCTTTTTTTCATAACTATTACAGCTTCAAATATTTGGACTTTTCTTTGGAGAATTTCGATTTTTTCAATTTCTTTTTTAATTTTCCAACATTTTTTTTAATGCGATTTTATTCTCCAAATTTCTACTTGTTTTGAAAATTTTGATTTTTTTTGTTTAAAAACGTTTACTGTTTATCAAAATTTCGATATTTCCCAGAATTTCTCCTTTTTTTTTAATTTTAGACTTTTTCAAACATTTTTCAAAAATTTTTTTTTGAATATTGCGATATTGAAACTTTTGACTCTTTTATTAAAAGATTCAACAATTTTATTTAAATTCGTCTATTTTTCAAAATCTAAATATTTAGAAAATTTGGAATCGTTTTCGTTTTTTAAAAATTCAGAATTTCTATTTGAAAATTTTGCAATTATTTTAAATTTTTAATTTTTTTGTGAATAATAATTTTTTCAACATTTCGACTTCCTGAAAATTTTAATTTTCTCTAAATGCGGCAGTTTTTCAAAATTTCGCGTTTTTTTCAAAATTTCGCGTTTCTTTCAAATTTTAACTTTTTATGAAAATTTCAACATTTTTAAAATTATAGATTTTTAAATCCAGTTTTTTTAACAATTGCCCTTTTTTCAAAAATTTCAACATTTTTTCAAAATAACCAACTTTTGAAAGTTCGTAATTTTCTCAAGATTTCATCTTTTAATAAAAATTTCAAATTTTTTGAACATTTCGCCATTTTTTACATTTTCGGCTTTTTTTTTGAAAATATTTGACTTTTTAAAAAATTTCCTCCGTTTTTGACATTTTTTGATTATTTTTTTAATTTCGATTATTTTGAAAACCTAGAATTATTCAAAACTGCAATTTTTTTAATCATAATAGTGTCTAGTTTTCAAAAATCTTAACTTTGAAAATTTTGATTTTTTCAAATCAGACATTTTTCTTGAAAGCCCGACGTTTTTTCAAAATTCATCTTTCTTAAAATTCTGGGCTGTTTTTCAAAATTTAGACTTTTTTAAAAGGTTTAAGTTTTTTTTAATCTCCTTTTTTGAAAAATTGAAAATATAATTGTTTTTTGGAAAATTTGGGTTTATTTTTTTGTCTTGTCTTCTTTGATAATTTCGACATTTTTTCAAGATTTCGATTTTTTAAAGTTTCATTTTTAAAATTTCGATTTTTTAAAAAATTTCCTTCGTTTTTTTTAAATTGTTGCAGTTTTTAAACATTTCTACTTTTTTTTCAAAGTGACTTTTTTCAAATTCTCGACTTTTTTGAAAATCTCGAATTTTCTTTCAAATTTTGGACCTTCTGAGAACATCTTTACTTTATCAAAATTTCATTTTTTTTTTCAAAACTTCCAACTTCAAAAAGGTAGACGTTTCTTTAAAGAATTTCGATTTCTTTAATTTCTTTCTTTTAAAAATTTTTACTCTTTATCAAAATTTCGATATTTTCCATAATTTCATCTTTTTTTTTTAAATTTTAAACTTTTTACAAACATTTTTCGAAAATTTGTTTTTTGAAAATTCCGAATATTAAAACTTGACACTTTTATTAAAAAAAAACATAGATTTTATTTAAATTCGTCTATTTTTCAAAATCTAAATGTTTAGAAAATATGGAATCGTTGGAAAATTTCGTTTTTTAAAAATTCAGAATTTCTATTTAAAAATTTTGCAATTATATTAAATATTTGATTTTTTTGAATAGTTCAATTTTCTCTAAATTCAGCATTTTTCAAAATTTCGCGTTTTTTCAAATTTTAACTTTTTATGAAAATTTCAACATTTTTAAAATTATAGATTTTTTTTTAAATCCAATTTTTTTTTAAATCCAGTTTTTTTACCAATTGCCCTTTTTTCAAAAATTTCTAACCTTTTTTAAAACTGCTTTATTTTTCAAAATTATAAATTTTTAAAAGTTCGTAATTTTCTCAAGATGTCATCTTTTAATAAAAAATTTCGAATTTTTTGAACATTTCGCCATGTTTTACATTCTCGGCTTTTTTTGAAAATATTTGACTTTAAAAAATTTCCTCCTTTTTGACATATTTTGATTATTTTATAAATTTCGATTATTTTGAATACCTAGACTTTTTCAAAACTGCAATTTTTTTTTAAATCAAAATAGTGCATTATTTTCAAAAATCTCAACTTCTCATTGAAAATTTTGATTTTTTCAAATCTGACATTTTTCTTGAAATCCCGACGTTTTTTCAAAATTCATCTTTGTTAAAATTCTCGGACTGTTTTTCAAAATTTAGACTTTTTTAAAAGGTTCAAGTTTTTTTTTAATTCTTTTTTGAAAAAGTTGATTTTTTTTGAAAATTTTAACTGTTAATGACAATAAGTATTCAGACTTTTAATTTCGATTTTTTTTTAATAAATTTCGACAAACTCGTATATTTTTTAAAGTTCCAACTTTTTCTGAAATACCAAATTTTCGAAAATTCCAGTGTTTAATACAAAATTTCGGAATCTTTAAATTTTCGATTATTTTTTTGAAACATTCGTTTTTTTTAAACATCTAATTTTTTTTAGAAATTACGAATTTTTTCAAAATTTTGACTTTATTTGAAAATTTTGACTGTTACTGGGGTTTTCAACTTTTTTGAAAAGTTCCATATTTTAAAAAGTGTGTAAATTTGTCTATTTTTTAAAACTTCGATATTTTCTAAAAGTTTGAATGTTTTGAAAATTTCGCGTTCTTTAAATTATCAATTGTTCTTAAATATCGATATTTTTTCCAAATTTCGCCATTTTTGAAACTTTTGACCATTTTTCAATATTTTGACTTTTTTAGAATTACGATTTTTTTTCTAAATTTCTACCAATTTTCGAAAATCTTGTATGATTTTTGAATTATGTTTGTATTTATACTTATGTAATTATTGTTAGAAATGAACACCACAATTTGGATTTATTTAATTATGTTTATAATTGAAAAATAAATTTCGATTTTTTTTTATTGTCGCAATGAAAACGCTTAAAAGGAGGGCATCGATATATTTTTCATAACCTGGGGAGGCTCGAGGCAAAAAACGTGGGGACCCTTGTTCCAGAACATGTCGAATTTTTTCTCAGGCCTTGCCGCGCTATGATGCAAAGAGGCAACCGCACCAGTCGGCACCGTAAGAGAGGCGGCATAAGCAGCTAAATCAAAATACAATTTGAGCGATTCAATAATTAAGAATCTTTACGCATCGCTTTTCTATATTGGTCTATCAGGTGTGGCCAAATGCGGCTCTGAGAGCTGCATGCGGATCTTCGTCTGAGTTGAGTGCGGATCCCGTTGAAATTTTAAGGTTTCTTTTTATTAATACGGAACTTTTTTTATGCATCTTATTAAAAGTTTAAGCGAAAAATTAAACAAAATGCTAAAGTGTATAAAAAAATTCTCGAAATTATAAAATTAAATTTATGATTTCTGAAAGTGTCCACAACTCTTTACGGACAAAATTTCGATTTGAAACTCCTGATTTTGTTAAAATAATTCAAAATTTATATAAAATGGAAATTAGTAAGAAACAAAGTCAAAAATTGAAATACAGAACTTATCCCCTGAAACCAAGAAAGATTAAAAAGCACAAACGTTGCTCTAACGCATTTCGACAGCCAAGCTGTCATCTTCAGAGAGATACTAGAGGACAAGTTCTGTATTTCAATTTTTGAAGATAACCAAGTATCAGTCCGTTCCGCCAAAAGAAACAAAGTCGACAATGTTAAAGAAAATTTTCGAAATTTACAAAAAAAAGTCGACATAGAGAAAACGTGGACAATTAGGTCTCATGTTTATTAATTTTATTTAACATTTAATCAAGTCTCAATTTCATAAACAGAAGAATAAAATAAGAGATCGTTGGAAGAAAATTAAAAAAATAAATAAAAGTTGAATGCGTAAATACAAAATTTTTAGAAAAAGAACGAAAATTTTGAGAATAAAGGATATACATAAAAAAGAAAGAAAATAAGCTAATAGTAAGTTAGTTTTTTTTAAATTTTGAGTTTTTCTCGAAATTTTCATTTTTTTCTCGAAATTTTCATTTTTTCTCAAAATTCTGAGATTACATTTAAAAATCCTTATTATTTTCGAGACTAAACTAGAAATTACGAAAAAAAATATAATCTAAATTTGAAAAATAACTTTAAAAGTTTTGAGATGATATAAGACTGACAGATCCTGAATCAGATTGTCGTCAATAGTCAATAATCAATATTTCTAGAATGTCAAAAGTTTAAATTTAAAATCGTTATTTCAAGAGGAACGTGAAAATTGAAACTGAAAAATGAAAATCAAAATTTAGAAATAAAAATAAAAATTTACGTAATATATAAAAAAAATGCCAACATTTCCAAAATAATATCGAAATTTCAGGAAAAAAGTCTGCATGTTGATATTAAAGTCAAAATTTTAGATAAACATGTCTATTGGTCTTTGTCATAACTAGTAAATATAGTTTAAATTAAGTTTTAAAATATTGAAATAATAATACTCGGTAGTTGTGGCCTTATCTCCTAAAGTCTCAAGGGACCTAAGGATAGTGGTCAATATGGCCGGCAGCACAAATGCATATATATATGTAATACTTCTATATGGCCAGTTCCTCGTTTCTCATGGGAAAGACTTCTCTTTCTCGCTGACCTTCACACGAATTAATGAGACGCAATGCGCAGGTGCTACAAATCATCTGTGCATGGCCAAAATCAGCTGTGCACGGCCAAACATAAACACCCGTTTAACCCGCGCGTAGCGATTGGTTCATTTTGTTCAATTCATGCGCAATACTCGCCATTAATTCATGTTCCATCTTTGTCGAATTTGGTTGGAACAAACTCGTGAAGAGAATAGGGAGCTGGCCATATAGAAGTATTACATATATGCACAAATGGAATTAGAATTAGGTTATGTTTTCTAGGAATTACTTTTTCTAATATTTATGAAAAATTTATGAATTATTTTTTTTAGCAACCCAGAACATAAGCTTCTTCTAATTTATTATTTTTTAAATAATGAAAAAAATGTATTGATTACACCTACACCTACTTATTTAAGATCTACGCTGACAAAGTCACGTAGTTAATCTAAAATCTAAAATGTCATTTTACATAGTTTCATAATAACTTGTAACTTGAGCACTTTTTACGGTTTTTTCATCTAAAAATCTGTTCATAATTTTGAAATATAATTGACCAGATAAATCCTATTAAAAAAAATCACTAAATCTCGATCTCGAGTTACAAAGAACAAATTTATCACAAACACTTATCTTTAAAAAATTTGCATTCAAACATTTGAGGTATATTATGTAAATAAAATATGAAACCTTCATGTTCTTAATTTGCCGGTTCTAAAATTAATTGAAATTTGATAAGACAAAAACGTATTGGTTAAATTTAAAATAAAATGGTGATAAACCGCCGAAACCGCAAAAAGAATAATGTGCCTCAACATTTTAAAAATAACGCATCTATCATGCGATATTCTTTAAAATAAAAAAAAATACATCCAGAATAAATAATGGGTTCAAATTACACATAGATAACTAATTTTTAAAATATCTCGTTTGTTTTCTTTTACATATTGCTTACACATTATTCCACTATAATAAATATTCATACCCAATAACAAAATAAAAATTAAGTTTATAAATTAGAATTTGTCAAAAATTCAGGTTTTTGAATGTATCGCTCTATCACATTTTTTAAAATTATGCAATTGCAAATAGTGGTTCTGATTAAATCAAAATTGTACATGAAATAAATAAGAATGTTTGAATATTTCTGGTAACAAAAATAATCACAAAACCTTACCTTGACTGTAATATTCACTAAAATTTTGAATGAATTGAGGAAAGGTGATGTATGTTTTGCCGAAAGTTTTGACAAATTGACATTAATTCGACCTTTATATTACAAAGGTTAAAATACCACGCCCATCTGTCACAGCTTGCTACATATTCGTGCTTCGAAAAGGCGTGAGACATCTGTTGGTCAACTTAAGTAGCTCCCAGAAATTGTTTTTAGCGCCAGAATCAGTGGCAGCTCGTCGGGGGTAGGCAAGATAGGCGCCACCTACCCTTGAATAATTCATTTTTGTTCTTTTTAAACATTAAATTTTTGTTGCGTCAGTTGTACAAACTAGGCATTTATTATTACATCAAATGAATAAAAACAGTGTAAAGTTTAGGTGTAAGTGATTTCAAAATCACACGACTACAAACATCCAAACAACAAATACAAAAACGTAGGGCAGTTTAATAGGATTTATTATAAAATATTTCCAATATTCTAACTTGTTTACTAGTGTGGCTTCGAATTTCATACACAGACATTGTTATATCCTATTATTAAGTTTTCACTTCTGCAGGCAGTCTCCAAGACTGCCTTTTTTTTATTTAAAACTATAAATATCTCCCAAACTATGTGTACAAAAAGTTTGCCAAACTTGTGTGCTGCTGTCATTTTTTGTCTAGTTGACGTATGTTCCTTACTTGATCGGTATTTTAAATAGACAGGTGAACAAACATAACCATAAAAAGTATTTTATTGGTTTGATGTTACAATGCAAGAAAAATCTTTTATTATTGAATCCTACTTTCGAAAAGCCCAAACAAGTAATCGTAAATGTGTCTCTTCTATTCTTGACAGTACTGCAGAATTTTTGTTAAGGTTAAATCACAATATAGATATTAGCTTACGCATACCGTTGATTGAATACATATTCAATCAACGCGCATACAGTAGCGACAAGAAGTGTCGGTACCTTTGATCGTGAAGTAGCTAAAATCGTTGACCTTCAATGGAGTCAGCCATGTTTGGGATTGCGCGCGCCCGCGAAAATTTAAATTTATTTATTAAACAAAACCATCAAGTTTATTAATTTCAATAGTTTTTACCGTTTAAATTCCAATTTACAGAGACTAAATAGACTGAACGTTTCAATGTTGTCTCATGCGTACAGTTGAAGCTAAAATTCGGGGAAGTGGGGAGGTGCATTCCACTACTCTTTGATATGGTCGGATTAAGTAAAATTTATAAATACGAAACTTGCCGCGTAACGGTTCTAACGGTTTAGATGAAACTTTAGAATTAGGGGCTTTTGGACCAATAGGATAATTTTTATAAGTGCTTTTTGGTAAAAGTTCAGGAGAACTATTTTCAAAGACATCTTGGTTTAATAGTAAAATAATTTTCTCTCGATACGCGACGCCTGTGTACAATATTGTTAAGCGGTGCTGTAAACACTTCATGATTGCAGTGAAATGGCGACGCGCGCACGCCGATAATTGAATATTTATATATTTTATTTTTACCTACCCAAAGAATGAAACTCTTGATTTTCCTTCACTAATGTGTTCACTGAGGTTTCAACAATGATCCACAATACACTTCCCCATATTTACAGCCCATTTTCTTTAAAAAAAACCAATGTTATCTTCGCAAAGGTCTGTCAGATAATAAGAGGGCATTGCGAGCTAGATGGAGCTAGGCTTTCGCCAGGCTTCCAACTGGTTTCACTGCTTACCGTGTTAGGTTCAGTTTATTTAGTCTCTGCTAATTTACTACTTTACCCAAAAATACTTGTTCTCGTGTATTTTTTAAATGATGTGTAATTACATATAACCTGATAAGTATAAAGAATACACAAAGAAAAACTAAATACAGATTGTGACTGACGGAAAATAATTTCTACGGGAAACAACTTGTTTATTTTTTTGTATAAAACTGGCAAATGCGAGTATAATAAAACAGTTTTTTTAATAAAACAAATTGGGTGTACCCGAATATTACCGTTTCCCGTCTTTTGGAAATTAAAAAGAACCTGATTTTGTCAAATTAGTATTGCTGTTAGAGTTAAATTTATAAATGGACCATGTAAATTCTCCTCTTTTCTCATTTATTTGGTTTTTTGGTTTCATTTTATTAACGCAACGAATTATAACAAGACTGACATTTACATAAAACTAATCCAGTGTTGCCAGATGACCTAAATATTATTCGCGAACAATCTCCTTAAAAATCACACAATTCGGATGAAAATCCCTGACCATATCAAATTTCTAGAACATCCATAAATGTAGATAAATTGTCTTATATTCTTACCATGAATAAATAACATATGAATGTAAAATAAAAAATCATACTCGCTCAAGTGCTGATTTTCCCGAACACTTGGCAACTCTCAACTGACATTCAGTTACCCAACGACCATAGATCTTATTTCTGGTTATCATAGAACACTGCGACGCCATGTTCGGGACTGTGCAAATTAACGCATGAGCAAATAAAATTCGTGACAAAATTTCAGTACTTTGTCGCCATATATGTAATACTTCTATATGGCCAGTTCCTCGTTTCTCATGGGAAAGACTTCTCTTTCTCGCTGACCTTCACAAGAATTAATGAGTCGCAATGCGCAGGTGCTACAAATCATCTGTGCATGGCCAAAGTCAGCTGTGCACGGCCAAACATAAACACCCGTTTAACCCGCGCGTAGCGATTGGTTTATTTTGTTCAATTCATTCGCAATACTCGCCATTAATTCATGTTCCATCTTTATGAATTTGGTTGGAACAAACTCGTGAAGAGAATAGGGAGCTGGCCATATAGAAGTATTACATATATGTTTGTCGCTATGTATGCATAAGCTAATATCTATACTGTGGTTAAATGGCTAGGGATGGCAGAAAAAATAAATATATCGATATATCGTATCGAACAACAGTACCGAATGGGCAGTACATATCGATAGTAGAATTTATCGAAATAATTTTATCGATTTATTGGATAGAAGATATTTTGTCACGTAAAGAAAAATAAAAATAAGGTACATTTTTTTTATATTCATGACTCGATGGCTTTTTTATCATTGAAGTCCAAATATTGAAAAATCTGATAGCATTTATAAAAAGCTTAGATTTGGAATTTTAAATCAACATTTTAAAAAGGTATTTGGAAAAATTCAAGATTTTAGGTAGAAAAAAGTTGAAATTTTGTGATTTCATTTGCAAATTAGACAAAAACCTCAACATTTCTGTGTTAAATTAGGGATTTTGAATTTTTTTAATACATAAAAATTTTTAATGTTAAAAGTTTCAAGCTCAAAAACTCCCTACGAATTTTGATAAAAAATTCAAATTTTGAAAAAACCCTAAAATTTATAAAAATAAAATTTGAGTTTTAGTTTAAATTTTAGTTTACACCCAAAATTCGAAGAAAATTATTTAAAAAAAAGATTGATTTTTTTTTTCAAAATTTTTGTAAATAAATTTTTAGACTTCTCAAAATTCTGGCTCGTTTTTTTTTTTTGAAATTTAAACTTTTAATACCTTAACAACAAGTCCCACTAGTTTATGGTTTGCATTAACGGTGGCGTTTTCTAGTTGTGAGAAAATAATTTTTTTTAAATTTCGATATATTTTTTAAATCTCGCTCTTGTCTAAAAACCTGATTTTCAAAATGATCTCTTTTCTAAATTTGGCTTTATTGAAAATTTCGGCTTTTTTACTTAATTTCTGTTGCAAAAATTTCATTTTTCTTCTTTTTCTGGACCTTTCCATTTTTTTGAATATTTTGACTTTATTTAGACGGACTGCAAATCTCAAACGTTTTCAAAATTGTTACATTTTTGAAAATCCTGACTGATTGAAAACCTCCAACTTTTTAAAATTGTTTACAATTTTTTAAAGAATTTTGTTTTTTTAAAGTTTTGAATTAAAAAAATAACTTTAGAAAATATCCACGCGTTTCTAGTTTTTTGGTTGAAGATTTTGTTTTTTATTTTGATATTTATAATTTTCATATTTTCAAAATTACATCTTTTTTCCAAATTTCCATTTTTTTCCCTTTAAATGATGGCTTTTTCAAAATTTTATTTTTTCTAAGAATTTCTATATTTATTTTAAAATTTCGATTTTTTCACAAAATTTTGACGTATTTTGAAAATTTCTCCTTTCCAAATTTCGAGTTTTTTTAAACATTTTATTTATTTTGAAAATTTCGACTCAAAATTTTCATTTTTTTCGAAAATTCCACTTTATTTAAAAAAAATTTAAGGTGTTGTGGTGAGTCGAGTTCTACTAAACTGTTCTGTTTCCTCGTTTGTTTTATTTAATTAAATTTTATTCAAATTTTCTTGGAAATATTACATCTCCAAATAATGTATTACAAAAATTCTTTGTAACATAACGTTTTGCGTGAGAAACAGATTTTTTAGCTTTCACAAATTAGATAAGGGTTATTTGTTAGGCCTGGTTTATTTCAAGCACAGATACCTAAACTGAGTAAAATAACATGTTAGTTTTGAAGGACCGCTGAAAAGTAGAGTAATAAATAAGGGTAACATGTCAATAACGGAGACCGTAGCAAATATCTCGGCAAGACCATGTGGTGGTAGACTGGAGGAATTTGACGTTCAAAAAACGCCCTTATAAACACGTACTATTGTAAGTTATTCATTATTCAAAACGGGTTTGCAGTTTGATTTGCACTTTAAGAATCCTTTTCAAAATTTATTTAAGGGCTAATTTGGATTAGAAATATTTTAATTAGTAGAAATTCTGCATCCTCATGCCCTCTAGCGAGATGCAGAGGATGTCTTTCGGTCCCGAGAAGTTAAGGGTAGGGGAATAAAAAGATAAAACACGAAAGGCCAATTTTAAAGTAGTCAAGTACTAAACTTCGATGAAATTAGTTTAGAAATTATGTTCAACTTCCGGACTTATGAAAACGAGTACAAAATACGGGAGTTTAAAGAAAAAAGGACTGCTTCTGTTTGTGCTAATTAAGGAGAATGAACAAAAAAAAACAATTTCTGTTCAACGTAAAGTTCTAGTGCCATTTATGTGATGTTTGCTACGGGATAAATAGGCAAGTAAATTTTAAATTGTCCCATGATTTTATTTGATGATTTTTCTCTCTTATATGATTTAATTAACTTTTCCTAAAATTTGGGAAATACTTGTTCCTAATTTTGATCAATATGGGGTTGGGGGCGTACAGAAAAAAAGAGAAAGGAATTTAAAAGTCCCACAACAAACCGAATGAATGAGAAAGTCGTTGTTAGAAAATTATTATAGGGCCAAGAACCCTACCGCTGACTGGTGCAACTACCAGTCTCAGTTTCAAAAAGGGAAACAAAAATAAAACAAAATAAAAATACAAAGACAAGAAAACGAAAAGGAAATAAAGCGCATTCGCTTCATACAAACATTTTCATTTCCTTAAGGTCGATGTTAGTGTTCTGCTGTTGGAAGCTGAGTTTCCAGAGGTTTCAAAATAATTTATACCCATCACCACAAAGGTCCGGTAACTGGCAGCAGACACATATATTTGGGTTTTACTGATGATGTTCTGCAAGTTCTAGAAACGTGGGCATTGTACACCTTAACATCCTAGAAGCATAAGCCACAATGAGCTCTTACCTAGTTCTTGTTTTGGTGTATTCACCTAGTGCTACCTCATTCGCAGATTCTCCTTCGTAGGTTGCTTGAATCCCAAAAATATAGGACAAGACAACCTGGCCCAAAGAGAGCCTTATAGATCTGTTGACAAATGGGGAGTACTAACGTAGGTGAACTAGCAGTATCAGCATCAGCTCTCGTTAGGGAAATGTTTTGACGAAAGAAATGAGAACTTCTTGCCAGTTTCTAATTTTAATTTAAATGCTTTTTTTTGTGCTAAGTCACGCTTAGCCACTTTCTAAGCCAGGAAACATCCCTTTCTTTAGAACAGTAGCCGTAGAAGTAGATGTAGTGTTGGAAGGGAAATTCTGCTCAGAAAGTTTCTACGAAATTTGAACAATATTTCTAGTCTATTTTATGACACTGGTTTAAGTTCGAGTGATTGAGTTTGGTATGAGAAAAACAGAAAAAAAACAAAGGAACAAGTTAACAAAGGAAAGAAAGAAAGAGTGAGAAAACGAGAGAACTGTAAGATTGAATCAACATTTATAAATTTGATTTATTACGATAAATCACAACTTCATTTCCAAGCTTGAGCTCCATTTTCTCGTAGCATTATCCTTGGGATATTGTTAGCTCAAAGCTTTAACAGAAAACTGTATGCTATGTGAAGTATGCTTGAATAAAGAAGCGACAAAAACACAAAAGAATTGGGGAATAAAAACAGACACCTGAAAATAGTTTGAAAACCTCTGTGTACAAACTAACCAGCGAACGCCCACCGATAATCAGGTACAAAGTTAGCTACATTTGGTTTGAAAACCTTTGAGTCAGTGGCGGCTGGTGCTAATAAAATTTGGGGGTTGCAAAGAGACATTTGGAAAAATGTGCCGAAACTGGAAATTTTAAATTAAGCTGGAGGAATTAAGAAATATTTTGTTTTCATTTTCGCAAAAAAACAGAAAGAAAAAGAAGAGGAAGTCCATCTTTGGCATCTTTTGCCATCTTTGGAACTTTGGCAGCTGCAAATTTATCAATAACTTTTTACTGAAGTCGAATATTCCTTGGATTAAGTTCTTTTCTTTGAAGACATCGTTAATGCGGACAATCTTTCCTGGCATAATGTATTTTTTAAAGAGTTTATTCTTTCCAAACTGGACAAGCACCATTCTGCTTCAGCGAAAGTCATTGGGACAGTTATCAGGATTTTTAAAAGATTTAAAGTTTCACTAAGCTCACTATTTTCTGAAATAATGTTATAGAGTACAAGTAAACCAAAAGCCGATTTAAACTTTTCTGTTTCGTAAATTAGGGTTAGTTTAGTTCTTAGTTTTTGTAAATTAAAAAATGGATGAACCTTGACGGTTTCTTTAAATTTCTTTTCAGGAAAAGTGATTCTATGTTGGTTAAACTTTTCAGAAAAAAATAAGGTTGCTGCAATTAAAAGGCCAGTGAAGCTGAATCGTTTTTTAGCTTAGCAGATAACAATGTCGCATAGGTACTTCTTTAACTTCGCGAACTACTTCTGTTAAAACTTCGCTTTTTACAAAACACCGTCTGCACAATATTTAAGTCTGGAACAGGTCATCCACGTCGCTTAATTTCCAGTTTTTTCGACACAGATCGGTTACAGAATGGCTGTGCAATTAAACTTTGCACTGAATCCATTTTTATTTGTGTTTCAAGACTCGGAACATTGCCCGATGATAGATTATAATAGTGAATCGATATATGGTTTGCACCCACAAGTGCAACCTAATGCTTGCTTATGGGCAAGTATTTTAAGCAAACAAAATATGAGTTAAGGCGCAGGTGCATATGTGTAAAGCAAAGTTTGCAGTCTGGCCTGCAAACTTTGCAAACCGTGGACCCAATATGTCATCAAACGCTTACGAATCGACGGAATCCGCAATATTCAGCAGTATGGTTGGTAGCGATAAATCTGTTATCAATAAATAAAATAAACAACATAAAGAACAATTTACTTTCTTTTTTATCCCAGCGATTTTTTGGAGGTTGCGCAAACCTGCAAACTTTAGCACCAGCCGCCACTGCTTTGAGTACAAACAAAATGGCTCAGCTGGGGAAAACATTGCGATTATTAGGGTTAACATAAACTTTGGGAAATTAATAACCGACGCACCATATACGAGCGAAAGAGTTAAACAAAGAATGTCAGATTACTTGTGCTTAATGAATTCTCTTAATTTTCTAAAGAAATATTTCTCTCAGATCTGTGTCCAGCAAATTTAAACAAGTTGAAACAAACAGGTTCACTTTATTTTGTTGTATTATATTTAAGAACACTTGAAAATCACAAACTTGAAATTTTGTTGATTTATTTGTTGACCTATTGTAATAAAACGTTGAGGGCAATTGTTGTTTGAATTTGATAACACTTCCCTGTCGACTCTACGAGCTGGGGTTACAATTTATTGAAATAATATAATTTTAAACACAACGTAGACAAATTGGGTCCGAAAATCGAAAGTAAATTATTCTTCGAAAATTTTTAAAGATGAGCAAAATTCGACAATTTTGAAAAACTATATACAATCACTGGTTATGGTCACACAACCGGCTGCTCATCACAGTGTTTTTTTTAATTTTTTGTTTTCTCTTAAAATTTCAACTTTTGTGTATTCTTGAAAAACTATTTGAAATTTGTTCGATGAAAATTTTTAAAACGTGGACTTTATTAAAATAATTCTAATTTTTCTAGAAGTAACGACCTTCTCACACTATTTCTTCTCTTTTCTGAAGAATTCAATTTTTCTGAAAAGTACGACTCTTTTTTTAATTTTAACATTCTAAAAACTTTAATCTTTTAAAAAATGTTTGCCTTTTTATCGAAATTTTGATCCTTTTATAAATATCGATTTATTAAAAATGTTCGACATTTTAAAATTTAGACTGTTTTCAATTTCTCTCTTTTATTAACATTTCAACCTTTTTTCTCGAAATTTGGACTTTTTTTGTAATAATTTAAAAAGTCTACATTTTAAAATTTTCATTTTTTTTTCAGATTTTAATTATCAAAATTTCAATTTTTATCCAAAATTTTAAGTTTTTTGAAAGTTTAGACCGAGAATTTTGACTTTTTGTACATTTTGGCGTTCTAGAAATTTACTTTTTATTTAATTTCGACCTTTTTGTATATTATTATTATTTTTTGGAAATTTCAGCTTGTTTGAAGAGTTAGGCTCTCAAGATTTCGACTTTTTCTGAAAATGTTGACTTTTAAAAAATTCTAGCATTTTAAAATATCAACTTTTATTTTCAAAATGTCACTTTTTCAGAATTTCTAATCTTTCGAAATTGTGACTTATTTTTAAAATTTCGATTTTTTCGTCGAAATTCCACCTTCTTTAAAAGTATGATTTGATTAAGAAGCTTCACTTATTTCGAAATTTTGACTTCCTACAAAAAGCATAGATTTTTTGAAAATTTCAGATTTTGACATTTTTCTTAAAATTGGTAGCTTTAAACTCATAGAAACTGAAAATTAAAGATTTAAATTTGGAATATTGATAAGAATTGAAATATTAGATTCTCAATAGAACAATTAAAATTTCAGGTTTAAGCTAGTATTTTATTTTAAAATTTCCATTTTTAACTAGAAATCAACTGTTTTGATTAAAATGAAAAATGGTGAAAAATTCTAAAAAAATACCCAAATATAACTTCTGATTTTTAAATTTCACATAAATACTCATCCATATCTTAAGATCAAAGTTGAAAGGATTTTCAAGTTCTACTAAAATTGTGTAAAAATTTAATACCAATCAATTTCAATGTTGACAAAAATTCTAGCTGAAACTGGCTTTTCGAAAAAAAAACCAAATTGTTTGGATAGAAACAAAATAAAAAGAAAATGACTTCTAAGGTCGAAATCTTTAGAAAAAAGTCGAAATAAAACAAAATAGGTTAAACATCAAAAATTGGTTAAAATTAGAAATTTTTTGAAAAGCTTTCATTTCATGTTTCCTCTCAAAAATTTGACCTTATTTTCAGAATTTTGGCTTTAAGCTAAAATATTAGGGCATTTTACCTTTTTTTTATGAAATTTTGACTTTGAAATTCAAAATAGCGAAAGATTCAATCGAAATTTTGAAAAAAAGTCTCTATTTTAACTCGAGTGTTATAGAATTAAATGAACTAAAAAAAATTTCAGAAAAGTACCGAAATTTTAAGAGAAACTCGGCATGCAGATTTAATATTTAAAGAGAAATAGGTCCAACTTAAAAAAAAACTTCAAATGGGATTTCCAGGAGAAGTTTTGGGATCAATGTCGAAATTTTGAGGAGAGAAAATCATAAAATTCTAGAAAAAAAAAACGAAAGTTTTACTTCTGACCTCAAAATATAGTTGACATTTTGAAAAGTAAATCGAAGTATTAAAATAGTTACAAAATCTTTTAATGGGTCACAAAGGAGAAGTACAAAATCGGACCATGGCAAAAAAATCTTGTGAAACGCTTTTATATGTAATGCAGTACTTCAAAATTTTTGGAAAAAGTCAAAATATCGAGATTATAACTCTAAATCATATTTTAAAAAAAATGAATTAAAATTAAACGTTAAAATAATATATTTTTTTTGTTTTACTTTTCTGTTTCAAATTAAAATTCGGAATAAAAATAACAATGTTAAGTTTAAATTCAGAAATTTCAAAAAATGGTCAAAATTTCGAATTTATATGAAAAAATCTCAAAATGTTCATTTCAGTCACAAAATCTAAGTTCTAAGCCATTTTTTTTTAATTTCGTGCAAAACTGAAACATTTCTGGAAAAAGTATAGCTGTTTACTTCTAAAAAATTGTTTTGTTATGCAGAGAGTTGAGGATAAGTTTACTGATTTTTGATTTTTACTTTTAAAACAAAAAATAGTTTGTGCTCTTCACTTTTGCTGTGTGGAAGCTGTGTTGTCTGGCTTCCATGACATCACGCCAACAACGTACAACTTTAAAAATGAAATAATTTTCGGGAAAATATTATTTTTCTGTGAAACGGAGGTTTTTCTATGTGTAATATGTTTCATCAACATGAAAACATGTTTCCTTTGTGTTTACGCCTTTTTTTATTTCTACACGTATCTTTGGCAAGAAACATAATTCGATAAATGTTGACCTAGATATTGCCACTTTTGGTCTCTGTGCCTGTGTGAACAAGTCTTATTGATTTTTAAAGTTAATTTCATTTTGATATATTCAAAATAATATCGATATTGTGATGAGCAGCCGAGCCGTTTTGTGACCATAACCAGTGATTGTATATAGTTTTTCAAAATTGTAGAATTTTGCTCATCTTTAAAAATGTTCGAAGAATAATTTACTTTCGATTTTCGGACCCAATTTGTCTACGTTGTGTTTAAAATTATTTTATTCCAATAAATTGTAACCCCAGCTCGTAGAGTCGACAGGGAAGTGTTATCAAATTCAAACAACAATTGACCTCAACGTTTTATTACAATAGGTCAACAAATAAATCAACAAAATTTCAAGTTTGTGATTTTCAAGTGTTCTTAAACATAATACAACAAAATAAAAGTGAACCTGTTTGTTTCAACTTGTTTAAATTTGCTGGACACAGATCTGAGAGAAATATTTCTTTAGAAAATTAAGAGAATTCATTAAGCACAAGTAATCTGACATTCTCTTTCGCTCGTATATGGTGCGTCGGTTATTAATTTCCCAAAGTTTATTTTAACCCTAATAATCGCAATATTTTCCCCAGCTGGGCCATTTAGTTTGTACTCGAAGGTTTTCAAACCAAATGCAGCTAACTTTGTACCTGATTATCGGTGGGTGTTCGCTGGTTAGTTTGTACACAGAGGTTCTCAAACTATTTTCAGGTGTCTGTTTTTTTTTCCAATTCTTGTGAGTTTTGTCGCTTCAATATTCAAGCATACTTCACATAGCATACAGTTTCCTGTTAAAGCTTTGAGCTAACAATATCCAAAGGATAATGCTACGAGAAAATGAAGCTTGCTTGGAAATGAAGTTGTGATTTATCGTAATAAATCAAATTTATAAATGTTGATTCAATCTTACAGATCTCTCGTTCTCTCACTCTTTCTTTCTTTCTTTCCTTTGTTAACTTGTTCCTTTGTTTTTTTTTTCTGTTTTTCTCATACCAAACTCAATCACTCGAACTCAAACCAGTGTCATAAATTAGACTAGAAATATTGTTCAGATTTCGTAGAAACTTTCTGAGCAGAATTTGCCCTTCCAACACTACATCTACTTCTACGGCTACTGTTCTAATAGAATGGGCGTTTTCTGGCTTAGAAAGTGGCTAAGCTTGACTTAGCACAAAACATTGAAATTAAAGTTAGAAACTGGCTAGGAGTTCTCATTTCTTTCATCAAGATATTTCCCTAACGAGAGCTGATGCTGATACTGCTCGTTCACCTACGTTAGTACTCCCCATTTGTCAACAGATCTATAAGGCTCTCTTTGGGCCAGGTTGTCTTGTCCTATATTTTTGGGATTCAAGCAACCTACGAAGGAGAATCTGCGAATGAGGTAGCACTAGGTGAATACACCAAAACAAGAACTAGGTAAGAGCTCATTGTGGCTTATGCTTCTAGGATGTTAAGGTGTACAATGCCCACGTTTCTAGAACTTGCAGAACATCATCAGTAAAACCCAAATATATGTGTCTGCTGCCAGTTGCCGGACCTTTGTGGTGATGGGTATAAATTATTTTGGAACCCCTGGAAACTCAGCTTCCAACAGCAGAACACTAACATCGACCTTAAGGAAATGAAAATGTTTGTATGAAGCGAATGCGCTTTATTTCCTTTTCGTTTTCTTGTCTTTGTATTTTTATTTGGTTTTATTTTTGTTTCCCTTTTTGAAACTGAGATTGGTAGTTGCACCAATCAGCGGTAGGGTTCTTGACCCTATAATAATTTTCTAACAACGACTTTCTCATTCATTCGGTTTGTTGTGGAATTTTTAAATTCCTTTCTCTTTTTTTTTGTACGCCCCCCAACCCCATATTGATCAAAATTAGGAACAAGTATTTTTCTCAAATTTTAGGAAAAGTTAATTAAATCATATAAGAGCGAAAAACCATCAAACAAAATCATGGGACAATTTAAAATTTACTTGCCTATTTATCCCGTAGCAAACATCACCAAATGGCACAAGAACTTCACGTTGAACAGAAATTGTTTTTTTTTGTGTTCATTCACGTTAATTCGTACAAACAGAAGCAGTTTTTTTTAAACTCCCGTATTTCGTACTCGTTTGCATAACTAGTTTCATTGAAGTTTCGTATTTGACTATAATTTTTAAACTAATTTCATCGAAGTTTAGTTCTTGACTACTTTTAACTTCTTTTCGGTGCTTTAAGTTTTTCTTCCCCTACCCTTAACTTCTGGGGACCGAAAGATATCCTCTGCATCTCGCTAGAGGGCATGAGAATGCAGAATTTCCACTAATTTAAATATTTCTAATCCAAATTAGCCCTTAAATCAATTTTGAAAAGGATTCTTAAACTTGCAAATCAAACTGCAAACCCATTTTGAATGATGTCGTCCCTTTTATCTTGCAAGTTTTACTTCGATAATTGAAATTTAAATAACTTACAATTGTACGTGTTTATAAGGGCGTTTTTTGAAAGTCAAATTCCTCCAGTCTACCACCACATGGTCTTGCCGAGATATTTGCTACGGTCTCCGTTATCGGCACTTTACCCTTATTTATTACTCTACTTTTCAGCGGTTCTTCAAAACTAACATGTTATTTTACTCAGTTTAGGTATCTGTGCTTGAAACAAACCAGACCTAACAAATAACCCTTATCTAATTTGTGAACGCTAAGAAATCTGTTTCTCACGCAAAACGTTATGTTACAAAGAATTTTATATAGTACAATATTTGTAGATTTAATATTTCCAAGAAAATATTGAATAAAATTCAATTAAATAAAACAAACGAGGAAATAGAACAGTTTAGTAGAACTCGACTCACCACAATATATTTCCAATATATCGCCGAAAATATATCGATACCAAAATATCGATTATTTTCTCTAATTTATCGATATAAAATATATATCGATATATCATTGTCATCCCTGTAAATGGCAATGTGGTGAGTACTAATCACGTCACGTGAATCCTAATAAAAAATGACAGCAGCACACTAGATTTTAACTTTTTGTACACTTGATATAAGAATTAGACCCACAGATATTTGTATCAAAGTAAAGCTTAACTGTTGGTTAACAAAAATGAAAAATAATATACATGATGTGTCATTTGAATTTTTTGAGAAAAATGTCAGTTTGCATTTGCCAATCACCCTGTAAAAAATTGATATACAAATCTTGTCCTCTGTAATCAAGAAAGATTAGAAAACACAACAACAGTTGCTCTAAGGCGTTTCAACAGCCAAGCTGCCATCTTCTTCTCGCTTTTTTTTAGAAATTTCCTCTTTAAACTCTAAATTTCGACTTTAATCTTGAAATTTCTATATTCTATGGTTATGTTAACTAGATGATAATTGCAACCCACCACATAGTGGCGTAGCCTGAAGGGGGCAAAAGGGGGCCATGGCCCTGGGCGAAACATCTGTGGGGCGGCAATTTTTTTCAAATTTAATTTAATAACTTCAACTTTAAGCAGATTTCTTCTCTTGTTGTTGTCATCCTTACCAGAGATTATTTTATAAAATTTCACATCTCTTTTCGAGTTCGAAATTAAATTTTGAATATTTTTAAAAATGTCTGATAATTCCAAGTTTTTATCAAAATTTTGACGTTTTATTATTAGTATTAGTTTATTTAAAAAGGAGAAAAAGTTTGAAATTAGAATTTTAAACTCGAAATAGATACCAAAATAAAATATGCATCAATTTAAGTATTTTTTTCTAAAACACTTTTTCGCAGTATTCTCAATTTAACTCGCAGCTTGTACTCTTTTTCTTAAAATGTATTTTTTACGCTCGGACTTTGGATATTTCTCGTCAAAATTTCTAATCGCCTCTCGAAATTTCAAGATCTTTCGAAATGCTCGAACTTTTGAACTTTAAACGAAATTTCGATATAAAATTAGAAATTAAAGATAAAGCTTATCATTCTATCGAAATTTCGATACAAAATTAAAGAAAAAGTTTGATAAACTTTTGCGGTTTTTACTAAAATTTTGACTTTTTTTCTCCAAATCTCGGCTTCAATACAGAAATTTTAACATTTTTGTTTTCCAATGTCGGCTTAGAATTTCGAAAAAAAAGTCGAAATTTAGTTTTCAAAATCAAAATTTCAAAGAAGTTAGGGATTTTCTATATTTGTTCTGAATATTTTAATGCACAGACCAATAGGTTTGAATATTTATTAGATTCGAAGTTTGGAGGCCAAATACCGGTTTCGATCTTATTCTAAGGGCCAATAGGTGGCAGTATACTTGTCGGAACAGTTTGTTAACATTCGAGTCGAATTTAATTCACAAGATCGAAACCGGTATTTGGTTTCCAAACTTCGAATCTAATAAATGTTCAAACCTATTGGTCTGGGCATTAAAATATTCAGAACAAATTTAGAAAATCCCTAACTTCTTTGAAATTTTGATTTTGAAAACTAAACTTCGACTTTTTTTGCTTATTGCTGGAATTTCAAAATTTCGACTTTTCATCTTGAAATTAAGTTTTTTTTTGCGAATTTAAACTTCGAATAGAATTTTGACGAACAACAATTATAAAAATCCGAAATTAAAGGACAAAATTCGATTTATTTCGTTCTAAAATTTTAGAAGTTGAAAACTAATTTTGAAAAAAAAAATCCAAATTTTAGATTTCCAATTTTACCCAAGGTGAAATTTCAAAAAAAAAAAAACAAAAACTGCAAGTCCAAATTAAATTAAATCTGAAATATTCAAGGTATTTCTGGAATTTAAAAAATTTTATTTCGAAAAAAAATCGAAATTGTGTTGGGGCGGCTAATTTAGAGTTGGCCTCGGGCGGCAAAAATCCATAGATTGCCGTTGTCAGTGGCGTAGCGTAAGGGGGGCAGAGGGGGCCATGGCCCCGGACGGCACAAATTCGGGGGCGGCACATTGGGACCGAGCAGTAGTAGATACTTTATTGTCACCGAAATAGGTACTGTAATAAATACTAATGTTCATACCAATGGCATTAAAGTTGTTATATTTAATTTAATATAGATATATTTTATTAAGGAAATGGGTGATATTTTCAGTGAAAATTAAGGTAAGAAATATTTGTTAGGCTTGGATTGTTAAAATTAAAAAAATGTTTATACTAATGAGGGTTGTAATAGAAAACAGCCATTTAAATTCAGGCAATAATTGTTTATAAATTTAAGAAATTTTCCGTTAGAGTCTGTCAATAAATAATTTGAAAAATGTATTGCTTATTATAAGTGTTAAGAATTCAAAGTGGCCGCAGTGTGAGCTGCATTTGAAAATTATTTCAGTATTTAGCTGTTAATGTCCGTCAGAGCATTTAACAAAATTGGCTCTGAGGGTAGGTTCAACGTTCTCGGGACATTTTAAGAAGGGATGTTGCAACGAATTCCCAGTGCCACTAATATAAGAAGTAAAAGGAAAAAAAGGCTTGAAAGGGCAAATTTTAAGTTTGTTAAAGTGGAAAAACCATTATTATTGATTAAAATGAAGGTTTTACGAATTTTTCAGCGAATTAATGAAAGTTTTAGTCGCGATTGATGCGAGTCAAATATTGAAGTTTATTTTAGATAATTTAAATAAGTTAGAATTGGAAAACTATTTTAAATATGAACTTAAATATTAAACCTTTGATTTTTTACTAGAGGTATTTAATGTTAAAATTCATTATAAAATTCAAAAATTTTCGAGTTTTTAAATTTCATGATACATTTGAAAAATAAAAGTTTAAAGTTCGAGAAAACTACATAATTCATAAAATTAATTTTTTCTTAAGAGAAAATTTTGAGGCAACATGAAACTTTTTACCTATTTCACAAATAATTTTCTTTTTTTTTGTTCAGTAATTCAAAATTTCCTGAAAAAGCTAAAATTTCGAAACTTAAGTGGAATATTCTAGAAAGATCTTACAATTGTTCATATAGACGTTTTCTAAAAGTATGTAATTTGTTCTTTCGAAGTTATATGTTTTCTTTAAAACAAATAAAATTTTCCAGTTTCAATTCGGTGTTAAGAAAGCAGTAAAATTTTGAAAAAAAAAACCAAGTTTTGATACAAATTTGAAAAGTGTCTAGAAAAATTGCAAATTTTCGGAACGTTTGGCCTTTTTCATAAATTTTTCCTGTTTTATCAAATTTCTTAATCCTAACTTGTGATCCTTTTAATTTTATCAAAATAGTGACAGACAGCATCGCCAATTTTTTTACTTAATTGCAATAATAGGGAGGGGTGGCAAATTTCGAGCCACGGGTGACAGAAATCCACGCTACGCCACTGTCGTAAATTGAAGGAGCCTGACGTAAATAAGAGGGCAAATAGGGGGATTATAGTTTTCACAGAACAAAAGATTAGCAAAGGGCCAAAAAAAAAGGGGAACCAGTGGAGTAAATTAAAAAACGTCTGACGAAATTTGCTTTTGTACACGATCATCATGTTGGAGTGTTGGAGGCAATGTTATATTTTTGGTTATTTCAAAAGAAACACAAAATTAGTTTAGTCAAAACAATATACCGTTTGATCCTCAAAACGATAATCCTCCTTTTTTACAGGATATACTTCCTACGGGATTGGACCGTGTCAAAGAACTACTAAAAGTGTTCGACGTTTCGCCCATCGTCGTAAGGCGCTTCTTCAGGAACAAAGAAAAGAGACAATAAATAAAGAGAGAAATATGAGGGAATATGCAAAATGAAAGAATGAAAAGGCCAATTTCAAAACATCAGACGACAGTAACTCAATATGTCCACCATACCAGAGGCCAAACTTTTCTGAATTGAAAATTGGTACAAAGGATAAGAAAGTTTAGACAAAAGAGCACGGTAACTCAGTAACTCGGTAACCATACCAGAGGCGAAACTCTCCTTTTTCTTTGGTAGAACGGACTGGTCCTTGGGTATCTTCAAAAATTGAAATACAAAACTTATCCCCTGAAACCAAGAAAGATTAAAAAACACAACAAAGGTTGCTCTAACGTGTTCCGACAGCCAAGCTATTATCTTCTCTCTGAAGATGATAGCTTGGCTGTCGAAACGCGTTAGAGCAACCTTTGTTGTGTTTTTTAATCTTTCTTGGTTTCAGGGAACAAGTTTTTTATTTCAGTGTTTGATAATCCTCCTAATCTAACTCAAGTTAGCCCAATTGAAGATTCTCAGAGACTTTTATCTCTCAAAGTGTATGATGTAGAGTGGCAAATAGAAAATAATTCAATTAATGGGTAGAATTTTCAGAAAAGTACGTAAAGTTGATGTTTTAAGTCGTACAAGTCTTGACGGTTGATAGCAGAAAATTGCGCCTCACTGAACTGAATGGACTCCTTTATTTAATTTAAACTAATAATTTTGTTAGTTACTAAGCTGTTAATTATGGTAAATAATATAAGTTAGAATTATTCATTACCAAAATATATCGTTAAATATTTTGTGCCAAAACTATTCAGACATACGTTGCCTTAGATACCAAACTTGACTACGGTGCTCATGCGGAAAAAGGTACTGCCTAAGCTGTTAAGGCTCTATGAGCATGTGGAGGCATGAAAGGTAAACAATAAGGATTTAGACGATGATCCATTGGATATACTCCAAAGTTATAGTATCCATAGTCACATATACTATACCTTTAATCTGGTGGCATAAAATCAGAAAAAAAGATAGCATTAACAAACTAAGCAAGATATTCAAAGACTAGCTTGCTTAAGAATAACACTGGAGCCATGAAAGCACTGATGGCTCTGTCTCCACTTCATCTGGTGGTGGAGGCGGAAGGCCCTGTCAACAGCTTACAGATGGAAAACCAACGAGTATGGAATGGAATCACCTAGATTAACATATCATACATAAATATTTAAGAGGATCTATGCTAGTCATACCTTAAGTATGCCTTCAGACATATCAACGAATATTCCCAACTTTCACAAACTCTATCGAGTAGAAACGCCAGAAAGGAAAGTGCAGTTAGCGGAAAAAGAACGGATCAATTTGGATTAGATGAATCCAAAACAAGAATAAGTATCGGTGCAGGAATAACCAGCAAAGAACCAGGGAGCGAATTTTACATAAGACTGGAAACTTCGGCAACAATATTTTAGACAGAAATTACTGCAATAACAGCCTGTACTAAAGAATTGATGGAGGTCTTAGGAAAATAAGATGAACCTGATCCATCGCAACAGCCACTCGACACTAAATGCACTGAGAACTTACGAAATTAACTCCAAAACGGTTAAAGATTGTCTTGATAAGCTAAGCAATTTGGCACAACACAATACACTTATAATTCGATGAGTTGAGGAACATCAGAGAATTGAAAGAAATGAAAGAGCACACCTTCTAGCCAAGAGAGGAACCGAATTTCCTCTAGTAGGACCGGAACCTACTTGTCTGGTTACCTTTATACAAGACGGCAAGGGATGTCATAAAGGAACTACTAATAAAAGAACCCAGCACTTACTGGAGGAGTATCAATGGTTTGATTCAATCGCGGATATTCATTGACGAACCATCGCTAAAGAGCCAAGAACTCTTACAGTTAATCAAAATTAGCTAAGTGGGCAGTTGGATTGTTTACCGAATACTGTGCTCTAATGAAACATCTTACAACAATTGACGTAAAAGAAAATTCTACTTCTAAAAAGTATGAGGAGGAAGAAAAAACTCCTTTTCATACATATTATGTGAATGTTCAGCTCTGGCAAGAGATAAATATTCCAGCTTTGGGAACGTTCTCACCGAACAAAGGATAATAGCAGAAACAACTATAAAGGAGGTTCTGGAATTTTTTAAAAGAACAAGTCTTATATGACTTAATCGTGGGGGACACAATAAGCGAAAGCTTCAGTGTTGCAAGGAATAACCTTTCCCGTATGAATAATAATAATAAAAAATTGTAGAACGTTTGGAATTGTATCATGTACTAAATTGTCCGGACGGGAAACGTCCGCGAGAAATTGTCCGCTAAATTGTCTGCGAAAATTTTCGTGCGCTAAATTCTCTGTTGTCGTGATACGTCGTGGATAAGGTTGTTTTCTAACAATAATTGTGCAATTGATACCCTAACCAGGCCCAATTTATGGTAGCAGGACTAAAATTTACATGTCTGGTTGCTACTCGTCTTGATTGATCTTTCTCGGCGGCCCTTAAGCTAACAACCTGAACCTGTTAAGTACATTTTGTCTTACGAGTTCGAGTCTGTTAGACACATTAATATTTACATTGATATTTCTACATTTACTACGAACTTAAAGGGTCAATAAAACGAATTTGTTTGCACTCACCACATCAACTTCTCTAATAATTTTACTTCAAATTTCCAAGCTGGAAACCGTTTATTGGCTAATTACAAAATGTTATATTTATCCCAATTAACATTTTACATAAGAAACAAGCAACTTTTTTCTGTCTTATTTAGTGTATGTCTTATTTAAATTGGCTTCTCGCGAACCCTTCAAGAACCATCAAATCAAATAGTATCAAATTTCATAAATAAAGCTAATATTTGACAGAAACTTCCGCTTATTAAGTGTTTATACAAAATATTACAACAATTTAGGTAACAATCGGAGTTTTAAAATAAAAATAGTACCTGTTACAACCTGGAGTTGGCATACAAATTCCACAAGAATAGTATCTCTTGAGACAATCATATTTCACAAATGACAACGATCTTCTAAACACCACAGGTTCAATTGCATGAATTTTAACAATAAATTTAGCCAAATTCATTTTTCAGGAAGAAATTGACATTTTCAAAATTTTGTTTGGATATATTCAAATATTGGACAAAGAAAGTACTGATCGCATTTGTCAAGTCGTCACAGACTATATTCAGATGCGTACAGAAATAACTTTGTTAGCTTAAATGGAACACCCTATATTTTTTTAGCCTATTTTGTGCAAATTTAAACCATCTTTCAATAATTTATCAAAATACTAGGTTAGGTTTAGATCAATTAAGAATCTGAAATTTCCATTAAATGATTGAGGGCAGGATTGCCAGTATTGGCAAATCTGGCAAACCTGTAATAGTTCATTATAGGCTGAATGCAGGATTGCCAGTACAATGGTACCTTGTTTGAGTGTTTTGAGATACGAGCCGCCGAGCGCGCGATATTTTGCTTTGAGATGAGAGCAAGATTTGAGATACGAGGAATCGCACACTACACCGCTGCACACGGCCCCAACATGCGCCCCACATGTTGGGGTCGTATGCAGCGTCTAACAGTTTCTTCCACCTCAGACTAGACTAGTCTGTGTGTTTGTTTCCCTCGTTTTCGAAGCATTTTTGTTAAGTTGGGTTCGCGTTTTTTGCTTTTTGTACATTTACAGTACATTATCACATTTATTTTTATAACCATGGGTCCGAAGAAGAAGATGATGTCTATTGAATTAAAGCGTGAAATCGTAGAAAAACATGAGCAAGGTGTGCGAGTAATTGACTTGGCGAGGATGTACTGTGCTTAAGCAGAAGGAGTTGAGAAAGAGTATAACGCCAGCTAAGGCGTTACAATAATTTCTAAGCTCCGGACCTCTCTTCATGAAAAGATGGAGAAACTACTGATGGTGTGGGTGACAGAGAAGCAGCTTCAAGGAGGAACCTTAATACAAAGTATCATATGTGAGAAGGTACGAGCGATTTACGGTGATTTGCTGAAGCAGATCCCACACACTTCCACAAACGAGGAATCGGAAGACTCGTTTAAAGCCAGTCGGGACTGGTTTGACAACTTTAGGAAAAGGACCGGCATTCACTCCGTCGTCAGGCATGGTCAGACAGCAAGTTCGGATGTGAAGGTAGCTGAGGTTTACCTCAAAACGTTTTGCGAACTGATAGAAGCGAAAGGATACATCCCTCAGCAAGTCTTCAACTATGACGAGACAGGGCTATTCTGCCGAATAGGACTTACATAACAGCAGAGGAGAAGACGATTCCAGATCACAAACCCGTGAAGGATAGATTAACTCTATCACTTTGCGCCAATGCGAGTGGCGACTGCAAAATCAAGCCTCCGCTAGTATACCATTCGGAAAATCTCAGAGCCTTTAAGTCACATAAGATTTTAAAAGGAAAACTGCAAGTTATGTGGAGGGCAAATCCGAAGGCGTGGGTCACCAGGAAATTCTTTGTGGAGTGGATAAGCCTGGTGTTTAGCCTTTCTGTTAAGAAATATCAAAAAACAACCTACCCATGCAAGCCCTTCTCGTCCTTAACAATGCCCCTGCTCATCCACCAAACCTCGAAGATGATTTACTCGAAGAGTTCAGGTTTATAAAGGTTCTCTACCCACCACCCAACACCACTCCTATCCTGCAGCCCATAGATCAGCAGGTGATTTCTAATTTTAAGAAGTTGTACACCAATCCCATGTTTCGGCGCTGCTTTGAGGTGACGGAAAACACAAACCTTACCCTTCGAGAGTTCTGAAAGGACCACTTTAACATCGTGATACGCCTAAGAAATATTGATCAGGCCTGGCTGGGTGTTACAACAAGGTTCTTAACCTCTGCATGGAAGAAGCTGTGGCCTGAGGCTGTAGCTGAAAGGGCCTTTGAAGGATTGGATCAAAGTGTCAGTGGTAGAGGAGATTGTTTCTCTGGGAAAATCCATGGGTCTGGAGGTGGATTAGAGAGATTTGAACGAACTCGTCGAGGAACACTTTCAGGAGCTGACAACCGAGGAGTTACATGATCTACCTTCGCAGCAGCATACAGTGCTTCAACGAAAAATTAGTTTTGATGAGAAGCCAGAGATGGAGCAGGTTATCTCTACAAGAGATATAAAGGAGATCTTGGAAATGTGGAAGAAAGTTGTAAAGTTGGTGGATAAAAATCACCTCGAAAAAGTTGCAACTGGTCGTGCCTAATTCTTCCGCAATATCGTGAGGGGAAGGCAGAAACAAACCTCCTTAGACAGTTTTTTTAAACGATCTGCAGGTGAAAATGAGCGAAGTGTGACGAAAAGTGCGAAGACCAATAACGAAAATTAAACGCTAGCTTCTTCCATAAGCATTTCACTTTTTCTTTTATTATGTTTTTATAGAATATGTATTTGTTATTTATAAATAAATGTTTCTTCTTCTAAACACATTTTTCTTATTCAAAAACACTTAACAAAAACAACTGAGGTGGTGTTTTGGGATCTGAACGCATTAATGGCATTTCAATTAATTTTAATGGGGAAAATTGCTTTGAGATACGAGCAATTTGACATTCGAGCAAGGTTACGGAACGAACGAGGTACCACTGTAGTGGCAAACCTGTAATGGTTCATTATTGATTGAGTGCAGAATTGCCAGTACTGGCAAAAGCTGGCGAACCTGTAATACTTCATTAATGGTTGAATGCAGGCTTGCCAGTACCGGCAAAAGCTGGCGAACCTGTAATGGTTCATTACTAGTTGAATGCAGGAATACCATTTTTGTTTAGTATTAGTGGTGGTTCTAATATTAATGTAAATATTAATATTAAATAAATATAGTAAAATATCCATGAATTGAGTTGACTGCGCTTTTTTGCTCTAGGGAGTAGTGGCGGCTCGTAGCCAAAACTAATGGGGGTGCTGCGACAATGTTTAGCGTTTTATATTTTATCCAAAATGGGGATTTCTTCAAAATTTTAACTTTTTAAAACTTCAACTAAAAATAAATTTCGACATTTTCAAAATGTATGGTAACTTTTCGAAAATTTTAGATTTCTTAGAAAATTTGTCAATGAAAATTTTTGAATTATGTCGCGTTATTTGAAAGACTGAATTTTGTTTTCAAATTTCAATTATGTTCCAAAATTTAGACTCTTTTCTTATAATTTCAACTTTATTTTATTTTTAAGTATTGACTTTTTCGAAAATCTGTCTATACTCTTTTAAAAACATCTCCATTTTCGAAAATATTTAAACATTTGGGTGGTTTGTTTTCTTGAATTTTTTTTGAAAATTAAGTACTTTATTGTTTTACTTTTTTGAAAACGTAAAATTTTTTAAAACTGGACTTTTAACGTTTTAAATGTTTGATCTTTTTTAAAATTTCAACATTTCATCATTTTTTTTTTGAGAAATTATACTATTTTTATTGAAAATTTCGATTTTTAATAATTTTGACTGTTTTTTAATGTCAATCATTTTTCAAAATTTCGACTTTTTTGCAAAGTTGAAATGGAGACATTTTATAAAATGTCGACTTTTTCACATTTTCGACCACTTTCGTTTTTTATTACTTTTTAATTTTCGAAATTCTTTTAAAATTTCGATTTTTTTAAGTCTTGACGTTCAACATTTTTTCAAAATTTTGATTTTGTTGACCTGAAATTTCAATCTTTTTTAAAAAATCTTCAACTTTGTTTCAAAATTTTAACTGCCAAAAATTTAAACCCTCTTCAAACTTTTAACTTTTCAGTATTTCAACTTTTGGAAACCTCGATCTAGCTAATGATTTTCGACTTGTTTTCAATATTCCGGCTTTAAATATTTTAGTTTTTATTGATAATTTGAGTGAAAATTTCCCAATTATTCAAAATTTAAACTTTTTTTAAAATTTCGCATTATTTTAAAACCTCGATAATAATTCTCAGATCTTTAGAATGTGTCTACTTTTTCGAAGTTTTGATATTTTTTTTTTAATTTCGACTATAAAATTTCGACCTATTTGTTTGAAAATATCCTTATTTTCAAAATTTTGACTTCTTTTGGAAATTTGAAAGTTTTTGAAAATTTTTTCCTTATCCTTAAATTTTTTATATATTTCGTATATTTCTCAAAGTTTAGAAAGATCAAAGTGTTAAAAAATTTCTGTTTTTTCCTGAAAATTTTAGCCCTTTCCTAAATCTGCGCTTTTCTAAAATTTTTAACTTTTTTTTAATTCCCATTTTGTTAAATATTTCGGTTTTTTCAAATTTTCGAAGTTTTTAGTTTTACCTATTTTTCAAAATTAAAAATGTTTGGATAATCTAAAAAGTTCGACTATTTTTTTAATTTAAACTATTTTTAAAATTTTGACATTCTTTGCAAACTGTCGATCCTTTAATCGAAAATTTTGATTTTTCTTTTAAGTGAGACATTTCTTAAAAACTCATTTTGAAATTTCTAGCTAATTCGTAAAATTTCGAATTTTTCTAAAAATGTCGATTCCATTTCAGACGGTCGACTTTTCTTCAAAATTTCTACTCTTTTTGAAAACTTGATTTTTTTTTAAAAGTTCAAACTTTTTTCAAAATATTATTTATAATTTTTTTTCGACTTTTCCAATTAATCTTCAACTTTTAAAAAAAGTGAGTTTTTATTTTAAATTTGAACTACTCAAAAGTTGGACTTTTTCCAAAATTTTACCTCTTCAAAATTTTAGCCTTTTTGATAATCATGATTTTTTTGATTATTTTGAGTTTTCTTCAATATTTAAAATTTCAACTTCTTTGAAAATTTAATTAAAAATTCTGCAATTTATTTTAAATGTCGATATTTTCCAAAATTTTGCCTTTTTCCATTCGCACAATTATTGAAAAGTCGACTATTTTAAAAATTAAAATTTTTTTTTCAAAATATAAACTTTTTTCAAAATCCTTATTTTCTTTTGAAAATGTTCATTCTAATAAGTTAACACAATATTTATTAATTCTGAGGTGGTACGAAGTTTGCCAGGGCCAGCTAGTACTTAATAATTTTCAGTTTCTTATCAAAATTACAAAATAAAAGGAACTTTAAAATATTAACATTTCGTGAAAAACTTTAACATTTCTAAAATAAATTAGAGAAATGAAAAATTTTTACAAAAAATAATATTTTAAAGACAAAATCTCCAGCAAAAGTTAAAATTCTAAAAAAAATTCTTTGGATAAAATGTTTAAAGAAAAACACAAATTTCATGGGAAAAAAATCAAAATTTCTTTGAAAAAAAATTTCAAATATCTTTACAAAAAGGATGAAATTAAAATTTTACCAAAATAATCCAAGACTTGGTTGTTATTTCATTTTAAAAAAATTACAAAATGCGAAAGGAGTTGAAAATTAAATTTTTTCTTAAAATTTCTTCGTTTTTTTTTCAAAATGTTGACATTTTCATAGAAATTTTAGGGTTTTTTGCTAAATATTTTTATCAAAATTAGAAAATAAAATGAAATATGAAATGTCATAGTCTAGTGAAAAAACCTGACACTTTTAAAGCCAATTAGAGGAACATAAAAAAATCTGGAGAAGTTGAAATTTCCAGAAAAAAATTTATGGACAATTTTCAGACAAAATGGGAATTTATAAAAAAAATTCTTTTTATAAAATATTTAGGAAAAAATGGAAACTTTTCAGAAAATATTGAAATTTTCTTAAATAAATCGAAATATCTAGAAGAAATTCAAAATTTTTATACAAAAAAGTTGAAATTGAGATATAAGGTAAAAACTCGAATATTCGCTATTATTTTTTTTTTAAATATTAAAATGCGAGAACAGTTGAATTTGGATTTTATTTTGAAATTTTAATTATTGCCTCAAAATTTTTACAAAAATTAGAAAAGAAAATTAAAATAGATTTTAAAATCCAGTAACTTCGTAAAAGAAACTTGACATTTCTATAAAAAGAAATCAAAGAAAATTTAAAATCTCTACAAAAAATTGTTTAAGGAAAAGTCTTCGGAAAATTTTGAGAAAAAACTCTTAAGCGAAATTGGGGGTGCTGCAGTTCCACAGTGCCTATACGCGAGCCGCCACTGCTAGGGAGTAAAAGACTCACTTTACTTCCGCTTTTGAGGGAGTAAAATAGCTTATTACATAAGGGTCGTGCAAAAAACATATTTTATTTTACATTTTCGTATATTTTCTACTGTCAACGATGTCGTAATATTGGTGAATCAATTCTCAACGTCTCTTCTTGGACCTAAGCCCCAACCGTAATAAGGAGTAAAACCCATTAGGACATTTATACTGAAAAGAGAGATGCACAGTGAAATTGTATTGGAATTACCGTATTCGATTATGCAGCTGCAAGTAAATCTATGCATTACTATATTTTCGGGATATTTTAATCAAAATGTTTAATACTTTGATATCTTTTTCAGGAATTTTTATATCAGGTTCAACCAACCCAATCTCTATCACTTGTCGTTTTCGATATGCCCATACTGGCGTTCATTATCTTGGACACGTATTGTTGCGCGTTATCGGTTCGAATGATTACTACGCCGTGAATTGTACCCACTTTATTTCAAAACTCAACTCGGAACACTACAATTGTAATTCACTAATACTGTTTAATTAACTAACTTATTCATTGACTTCTAACAACCAACTAACTAATGCCAGCCACTCACTTGCGGTCTTACGCGCTACGGACTGGAGTTCAACACCACTCACACGCAGTTTTCAGACAAGTCAGTGCTTGCAGTCCGTAATCGGTGTCAAAAACTGAACTGTGTAAATATGCTGTTAGTCGATTATTGTCTGCAAGCCCTCATTGCTAAAGATGAATGGTTAAACTGAGAGGTTGTTTCACCACATACGTGTAGTTATAAAAAAATATTGTAACGCAATGTAAATAGATGAAATAGGATTTAGAATAGAATTGTAGAATATAGTAAATAAAAAAAAAAGTTTCTAGAAGGATCTGATAAGGGGAAAGCGGCCGCGATTCCGAAACAAATGGCAGATAAGCGTTCCAGAAATTTCGGCAAGCGGTAAGCCTAATCTGCCGAAAAGTTCTAGAAGCCGGGGGCCAAAACTATAAAAGGGGGTCAGCTTTCCCTCGAGTGCGTCGTTAGAAGTCAGTGTAGTTAGTGGGTTAGCAATTAGTATATAATAAGTGAGTTACTCTTCAGTTGGAGTGTGCCGAGTTAATTTGGTAATAAAGTGGTGTAATTCACACGTGGTAATCTATTCGAACCGATAAAGCCCGTAACAATATTTCGGTCTGATCGATGCAAAGAACTGAGTGCATATGATGTTATCTCTTCGATGGTTATCGAAACTGAAAATATTTGTCGAGTCAAATTTTCATCGATACGGTGATCACCAAGAAGCGTGGAAATAATATAATTTTTCAAAAACCTCATTGACATTTATTGATCACATCCATCATTATGAAAAATTGTTCTTGGACAATAGAAAACTTCAAAAAAAAAAATAGAATTGGCTTTTTTATGGTGTAAATTAATTTCTTTATTTTCTTTAACTTGTCGCATCGGTCTCTTCAGGTCATTTTAATTGCTTTTGTAATCTTGTTGCAGATATTTGTCCAGTCAGATTTTTATCGATACGATGGCTTTAAAATAGTATGAAAATAAAATAGAGTTTTTAGACATCTCATTGACATTTATTGATCATATCCATCTCTATGAAAAGTTTTGCTAGGACAATAGAAAACTTTCAAAAAAAGGATAGAACGCATTTGTTTATGGTGTAGTTTAATTTTTTTTCTTATTTTTGTCTTATAAATCGGATCAGGTACATTTTTAACTGCTTTTTTAATCTTTTTACCCTGGCAATCAAAAAAAAAATCCATAGCTTCGTAAAATCATAACAAAATATGAACTATAATACGCTTTCACACAGTTTCTTTATGAAAAATTGTCATACCACTAGAGAACTTTGGATAAAAAAAGGGGATACGATCGATGATCTTGATTATGGACGTAATTTAATTTTTTTGTTATTTTCAAACTTATGGCATATATGAAGTGCTTCTTCTGCTTTTGTAATCTTTCAATCCTCCGCTTTTGTCTCATTGTCTGGTTCTTAACTCGAGGCGACGGAGAGAAAGTTATTGTAGTTGTTCTGGATTATAAAAATTTCATAATTTCCAGAAATTTAGAACAAATCTTCGAAACTCCTTCCTGTAGCTAAAAACATCAAAGTCGTAATCAATCGTTCTTTGGCACTATAGCACTTCGCATCTATGTATTTTGTTTAGTTATAAACAGTCTTACTAAATGTAACAAAATTTGAAAAGTTTGCTCATCCATACGTTGGTAATTTTTCAAATGAGCGTTATTGGAATTTCTTAGTTTATGTATGAGATATATGAGACAAACTATTTCTTTTTTGTAACCACTGTGCCCTCCAAAAAGCCTTTCTGCTTTTTGTTTTAAAAGTATTAAAAGAGCGCAAAGTTTTTTTCGCGATAAACCCATTATTTTCTTTGTATATTCATCTTTAACCCACTTCGATAACTTTGTAATCTAATGTGTGTCGGTTTGCGATTTCTGACTTCAGGCCTGGACTGCAGATCTTCGCCTCTTGGATATCTGTCAGTGCCAGCTTAACTTCCCTAAGGGAAAGTCGACCGCTTTATATAAGTCCCGCCTCGAGTTCTAGAAGAATCCAGCAGATAAGGCTTATCGTTTGCCGAAATTTCTGGAGCGCTTATCTGCCGTTTGATTTATTATCACGGACGCTTTCCCTTATCAAATTTTTATTTTAGAAAGACTTAAAATATGATTTTTCCTATAGTTTTTGATAAATTTAGATATTTCACTCCAAATATTGAACTTAGGTTTAAGCTCGAAATGTTTTAAACTTTTTTCCTAAAATATTTGTTTACATTCAAACATTTCGGATTTTTTTTAATCAATTTCGATTCAAACTCTCTATATTCAATTTTTTCCATCTAAAATCTCGACATTTAATCGAAAATTAGAACTACAATTCAAAGGTTTCAGAAAAAATTGTTAAAATTGCAAATTTAAAACAAAAATTTAACTTTAATTTTGAATTTTATAGTCAATTTTTGTTGCAACATATATAGAAAGAACTACTCGCAGAGTAGATTGTTAAAAAAATGATAAATTTTCAATCAGATGCATGAACTCCCAAGCTTAGGAGTGGAAGTCTGGGGTTCTACGGAACACAGATCTAAAAAAAAGGTCAGACCCATTCAGAATGGGATGTATTATTCCAGAACTTCTTAAAAGCATCATATAAGACTAAGAGTTAACTCCACAAATCAAATATTTATTTTGACTTAAATGTACATAATAGTTTTGTATAACTTCCAAGTACTAAAATATATCATGTTTTAATTTTTATACTCTTGCTTACTGAAGCTTTAATTCCAGAGATTTCACCACTATATTTGGTGAGTTCTTTTCTTGGTTCTCTCACCTGCAAGTAATTAATAGTGAGATAAAACTAAAATCAATGCAAAGGTAACTTACAGCTCCCTTCCTGCGTATCTTAGCTTTTCTGAACTTATTCCTATGTTTAACTCTTGGATTTCTTTGCTCCTTCTTTCTATACGGTGTAAGACCCTTATTCTTTGCAATTTGGTACGTGATACCTCTTTTTTCAATATCTACAATAAACCTTTGTTAATATACTTACATTATTTCTCACTTTAAATGTTACCTTTGACTTCATCTCCTTCAACATTACCTTCAGCATTTGATTCGTCTTCGCTCATGTCAGATTCCTTTGTTGCTTTATCTTCAGTATATTCAGTTTCCTTCCATAATGTCACATCGTTTTCTAATGGTTGCTCTAATTTAGGTTTTTTAGGAGGTTTCTCTTCAAAGGAAAATGATACAGTTTTCTTCTTCTTCTTCTTCTTAGATTGATTTGTAGTGTCCACCTCAAGTTTGGATAAGATTTTCAGAGTTTTCTTTTTTGGCTGTTTTGAATTTGCATCATTCTCTGTTGCCTTCTAAAATTATATAAAAATATTGTTACATTTAACATATTTTTTAATGGGCCAAATAACCTAAGAGCATTTACTGCACATACCAAATCTTCTAACAATAGCTCAACTTGTTCTTTTATCACTTCATTAAATACAGGCTCCAACTGGGACAGTAACTGTCGATACTGATATAATCTCTTTATAACGGGGTGGTTTTTGATCTGTGTTTTCGAAGACTTCAATAATAGGTACATATAAATATTGGTGCAGTAACTAAAAACATTAATATATTTCCTCAGGTTATGCACTTATACACTACTTACCTTAGAATAAGATTGTTGTAAGTCTCTACAAATTCAACGGCTTGACAGTTGATGATTTTCCCTTTCTTAAAATAATTTAAAACTGGCCATAAGTAGTCTCTTGAAATCTCCATTTTGACTGAAAAGGGTCAGTTAAAAAATACTGAACTTGTTTGAATGTTACACTTACTTTGAAAATCATCTAATAAACCAAAGAATTCTGGTGATTCCTTCTCAAGAAGTTGCAATTTTTGTCTCTTTGATAATAGTGTTATATCACTTTTTATTATTTCATCAGTGTCCTTCTTTTCTTCTGCAACTTTCTAAAATAATCAAAATATCTGTAGAGCACTTTAACCATACCCAAATTATACTGATCTGACGATTTTAAAATGTTTCCAAAAAGTGTTTTCGAACTTACTACCACAATATCAATATTATTGTGAAGAACGAATTATTCAGAAGACTTAAAGCATTTGCAGATCTTCCATTTATTATTATTATTCATTTATAGTGTGTACAAAAAGTTTTCTAATTTAATGTGCTGCTGCCATTTTTTGTTATGTTAACGTATATTTCTTATTTGATTCAGTATTTTAAACACACTGTTGAACAAACCTAACCTTTGTTTGATTTGTTGTTATAATAGAAGAAAATTCTTTTATTGTTGAATTCTACTTTCTGAAAATCCCAAAAAAGCAATGCGAATGCATCTCTTTTATTCCTGATAGTACTGCAGAATTTTTGTGTCAAGGTTAAATGTCAATTTGGTGAGTACGAATGAAGTAAGGAACATAGGTGAACATGTCAAAAAATAACATCAGCACAATAGCTGAGAAAACTGTTTGTACCCTTGATATTAAAGTACGAGTGGTCATTACAAAATTTTTAGAAATAGTATCTAGATACCTTACCTTCGGGACAACATCCAGTATAAAATCATCATCATCCAGTTGTTGGGCTAGTTGTTTTTGTAAATTCCTAGCTTCCTCCTCTTCCAATTCAGCAAGTTCAGCATCTTTTCCTTGAAAACCCCCAAAATCTGGATCTACATAATCAGTTGAATAAAACTTCCGTTTATCCTTGCCCCAGGCTTTCCTGTCAGGCAAATTATCTTCTTCTTGTCCTTCAACATCACTTAGTGCGATATCGCTGTCTGCATCACTTTCGTCTTCTGATCCGACACCAAATACTTCCTCCTAGTAGTTACAAAGTGCAATTACACTGGTATGAAATGAAAATAAGATAAAATCAAACCTCAGAATCACTTTCAACTTCTTTACGGTTTAGTTTATTTAAAAGTATCTTTTCGTTTTCGTCGTAGTCATCGTCTTCAGACAGACGGTAATCTTCAAACTCTTCATCAGACCTAAAACACTTGCTCATAAACAGGTTGAATTACTACATAATTTTAAAACTTACTCTTTTTTTGGCATTTCGCTGGCTTTCAGGCAACACGATGAAATGGCAAATATAATTATATTTCGAAATATAATGTATTAACTGGGAAACTAATTTTAACAAATTCCACTCCTGTCTTTAACATGAAACTGATCAGGTTAAATTCATAGACAAGAATGAACAAGAAACCAATGGCAACATAGACAAATTGAATCATCGATATAGTCCATTTCAGGTAAATCTGCTTAAGAGTAGGCACTCAAGCATTAGACCCTTGATTCAATCAACGATTAGACTAATCGTTGATTGTATAATCGACGATTAGACTAATCGTTGATTGTATTCAATCAACGGACTAACCATTAGAAAAGTTCCTAAAATAAATTAACTTGAACCGGGGTCGCCATACCTACGGTAACTACTGTATATGTACGGTAATTCCAACAAAAGTACCGTGTATGGTCCAAATACCAATACCGTACCAGAAAATACGGTAATTTACGTTTTACTTTTTAGTATCAATAAGTTTATCAAATAATTTACTAATGTTACTTTACGCACGGTTCCACAATTTACAACTAAGTTGAAAATTTGTGCCTTACCTTCTCGTGATAAGTAGATTTTTTTCTTCGATTTTAAACATTAATATTTATGTGATTAGAAGAAGCGAGACTTATATTTATTTTTCTTTTTTTTTATGTATTTTTGGTTTCTACGAAGGCGTAGAAAAGACATTGATTTATAAAAAATATTTTTTAAAAATTTTGAGTCTAAAATCGAAATCTCAACTTTGTTCTCGAAAGTACGAGATTAAAGTGGAAAATTCAACTTTGATCTCTAAATTTCAGTTTTTTTTAATCTTAAAATTTCGACTTCTTTTTCAAAAGCTCGAAGTTAAAGTCGAAATTTCAGATTTAATTTCGAAGTTTCGACTTTTTTATGAAATTTCGACTTAAATACGAACTTTCGGCTTTTTCTTCAAAATTTCGAATTTTAAGTCGAATTTCTATGTTCTACGGTTAGGTTAGACAGATGATAGTTGCGCCCCACCACACCTCTTACCATTCAATATTGACAGTTGGCAATAGGATGCGTTCAGTAATTTCCATTATTATTAACCATAATTTCTACTTTTTTCTCGAAATTTCCAGTTTAAAATCGAAATTTCGAGAGATTTGGAGTAGAAAAAGTCTAAATTTCTAAACCATTTTTTTTTCGAATTTATATCCTTTCTAAACCATTTTTTTTTCGAATTTATATCCTTTCTACGCCTTTTTCATTTTTTATTTAAAAAAAAGTAAACACATTTTTTTAAAGTTTGTAGTGAATGTATTGATAGGGACGAAACGTGATAAGTCACTAAATAAATTTTTTAAAGACGGGTATCAGATAATAAAATAATGTACGGCAATTTTTGGGAAAATACGGTAATTTTAACTGAGTTGCACGAAATTTTACCTTTAAATTATAGTAACCTTGACTAGAACCAAAGCTGACTTCTCGCGTAAACATTTTGATGTTTAACGTGTTGCCTGTATTTCACGGATTGTTAGGCAAAAATAATCGGAATAAATGTTTTTCGTATTATTTTTGCTACTGTTACTTATAATGGTAGACCCTTATAATTTACTAACAATCGGTAAAAATTAACATTAAATATAAAAGAAGCACTTTTAAAACAACCGACAACAAATCAAAACATTTAATGATATTTAGGTTAGGATTCTAAGAACACAAAACTCTATTAAGAAATGTGTCACAGCGCTACCATACGAGCATCTCTAAATATCATTAGTTCTTGTAGTTGCCACTACAAAATGAGAAATTCAGTGTCTACTCTGATAAACATTTTTTGGAAACGTTGATTGTTCAATCAACGTCGTTCATTTCTCTATGATCTTCAACTGTTAAGCGACACAGTGACAGTTTTGTGACAGTGACAAGAGTGTTAACCTTAAAAATGAATGATTAATAAAAACAAAAGTCATAAACAAATTGTAAAATGACTATTACGAAAGAATACTTTGTTGATTTGCAGGAAAAGTATATAAAAGTACGGAAACTTGTTGAAGAAGAATGTAAATCAGATCCTGAGAATGAACCTTACATGTCCAAATATTCTGCAAGACAGATTCTCATTGGTATGAAGGCAAGAGTTGAATATCTGTTAAGAAGCCAAGTACCTAATAGCAAAGGACATATACGACTTACGGGAATGTTGGGTGTCATTTACTTAGAGCTAGGTGTAATTTGTATTGATACTGAGGAATTGACTGCTGGAGAAAAACATTTGGAAAAATGCCAGGAAACAATAGAACAATATCACATGAAGCCCGAAATAATTATGATAACATTGAATAACTACAACCAGTTCGGAATCTTATGGTCTCAAAGGGAACCAGAAAAATCAAAAATTTATCTAGAAACCGCAGAAAGTCTTTACAAAAAATTCAAGAGTGGACAATCTGCACCCCATGATATTTCCGGCTTATTTATGGTTGAAAATGAACAAGTTGATGAAGAACTCGGGTGGAAGAATTTTGAGAAAGTTTACACATTTACTTTATATTATTTAGCGCAGATTTATGGTGCCTTGAAAGATGCCCTTAAGAGCTCAGTTTATTGTCATACAACTTTGAAGAGGCAACTGGAAAGTGATAGTTATGAAGCTATTGATTGGGCGTTGAATGCAGCTACATTATCCCAGTTTTTTATGGAGAAAAATGGTTTTAAGCAGGCAAGGCATCATCTTGCCGCCAGTTTATACATTTTGTCCAAGCATGAGAAATATTTAGACTCTATTACTGAGAGGGATGATGCATATGAGGCAAAAAAAGAAACGTTTTTGCACAGAAGTGCGGACGTTGCTAGGTGTTGGGCAAAATATGGTTTAAATCTGTTATTAACATCAAAAGAGAGATTGCTAAGTAATACTGAAAATATTGATAAGTCGTCTGATATGATCTCTGATCTAGCCAAGATTCAATTGGATTCTGACTCTACTGTATCTTTGGATGATTTACAAAATTTATATTTCCCCTCGCTTGATTTATCGACTTATGAAAATCAAATTACTGATCAATACATATTAACGTTAGAAGATGCTAGAGTTGTTTTTATGAATGCTCAAGAGTGGTTAGTGGAAGCCCAATCTTATTACAGTTTGGAGAATCATGCCTCTGATTATATTCAAATTATCCTTGACAAAACCCAATTGTATCTAAATTTATTGTTTTTTTATGATAATCCAGAAAATCAAGCCAAATACCACAAAAGAAGGGCTGATTTATTGGAGGATACATTGAATAAAGTCAACTCGCAATACTATATGCAGTATTGTCGACAAATGTGGTTTGAATTAGGGAGAACTTATTCGGATATTTTAGATATTAAAGCAGACAAACTGAAGGAAACTAGCGAAAGGCCTTCTCCTCACGCATTGTCCAAAATCAATGCGCTAGTTGAAAAGAGTATTCAAAATTTTACACAATTCATAGACTCGTTAAAGGAGTCTGCTAAAATTCCTGACAATTTGCATGAGGAGTTACAAAGAGCATATTTAAGAGCGACAGTTTATATTGCCGCATTGCATGGTAGATACATCAGCCTTGATAAAAGGGTGCAGCTTGAGAATATACAATCTAGTTTGTTAAATTATAAGATTGTTGTTGAATTTTGTGATAAACATCCTAAAGCTAAGGATTTGATTCCATCTGAGATAGCAATATGTAGAGAAATGGTTCATTTGTTACCTGTCAAAATAAGCAAAATTGAACATGAAGTTAATAACTTAAGTTTTAAGATCAATTGTTATAACTATTTTTACAATATTTAATAATTGTGTAAGTATCATCTAAGTTTAAATGTTATAATATATAAAGTGTAGCACATTTAAATGTCAGTTATTTTAAAAGTATGCATATATTATGCTGAAGCTGATTTTGTTGACTTATTTTCTTACTTTTTAACTTTGCTTATACAGAGTATATTCAAAGTTTGCAGCTGCTGCTATTTGTAACTTAGAAAATCTAAATAAATATGCAAAATGATCAGTCAGTTTTATGGGATTTACACACCATAATTTGTATTAAATCTAAGCTATGCTTAATGCTTAAATTATCTAAAAGTAAATTAAAATAGCATGGAATTTCTGCCCTCTTATGTACTATTATAGTAATAAAAACAATTTAATTTAAAAGTCCATGTATTTGTTAATATATTGTAATTTGTAAAGAAATGGTCATGATATGTTTAATTGTTATAACTGGTTTTTTTTTGGAAGGTTGTACTCACAAATGTTGTGGTGTAACTAAGTGGTTGTAATTTATGATCATATGATTCAAATACAGCAGTTATTTGTTAAATCCATATTTATTATAGAATAGAGATATTGCTCCAGGAGTTGTTTATTTTTGTGTAATAACTGACTTGTTAATTTAAGAAAAATAATTCCTTTTTGTATTGCCATATATTTATTAATTTATTGAAAAATGCTCTGTCCAAAATCTAAATAAACAAAATGCAAATAAAAAAGACTTTTGATCAAGTGAACTTCCTTGAATCTCCCATGAGATTTAAAACTATAGTTTAATTTATTTTGAAGTGGTGTTCACTCAATGAATAGGGCTTCAATTCAGACATCTCCCCATGGAGCCTAGCTGCAGTGGCTGCTCGTGCTATTTCAACTTGGGCAGGCGACAGTAACCACGAAAAAGTAATCTGTTTAACATCTTAAATTTAAAAAAAAATACATTTTTTTTGTCAATGATTAGGAGTTTTCTGCTTGAAACAAAATTAGTTCTACGTCGGGCAAGGAGTGAATATGGCCAACAAATTAAACTTTGCTTATAATAACTACCACCAACCACACCATCATACCACTGAGTTCTAAATCAGCGTAAAAAACTTTGACCATGTTGTCAAGTTTTAAAATATTAAGCAACATAGGCGCAACTAAAATAGGGTTGGGCGGTGCGCTTTCCTCTCCACCCCCCACCCCCTACTCATGAAGCCGCCGAAAATTTACATTTAACTGAAACTTCCATTTTTCTTCAAAATTCGTACTTTTCTTGAAATTTTGACCTGTCGTGGTAATTCAATTTTTATTTTTTTTTATTGTGTCAAATTTTGGCTTCCTCTGAAAATTTTAGAATTTTTTTTAGATTTCGATCTTCTCGACTTTTTTTCAAACTCCGTATTTGCTTTTGCAATTTTTTTCCAATTTGTCTTATTTTTTGAAATATGGGCAGTTTTGTCAAAATTTGCTTTTTTTTAGAAATGTTGACTTTATTTCAAATCCAATCCTTTATGTTCTTGGAAATCTCAACTTTGGCGTTTATCTCAAAATTTCGATTTTTGTTTCAAAATTTGTCTTTTGAATAAACAACATATTTTTAAAATTATACTATTTTAGCAAAATTTAACTTTCCGTGTGAAATTTCCATTTTTTTTCTTTACGTTTCGTCTTTCTCCTCGGCATTCGTCTTTTTCTCTAAATTTGCATTATTTTTTGGTGTTTATTTTGACTTTTTTTCTTAAAATTTGACATTATCTGAAAAATGTCGAACTTTCGCTTAAAATTTCAAAAAAAATTTCTTAACATTTCGCCTACTTTCCTGAAAATTCCAACGTTCTGGAATCTAACTTTCTTTTGCTTTCTCCTCAATATCTTAATTTTTATCTCAAAATTTGATATTTAATATTTCTCAAAGTTTCAACCTTGTGCTTGAAATTCATCTTTTCATTGAAATCTTAGCTTTTTTCTCTTAAAATTATTTTTTCCCAAAATTTACCTTTTCAGCAAAAATTCGAAATTATAAGTCTTTATTTTCAAAATCCTTATTTCGGAATATTCCTTCAAAAATTTTTTTTTCGAAATGCCCCTATTTTTCTTAATATTTGTCTTTCATTGAAATTCTTCTATTTCTCTTAATATTGATCTTTTCCTGAATATTTAGACCTAAATTATAGGCTTTTCGGAAATTTCAACTTCTCTCTCATAATTCACCTTATTTTCGAAATTTATACTTCTATCTCGCAATCAGTGGCGGCTGGTGCTAATAAAATTTGGGGGTTGCAAAGAGACATTTGCAAAAATGTGCCGAAACTGGAAATTTTAAATTAAGCTTGAGGAATTAGGAGATATTTAGGATTTTAAATTGATGTATCTTGTACATATATAATATATTGCTAAAATTCTCCTTTTTTATATTCGCAAGAAAACAGAAAGAAAAAGAAGAGAAAGTGCATACGACAGACGATCTTTGGCAGCTGCAAATTTATCAATAAATTTTTACTGAAATCGAGTATTTCTTGGATTAAGTCCTTTGCTTTGAAGACATCGTTAATGAGGACAATCTTTCCTGGCATAATGAATTTTTTTTAAAAGTATTTATTCTTTCCAGACTGGAGACCATTCTGCATCAGCAAAAGCCATTGGGATAGTTATCAGGATTTTTAAAAGATTTAGAGTTTCACTAAGCTCACTGTTTTCTGAAATAATGTTATAGAGTACAAGTAAATCAAAAGCAGATTTAAACTTTTCTTTTTCGTAGATTACAGTTAGTTCAGTGCTAAGTTTTTATAAATTAAAAAAATGGATAGTGGTTTCTTTAAAACTGGTTAAACTTTTCAAAAAAAAAACTAAGGTTGCTGCAATTAAATGGCCAGTGAAGCTAATTCGTTCTTTAGCTTAGCAGATAACAATGTCGCATAGGTACTTCTTTAGCTTCGCGAACTACTTCTGTTAAAACTTCGCTTTTTACAAAACACCATCTGCACAATATTTAAGTCATGTATAGGTCATCCATGTCGCTTAATTTCCAGTTTTTTTTTGATACAGATCGGTTAGAGAATGGCTGCGCAATTAAACTTTGCACCGAATTCATTTTTATTTGTGTTTCAAGACTCGCAACATTGTCCGATGACAGATTATAATAGCGTATCGATATTTGGTTTGCATCCACAAGTGCAACCACAAAACATATATATTAGTGCAACCTAATGCTTGCTTATGGGGAAGTATTTTAAGCGAACAAAATAAGAGTTAAGGCGCAGGTGCATATGTGTAAAGCAAAGTTTGCAGTCTAGCCTGCAAACCTTGCAAACCATGGACCCAACAATGTCGTCAAACGCTTACGAATCGGCGGAATCCGCTATAGTCATTAGTATGTTTGGTTAATTTGGTAGCTATAAATCTGTTATCAATAAATAAAATAAACAACACAAAGAACAATTTACTTTCTTTTTTATCCCAGCGTTTTTTTGGAGGTTGTGCAAACCTGCAAACCTTAGCACTAGCCGCCACTGCTCGCAATATTTTATGTTTTTAAAATTGTAGACTTTTTTTCGAAATTGCCTTTTCATTGAAATTTATACTTTCTCGAAATTCGTTTATGTTCTCTAAACTCGATCGGAATGTTAATAAAAAAGCAACAATGTAGAAAAAAATAATAAATAAATAAAATAATTTTGCATCTAGAGAAACTTCTTTAGCGAAATTTAAATATTATGTCAACGTTTAAATAAAAAAGGAAAAATTCCGAAAAAAATAAAAAATATTTTTTTTCATAAAATTCGACCTTTGAAATTTTTTTTTAATTTTTCGACATTTTTAAAGTTTCTCTAGAAGGTTATTTTGAATTTGATTTTCTGAAAATTCTGACTTTTTCTCGAAATTTGTCTTTTTCGAAATTAGGATTTCATTTGCATAATTCTACTTTTATGACTCTTTCTTTTTTTCTATTGGGCATTTCGACATTTTCGATCAGTTTCTCTAAATTTTGACGTATTTTTCGAAATTCATGTTTCTTAATTCAAAGCTTTTTTTGATTTTTTTAAATTTGACTTTCTGAATTTCCAGTGGTTCTCCAACTTTATCTTTATTCTCAAAACAATATGTACCTTAAAATTCGATGTCTTGTTTCTGAAAATTTGTACCTCTTCCAAATTTCGGCTTTTTCTTAAAATTCGTTTCTTTTTCCAAAATTGGATCGAAATTTTAATAAAATATAATTCTGAGAATAATATTTTAGAATATTTCTAGGAAAACTACACGAGGGTGTAGAAGTTTGTGTTTAGCGTTAAAATTTCGACTTTTTTCTCGACATCCCGAGAACAAAATTGAAACTTTGACTTTAATTTAGACTTTTTTCTCGAAAATTCAACTTCTTTTACAAAATTTCGCCTTTAATCTCGAAATTTTAACTTATATTATGTTAGTTTGACTTTTTTCTTTAAATGGCGAGAAAAAAGTGAACATTTCGCGTCAATCTTAAAATTTCGAGAAAAAAAAACTTAAAATTTTGCCTTTAATTTCGAAGTTTCTAAAACATTTTTTTGTTTTCATCTTTCTACGCCTAATTTTTTGAAATTATTTGTTATCAAGTGACAATTATTTTCTTTCAGAGTTTAAACGTATATTTTTTTCTATTTATTTTTTCCTCCAAAGTTTCACTTAAATTCAAAATTTACATTTTTTAAGCTGAAGATTAGGTTTGAAGATTAAAATTTGATTAAAATTTTCAAAAAAAAAGGAGACATTACATTACAGCTCAACATTGGAGAAAAACTTCAACATTAAAAACTTAAATTCAAAATTTTTAAAATTTTCACCTTAATCTCAAATATTTATCAAACATGCTCGAATTTTCGATAAAAATTCAAGGTTAAACTCCGGATTGAACAAGGTTTAAATCTCGGGAAAACTAAAATTTATGAAAAAAAAAAAAGAATTGTAAAAATGTTAAAATTTTTAAAAATCCAACATGTTGACATTTTTTGCAAACTGTCGATCGTTTATTTGAAAATTGTGATTTTTTTTAAGTCAGACATTTCTTAAAACCTTTTATTGAAATGTTCGACTAATATTTCGTAAAATTTCGACTCCATTTCGAAACTTCGACATTTTTTCAAAATTTTGACTCTTTTTTGAAAACTTGACTTTTTTTTTGGAAAGTTCGAACTTTTTTTAATTTATACATTTTTTTAAACATTTTCAATAAAATCCTTGGAGTCAAAAGAAATTATTCTTTTTAAACTTAAACTATTAAAAATTTCGACTTTTTTCAAAATTTTACCTTTTCAAAAATCACTCTTTCAAAACTTCAACTGTTTTGATAATTACGAATTTTTCGATAATTTTGAGTTTTCTCCAATATTTAGCTTGTTTGAAAATTTAATTAAAAACTCTGCAATTTATTTTAAATTCGTCTTTTATTCATATTCCCCAATTTATTGAAAATGCCGACCGTTTTAAAAATGGAATTTTTTTTTTCAAAATCCTTATTTTCTTTTGAAAATTTGATTATATGAAAATTTCAAAATTTTCTAACATTTCACTTTTTTTTAAAAGTTCGACTTTTCTGATAACTGTAGCTTTATTTTTTAAAGTGATAATGTTTTTCTTTTTAAATTTTCTTTTTTTGAGAAAAATTTCGAAATAACACTCGAATTAAAGAAAAATTAATAACAAACATTTCTATTTTTAAAATTGTGCTTTAAAACGAATTTCCCAAAAAAACTTGCATTTTATGTACAAATAAATGGCCAAAATTTGAATTTTAATCACAAAAAAATGGCTTCAAACGGAAATATTTAAATTTTTGAAATTTCTCTGGAACTTTAAAATTACTAGAAAAAAATTAAATTAGAACAGTAAATTGTTAACGATTTTGACAAATTTTGACATTTTTATCAATTTTAATTTCGAAATTTTGAGGAATGTTGCCTCGTTTTCTCAAAAATTTCAATAATTGCCACCTAAAAAGTCAAAATTATAAGAATATTTTGACCATTAATTTATTTCAAAAAAGTTTTTTTTCTTTAATACCAAAAATGTTATTTTTTTGAAAAACGTTATTTACTAATCTAGAAATATGATCTGCTCTTGAAATTTTGTTTCATCTTTAAATTTCGATCTTTTTTTTTATCGAAATTTGAATTTTAAATTCACACTTGAGAATTTCAAGAATTAATTTAACATTTCTGGAAAAATTGAAAATTCGGATTCAGAATTTTCTTTGGTCCTACAGTAGTAGTAAATTTTTAGAGAAATATAAAATTGTAAAAGAGTTGAAATTTACAAGGTTCATTTTTTCTTGAAATTTCAATATTTTTGTCAAAGTTTTCTTATTTTTATGCAGATTTGAAATTTATGTTCCCTAAACCTGTACTTAATAATTTTCAGTTTCTTATCAAAGCTACAAAATGAAATGAACCTGAAAATATTAAAATTTCTTTAAAAACCTTTTAAATTTCCAATACAAATTAAAGAAAAATCAAAATTTCTACAAAAAAAAATAATTTAAAGACAAAATCTCCAGGAAAAGTCGAAATTTCAAAAAAAATCTTTGTATAAAATGTTTAGAGAAAAACACAAATTGCATAGGGAGAAAAGAAGCAAATTTTCTTAGAGAAAATAATCGAAATTTGAAAAAAAAATTGAAATATCTTTACAAAATAGCCGAAATTTTTTGTTTTTCCCAAAATGTTGAAATTTTTATAGAGCTTTTAGGGTTTTTTCCAACATTTTTTGTCAAAACTACAAAATAAAATGAACTTTAAATTGTCAAAGTGTCGTGAAAAAACTTGACGGTTACAGGAACACAAAGAAAAATCTGGAGAAGTTGGAATTTCTAGAAGAAATTTTGAGGACAACGCTTTCAGGAAAAATGGAAATTTCTAGAAAATTTCTTTTTATAAAAAATCGAAATACCTGAAAAAAAAACTCAAAACTTTTCTATAAAATGAGATTTGAGGTAAAAATTCAAAGAGAGAAATAGTAAAATGCGAAATGAGTTGGATTTAGATTTGTTCTTGAAATTGTAATTATTTTCTCAAAATGTTGACATTTTCAAAGAAATTTGAGTTTTTTCCTGTCATTTTAATTCCTGTTCAAAATATTAATTTATTTCTCAAAAATTATACAAAAATTATTTTTTGAAAATGTGATTTTAATCAAAATTAAAAATAAAATAGGTTTTTCAATGTCGTAACTTCGTGAAAGAAACCTAAAATTTCTATATAAAGAATTCAAAGAGAATTTAAAATTTCTACAAAAAATTGTGTAATAAAGTGTTGAGAAAATTTTGAGAAAAAAAAACTCCTAAGCGAAATTGGGGGTGCTGCAGTTCCACAGTGCCTATACGCCAGCCGCCACTGGAATCTACATTTTCAAAAACGAAAATAAAAAAAAACAAAAAAGAGATTTAAAAAAGTCGAAATTCTGAAAGTCGAAAGTCTTAAAAGACTTAAATTTTGACGAGAAGTCGAAATTTTTTTGAATAAATTCTAAATTTTGAAATAAAATAGAAATTTTGATTAAGTACAACTTTTTAAAAAATTTGACATACAAAAATTTTCGCTGTCAAGCTTTCCTAAAAATATAGAATTATAAAAAGAGAAGGAATAAAGAAAAGTCGAAATTATCAGAAGAATCGAAATTTTCAAAAATTTTGAAAAAAGTCGAAGTTTTGGATAAGTGAAAATTGTGTGAAAAAAATTTTAAAGCGAAAGTTTTGAAAAAGTCGAGATTTTGATAAAAAAATTCAAAACTGGGAAATAAAATCGGATGGAAATTATTAAAAAATTCTCGACATTTCGATTTTTTCAGAGAAAGTGAATTTTAGAAACTGGAAATTAAATAATTGAAATGTTTAAGACCTCAAATTTTTCAAAAAGATGAAAATTGAAATTTTCAGTTAGAGTAGAAGTTTTCAAAAGGACAAAATTTTGAAAAAAATATGCAATTTTCGTAAAAGTTAAAACTTTGAAAAGAGTCGAAATTTTAAAAGTGGAAATTTTAGAAAAACACTAAATTTAAAAAGACAAAAATTTCAAAAAAAGCGATAAATGACTAATTAAATGTTCTGTAATTAATCAGTTAAACGGGCTGAAAATTGAAAATATGTACAACCGCAACCATAGACTAGTTTCGGCCTTCCTTAGCCTCATCAGTATGGTACGATGGTTGTATACACTTCCAACTTAAAGCCGTTAGTCTGTCGTATAAGTATCCAAGAGAGTAAACCCCCATTGGGTGACTTGTAACTGACTTTTAACTGTTTATTACACAAACATTTGCGCTATATGCTAATTGAAGCATTCTTCTCTGCTTTAAAGTGACTTTAAAGTCTCGCCGAGGACGTTTGTATCTATGGATGTTGCGATGCAACCCGTGATACAAGTTTTGTCTCATCTGCGTGAACTTTGCAATTGCAATCTAGTTTTCATTAGATTCTAATTAAATTAGATTTCAATTGCATCGTGATAAACTTGTATATATTCGTATATACAAGGCTTATTATCTCAGCAAAAAAAGCGATATTTAAAGATTCGATTTATTTAAACAAATTAAATAAAGTAGTGGCCGTGAAATGGTAAATGTGATCGGGTGACATATCAGTTAGTCCCTAGATACATTTTAACCGCCAAAAAAGGAAGATTTTTTGAACTTACTTCACCAATCGATGATACATCGAAAAAATATATTGATACCGTCGATATATCGGAACGAAAGTATCGATCCAAAAATATAGAAACGAAAATATCGATATTTCTGATACATCGATGTATCGTGTGCATCCCACTTTCAGCTAGGGATGCAACATCGTTCAAAAAAACGTCGATGTTGAACATCGATATTTTTTTTAATGAAACATCGATGTCTCAAACATCGGTTTTTGGTAATGATGCATCGATGCTTTTACGATGTCTTTTTAATATTTAATTACGGGTTTAAGAAGTCAAAATTTCGAAGTGTAGAAGGAACATCAATTAAAAAAGAATTTTATTTAGAAATTTCGAGTTTAACATTAAAATTTCGACTTTTTTCTCAAAATTCCGAGATTAAAATTGAACTTTCGACTTTAATCCCAAAATTTCGACTTTTTTTTTCGAAAATTCAACTTCTTTCTCAAAAATTCGCCTTTAGTTCCGAGATTCTGACCTTTTTCTAAAAATTCCGAGATGAAAGTCAAATTTTCGACTTTAATATCGAAATTTCGGGTGGAGGTAAACCCGAAAATTCGAATTTTTTTTTAAGTTTCGAGAAAAAAAATGGAAATTTCTACGGTAGTCTTAGAACGCCGAGAAAAAAGTCACTGTTTTGCGATTGTAATCAAAATTTTGAGAAAAAACTCAAAATTTTGCCTTTAAACTCGAAGTGTGCAAAACATTTTTTTTTTAAATTAATGGCCTTTCTATCCTCAATTTTCTTAATGATTTGTTTGGATGTGACAGTTATTTTTCTTTCGAATTTAAATTTAGATTTATTTTTCTTCCGAATTTAAATTTAGATTTATTTTTCTTCCGAATTTAAATTTAGATTTATTTTTATTTATTTTTTTCTCAAAATTTTGACTCAAACCCAAAATCTATATTTTTGAACCGAAGATTATGTTTGAAGATTAAAATTTTCAAAAAATAAGTAGACATTTAGAGATTATGGCCAAACATTGGAGAAAAAAATTCAACATTGAAAAGTTAAATCCAAAATTTTAAAAATGTTCACTTTAACCTCAAATATTTATAAAACATGTTCGGATTTCCGATAAAAATTTAAGATTAAACTCAGGATTTAAAGAAAAGGTTCAAATCTCGAGAAAACTAATATTTATAAAAATAAACAGATTGTAAAAATGTCAAAATTTTTAAAAGAGCCAAAATTTTGAAAACAAAATTACAATTTTGAGAAACTTCGAAAATTTTGTAAAGACTAAGTTTTGAAAAATCCTAAAATTTTTATGAAATATTAAGTTTTGATAAAATTCTTTTTAAAAATGACAGGCAAAATTTTGTAAGAATGCCAAACGGTATAAAAGTCGGAAAATACCGAATTTTGAAAATTTTGTCAAAAGAATTCAAAATTTTTACACTTCATGAACTTCGACTAATCAAATGTTAATTTAAAATTCGTCTGGTTAAAATATTCAATTTTTTCGAAAATTTCGACTTTGAAAATTCAAATATTTTTGAAAATTTCTTTTCTAAAAATTCTAAACTTTCGAAAAAGTCGAAATTTTAACTGACAAATTTTGAATTAACATTTTAATAGTCGAAATTCATAAAATTTTAAATTTTCAATACGATTTCCAAAAATGTGGAAATTCTGAAAAATTCGATATCTTAGAAAGAGTTGCAAATTTGAAAAATATTAAAAAAATGTCAAGGCAACATTTTGAAAAAAAATTGAGAAAATCTAAATTTTCAAAAAAAGACGAAATTTTTGAAGTCGTACTAATTTAAATTGAAAATTATAATTTTGAATAGAGTAAATATTTTCAAAAAAGGTCGAAATTTTGGAAAACAGTCAAAATTTCAAAAAAGGACAAACTTTTGAAAAAGTCTAAATTTTTAAGAAAATTGGAAAATTTCTAAAATTGTTTAAATATTTAAGAAAAATTATTTTTTTTAATTAAAAAATAAAATTTTGAAAAAGGCTAAAATGTTTGTAAAGTCGTTTTAGTTTAATTAAAAAAATGTAACTTTGAAAATTAGCATTTTCAAAAAAAAAAATTCGAAATTTTCAGAACCAGACAAAAATTTTAAAAATAGGCGCAATTTTGAAAAGAATTTTGTATTTTAAAAAATCTAAATTTTGCCAATAGTCAAAATTTTGAAAAAAAATAATCGACAATTTAAAAAATTCCGAAATTTTCAAAAAAAATATTCGAAATTCGAAATTTGTTATAAAAAAGCCAAATCTTCAATAAGTTTTGGAAGTTTAAAAAATAAAGGAATGTTTAAAATGTTGAAGACATTTAAAAAAGAAATAAAATTAAAATTTAAAGAAATTAAAGCTCAAAATTTTGAAATCTTTATCTAAATTTAAATTTTCCTAAAAATTAAAAAATTTTAAAGAAAAAGGTCAAAATTTTAAAAAAAGCTCGAACTTTTTAAAAAAGTCAGAATAGATTTTGTTAAAACTCCAAATTTAAAAAAAAAATCGGAATTTTAAAAAAGCAAAGTGTTGAGGAAACATATTTTTGAAAGTCTTTGATGAATTTAAAATTTTCAAAAGAATTCGAAATTTTTATAAAACGAAATTTTGAAGAAATTCAAAATTTTCGAAAATATCGAAATTTTGAAAAACAGACGAATTTTGAGAAAATAATCGAAATTTTGAAAAATATCGACATTTTCATAAAAAGTTAAAATTTTCAGTAAACAGTCAAGATTTATAAAAAATGTAATATTTTGAAAAATTCGAATTTTGTAAAAAAAGTTATTAAAACCGAAGATTTGAAAATTAAACCTAGAATTTATAAAAATAAAATTTGGAAATTTGGTGTAAAATTTAAGGAAAAAATACTTGATTGAGGAAAATCTTAAATTACAAAAATATGCAATTTTCAATTAAAGCACGAAACACGTATTCAGAATTTTTACTTAAAAATTGACGACTTCTAGAAAATTTGTAATATGGAAATTCGAGCCGAAATTTTGAGAATTCTATTTCGGTTTATTTGAAAATTTTTAGTTTTCGCTCGAAAATTGGTCTATTTCTAAAAATGTTTATCATTTGTCTAAAAATTTCGACTTTTTTTTCCAGAGGTTTGGAATTAAAATACAAAATAAAAAATTAAAAAATCGAAAAAAGTAAATTTGTGGAAAAAAAATTATTTTAAAAAGAACTGAAAATTTGAAGTTTAAACTAGAAATTTTGATAAAGATAAGAATTTTCTTTTTGCCTGAGAATTTAAACTGACAGATACTAAATAAATAATAAATAATTGTGAATTTAAAATCGAAAATTTAACAAATTCAGTTAATGTTTTCGAGTTTTATATTAAATATACTCGAAAAACTTTTCTTAAAATTTTCATATTTCTTTCAAAATTTGGGCTTTTTTTATAATTTGCGAAATTAAATTACCTAAACTATGAATTTTCAAATAATTGCATTGCATTGCAAATTTAACATTAATTTGTTAAATATACACTGCTGCCATCGGGTGATTAGTTATAAAATTGTGTGGTCGTTTGCCCCATCAATTCAGATGAAGCTACTTCTATGGCGATGCGATACATCGATTTTTCAAATATCCTTTATAAACTGAACGATGTATCGATATTTTTTATGCTTTACCATCGATGTTAAAACATCGATGTTTACAAGCGATACATCGATGTTTATAACAGAGGCGGCTTTTGGGGGTGGCGAGGAGGGCAACCGCCCGAGGCCTCGCTCTTGCAGGAGGCCTCGCGTACTCGTGCGATAGTAGGAATTCTATATGCATTATAAAACTCGACTCGCTGCTCTCTTGCGTGGTAGTAATCGCGCTGATATCTGTCTCCTTCGCTCCAATGAATGTTTCTTTCCTTCTCTTTCACATGGACGAAATTTCGTACCAGTGCCACAAGTGCTGCCAACTGCAAGGGCCAAACAAAGCCTGATAGTACTCCATTTTCTTCGTGTTTACAATTCGGGGAATTCCCGTCTTTCATTTCACCTGTCAACTGTCGTTGGGTTATGCTTTTATATTAGAGCAGCCATCATCATTTCTGAATCCCTGATTCTTTTAAGACATTAATGCACCTTAATTTATCATGATTAATAAATAATTTATTATTTTGAGTATTTATAAATTTTTCTTAGTTTCCAATAAACAATTTTAAAAGTCTAAATTTATTTATTTATAACTTTACATTTCTCGTCAAACAACATCATTAAAACTCATGGGCGTAGGCAGGATTTCGTTCAGGGAGGGGCAAGAATTATTTTGAAAAATTGATAAAAAAAAACATGAAAAGATTTCGATTGAGTATATGCATATTTTCGTTTAACTTCATGAACTGTTGTTTCAAATTTTCAGATTAACCTTGAAATTTGAAAATAAAGCCAAACTTTGCGAAAACAGTCAGAAAACTGAATCTAAAATAAAAATCTAACCTTTTGGAAAATTTCAAAAACTATCAAAATCTCGAAGATTTCGAAAAATAATGATTTTTCAAAAATATCGTCGAAATGCCGAGGAAAAGGTTGAAATCTCTTGAAGAAAAGTGAACATTTTCAAGAGAAAGTTTAATTTTGAGAGAGACGAATTTCGAGAAAAAAACGAATTTTGGGAAAAAGTTGGAATGTTTAGAAAATCGTGTTTAAAATAAAATCCCAATCTTTCAAAAATCTCCAAAAATGTCAGAAATTCGAAGGAATTATATTTTTAAAGGTGCAGTTTAGTAAAAAAAAGACATAATTTTCAGAAAAATTTGAAGTACGACTCAAAATTTCCAGAATAAGGCAAATTTTGAGAAGCATGAAATATTCGGAAATTTAAATTAAACAAAAATTCAGAAAAAAAACAGAATATTAAAAAAAAGAAAGTTCAATTTTGGGAGAAAAAAGTAAAACAAAGTCGTAATTTCGAAAGTAACGAATTTTGAGAAAAAAAATCCCATTTTGGGAAAGGGTTTTTTAGAAAATCAAAATTGAATAAATCCCAACGTTTTGGAAGAACTCGAAAAATGCTGAAAATTTTAAAAATTTCAAAGGTCAAATATTCTGAAAAAATTCGCAATTTCCAAAAACACTTTTTCGAAATTTTTACTTTTTTATTCTAATTTTGACATAATATTTAAATCTTAATAATCGCATTTTGAAATAAAAGCCAAAATTTCGAAAATAAGGCGAAATATGAAGTTGAAATTTCTGGAGTCAAATTTAAAAAAGTCAAAATTTAAACTAATTTTAAGAGAAAAATTTAAAATTTTTAGCAAAGTTGAATATCAAATTTTAATATAAAAATCGATCGTTTCGAGAAAAAGACAAATTTTAAGAAACCTGTCAAAATTTTTGAAAAATCAAATTCCAAAAGATCAAAATCTTCAGAAAAACCTGACAGCCGACATTTCTAGAAAAACTACTAAGTGAAACATCAAGGACCAAAATTTTCCAGAAAAATTTCAAACTTTAAGAAAAAGTACAATTTTGAGAATACGTTTATGAAAAGAACGAATCTTGAAAAAAAGTCAAAATTTTAAGAAAGATACAAATTTCCAGGAAAATATTCAGATTGGGATTTTAGGATAAATTTCAAATTTGCAAAAAAAGACAGATTTTGAGAAAAGTATCCAAGTTTCGATTTTTTTAAATTCGTATTTTACTGTAAATTTTGATTTTTTTTCCTTGAAAAACAAAAAAAAAGATTGAAATTTTGAGAAAAAAGTCGAAATTTAGTAAACATTCTTCAGAGGGAGTCAAATTTTGTCAAAATTTTGGAAAAAGGACAAATTTTGAGAAAAATGTAATTTCTAGAATTTTCTCTTGACCGCTTTAATCAGGCAGACATGCGTCCTGATCTGCCCTCCCTCAGAAAAATGTCCACTATTGAGATAAACGTCGACATTTTGAGAAACAAGTTGTATTTTAGTTATAAACCATTCCAGAGAAAATTTTGTCGAAATTTTTCGTTTGTTTATAAAATTTCTAAAAAAGTAAAAACTAATAATTTCCAGATAAATCTAATTATTAAAAAATCGATCAAATTTTGAGGAAAAGGGTAAATCTTGATAAATAAATAAAAATTTTCAGAAAATCAAAATTTAAAGGAAAGTCGTAATTTCCGGGAAAACGAATTTTGAGAAATGGTAGAATTTCGAAAAATAATGTTGAGGTAAAAATTTCAAATTTTGACTAAAGTCGAATTCTGAGAAAAGAAATCGAATTTTAGGAATAAATTTGAAATTTCGAAAGAAATTTATGAAAAAAGACGAATTCTGAGAAATAAGTCGAAATTGCGAGAAAATGTCAATACCTTAAAGAAGGACGAATTCTATCGAATGAAAATTTTTTAGATAAAGTCTTCTCAGTTGAATATAAATTTTCGTTTAACTGCATGAGCCAGAGGAGAGCAAGCGCCCTACTCTGCCCTATGTTATAACTAAAAAAGATCACCTGCCCGGGGCCTCGCAATGGCTAAGGCCGCCCCTGGTTTTTAAAACATCGAACAATCGTTTGCATCCCTACTTTCAGCTCTTGCTATTATTTCAATTAAAAATGACGTACCTCATTCGTTAAATTATTATGATTTAATCAATGATTTTAGTCTTAGAAAAAGTCGCAAACATCATTTCTGAATCCCCTGATTCTTTTAAGACATAAATGCACCTTAATTTATCATGAGTAATAATTTTTTATCTTTGTGTTTATTAATTTTAAAACTATAAATTGATTCATTTCTAACTTTGCATTTCTCGTCAAACATCATTATTAAAACTAATTCCACAAAGGCAAGAGCCTCGCAAAGATCTACCCGCCCGGAGCCTCGAAATTTCTAAGGCCGTCCCTGCTTGTGTCATCAGAAATCGAATGCAGAAAGAATTTTGAAAATCTAACTTACTATATTATTTTTATCTATTTTAGCCTTTTTCCCTGCTTTTGCCGTGATATAATATTAAAATTAGTAGTGACAGTATTGCCAGAACCTATTTTTAGTCGAATATTTTATTTAACAGACAAAAGGAACTTTTTTAAACTGTGCGGCCAGCTTAAAAATTTTTGGTTTAAAAGTGGCCCTTGATCCTAAACGACTTGTCGACCGCTGCGCTGTAGGATTATGTTCGTAATTTAAATTGACCGCCGCTTGGAAAGTTTCTGTTGGTGGCCATGGAGGGCAGCAGTTTTAGAACAGTTATCGCGTGTTGTCAAGCCAGCCATATTGTAAATTACAAAATCATTTTCTTTGTGGTGAGTAGAGCGATCGTATCAAACGAACGAAAAGTATTAAAGGTATTCATTTTTAGAATTGAATAAGAAATGTATGACAACTCTAGAATATCTGTCGATTAATGAATTAACCCGCTGATTATTAAGGTAAATAATATTTCAGTAAACAAGTAGTGGAAAGAAGCGCAGTTTGGCTGATTTTTGACATCTTATAGAAGCCATTTTAATTTTTAAAAATATCAATATCTATTATTATTTCCATAATCAAACGTGAAAATTTAGCTATGTAATAGGTGAACGATTCGGTTTTCTTATGTTTTGGATGTTATTTAAATAGTGTAAGAAATAGATCTATTTTTAGAAAGTAACCGTAAACCTGTGCCTTCTGTTAAACTGACCTTAAAATGTTATCGTCCCGATTTAATCTTGTGATATGTCATTCGATTGAATTTATTCCAGAGTACCAGAAGTGTTCCTAACCAGCATCGTATTAACGTTAATTTCGTCTACACATTGTAGAAGACAAAATAATTGGGTTTTATAAACCCTATTTTTATTACAAGCAGAGAGTATTTTGTATTACAGTTATGATGACGGACACACTTTCTACCAATCATCATACTCTACTACCCTTATCAGGGAAAGTGTAAGTAAACTATTGTTGTTTTTAATAGTTATCTTGCTAAATATTTACAATTTTTGTTTATTTGCAAGTGAAGTTGGTAATTCAAGGTTGCTGTTGCAACTTATTTGCTTGTCATATTATTTATTAACTTTTAATTTAATTACCACATCAGTTTGAACATTATTTTTAACTTGCTTTTAGTGATCTTGACCCCAAAATGGATGACCTAGGGTGGAAAGCAAAATTAAAAATTCCACCAAAGGACAGAAGAATACAGACTAGTGTAAGTTTTTTTTTAAATATATGTTTGTATGAATTAAGCTTTGTTTTAAACATTAACATTTCATTGATACTTTAGTATTTATTTTTTGCTTTGCTAATTGGAGTTTTGGTAGAAGTCTAATATAAAAATTATTAAAAGTGGATTACATGAATAATTGTTATCTGAAAGATTGCGAATATTATCTACAGCTGTATAAATTGCAGAAAATAACATTGGAATGTTAAGTGATTTCATAATTTGTTTTTTTATATCAAAAGATTACATTCTTTATAAAATATCATTTTTGACTTACTTTATTTCATTTTCTTTTATGTTATATTTTCACTGTTCATAAGTAGAGGAAATGAATATTATTAGGTTGTTTTTTTTTATTTTTAAACTTTTTTGGAACCAAATCAAGTCTTTAAAATTTAACACAGTTCCCTGCTAACAGGATAAGTTTAAAGTAATAAAGTTGTTTCTCTTTTTTTTTTTTTGACATGGAGCATATGTGCAACATACTATATGCACATTGGTCAGCTGTAGTATACAGCTAACTTTCACCTGTTTGTAAAAGTAACACATTTGAAATTAACTTTTTATTAACCCCTTTCGCGCCGAAGACCGTATATTCCCGTGTTAAAAAAATGTGACACATAGTCAAAGACTGCATTTATCGGAATTATTTTTTTAATTTAGTACAATATTCTTGCAGAGACGTCGATTATCGTACTTTTCCAGTAAATGTATGCTATAACAACGAAGACCATATGATTCTGTAAACCTCGAAAACTGCTCGCCTTATGGGCCTACTTAAAAATAGGAAAACAGCACGTCACGAAAGGGTTAAAAAAATATGTAAAAATTGCTTATCATTTTGATGATATAAAGTTCCTCAATAACCAAATAGACATTGATAAAGCAGTTAGTTTTGATTATTTTAAAGTGTCAGTTATATTAGTGGATCCTATAAATGGTTGTCAGTGGTGTACCTAACTGGTCTAGTCCCCAATTTGCGGTTTCTTTCAAGTCGTTCAAAATTGATGTAATTTTTTCTACAAAACAGGGTGCATATCTTTACAGTTTTTGTTTATTAATAAAAATTAGGGATGTTATCGAGCTCTGTAACTGTAACCGAAACTGTTGGATATGTGAAATAAAAAAAAATCTGAATCTATAACTGAATCCGATATGAATATTTCGCATAATTTAAGATGTTATTTGAAAAAATTTTGATAATTCTGACAGTGACTTTTTTTTGGTCGAAGACAAACTCTCTGGTATGTTGCCTGACCTCACTGAGTATTACTATGACCACTACTTTCTTTAACTGAAATAAAATATTTTTTATCGTATCAATGAAATTTAAGTGTCCTTAAAATTAAATCTTTATTAATAATTATTAACCTCACAATATTTAGCAGCTTATAATAACTTCAGCAGCACATAATACGTTAGTTACAATTATAATAGGTTATTTACCTATCATAACACCCTAAATACAAATTTCATTTTAAAAGTTTGTTGATTTTTTCATGTCATCGTTGTCAATGATACGATAAAGCTTTGAATGCAACTCAATTATTTGCGATTTAAACAATCTCTGACATGGCCAGACGTCCTTGATTATTATAAATCACATAATAATCTCGTTACATTAATAGCTGTAATTTCTACATTTTCCAAAATTTAGATTTTTTGAAATTCTCACCTTTTTAAATTTTTTATCGTTTTTAATTTTGGCTTTTTGTGAAAACATGAATTTTTAACAAAATATCAATTTCATTTCAAAATTTCAGCTTTTTTATCAAAATTTTGACCTATTTCAAAATTTCGGTTTTTTTAAATGTTTGACTTTCAAATTTGAACTTTTCCAAATTTCGCTTTTTTTGAAAATTTTGACATTTTTCAAAACTTTACTTTTCAAGAATTTTAGATTTCTTTGAAAACTTGACAATAAAACTTTTGATAATGTTGGGTTTTTTAAAATTTTGGATTTTTTAAAAAATTGGATTTTTTAAAAATTTCAATTATAGTTCAGAATTAAACTTTTCGCAAAACTTCGAATTCTTGTTAAAATTTGGTCTCTTTTTAAAAATGTTAACTTTTTTCAAGATTTTGACTTTCAAAATGTTTACTGTTTTTAAAACTTTCGATTTTTTGTTTCAGTTGTCTTCGAAAATCTCCTTTTTTGAAATTTCAACCTTTTGAAAATTTAGCATTTTTTTTAAATCTAACTTTTCTGAAAATTTCGATATTTTTTTTGCAAAAATTTCTACTCCTTAGAGGTTTTACTTTTTTAAAAGTGGAGTTTTTTTTTTAAGGCTCCGACTGTTTAAACATTTTGACTCTTACATTTTCGCTTTTTTGAAAATTCCGACATTTTTCAAAACTTTACTTTTCGAGAATTTTAGATTTCTTTGAAAGCTTGACAATAAAACTTTTGATAATGTTGGGTTTTTAAAAAATTGAATTTTTTAAAAATTTCGATAATAGTTCAGAATTAGACTTTTCGCAAAATTTCGAATTCATGTTAAAATTTGGACTCTTTAAAAATGTTAACTTTTTTCAAGATTTTGACTTTCAAAATGTTTACTGTTTTTAAAATTTCGATTTTTTGTTTCAGTTGTCTCCGAAAATCTCCTTTTTTGAAATTGCAATATTTTTTAATTTCGACCTTTTGAAAATTTATCATTTTTTTAAATCTCGACTTTTCTGAAAATTTCGACTTTTCTAGAAAATTTCGATATTTTTTTTTTTGCAAAAATTTCTACTCCTTAAAAGTTTTTACTTCTTTGAAAGCGTGGTTTTTTGAAGGCTCCGAATTTTGGCTCTTAAATTTTCGACTTTTTTTTAAAAAAAATTTCACCTTTTTCAAAATTTTTATTTCTTTGAAAATTATATTTTTTAAATTTTGACTACTTTTTTAAATTCCAACTATTTCAAGATTTTGATTTATTTGAAAATTTTCTTTGCGAGACATTTTTTGAAATGTCGATTTTTTGAAAATTTTTGTACTATAACGTCGTGATGATTCCTTAATAGTTTTTTTTTTTAAATTTCGACATTTTTTTCTTAAAATTTATTTTTGTTGTTGAAGTTTTCGATTAAATTATTTTAATTATGCAAAACCTAACTTTTAAAAACTGCAATTCATTTAAAAATTTCTACTTTTCTGATGGTTTTGGCTTTTCTTCAATATTTTTTTAGATTCTTTTAAATCTAGACTTTTTGAAATTTTAGAGAATTTTTCAAAATTTCAACTTTTTAAAAATCTTGAATTATTCTTGAAAATTTCTTATCTTTTCAAATTTCCGAATTTTTTGGAAATGTCGATTTTTTCAAGATTTTTTTTTTTTTTAATTTAACTTTTCATTAAAATGTTGACTTTTTTTTTGAAAATTATCACTTCAAAATATTAGATGCTATCAAAGTTTTAACCTTTTTAATAGATATTTTTGAGTTTCAAAATTTGCAACGTTTGGTTTGTCAACATTTTTGAAAATATCGACTCCAACATTTTGTCTAATTTTCAACATTTCGACTTGTTTTGAAAAGTTGACCCTTTTAAATTTTCATACCGTTTGATTCAAAATTTCAACATTTTGAAAAATTTTAAGTTTTTAGAGTTTCTATATTTCAAAACATTGACATTTAAAAAAAAATTAACTAATTTTTCAGATTTCGACTTTGTTTCAAAATTTTTTCCTTCTTTAAATTTTTAGTTTTTCGAAAATTTTGAATTGAAAAATTTTCGATTCTTGTTTAATTTAGAATTTTTTTTTTAATCGCGACTACTTTTCAAAATTTTACAAGTGGAGTGCTTCCACCAATACAGAATTTTTTGAGGGTTCTTGGGCCCGCGGAGATAAAAAATCGATGATAAACAGCATTGCTTGCTTCCCTTATAAATTCACAAAACTTAAGACTTATATTTAGTGATTAATCATCGTTTCTTTTCAAAATAATCCGCACTGTTCCCAATTTAAAATTAATTTTCTTCTTAAAGACGATATCGGTATCGCATATTTTGTATTTTCGAATACGAATTTGGATTTTTTTCCTAAAGTCCTGCAGATCTTTTCTCCTTTTTCTTTGTAAAACTTATAATCTGAAAAATGGTAACCCAAAAAAATTTAAAATCTAAAGATTTCTTAATTTAGGTTAATTATTGAAAATTTGTTATTTCGTCTTTAATTTAAAAAGTTCCATGCTACACTCCCAAATTTTGGTAATGAAGTTTGAAAGTTACTTTTAAAGTAGACATTTCGAGAAAATATTAGGCTGCCTAAACATTTTGGAAATGTTCAGATTGGTCTTAAAATTTTAAGTTTCAATTTGGCAAAAGGAAGTACTTCGACTCTTAATTTAAAATTGAAAATGTCGACTTTTAAATCAAAGTTTAGGAATTTAAAAAATAAGCCGAAATTTAAACTTTGCATTTAAAATGTCAGCCGATTTTTAAAGGACTAGTTTAATATCTAAATTTCGAATTTATGAATTATGAGCACCATATTTAATTTTCCAGGCATTTTTAGAATTTTTAGCGTCCCTTTTTCTACGTTCAAAACTAAACGTATGCTCACAAAATCGCATTAATCAAAAAATGGTTACTTAAAAATTAGACGAAAACATCAAAAAATACCGCCTCAAAGTCCCCCATCGCCCACGCTAGGTGCTGTATATAATATCCTGATTTAAAATTTAAAGAGAATAACCGAAATTTCGGTTTTGGCCAAGTTTTGGCAGCAGCTTTAGTTTCAGCTGAAACTTCGGTTAAATATTCATTTTAAACTTGAAATTTTTAGAAAAAACAATCAAACTTGAGAAAAACCCCAAATCCACCAAACTGAGTTCAAAATTTAACTCCAAATTTGGATTTTCAAATTGAATTTTTAGAAGTAGTGATTTTCAGCTTTAAATGGAAAACTTTTCAGCAAAGTAGAAATTAAGTAAAAGGTTCAAAATTCGTACAATTAATTGAATTCCTATTTATAAATTCTAGAAGTTTAATATTCAAGCTTAAACTGAATACTTTTCGGTGAAGTCGGAATTTGGGGAAAAAATCGAAATTTATAATAATAATATTTTAAAATTTTCGAATTCAAAATTTAAATACGGAATTTCGAGGAAACGTCCAAAAAGGAGTAAAATTAATTACAAGCTTAATTTTTGAACGAAATTTCAAGAAAAAGGTATATGTACATTTCGAATTTAAAAATTAAAGTTGAAACTTTTGGATTAAGGTCTAAGTTTTGGAAAATCAAATCAACATTTATAGAAAAAATTACACGTCGTTGAAAGATTGATTCAAAAATCTTAAAAATTGCAGGTTTAAATTCGGAATTTGAAACGAAACTCGACTCTTAATTTATTTAATGGAAAAATGTGAGTTTTTTCTCAAATTTTCAAATTTCATATCGAAATTTTTTATACCTAACTCGAATATTCAAATTTCTGGTGACATAAGACGACTATTTGAACGAGTCTGAATTTTAAGTAAGAGTCAATTGTCTGGAAAAACTCTTAAACTTCGAGAAGTGCAAGTTAAAAAAATCAATTTTGGAATTTATAAAAAATCAAGAATTCAACAAATTAATTCAATAAAAAGCTTGTTGAACATTTTAACCTTTTCTTGAATTTTTGAGAAAAAGTCGAATATTGTTGTTGGCAATAAAAAAATGTAATTAGATAAAATGGAAATTTTGCGAATTATTTTTACTTGCATCTCAGGAACTTTTTTCTGCAAATTTTGACAACTTCCGCAAAATTCTTTAAGCTTGTAATATATTCTTTTTTATTTTCTTTCGAGTTTGAATTGAAAACTTCGAGTAAAACGGTCTAAATTTAGATGTTTTAAGAAAAAGGTCCAAAGTTTTTAGTAAGTTAAAACTTAAAAAATCAATCTGAATTCATTACAAACCATTCTACTTTATTCTAATTATTTTAAGTAATTTTTGAACTTTCGAGCAAAATTTGGATATTCGAGGTTTTAAATTATATTTTCATCTGAATTTGAGATTTCAGTTTCTTTAAACAAATTTTATTTTTGAAATTTAATTCTGTTCCAAAATTTTCAGTGTGCAGTCAAGTTTTTGTAGACTAAGCCGAAATTCATAACAAATCCAGATTGTTTGAGGACAGGTTGGAAGTTTCAATAGGTGTTGAACTTTTAAGACGAAAATAAAATTTATTAAAAACAGCGCTTGAAAGAAAAATTTTCTGCGAGAAAAATTCAAAATTTTAGGAAAAGCTTGGAATTCAAAGTTTTTTATTGGACATTTTTACTTTTTTCCATAATTTTGTTAAGTGTCGATGTAATTTTGACTTGCACTTGCAATTCTTTTCTTGAGATGTCAGGTAAAAAGTTGAAAATTTGAGAAAGTTGAAATTGAGAAATTTTGAGGTTGAACCCTGAAGTTTAAAAAACGACATTTTTCGAAAACAAAAATTGGGAAAATCTAATTTAAAAAAGTAGTTACAAAAAAATACATTTTGAAGATTCCTTTTTTTAAAATAGACTTTTCATTTTTTTTTCTAATTTCAGTTTCTTTATTATTTTTGTAATGTTTAGGTGGGTTCATTAATGTGATGGTATGATGGTGGCTTTATTTTATTTTTGTAACTATTATATTTAATCATATTCACGTCTTTGTTCTTTAAGCTTGATCTGATAAAATATATAAAAAAAAATGATGAAATTTGGATTCCCCTTCATAGTATATGGTGAATGACAATTCTCATTTTCTGATTAAAGTAATAATAGCGTCAAATGTAGATTCTTAAATACTCAGAACACAACCCTTTATACATTTTTCAGGATGTAACCGACACGAGAGGAAACGAATTTGAAGAATTCTGTTTGAAAAGAGAGCTGTTAATGGGTATTTTCGAAAAAGGTTGGGAAAAGCCTTCGCCCATTCAAGAAGCATCCATACCTATCGCCTTATCAGGCAAAGATATTCTTGCTAGAGCGAAAAATGGAACTGGTGAGTTTTTGTCGACTACTTTTGCATATTAGTAGACCTAATTCAAAAATTAATTTTGTTATTGGGGGGACAAAATATGCTAAATAATTAACTTGGAAATTTATTCTTCACATCACATAGATACTTCAGTATGTGAATGCTATAAATTTCCTAAATACATATTTAAATGCGTATATGTAATTGGCAAAGTTCGCAGTAAACGGGTCATCCATAGGGCACTTTTAAATTAAATGATTTTAAACAGAATCTGAAATTCCTGACATAATTAAAATGTAATCCCTTTATAACTAGGACTGGATTAAGACCTAATTAAGTTTTCAGTGGAACTTTTGAGAGGCAGGTAATAGCATGGGGCTAAGGAATCAATATTTTAATGATTTTTGTATATCTTTTAAAATATTGTGTATAGGTTTGCTCTCGAAATAATTTAGTCTTGAATTTCGAATTTTTGACTTTGAAATTAGACGTTTTGAGAACAGATTCTTTTGGATTTCATATTTTTCCAGCTTTAAACGTGGAGTTTCATTTTCAAATGTGGAGTTTCATCTTCAAATCTGAAATTGCGGGAAAGATTTTGTCTATAAAGTAGGGATGTTAATGGAGCTCTGTAACCATATCGAAACTATCGGATATACGAAATAAAAAATATCCGAATCCCTAACCGAAGCCGATTGCTAATTTCAGTTGACGAATGTTTTTTTGTCAATTAAAATTATGAGACAAAGTAGTTTGTATGTCACCTGACCTTACCACTATTGCCACGGCTACTAATTTAACGTGTTAATAAATTGATTATATTTTTAATTTCGATATTTTTCCAAAATTTCCACTTTAATATTTTAATATTTTTTTAATTTCGACTTTTTGTGAAGATATGATGAATATTTCTCAACATTTTGACTACTTCAAAAGTTCAACTTTTTTTTATTAAAATTCCGACTTATTTCAAAATGTTGCCTTTTTAAAAATTTCGACATTTTTCAAAACTTTTACTTTTCAAGAGTTTCAGATTTCTCTGAAAATCTATCAATAAAATGTTTTGGTAATGTCGAGTTTTTTGAAGGGTTGAATTTTTCCAAAATTGCGATTTTATTTAAAAATTTCAACTTTTTGCAAAAATTTGATTTTCGCTCTTTTTAAAAATTTGTACAGTTTTTGAAAGTTTCAACTTTTTTGCTTACTTTGTTTTCCAAAAAGTTACTTTTTTTAAAATTTCGTTGTTTTACAAATTTCGACCTGAAGTTTGGGTTTTTTTTTGAAAATTTAGTATTGTTTGTTGAAAATAGCTTTTCTGAAAATTTCGACTTTTTTGCAAAATTTACACCTTTGGCAAACCCTCACTTTTTTGAAAATTTCACCTTCTCAAAATTTAACTTTTTTTTGAAAATTTTAACTTTTTTTTAAGAAATCAAAATTTCAATTACTTTTTTAATTCCAGTTATTTTAAAATATCGACTTTATTTGAAAATTTTCAATTTCTGTTTAAATTGCAACTTTTTAAAGTGTTGATTTTTAGAAATTTTTTGCTATGATTTTTATGAAAACTTCGACTCTCAAAATGTCGACTCTTTGATTTTAACTTTTTTTAGAAATCTTGGATTTTCTAAATTTCTAAATTATTAAAAAAAATTAACCATAACTTTTCACTTTTCAAAATTTCGATTTGTTTTGAGAACATCGATTTTCTGACAATTTTGGCTTTTCTTAAATATTCAGACTTCAAAAATTTAGGATTTTATTAAAAATTTAACTGATCATTTTGTAAATTTTCTCAACATTTTGAGTATTTTTGAAATTTTGAATTATTTTACAAAATTTCAACTTTTAAAAATTCTAACTTTTTGAAAATTTCTTATTTTTTCAAATTCATGAATTATTTGAAAATTTCGACTTTTTCAAGATTTTGACTTTGACTTGTTTTTGAAAATCAGGATTTTTACTTTAATTTCAACTTTCCATGAAAATCGTGACATTTCAAAATTTCGACTTTTTTTTTTTTAAATTATAACTCCAACATTTTAACCTTTATTAATATTCTAAACTTTATTGATATTTTAACCCTTTTTAAAATTTTCGAGTTTTTTTACACAATTTGCGACTTCAAAATTAATAATTTTTCTGAAACTGTACAACTCTGGTCTATTTTTCAAAATTTTGACTTGTTTTGAAATTTTGAAGTTTTTTGAAAACTTTGGCTTATTTTTAAATATTTAACTATTTATTTTTAAAATACTTACATCTTCAAAATTTCAATATTTTTAAAATTTTAACTGTTTCTATATTTCAAAATTTTAACCCCTTTTCATGTCCACTTTTTCAAAATTTGGACTTTTTTCTTCAAAAATTCCCACCTTAAAATTTATTTTTAGATTTTTTTTAATATCGAAATTTTTTAGAAAATCCTGACTATTTCCAAGATTTTACATGTGTTGTATTTGGAGGAATACCTAATTGCTTGTCTTCCTTAGACCAATACCGAATTATCTGAAGGTTGTTGCACTTATGAGGAAAAAGAAAAAAAGTTTGATACATTTGTTTAACAAAATTCCGACAGCATTACCGATTTCCTCTCATAGATTTATAAAACTAAAAAATTTGTATCTAATATTTAATCCTGGTTTTTTTTTCAAAATATTGCCATTTAAGATTAATTTTTTTTTCGAATCGATATCAGTACCCTATATTTTGTAGGTACTTTCGAATACGAATTCGTTATATTACCTTAAGGGGATGAATTGCCAAAAAACACTGATAAACTATCTGTTTTTCATAAACTGAAGTCTAAACACCCATTTTCAAATTTCCAACCTTCAAAAATGAGGAATTTTCATACAACAATACAAATTTTTTTCATCTATTTAACACTTGCGGGACAAATTTTCAAAAATCCTTTCTTATTTGATCTTATTTGAAAATGCAAATTCACAAATATTTACAATCTTCTAGTCAATTTATACTTATGAACGAGCAGCTTAATCTTCTGAGCACACCTCTAATTGAAGCTTTGGACGAGAATTCGAATTGAAATACTCCTAGGAGTCTGTGATCCATGGAGCTTTTTAGCATAACAACGGCTAAACAAATAGCAGCTACAACCGCCGATGATGTAGTCAGTGATGCGAAACCTGGTCTGGTGTTAGCAAATATTTATCGAAACATTGTGGAATTTTTAATATCTGTTGCTTTTTAATCGTTAATAAAGTTTAATAGTTATGAATATTAAAGAATTTTACAAAGTAAGAGTTGGAAATGTCAATTGTTTTACGATGCTTAATTACAACTTTAAAGTATGTGGGCTCAAAGGTCCTCCTTGAGTGCGCCATTATTTTCAATCGTCTGAACGTAAACTGATAAGATTTTTGATTAATGAGTGATTTTGTTTTGTTTTTAAAACACTTCTTTCAATGTGCAATCTCCTAATCTCGAGTTTAAGCTTAAAGTCTCCATAAATTTGAATATTTCTTCTAAATTTCGGTTTGTCTCAAATTTCCGAATTTACATTTACAGTTCTTGTTTTTAAAGTTCTTCAATGGTTAGAATGTTTGATTTTTTTCCTAAAATATCTGCGTTCTTTCTTCAAATTTAGATACATTTCTAGAATATCCGAGCAAGTTGTTTATTTTTTTCAGAATACTCAAGTAAACTCGTTAAAGTTTCAGGTACCATGATATTAAATAACAAGGAAAAAATAATTATTTTTCTTTCCTAAATCCTTTGAATTATTTTTACGTATTCACAAGTGACTCTTTGAATTATTGAATTTATTAAGCCGGTATATTTTCCGTTAGCTGAAATAACTCTAAAATTGTGTCGCCATTATGTTATTTAGGCAAGTTGCACCTTTTTATCTGATATTTACAATTCGTTCTGTATAATTACTCTTTTTTTTTTCAATTTGTTAATACTGTTTTATTTGTATAGGTAAAACCGGTGCCTACAGTATTCCCGTGCTGGAGCAAATTGATCCCAAAAAAGACTGCATTCAGGCGCTCATCATAGTGCCGACGAGAGAACTTGCGTTACAGACTTCACAGATATGTATTGAATTAGCGAAACATATGGACGTTCGAGTGATGGTGACAACGGGCGGTACAAATTTGCGTGAAGATATAATGCGTATATACCAAAAAGTGCAAGTGATAATCGCCACACCCGGTCGCATACTAGATCTCATGGACAAACGAGTTGCCGTTATGGATCAGTGCAAGATATTGGTGCTGGATGAGGCTGATAAGCTTCTTTCGCAAGACTTTAAAGGAATGCTGGATACAGTGATTAAGAAATTGCCTCAAGAAAGACAGATTTTACTTTTCTCAGCTACATTTCCTCTAACTGTGGAACAGTTCATGAAGAAACACTTACGTGATCCCTACGAGATAAATCTTATGGAAGAGTTAACTCTCAAAGGAGTCACACAATATTACGCTTTTGTACAAGAGCGCCAAAAAGTACACTGTCTAAATACTCTGTTCTCTAAGGTAAATTCGATAAATGTGTTTTATTGGTACTTACGATGGTGTTGTTACAGTTACAAATAAACCAAAGTATTATATTTTGCAATTCAACGCAAAGAGTAGAATTATTGGCCAAGAAAATAACAGAACTTGGATATTGCTGCTATTATATTCACGCCAAAATGGCCCAAGCACATCGTAACAGAGTATTCCATGACTTCAGAGCTGGTTTGTGCCGAAATTTAGTTTGTTCTGATTTGTTCACCAGAGGTAAGTTGTATTTATCAATATTTCACCTTAATATTTGCAAAAGGTGCTTATTTTGTGATTTATCTAGATAAATATTATTAGTTTGGAATAAGTATGAATTTTAATTTGGTAAAGTTATTATAAATTTAAATAATTAAAATGCTTTTAACAAATTTTAATATCATTGATTCTTTAAACTTTTTCTTCATGGAATTGTTTGATGTTCAGAAGTATTGATACATTGTCACATTTTCATATTTATTTTGCCTTATTTATTTATTCTTAAATGTAGTTTGGGAATTATCAAAATTTTGAAATAGAAATAAATACTTATTCCTTAATGTTGATTCATACTGATGTTTTTTAAAATGATATATTTTAAAAATAATTACAACAATAATACTTTTATATTAGAAAGTGGAATTTTTGACAAATTGTTAACTAGATACTAACCCCGAAAATAGGCTAATTTTCAGTCGAAACTGTATTTCATTTTCTGGTCTGGTTTTGGCTGAAACTGAAACTTATTCAAACTTTTATGTTCCTCAAATATAGCTTCTAACAGCTTGGCGAAATTTTGACTTTGGATTTAGAATTTATAGAAGAAAAAAAAAGATAATCAGAATAAAATTCTCCAATTTTTGAGTTCAAAAATTTTAACTTTTTGACTTGATATTTTTAGAAAAAAGTTCAAATTTTGGGAGAAAATTTCGAAATTTTTACTTCAAATTTGCAGTTGAAATATCAAAAAAAATTGAAATTTCGATTCTAAACATTAAATTTTGAATTCGTTCGGTAATATTTGAACTGTGATGTCAAATTTTTTTTTGGTTTAGGTTTCACTTATCAAAACTTGAAATTTCAGTTCAGGTTTCATATATCAAAACTTGAAATTTTAACTCATCTGACATTTTCAAAACTTCAAACTGAATATTTCGACTGTTTCTGTGGATATTTCATTTATAAACCTGAAATTTAAACATTTATTGTGGGAAATAATGTTCTATACATTTTAAATTGTAACACTCAAGAACGTGATTTTTCCATATCTATCAAAAAGCAAAAAAAGCCCCTTGAAGCTTCTTAACAAAAAAATTTGAAATCAATCAGTCGAATAATAATCAAAATACCAAAGTTTTGATTTTAATCTAAATTTTGCCTTTTCTAAAAGTTTCTATGCAAAGTCGAATTAGTTAAAACTTTACCAAAATTTTAATTGCTATCGTGAAACTTTCTTTGATAAATTTTAAAATTTTCTTTCCTTTGCTTTTTTATCGAAATTTTAAAACTTAAGCTTTATGGTTTCCCCCAAAATGTGAATGTCAAACCTTAATTTTTTTAAACATTATCTGTTAAAGAATGGACCAAACTTTACCAATAAATCCTAGGACGACTTTTTGCAGAAAGGAACCAACCCACAGATTCTTAAAAAGTTATGTTTTTAGCAGATAGTTCAGAAGTCATAATATTTGCTTTAAAAAAGAACCAGGTCTTATTTTAAAACATAGCACTACCTATTAACTAAAAAATCATTCAGTTGATTGAGCTGGGCAGGTAAAAAAGCTGCACAAGGGATCCAAGTGCTTTGGTTTCTTTCTGCAAAACAAAAAGTTAATATATTGTTTTCATAGGCGCATCTAGAATAGGTTGGGGACGGTATCTGTCCCCCCTTTGTTTTGAGCAATGACTCAAAAATTGATATTCGACTAGGGGAACTTTTTCCAGAAGTTTCAATTTTTTTCTTCAGAATTCGTTCTTATTTGAAATTTCAACAATTTCTTTAAATATCGAATTTTTTTCTGAAAATGCATCTTTTTCCCCAAAATTTGTGATTTCGCATTTTTTTTTACAATTTTGAAATGTTAATTCAAAATTCTTCGTCATTCTTTTTTTAAAAATTACTGTTCCTTAAATTTCGACTTTTTCTGGAAATTTCGACTTTTTCCGAAAATTTCGACTTCTTAAAATCTGACAAAAATTTTGGTTTATTAAAATGTGCCTTTTTCTGAAAATTTGCCCGATCAATTAATAAAAAAGTAAAATTTTTGAAACTTTTCCATTTTTATATAAGGCCATAAATTTGGGGAAATTTTTTTTGGGAATTTCAACACGTTTTTTAAATCCAACTTTTTGAAAATTGTAAGTCATTGTCTTAATACTAAACAGGGTGCAGTGCTCGTTTCCTTCTGCCTTAAACACTCAAGAAAATAAAATATTCCGCCAGCAAATTCCCACAGTTTTCTTGAAATTACGACAGTTTTTGAAATTCCGACAAAATCCTCGAAAATTTGGTTTTTTGCCGCAGTTTTGATGTTTTTTTTTTAAGTCTCGATCTTTTTCTCAAAATTTCGCTTTCTTTTTCAAAATTCGTTTTTGTTTTATAAAGTTTCGATTTTTTCTCGATTTCTTCGAAATTACTGCTGTCTAACTTTTTTCTTGAAATTAGTTTTTTTTTTCAAAATTCCTTTTTCATAACGAGTATTCCAAAAATTTTACATTGAGCGCAAAATTTCAAATTTTTCTCAAAATTTCGTACTTTCCTCGAAATTCATGTTTTTTCGTAATTTCGTCAGTTCTTTTTAATTTGTCCTTTTTTAATTTCGACTTTATTCAGAAAAATTCACTCTTCGGGTTTCTGTGCAAAATTTACACTTTTGTTCTCAAAATTCGCCTTTCCTCAGAATTTGACTAGTTTTTGAAATTCATTTTTTTTACATTTTGTCTTAGGTAGCAAAATTCGACCTTTTTTTTAAATTAAATTTTTTTGGAAAATTTCGAAATTTTTCGCAAAATTTGGATCGTAGTTTGTTGAAGTTACCCCTTCGTCTACGTATAATAAGAGAACTGATTACTTTTTTGAAAATTCCACCTTTTTGAAGAATTAAATTTTTATTGAAAATTTTTACTTATTCCGAAAATTTTGACATTTTAAAATATCCATTTTTTTCACAAAGTCGACCTTTTCCCGTTTGCTTTTCCAAAATTTAATTTTTTTCTCGAAATTAACTTGATTTTGACCTTTTGAAAATTCCCAACTTCTTCAAATTCTTCAAAATTCTGTCTTATTTGGATATATTTATTATTTTTTGAAATTTTTACTTTTTTTATAACTTTTGTGCTTGAACTTCTTTTTTTGAAAATGTCTTATTTTGAAAAAGTTTTTCGAACATTTTGAATTTTTTCAAATGTTTGATCTTATGTTTGAAAATGTTCACCTTTTTTGAAATTTCCGCTAGACATTTCAATTTTTTACAAATTTGAATTTTTTTAAAGTTTTAACTTTGCAAATATCGACTCTTTCAAGTGTGTGATTTTTTTAATACTTTTTTCAAAATTTTGACTTTCTAAAAATAACTTTTGAAAATTTTTAAAAATCTTTCGATTTTTTAAGTATTTCGTCTTTATATTTTAAAAACTTTGAAATTCAAATTTTCCCTTTTTTTTAGTTTCCACTTTTTTCAAATGTTTACTTATTTTATTAATCGCAAGACTTTCTCACTTTCGCCTTTCTTTAGGATTTTGACTTATTTTCTGAATTTTTGGTAAATGTTTACCCAAAATTTAGATCTTCACTTTCTGCCCTTTTTGAAAATACGACTTTTTTTCAAAAATTTCGACTTTTTCTCGAAGTTTCAACTTTTATGTAAATGGCACTTTTATTTGAAAAATTCATTTTTTCTTTATTTTCACCTTTTTGAAAAATTCGATTTTTTTTTCAAAATTTCGCATTTTTAATATTTTCGAACTTTTTTCAGAATTATACTTTTTTTTTGTAAATCATGACCTTTTATCATCAAAATTTCGACTTTTGCTCGAAGTTATAATTTGTTTCAGAATTTGATTATTTCTTGAAAATTTGATTTCTTGAAAATTTCACATTTTTTTTTAAATCTTGACTTCCTGTAAAATTTTTGACAAAGCTTTTTTCTCAAAATTTCGATTTTTTCAAAATTTGGTTTTTTTATAAATATGATTATATTTCAATTTTATTTTTGAAAATGTTGAAATTTTTTCAAAAATTTTGCTTTTCTTTGGAAGTTTCGAGTTTGTATAGTAAATTTGAAAAAAATTACTTATTTCTGGATATTTTAAGTATGTATTTATATGTACTGATAATTTATAAATTTGTGTCAAACTTTAACTATCCATTTCTCAATTCATTTTTTTGGGGTTTGTTCCATTCTGCAAAATGTCATCCAATTATAGTCAGGATTCTGAGGTGATCGGCTGTGACAGAAGTATGATTTTTTTATCGAAAATCATTAGAGTAATTGCCATATTGTCAGTATTAGTTCATACATATTAGCAATGTTAATAAAGGTTTATGAAATATGAAAACTTGCTTTAGAGGCTTCCGATCCAAGTTTGGACATTGTTTATAGTTGTTTGTTGGGTGGCTTTTAATTCATTAATAAAATCGTCACACAGAGTTTAATTAAATAAAATATAAATATTTGCATATTAGTAGACCTAATCCAAATAATAATTTTGGTATTGGGGGGACAAAATATGCTAAAAAATTGACTTGGTAATGTTCCTGATTACAATGTACAATTCTATTGTATAGTGAATGATATATTTCCAAGCACAAAAAACCTTTTTAAAAAGGGTTTTTTAAAAGTCGAACATAATTTTAACATAAAAACATACACAGTAAAGTTTTGCCAAGATGCCTTTTGGCAACGTAATATTATTTTCTGGATGTATATTTGTGCATTCACGCAGTCATTGAGTGTCATCTGCATGCAACAAACCTGCTTGGTCGTTTGTTATTATTAATATGTTCAATTTTTTGCAGGTATTGACGTACAAGCCGTGAACGTTGTGATAAATTTTGACTTCCCAAAAATGGCTGAAACGTATCTACATCGTATCGGTAGGTCTGGCAGGTTCGGACATCTCGGTATCGCCATAAACTTGATAACTTACGATGATAGGTTCACTTTGCATCGCATCGAACAAGAACTTGGTACTGAGATTAAACCGATACCGAAAGTGATCGATCCAAAACTCTACGTTGCATCAAAATTGGATGATGATGATCCAACAGACGAAAACTGAATGGCTGATCATGAATCATATGTACATAGTAGCTACCGAACAACATAACTTTCATTTTCTCATTTACATTTCTCAGAACATAAGTTTCGTTTACATTTTTTATACAAGAATTTATAATAAGGAAGGATAAGTGAAAAGCTCAATAATTTTTGTTATTCGCGGATGCATCATTCTAAAATGAATCATTTCTAGGAAATGTCTATGTGTTATTAGCTGTGTTTTACTGCTGTTGATTGTACATTAGTCAAACATTTCATTTTCCATCAATTAATTTCTATAATTTCAAACTTAGTAAGGCTATAGATGTGATTTTTTATTGCCTTTCTAAATTACTTTCTTCTAATTTCTTAGTTGGCGATTCCAAAAAAAGTGGAATATAAATATGGTCACTTCGCCAAGTAATTTCTGATAATGTTGTATTTAATATAAAATTCAAATGATCATATTTACCTGTACGTTTCTACACTATTCCCTTTTAGTTCTGTCAGTTGATGAATTTTATTTTGCCACTGACAGCATATCAAAAAGTTTTTCTGCAAACAGGAAAAACTTAACCTTGGTGGTGTTCTCTGTGATATAAAATTAACAATCTTGAAATTCGATAATCATCCGTACTTAAGCATATATTTATTTTAGGTATTATATTTTATTAAAATCACTGCTCCAAAGCGATGAAATATTTGGCTAATTTTTCAAAAGCACATTACTTGTTACCCGTGGGCTTTTGAAGCAGTTTTACAGTTTGTATTTATAGTTTTTAAAACTGGACATTTTTGAAATGAAATTTATCATTTGCAAATATTGTTAAATTTTTACTTGTATAACACCTGAATCTCCTGTAATTTAACCATATTTGTTGAATGAGGTGATGATGCATATCTTGGTGAAAAGTGACAAACTCTTAGTGAACCTGGAGAAAAGACTCCCAAGTGTTTGTGGTGAACTGAACTGCATTAATAGTTAAAGAAAAATTGTTGAAATTGCGAGATTTTCTTATAAAATCAAATCAGGAGATTCTCCCCAAACTTAGTTAGCTTTCTAAGTTTGATAGGACAATATATTGTAAAAAAGCAACAAAATTGTGAACATGTCTTAATTATTTACAACTAATTATTTGAATTTTGAAATTGGACATTCAAAATTTTTTATCTTGTGACATCTTTTAGGGTTTATTAAAATTTTACTGTTTGGACACATTTCCAAATTTTAACAAGATAAAAACTTGGCTAATATGCCAAAGTGATACTAAAGACTTTAATTTGGGGGGAATTTATATTATTTATATTCAGAAATAGCTGTTTTATGTATGCCAAAATTGATTTTGCTTAACAGATTCCTTATTCATTTCTATATTTTTTCAAAGGGGTAACAAATTTTTGCATACATTTAACACCAATTATTTTGTTATAAAAAAATTGTAAAAAATGTGAAGGCTTTTTACAACTAAAATTTATTGCAATTTGTGTGCAATACACCGCAATTGGAAATGTTCTTACTGACTTGTTTGAATTTCATTGTAAAATGTGTCAATGATCAACAGAAAAACTGAAAATAAAGAGCCTTCCACCAATTTGGTTTTATTTTGTCATTTCTACTTACTTTAATTTCACTTATGCGGGAATATGTGAATATCAGTGGCATGGTATTGTGTTATCCATGAAAGCCAGTATTTCATCCCTATATATATTTAATTTAAAATCCCCTTTCCATGTGACACCTGCTATCAATATTCATTCTTCAGACAATGTTACAGTTAAATGCCAACTGTCAAAACAATCTTCCAAGTAGTTGTATCTTGATTAACGTGTGCTAATGAAACATCAAATATATGATATCCCTATACACATCAGGAAAGTCAAACACTGTCCATAGGGAGAATGTTAATGAGATATTTAACATTGGGAGCTAATAGTGGGATAGATGGGAGGTGCCTTGTATTCTCCTACTCCTATTTGTATTCTACTACTCCGGTGTAAACAATTCAACGCAGAGCGCAGCGATCAGTGCTGGTGGAGATTTCAGTAGTACGTACACCCATAGCTTCTAACGTGTTTTCTTACGGGATTACTACTGGCAGGCAACAATTTTATTAAAATTTGCGTACCACATGCTGTTTGTTTTTTAATCTAATCAACGTCTGGGGCAAAACAAAACTGATATTCTTTGATGACCAAAATAAACGAGATTTCTTAAACAAAATAAATAATAATTCTAATGAAAAATATAACATAATAACTCTTTAAACATTACAATATGAGTTCAAATAAGCTGCCAGACTGTGCTAAACAATATTCTAGTCTTGTACAACTCTCGACGAGTTTTTTCTAACATCTAAACTGGAAGATACGAGCATGCTGCGTCAAAGTAGGGGAATACGTTCAGCGGCCGTAGAAAACTATGGAAGGGACAATTCTTACATGGACAATGAACATTTTTCCTTATCTGTATATATTTTGAAGATGGGGTTAAGATTGAAACAGGAACAATAATAATTAAATTACTAGATAACAAATATTTTTCCTGCTTTTATTTAATTTCGTTGATAAATTGTTATTCATAATCGAGAAATGGACATCAATTTAATAAAAATGTTTTGAGGATGTAACGATTAAAGTAAAAATGTTGAAGTTGCTATTTTAATTTGAAACTGACATTTTTAAAAATTTTGGTTAAAAACGGTAAATTTTATGAAAATATCGACAGTGGTATTTAATAGGAAATTTTGCCAGTTAGCAGATTTTTATTTTAGAGCTGAAGTTTTGAGAAAGATTAAATTTAAAAGTTTGAGGAAAAATTTAAATTTCCAGAAAACACTTGTACATTAAACAAAATTTGGATTTACAATTTTCAGGATGAAACTGATTGTAAGAAAGAAACCTAAATCTCCAGGAAAATGAAATCGGAACTTCAAAATGTTAGTATTTTCCAGGGCTTCGAACTGCTATTTCTTTCGTTTTGGTTATTATTCTGGCAAAAAAATTAAATTGGTTTTAGTTCCGACAAAAATAACGGTTGTTCCTGTTTTTGGTTCAGTTCTGGGCGACTCATTTTTTTGATTTTTCAAAAGTTTTTCGAATTAAAAATGATTTTTGAACATAATTTAGAAAATCTCTTTTTTTTTTGTTTAATATTACCACACGTAACTACTCTAACCTTCCCCAAAATTTAAGGATAATATTTTCTATTTTTGGAGTTTAAAATTTTCAAGCTGAAACTCTGAAATTTGAGTTCAAATTTCAAGAAAAATCTGAATGTTATAAACTAAATTGGAATTTCGGGTTTAGAAATTTCAAATTTAAATTATTCTTCTTTGTAGAGTCTTATTGGACAGAACAATTATCATTATTAATTTTATTTAACATTTCTGCAGCTCAGTTAAATATTTCAAACTTGGGTGGCAGAAATATTAGATTCAAATTTAAACTCGAATTTTCACAAAAATTTTAATTATATACCCGATAGTTGAAAACTTCTAGAAAGTATGAAATATGGCAATTAAAATCGAAAATTTGAGTGACTAATTTTGGTTTTCTATCGAAGTTTTGACTTTGACTCGCTTTTTTTAACAAAATTGATTTTTACTGTTTCCACTAAATGACAATGAAAAAGACCAAAAAATATAAACTGAAAAGTTTTAAATTAAAATATTGATGAAACAGTTAAAATTTTGAAAAAAGAACTTTACAATTTAATAGAAGTTTTCAAAATTTTCACCTTAATTTAGAAATATTGACTTTAACGAAAATATGCGATTTTTTTTCTGAAAATGTTGCTGAAAACTTCAAAATTTCTAAACAAGGTAAAATTTTTCAGAAAGAACTAAGAACATTTTGAAAATCAATTTTTGACACAAACGCTTAACCCGCCGATGGGCGCGCGCGGTCTCTCAGACCGCACTTATATTTATTATTTTATATTTCAATAATTAGTTGGCCAATAATGCTCATTTTTGGTTTAGCTGAGTTTTGTAACATCACAAATGTAATGGTTGATCAAGTAATTAATTATATGTCCATTTTTGTAAGTTATAGCTATTTGCATTATGTGATACCGCGCGCGCCCACGCATGTTAAATTGTTTTGTCATTATAATTCCAGATATAAATTGACTTTTGCTTAGAAATAAGGCTGTAGGGGATAATTTTAAACTAGTATGGTCCAAATGAAACCTATTTTTGGGCCCAAACCCTTAAATATAATATTATCGGAAATTTAGTTCCGTATTTCGTACAATAATTTGGCCTTTGTATTTGGCTAAATTTTTTGTTTATAGGTTAAAGCAATGCATGATTTGTAATTTAATTTTATTAACAAATATACCAAGATACCATATTTCATCATAGAACCAAAAAAGGTTAATAAATAACATTATTTATAGATGCGGTCTCTGAGACCGCGCGCGCCCCTTCGTGTTACAAAGTATGGCGCGCCTACTCTAGGGTTAAGAAAGAAAGGACCGAACTTTCGACTTTATAAAAAAAACTTCGCTAAAACAATATAAAAAAAATACACAATTTTGATTTCTAAATTCTACACAATTTGAAAATATCGCAATCTCGAGGCTGAAGTTGACATTTCGAAAAAAATCAAAGTTTTCAGAATAAAAATTACTATTTTATTGTAAACAAAATCATTGGAAGATTAAATTAGACATTTTCTAACATGGCACTATTTTATGTGTCCCCGAAAAATTTCGAACTTAATTTCAAGATCCCAGTTTTAAATTGGAATATAATGTATTTTTCCCGAAATTTTTAAAATTTAAAAATTTCTAGATTAATTTTGAAATTGCAATATTTTAGCGAAAGTTTTGAAAAAAAATATCTTGGAATTTTAGAAAATGTGAAGGCGGGCAGTGTGAAAATCATTAGAATTTAAATTTGGGATTTCGAAAACAAATTGGAATACTAAAATCGAAGGAGAATTTGAGAGAGAAAATTGAAGAAAAATCAAAAATTTGACTTATAACTTCAAGAATAGAGATATCAAATTAGGAAAAAAAATCGAAGTTTAAGAAGAAATGTAAATTTGGAGTTTTCTAAAAAAAGTCCAAATATCCAGAAAAACTCAAAGTTGCAAAAAAATTGTAAGAAAAGCCGAATTTCCCTAGCTTGAATGAAAAATGCGCTACTATTTATTCCAAAGTTATAACAGAGGATAATATTTTATTTTAAACGCGAAATTTTAAGAGAAGGAAAGAAGTATTTCAAGTAATTTCCAGATAAAAAGTCCAAATTTCAAAAGTAGGTCGAAAATTTTGAAAACAGACTCGCACACTTTTTGCGAATACCAATGTGACTATTCGTTACATCAGTAGTCCACATCATTAAACAGCAGCATTAAGTAAAACAGTGGTTTTTAGGACGACAAAAAAGTCGACATTATGGAGTGGTTGCTGCTACCTCCGATCTCAACCTATCCTGACAACTTATTGGTTGATGTTAAAAAAGAAGTTTTTAGTGAGAAGAAAAGAAAATTGATTACTTAAATTTATTGTACAAAGTTAATATATACAAGTGAAATTGATATAGATAAAATTTAAATATTTCCCATAAATATAACAAAGTACTAAAATTAATTTAATAACTACAGTACAGCAGTTACACATGGCATGATCAATTATGGCATGTAAATAAATTATGGAAGAAAACAAATGTTACATGATAACAATTATTTATATAATGTTTAAAAATAAAGACTAGAAAACAACTAAACCTAATTTATGTGACAATTATATCTAATAACATTTAACACTTACGAAAAAATGATATTTAATAGGGCATACCAAAGCACCCTGTTTTAACATTATTTTATAACAGCAAGGTCAGTCTTAGGGATCATAAGAGATACCTTACAATTAATTTTAACTTCCATATAATAATAAAAAGGCAAAATTTCAATGGTTCAAAAAGTGTATAAATATTTTTATGGTCAAAAACTCCAATTAGTAAAATAATGAAACCTACCATCAAAAAGTGACAAATGTGTTGGGTAATAAGGTTTAGCTTATTGTCACTCTTAAATGTCAATATTCATATAATTAATCGAAAATTTTGACTTGACAAATTGTATGATATGTGGATTATTTGTAAATCGAGTATCAATTTTTTTTAAAATGCATTTTGAATAAAATGTAAATTTTATAGTCAACCTGATCAGAAAAGAAGTGATTTTATTGTAATTCAGTCATTCTGTTTGAATGGCAGCTAATGCGATCATCATACATTTTAAAACAGATTTGCTTAATTATTAAGTACAAAAACTATGTGGGGAATATTTCAGTAGAAAAGTAAAATTATTATCTGGGACAGAAAAAGTACATCCTGACATTTTAGTCAACTTTGCCAAATATAAACATGTATTATAGTACTATTAGCATATATGGTCCATTACAAATTTGAGGGTCAAAATAGAAGGAACATCTTAAGTTTCGTCGGAATCAGAGGGTACATCTAGAGCTGTATGAAGTGTTACACTAACTCCTCTATTTAGACTTACAGCTGGATAAAATACACCGTACAAATCTCTAAATGCTGTACTTCCTTGGGGTTCCTCATTAACGAAAAATGAAAGCGTATGTTGATCAAGATCCAAGAGTACTCCAATCGTTGATCCTACTTTTATTCCACCCTCTACTCTTTGTTCGTGAGCACCTGCATGCTGAAACCAGGATCTCTGACGGTCAATATACATGGCCCAACCTTTGTCGTCCTTTCCTGTAAAATAAAAAGACCATTCAGTTCTGCTTGTTATAAATGGAATATGGTAGTTCTGTAGTTCCCAAACTTATATTATTTAACTGTTCTATTTTACAAATGAAAATTTTATATGAACAGTTTGTGGTCGAAATTTGACCAATTTTGTTAGTAAAGTAACGAGATTCAACCTGTTTTCCATATAATAAGAATTTGTTTGTTTAGCTATAAATTCTCTATCCTTACCTTGGCATGACGCAGAGAGTTGGGGTATGAAAATTGCATTTTCTTTGTTGAACATTTTCGAATTTTTCAAAACTTGTTTTTTTATAGTTTGATTTTTCCAGAATTTAAACTTTTTTTAAAAGCTATTGCGAAAATGATCCTTTGTGAATATATAGAACATTTGAAAAAATACAATTTATATCCGTACCTTTTTTCTTACGTTTAATTGTTTTTTTTTGTGAAAACATGAAAATTTGGAAAAAATGTAGGAATTCATATAACGTATTAACTTTGCAAATGATGTTCAAAAAGGGTGTGCCTTAGATTGAACACGGCGTACAAAATTATATTGAGTGATCTCATTCGGATAAAAAGAACTTCGCATAATCGTGATTAATGGAGGGTTCCACCTAATCTATTTTGATTTTTCGACTTTTTTTTTAAATTTCAACTTCATTTGAACATTTAGCCTTCATTTTCAAAATTTTTACTTTACCTTTGAATTCCGCCTTTTATGAGAATTTAGACTTAAATTTTTTATAAGTTTTGATTTTATTAAAAATCGCGACTACTTTTAATTAAATTGTGACTTTCAAAAATTTACACTTGTTCCTGTGTCTTTTTCTCAAAAATTTTACTCCATTTGAACATTTCTTTTTTGTTTTCAAAATTTCGACTTTATTATAAATTTCAGCTATTTTGAAAATCTTCACTTTTTGTTAAAATTTCAATGTTTTCTTAAAATTTTTACGTTTATTTTCTACTTTTTCCTCTTTCTATCTTTCCCGAAATTTGCTTATTTTAGTAAATTTCGATTTTTATTTTCAAATTTCCTGGTTTAAAATTTTGACTTTTATTTTTGTAAGTTTCTACTTATTGTGAAATTGAATTTTCTGAAAATTTAGATTTTAAGTTTGCTTTGTAAAAACATCTGCTTTTTTCAAAATTTTTACTCAAAATTTCGACGCTTTTTTGAGTATTTAGACTTTATTTTTAATTTTCAACTTTTTTGAAAATTTTAAATTTTGTTCAAAATGTTCACCTTTTTGTTCAATTTTGACTTCATATGAACATTTTGCCTTTATTTTTAAACTTTCTACTAAATCTGGAGTTTGATGAACATTTCAGCTTTTTTTTAATTTCGACTATTTTAAAATGTCAAATTTTACAATAATATTGATTGTTTCTTGAAATTTTAAATTTTATTTTTGTAAATTTCTACTTATTTTGAAAAGTTTTATTTTTCTGAAAATGACTTTTCTGCAGTTTTTTTACTTTTTGGAAATTTCGATTGTATTCACAGTTTCGACCTCTTTAATAATTTACGTTTAGGTTTTTTTCAACATTTTAAATTATTTGAAAATATTAACTTTTTTCAAAGTTTTTAAATTTAGCTTTGAATATTCCAGTAAAATGATCCCTTTAAAGAATTAACGAAATTATCAATAAATGAAGAAAAGTTGTTTTATTAAATGCGACATGACTTTGAATATGCTAATAAAATGAAAGAATGCTATTTTATTAAATGTTCAAATTGGTTTCCCTCCGCTTCCATACAATAATAAATTCTTTACTCCACTTTCGAACAAATATTTCGAAGCATTTCGGACATTATTTGACAGCATACTTTCATTCACTGGTATAATGGTTTTATTCTTTAAATGACGATTTATGCTCAAAGTTAACTTTAAAAAGTCGTATGTCATCGTGAGCAAAATTAAAAAAGCTTTTTAATGAGGTGCCATTTAAGATAGGATGTCATTTAAAAATTAAGGGTATTTTACGGCCCTGCTTGTGGAGTCGCTTCCAAGGTACTAAAACTTAACCATCATGTGTCCCCATGGACAAGAAAATCAAGTGCCATTGGCGTATCTACAATTTTTTTCTAGGGGGGGGGGCTGGCCCCTTGAAAAATGATGACGGATAAATGTACAAAATAAAGATAATTTAAACTTGAAATCATAATTTCGATAATCCATTTGTGGAATGTTGCTTTAAATAAAATTACCCAAAAAGATTTGTGAGAAGTGTTCATTTTGATTGCTGCATTATTTAACTAATTATTAAATAACTTTAATTTTCCACTTTTTCGGGCGTAACGTGTTTTGATTTTCTATTTAAAACTAAATTTAAATTATTTAAATCAAAAAATTATTTGTAAGTTAGGAATTTTGTTCTGTATCAATTTTTTCAAAATGCGAATCTAGAAATTTCGATTTCCTTATTAAATCTAAAATTTCATAAATTTTACACTTTTAATTTCTTCTGACATTTTTCACGTAAGTAAAAGTTTCGACTTTTTCGAGAGATTTTGAGTTTTTTCGACGCCTCTAGTTTTTTTTCGAAGTTTCAATTTTTAACCTAAAAATTTGTTAAAGCCCCATTTTTTAATCAAAACTGAGATATTTTTCTAAATTGCGATTTGAAATGCAGTTTTGACTTTTTCCCCCAAAATTTTGACTCCATGATCAAAATGTCATTCCAAAACGATTTTCATTTTATTTCTAAATAATGACTTTAAATTTAATTTCAGTTTTTTTAAATAGTATTCTATTTTACACTTTTATGTAAAACTACATTTTCAATACAAACGTTAAATTTAGATTTCCTCTTCATATTTAACTTAATTATTTAAATATTTTCTATAACATCAGATTTTTCTGCAAAGGATATTTTTTTTACCACTTCTACTTAAGAATCGAAATGTCGAAAAAGATATTAAACAAATTCGCCATTTTTTAGAAAATTGACTTTTTTCTAAATATTTCTAGATTCATTTTCTTTCAAATATTTTGAATTTAACCTCAAAATTTCAACTGATTCCCAATATTTTAAGGATTTAGTTCGATTTTTTAATTTTAAAATTTTTACAGGTTCAGCTTTTACTTTTGTTAATTTTTTACTTTAAAGTGAAAATTATGTCTTTGCTGTTTTATTTTTTTTTAACTTTGATTTTATAATATCCAAATTTGTACAGTCGACGAGTTATACGCGAATTGTACTTAACGGACGACGTACGATTAAACTTGCAACTTAAGTTTACAGATCGTCTTCAATCACCATGAATTATTAAAACAAATTCAAACCATCTATGGCCATATTTAATATAGATGATACAAGTTGTGTAGCTAAAACTATGTATATTCATAGGCGTATCTAGAATAGGGCAGGGTAGGGCACTTGCCCCCCTGGCTCGGAAAGTTGCCGAAAATTTATATTTAATTGAAATTTCCATTTTTCCTTCAGAACTCGTACTTTACTTGAAATTTCAACATTTGTCGATAATTTCAATTTTTTTCACATTTCATGATTTTTCAAAAAAAATTCCTTAATTTATGGCACATGTTGGCTTTCTCTGAAAAATTTCGAATTTTTATAAAGTTTGGAATTTATTTTAGAAATTTTGATTTTTTTGAAAATTTCGATCCTTTACTCGAAATTTCAATTTTTTTTTTAAACCTGTTTTTGTTTTTGTGATTTTTTTCGAAATGTCCATAGTTTTCTAAAAATGGGTTTTTTTAGAAATTTTGATTTTATTTCAAATCCAATCCTTTATGTTCCCAAAAATCTCAATATTTCTGTCCAAGTTTCTTTTTATCTGAAAATTTTGATTTTTTTCTTCAAAATTTATCTTTTTAAAAACAAAAATTTTCAAAATTAAACCTTTTTTTGTCAAAATGTAACTTTCATCAAATCAATTTTCTGTGCGAAATTTTCAATTTTTTCGATATTCTCTGAAAAATTTCGAACTTCCTAAGTTTGAAGTTTCACTTGAATATTTCAAGCCGATTTCTCAAAATTTCGCCTATTTCTACAAATTTCTTCATTTTTCTTAACATTTGAATTTTTATAAAAATTTCAACTTTATAGAATCTAATTTTCCAAAAGTTTTGACTAGTTTCTTAGAGTTTGCTTTTTTTTCGAAATCTTGATTTTATATCTCAAAATTTGATACTAAATATTTCAACTCTGATTGAAATTCGTCTTTTTATCGAAATCTTGACTTTTCTTCTTCAAATCTGCTTTTTTCTTAAAAGTTTCCTTATCATCAAAAAATTCGAAATTTCGCCTTATTCTCAAAATTCTTTTTTTTGGAATGTTCTTTTAAAAATCGTTTTTTTTTTCGAAATTTCGCCATTTTTCTCAATATATTGTTTCGAAATTCTGCTATTTTTTTTAATATTCTTTTTTTTTCTATATATTTCGACTTTTCAAATTACACTTTCCGGAAATTTCAAATTGCACCTATCTCAAAATTTGCCTTTTTTTTGACATTTCGGCTTTTATTTTGAAATATTTTATGTTTCTGGAATTGTAGACTTTTTCCCCGAAATTAGGCTCTTTTTAAAATTTCTACTTTCTCTAAATTCATCTATGTTCTCTAAATTTGATCGGAATGGAATGTTAATAAAAAAGCAACCATGTTGAGAAAATATTTTTGTATTTAGTGAAAAAAACTAAATTTCTTTACTGCAATTTAAATATTATGTAAACATTTAAATAAAGAAGTAAATATTTCGAAAAGAATATTTTAGCCAAATTGCGATTTTTTATTGAAATTCGACTTTTTTTTTTCACAAAATTTGACCTTCGAAAATTTTGTCTTTTTTCGATTTTTTGACATTTTCAAATTTTTCCAGAAGGAAATTTGATTTTGACCTTTCCTCGAAATTATAACTTTTTCTGAATTCTACTTTTTCCGCTCTTTCTTTCCTTTTTTTGGAAATTTGAATATTTTCTAGAAATGTCGGTCATTTTCTCGAGACTTTGACAGTATTTTTTCGAAATTCGTTTTTATTAATGTTTAGTTTTTTCTTATTTTTTTTAATTTGACTTTGTGGACTTCCACTTGTTGACAAATCTTGTCCTCTGAAACCATAAAAGATAAAAAATACAACAAAATTGTTGTAACGCGTTCCCATAGCCAAGCTATCAGTATCTCATATTAGTATCTTACTAAAAATAATAGCTTGGCTATTGAAACGCGTTAGAGCAATTTCTGTTTCAAGGGACAAGATTTGAATATTAGCTTTGGAACATAACCAATGACAAGTCTGTTCCACCCAAAAAAAAAGATTTCAACTTGTTTCTCTAATTTCTTTTTTTTTCTCGGAACAGGATATACCCCAAAATTTGAAGTTTTGTTTCTGGAAATTTCTACCTCCTCCAAATTTCGTCTTTTTTCTAAAATTCGATTAATTTTTTCAAAATCAGAACACAATATTAATAAAACGTCATAATTTCTAGGATAATATGTTTGGAATATTTCAGAAAAAAAGCTTTTCGACTATATTAAAATTTAAATAAAGTAAAATTCTGGGGAAAATATTGTTGGCTATTTCAGTTTTTTTCGAAATTTAATTTATTCAGGAAAATTTTCAAAGTTTGAAGTTTGACATTCGACATTTTTATCAGTATTTTTTTTGATAATTTTAATTTTCTTGAAAATTTAACTCCTCAAAATTTTGGTCTAACACAAAGATTTCATTTTTTCCCTCAAAATGTCGACTTAAAATTCATTTTTTTTCTCTGTTTCTATAATTTCAACCTTTTATAAAAATTTTCTGTTTTTTTTTCCAAAAATTTTAAATTGAAACTAGAATTATCGAAGTTAGAGTTAGTGGGTGCAATCTGGCAGTATTTATGGCCAGAGAGGCAGTTTATGATATTATTTTATGATATTTCTTCGAGTCACTCTGTCACAAAGCACACGTTTTTATCCCTGGAATCCCGTAGTGCGAAGGATAACTGTACCACAGATTGTTTCATGTTTCAGACTTAAGAAATTTTAAAATAATTTGTATTATGATATCATAAAATGTCGGGGTTTTATTTTTGGGTTGGTTACCTAATATTCTGGGGTGGGCACCAGACAATTTTGGGGTGGGCACGGTCCACCCGACCCCCTTCTATATACGCCAATGTCAACTTCCTCAATTTTTTTATTTTTCTTATAATTCTAATATTTTTGCAGGTGGTAAGTTTCTACTGAATACCCGGCAGTGGCGGCTAGTGCTAAGGTTTACAGGTTTGCGCAACCTCCAAAAAAACGCTGGGATAAAAAAGAAAGTAAATTGTTCTTTTGTTGTTTATTTTATTCATTAATAACAGATTTATCGCTACCAAACATACTTCTGAATATCGCGGATTCCGCCGATTCGTAAGCGATTGACGACATATTGGGTCCATGGTTTGCAGGCTAGACTGCAAACTTTGCTTTGCACATATGCACCTGCACCTTAACTTGTATTTTGTTCGCTTAAAATACTTGCCCATAAGCAAGCATTAGGTTGTACTTGTGGGTGCAAACCAAATATCGATTCGCTATTATAATCTATCATCGGGCAATGTTGCGAGTCTTGAAACACAAATAAAAATGAATTCAGTGCAAGGTTTAATTGCACAGTCGCTCTGTAACCGATCTGTGTCGAAAAAACTGGAAATTAAGCCACGTGGATGACCTGTTCCACACTTAAATATTGTGCAGACGGTGTTTAGTAAAAAGCGAAGTTTTAACAGAAGTAGTTCGCGAAGCTAAAGAAGTACCTATGCGACATTGTTATCTGCTAAGCTAAAAAACGATTCAGCTTCACTGGCCATTTAATTGCAGCAACCTTATTTTTTTCTGAAAAGTTTAACCAACATAGAATCGCTTTTCCCGAAAAGAATTTTAAAGAAACCGCTAAGATTCATCCATTTTTTAATTTATAAAAACTAAGAACTGAACTAACTGTAATTTACGAAACAAAAAAGGTTAAATCGGCTTTTGGTTTACTTGTACTCTATAACATTATTTCAGAAAACAGTGAGCTTAGTGAAACTCCAAATCTTTTAAAAATCCTGATAACTATTCCAATGGTTTCTGCTAAGGCCGAATGGTGCTTCTCCAGTTGGGAAAGAATAAAAACTTAAAAAAAATACATTATGCTAGGAAAGATTGTCCGCATTAACGATGCCTTTAAAGAAAAGGACTTAATCCAAGGAATACTCCACTTCAGTAAAAAGTAATTGATAAATTTTCAGCTGCCAAAGATCATCCGTTGTATGGAATTCCTCTTCTTTTTCTTTCTGTTTTTTGCGAATATAAAAATAAAATATCTCTTAATTCCACCAGCTTAATTTAAAATTTCCAGTTTCGGCACATTTTTGCAAATGTCTCTTTGCAACCCCCAAATTTTATTAGCACCAGCCGCCACTGATACGCGGTATATATTTTCCTACAGCCAGGAGGTAATTTTTCCTTTGATTTCTGCAGCATTTCAATGGCTTGTCTTTTGTGGGACGAGCATGATGTTTCACATGTTTTTAAAATTTGTTATTGCGGATGGAAATGCCACATAAACTTTCAGATGTACAAAAAGTGCCAAGATGTAATATGTGTCGGTGAATATTTTGTCCAAAATTGTATATTGAACAAAAAAGGGCAGTTTTGGAGATTGTCGACAGAAGTGAAAACTTAAAACTAGGAAAACTAGGAAATATCTAGTTGAGTTCGAACCCATACTAATAAATAAGTCAGAATATTGGAAATACATAAATTGTGTTAAACTGACCTGCCTTTTTATATTCATAATTTGGATGCTTGCATCGTGTGGAAACGAATCTTATATTTATTATTATTATTATTATATATTATTATATATATACAGCATTTTGTGTTTTCTGTTTTGAACTTTATAGCGTGTACCTTGTACTTTGTAGTCTGTACTTTCTACGTTGTATTTTATATTTTGTATTTTAGCGTGATTATAACGCGAAACGATAAGTTTACCCCCTATCCAAAATCACTAAATGTGCCTAAAGCAGTTTTCACTTTAAAAATACACCAATAATTCTGAAATTTTAAAATTTATGCCAGAAAAAATAATTTTTCTTCTGAATATGTGTTAAGTAACCCTTCATTTAAAATGAAGTTTTTCTATTTAAATAAAAATGGTCAGACCACCTTTTCTGTAGCTAATTAGCCTGAATCTTTGTATGAAGTTATAGTATTCTAATTTCTATATCTGAGTCCATATAATCATTATTGATCAAATCTTCCCCTTTAGTAATGATCTGAAGATCCTCACGAGGTACGTCTGAATCTAATAGGTCGTACAGGAACCCCAAATATCGCTTCATATGGACCTCTATTTATAACTATGGAAAGATCTATTTTTCTTTTTTTATGCAATTGTCCGCAGCCCACTCAAAATATCCGTAACATCCGGATTCTCCCTTTGTACCTGTACCTAGCTTTCAAAATGTAGAGGTTTGCCGTGAATTATTTTAGTTTAGAATAGCAAGTTCCTTTATAACAGCTGCTGTACATTCTCTCCCATTATCACTTTGGGTGGATCTAAGGAGCTCTTATTATACGTAAAATATTTAGCAAGTTGTAAGCTACCTTTCCTTATTTCTTTTAATTGAAAGGGGGAAATTTTGTCATATGTTGATAATTTAAAATAAGGATGAAAGAGGTTCTCTCTGTTTCCTATTATGTAGTGAGTTTTTTATATTGGATATTCATTTTAGGCAAGTATGTATTTATGTATTATTTCGAATTCCTTTTCTGAATATACGGATTAAATTTCAACTTAAATTCGTGTTCATTTACAGTAGACATTATTTCGAGCTTTGGTTATTTCGTAATTGCACAATCCTAGGTTTGGACGTTTTAGAGATAGCTGAACCGAAATTAAACTGAACTTCGGGCTTAGAATTGCATAAAAAATCGACTATTGGCCGTTTTCGTACTTTGCTCCCAACATATACTTACTTTACTTTTTTACACTTGTTGTCTAATACACTACATTATTCTAATATGAAATAAAAATAAGTCAATTTAATGAATCAATGATTTTCAGCTTACCCAGCATTTTATCTCTGGCGACGTCTATTCTCGCTATACCAAAAGCCGGGTCGGTATCAGCGTCAAATTTCTCTATTGTAAATTCCCAATAGTGGATGCCTCTGCTAAAACCTACACTCCCAAGAGCTACTCGATGTTCCCAACCTTCTCCAATGACGTTTGTGCTATCTTCTGAATACTGCAGCCCGGGTCCTGATAGGATTGGATCGAATGTAAACCATGCCACTGTAATATAATAAACAAAGATGAACTTCAGGTACTTCAGGAACCTCAAAAGAAAATTCCTGTTGAAACTATAATGGATTTTTTATACACTAGTACACTTAATATAGCATAAGGGTTAATTTTAGGATAAGTTGTTAGTATCTCTCTGAAGATGATAGCTTGGTTATCGAAACGTGCATTCTTTGTTGTGTATTTTAATCTTTCTTGGTTTCAGGGGACAAGATTTGTATTTCAATTTTCAAGATATCTTGTCTTTCTTGCTAACTTTTTGACTTGTCTTTCTACGAACCTGTTTTGCAACAGTAAAACAGGTTCAGAATTGATTGGGATAAAATCAGTTTAAAATCTACATTATCCATAAAAGATGTTAAAGATGAAAAAACAAAATAAAATGAAAGAAAGGGGAAGATTGAAATTAAAAAATAGTGTTTTTAAACTTTAAGTTCCAAATCTGCACCAGGAATTTCGAGAAAAAAGTTGATGTTTAAAGAAAACACTCAAAATTAAAAACAATTTTTTAATAATCTCCTGTTTTTTTCCTGGAATATCTATCTTGTTCGTGAAATCTGAAAATTTCAAAATTTTGGTTCTTAACATTTCGACTTTAGAGCCAACATTTTCTTGATTTTTCGGGAAAATATTTAATTTTTTTATTAAAAAGTTGAAAAATCACAAACACTCTGCATATTTAAACCATTTATTTAAATATTTTAAACTATATTGAACTTCAAAGTAGATTTTTATCGAAGTTAAACTGAAATTTTAGATTTTAGGAAAAATTGTAAATATTTTACAAACATTTGAACGTAGAGTCAAATTTTAAGTTCAAACTGGAAATTTCAATAGTTTGAGGAAAAATTCGAATTTTTTAAAAAAATACTCTTTCCTAAATTATTGAAATGTGTTAATTAAAATTTTTCACTTTAAAGTCAAAGTGAAATTAATTTATTTTATACTTGGTTTCCGAAATTCTTTACAAAAATGTTTTTCAATATTTAGGGAAAAATGAGATGTTTTTTTAAATTTCGAGACATGCTTAAATTTTGTTATTGTGAAAAAAAACTCGACACTAAATATTCTTTTAATTTTGAGGTTTTCTGGAATTTCATCTTTTTTTTTACAAAATTTGAGAAGTCGTCAGAATTTTTTACTTGTAGAGGGATTGTTCATTATAAGGAAATGAAAAAAGCAAGGAATCTTGCTTCTTGCTAAATTTTTGTCAAGAAGTCTTGCTTTGCTAACTAAAAGAAGTTCTTGCCTCGTCTTGTTCTTTGACACACATTTTTTACCTTGTTCTTGCTGCAAGAACAAGAAGATGGATTACAAATTGAATTGAAAAGTCGAGGATTTGTAGTCGAATTGTAGCAAAAATGTTGTTATTTCAAATTTTTATAGCAAAATTTCGACTTTAAATTCGAGGAAAATTAGTTTTAAGTAGTTTTTTTCAGAGATATTTAGGAGAAAAGGGCTTCGAAAGGGACAATTTTAGAAAATAATTTTTCGATTCTTGAAAAATTTTTATTCATCTCTCATTGTGGGTATACTTCATAGAACAGGACAACCTCTACTTATGGAAAATATTTAAACTAAAAGGAAAATAACACTGATTCTTTAAGAAAAAAATATACATTTGTTTAAACAAATGCCACCTTTAATACATGATTTAAAGGGATAAATGCCTTAATGAAAGGAAGAACATAAACAACCTACATTAAAACGTCAAACGTGGGATAATCAACAGACTATCAAGAAACTGCATCCCTATAAAATCAACGGAGAAAGTTGGGGCTCTCCCGGGGATTTTTCAATGTCGTTAACATTGACATCGGAAACATCATTATTATTTGGATATAAAACATAATATGAATCATTACTTTTCTTCAAAAATGTAACCTCTACTTCCAGGCCCGTAATCAGGATCCTTCTGCTAAAACTACTTAGTCTTAGTTTGCGTTTAGGTTAGAGCTAAGAACCACGGTCCAATACTACTTTACTATTAATATTATTGTCTAATTCTTCTAACATTCTGACAAAGTAATTTAACAACAACTATTTATCTTAATTTAATTTCTAAATAAAAACAGATGCGTGGGTAAGATGATAAAATTACTCGAAAGATATTCCTTTTCTAAAATTTATCTTTGAACTGTCTTCTATAACCTGCAGTTGTGTATGAAAAATGCCTACAGAAAGTGCTCTGTTTAAAGACATAGTTTGAAGTCAGCTGGAGAAAAATTTTTTTTTATTTTTTTTCAAATTTCGATTAAATTCATAATTTTAACTTTTATCTCTAATTTAAAGTTTGCACCCGAACATTTAGAATTTGGATATTCTTTCTAAAGTTTGGAAGATTTGATGTTTTTTTTTTTAAGTTCAAGTTTCCTGTTAGCGTCCAACTGTTTTTCTAACTGGCAACAACTTCAATTCCTACGTTTTTTATTTTGGGTAATTTTGGGAATTATTGTTGCTATCTGAATTTGCAATGTCGAAATGCATTTGATTCTTCCGACTTTCGAAAAAAAGTTTTCGCTACAAAGTTCTTTATCGTTTTTTTGTTTTACCTTAAATCTCAAAATTTCGACCTTTTTTGGAAATTTTCAATTTGAATTAGATTTTTTGCTAAATGCGAAGTATGTTAATACTTTTACTTTTTTTCTCAAAATTTAAAGTTTAAAATCTTGGTATTTACTTCAAACCCACAAATATTTTTTTAAACTTCGATTCTTTCTAGAAACCTGAAAATTTCGCCAAAATTTTCGTGAACAATGTCAGATATCGAAATTCTGAACTTAATTTTGAGTTTTTTGAATTTTAATTCGAAATGTCCAGAAAAGTCTACATTTAGAGTGGACAAACTCGTTCTAGAAAAAGTTTAATTACTACCGTGTTTATACTTAAAAATAACTAAAATTCATTATTAAACATTTCTAAAAATATTGACTGTTAAAAATTTTGAATTTCCGAACAAAATTAATATATGTTAATTCTTAATGTGACCTGTTCGAACTCGAAATTTTTAGTTTTTTAAATTCGAAATTTTGGAAGTAAGTTGACATTTAAAATTATTCTCTAAATCCGAAGAAAATAGAAGCCATAATTTTTGAAAAAAAAGGGTTGAAGCCAAAATTTTTTAAAAATATCTCTCATTTCCAAAAGATAAAATCTATTAACAAAAACTAATAACACTCAACATTTTGTCTTGAAACAAAATTCAAAAAATACACTTTGATATTTCCTGAAACTTTTAGTGTTTTCTCAAAATGGCCAGGAGATTTTCTATAAATTCAATGTCCAGAAAGAAAGCCAAAATATTTTGAAGAAGTCTGAATTTTGAATTAGTTCTAATGTAAAAATTTTGAATAATAAACTTAAGTCATTAAGCTCATTTTTTTTCAAAATTTCGACTTTAATCTTGACATTTTTAAACTCGTCGTAAAAAGTTGTAAAAATTTTATAAATCAAGTTTTTCTAAAAATATGAATTTAAAGTTGAAATGTCGTGATTAAAAGTATAATAAATTATTCATTAAAATTGAAATTTGATAACTAAGATAGAAATTTCAATATTTTTTTGGAAGTTTTCACTTGGAATTCGAATTTTCGAAATCGTAATCGAAATATAAACAAATCAACTTCATAACAAAAAATTTCGAAATTTTTTATTATGAAGTTAACATTTTTTTAAAAAATTAAAAATTTCGAATTAAGCTGATGGGTTAAAGTTATTAAAAAAATCCTAAATTTTCCAACTTAAAAATGCTCAAGTTTTGTGTAAAACTCTAAATTTATAAAAGAATCGACATTTTAGACATTTTTTTTAAAGTTCAATCGCCATGTTAGAAAAAGAAATTCATAATAATAACTTATTAAAAAATGTCTTCTTAAAATAATGGCTTATAAGATATTTTGATTTTTTCGTAAAGGGCCTAACATTCAAAATTTTTTTCAAAAACCGAATTTAAAATTAAAATTTTTAAATTCAAAAACTGTAAAACTATTATTACAAAATCCAAGTGTTTCTAAAAATTTGGTGTTAAATCTCGAAAAATCGCTTGTATAAATTTCCAGCTCCTCGCAAAGTTGGAATTTTTTCTCAAAATAGGGAGTTTAAGCTTGAAAAATTTGCAAATTCAACATTATTTTAATAAAATTTAAAACGTAAGATTGAAATTTCAAATAAAAAAAAGAAATTTCAGGAAAAGTCTAAATTTTTATAGAAACGAAATTTCAGATTTAAATGTCAAAATTTTGGAAAAAATTCCGAATGAGTTTAAGGTAAAAATTTTAAGATTTAGGTCAAGAATTCGAGAATGAACTCGAAATTTTAAGAACTTCTTCATTTGAAAATTATACTCCTTCTGAATATCCTGAGTATAACCCAAAATCTAGTATTTTCTTTAATTTCGAATGAGATATTAAAATGTTTTTTTGTTAATTGTGAGTTTTGACCTATTAATGCGTTGGTGTATTTTACCTTTTTGGTGCCTTCTTTAGCTTTTCGTTTTTGCCTAATTTAACATTTTGCTCACCTTTTTACCTTTGCTTGATTGTGCTTAAAATCCGGTCTCTAATGAAGAGAAATGGCGCCAAATTTGAAAAAAAAAACATCCTTGCATTTCAGTACGAAAACAAAATGATCCATTAAAAATGGTTTTTAAAAATGGTCGCACATCTGGAAAATTCAGTTCTATCTAGTGTGAAGCCAAAAAATTTCGGTGGGTGGTTACGGGCCTATCTAGTTCATAATTGATAGAACCTGTTGCAGCTGCATAGCTAATGTTCCATTTGAAAACAAACTTTACTAATACAGCTTCCAATTTGATGTGATGATTTTTCTGATTCATCTTGAATATCTTCGGATTCCTCGTGGTAATCACTGTCATTTTATGTGCATATTAAGGATAACTCACTGTCACTAATCAATTTCGACTAATTTTCTTCTAATAGCTTTTTTTTGTTCGTGTTTACATCAGTTTTCTGTTTTTTTCTTCATATGCTTTTCTTGCCTTTATTTTTTCCTTCTTAAGCATGTCAGTTAAAATCCCGGAGGACCCCTTTTTACGGCATTTAGTATATTTCGTTGGAGGTATCACCTTCAGAAATGGCCTTGAGGATTCCGGTGTCACGCTATTTGGATATGTGTTTGAGGTAGATGGAAATCTTCTGCAGATATTCCGTTCTCCTGAGGCTGATGAATCTATCGGCTATTGGTTGGACTTCGGCTGGTAAGAGTAGACCGAATGTTTACAGGGTCTGTAGAAGCCAACTCTTTCGAACTGATATTTTAAAACGGTCGCTTAATCACTAACAGAAGCTTTTAGGAAATCATCTGCTCTGAATAGAGGGGAATTTAAAGCGAATTTTTCTTCAGAAAAAAACTTGTATAAAGATTATAAATAACATTTACATTTCAGTGCAACATTTACTGTCCACTTCAAGACATCGAGTGTTTGTTTTTAATTTTGCAAACACAATTTTCTTCATATATTATTTTGTGAGACAAAACATATCCAAAATATTTACAACTGCATGTGCTATTGTCACGCACATTACTAATAAAGTTGACTAATATTTACTTCACCAAATGCAAAGAAGTATAGGGGAAGCTCACTTAAGGAGAAAATGTTTTATTTTTGTTATATCTTGATTTATACCAAAAGTCTGACAAAATAACAAAATTTTAACTATTCAATAATCAACGTTCCAGTCCAAAACGTATTTATCTTGTGACATACATTAGTAATAACACTTATATATAAAAAAAAATGGGTGACATTACCCCAGACTATGGGTAATACCGCTCAGATAAAGGAGTAATGGACCTTCACGGTAGATTGTTTTAATGTAATAGAGAGATTAGTAAAATATTAGAGAGATCGACTTTAAACAACCAAATTGGAGTATAAAATTGCAATTACGCCATAAATTATTCTTACTAGAAGTATTAGGTATGAGTAACCTTAACCATTCAAATCACACATGTACACTTAAGAAAAGGATCCTATCCAGTTTCAAAAGTAGATGGCATGAGGTCAGGCTTGTATGTAATACAGTGATACCATATCTAGTTATTTCATTCAGTTTTCATCGTCCACGTTCATTTCATCACTACTGCAATAGATACTTGATTTTCTTCATGTTCGGTCCTGGAAGAACTTCCTTGCAAAACTTTACGTTTGTACGATTTTCCTTTCATATGTTTATAATTTACTGCACTTTTGTTATATTAATTTTTTTTTGTAATGTTTTCTAGTCTTTCTATCTTTTGATTTCCTTTAATTTTCTTTCCCTTCAAAAACACCTTTCACGCAGATCTTTTTCGTTCTAAGCGGCTTTGGGTGTATTCCTTTGACCATTTCTGGATATATCTGTTTAGAAAATGTAAAACATCTTTTTAGGGTCATCTGAGCGGTATTAACCCAAACGACCCTTTAGTGCTAAAGTTGAAATATAAAACATGTAGTTAAAATTATTCAAAAATGTTTAGATCATCGCTAAATAGAATGTCTTTATATCGAAAATATTAGCAGCAATAATAAATAATTAATAAAATTATCAGGGCATCGAACCACTATTTTTTTCGTTCCGGTTCTCGTTCCGGAAAGAAAATCATATCGGTTCCGTTTCGGTTTTCGTTCCGACAAAAATAGCGGTTTTTTCCGGTTTTCGCTTCACTTCCGGGTGACTCATTTTTTAATTTTTTAAAAGTTTTTATTTGAATTTATTTGCTAATATAATTCAGGAAATGGTCTCTCTCTTTTTTTAAATATTACAGCATATAACTACTCTGGTAATGCTTAAAATTTGAAGAAAATATTTCCCAATTTTTCGAGTTTAAAAATTTCGCGCTAAAACTCTGGATTTTGGGTTCATTTTGAGTTCAAACTTTAAACAAACCTCGAACTTTATAAAAAAAATTAGCTGACACTGGCGCGTTCGCTTAGGTGAAAAAAGGATCCTTTGGTTATATACTTTTTGAAAGTTTCGACTTTTCTGAAAAATTCAATTTTATTGAAAATTTTGACTTATTTCGAAAATTTCGATAATAAAAACCCACTTTTTCACAAAGTCGATTTTTTCTCGTTTGACTTCCAAATTTTCAAAATTTTAACTCGATTTTGAAAACTTCGACTTTTTTCAAAATTTTGATTTTTTGAATATTCCAAATTCCTCAAAATTCTGTCTTCTTTGGTTGGTTTTGATTTTTTTGAATATTTTACTTTTATAACTGTTGTTCTTGCTAAAGATTTTATTTTTTGAATTTTTTTTTGAATATTTGGAATTGATCGCGAAATTTGAATGTTTGACCTTATTTTTGTAAATATCAGAAACTTCAGACTCGAAATTTCACCTTTTTTTTACAAATCTAATAAACTGTAAATTCCATTTTTTCAAAAAATTTCAATTCTTTTTAAAAATTTGAAATTTTTAAAGTTTTAACTTTTTGCAAATATCGGCTCTCTCGAGTGGTTGTTTTTTTTATTCAACTTTTTTCAATTTTCACTTTCTAAAATTGATTACTTTTTGAAAAGTCTGCCTTCGATTTTTATTGAAAATTCTTAAACATTTTTCGGTTTCTTTAAAGCATCTCGTCTTTATATTTTAAAAACTTTGAAATTCAAATTTTCTTTTTTTAGCTTCTACTTTTTTTAAATGTTTATTTATTTTATTAATCGCAAGGATTTTTCAGTTTGACTTTTTTGTAGGGTTTTAATTTATTTTCCAAATGCTGAATTTTTTGAAAATCTTTACCCATAATTTCGATCTTTTCTCCAAGTTGTTATATTGTTTTTCTGTAAATTTAATGATGTTGCAAAATTGACTTTTAAAAACTTCTATCCTGTTTTTTTAAATTTTCAGAATGGTCCCACTTTTGACAATTTCTCAAAGTTTTAATTGTTTTTGAAAACTGAGAATTTTTTTTTAAATTTCCACTTTTATGGAGTAAACTGAACTTTTAATTAAAAAATTAGATTTTCCTTTAATTTTTGTTTTTTGAAAAATTAAGTTTTTCTCAAAATTTCGACATTTTTAATATTTTCGAAACTTTTTCAGAATTTAGACTTTTTTTGAAAATGTCGACCTTTTATCATCAAAATTTCGACTTTTTCTCGAAGCTGTAACTTTTTCAGAATTTGTTTCATTTAAAACAATTTCCTCTTTTTTCAAAATTTTGACTTTTTGTAAAAAATTTGATAACAAATTTTTTTTTCAAAATCTCAATTTTTTTTAAATTTTGGATTTTTTATAATATGATTATGTTGAAACATTTTTTTTAAAACCTTTACCTTTTTTTAAAAATTTCCACTTTAGCTCAAACTTTTTACTATTTCTCGAAATTTTAACTTGTTTTTTTGATAATTTCGACTTTTTCCCGAAAAATTTTACTTTTTTCAAAATTGTAACTTTTTGAAATATTTGAATTTTTTCAGGATTTTAATCTTTTTTTTGTACCATTTATCACCAAAATTGGGACTTTTTTCAAAGTTAAATATAGCTTCATTCATTATTTGAAGTTTTTTCGAAATTTTCATTTTTTTTCAAAAGTTCGAGTTTTTGTAATAACTTCGACATTTTTTCAAAATTCGCCCGTTCCAGAATTTTTTAATTTTGCTGAAGAATCTAATTTTCCAAATTACCAATTTTTAAATTTTGAACGAATTCTACAAAACGAATCTAAGACTTGACTAAATTTCAATTTTAAAGCTGTCTAAATTCAAAACAATTTAAAAAAAATTGCAGCTTCGAGGCTAAAATCGAAATTTTAAGAAAAAAGTTAAATATAGCGTAAACAAAACCAGATAAAAATTGAAAGCTTAAATTAGACATTTTCTAACATGTCATCGTTTCAAGTTTACCCTCAAAATTTCGACTTCAATTTCAAGATCGCGGCTTTAAATTGCAATGTAAATGTTGTATTTTTCTCTCAAAATCCTGACTGAAATTCCCAATTTCTAGGAAAAATTAGAAATAGCGAGATTTTATGGCAAATTTTGAGAAAAAAAGCCAAATCCAGGAATTTTGGAAAGTTCTATGAAGTCGGCTTCGTAAGGAAACCATGAGAATTTGAAATTTCGAGAAAAAAATTGGCATATTTAAATTAAAGTGAAATTTGAAGGAAAAAATTCAAGAAAACTCGAAATTTTCACTTCAAAAAATAGTGATATCAGATTATAAAAGGGAAAATCCAAGTTTGAGAAAAAAAAACAAATTTTGATTGTTTGTTCTGAAGAAAAAGTTGGAATTTACGGAAAAAATCCAATTTTCAAATAAAATTGCCAGAAAACTGGGCTTCAATGAAAAAGACTCCACTGCTTGAGTCCATATTGCCAATAGCACATTCAATTTTTATTTTAAACTCGAAATTTTAGGAAAAGAAAACAAATATTTCGAGAAAAAGGTCCAAATTTCACAAAAGAGTAGAAAATTTTGAAAAAGGAATATTCAAGTTATATAACTTAAAATTCAATTTGGCTCGAAATTTTCAGAATAAATTCAACATTTTCCTAGAAAGAGTGAAAATTGTAAGTTTCTAATTAAACTTTCAAAAAAATGTTCTTTAAAGTAAACTCGTAATTTTGAGTTAAAAGTTGCACGGATTTGTGTAAAATTTTGAAAAGGAAATTTCTAAAAGAATCCCTAACTTTAGGGTAAAGTAAAAATTATTTTAAGAACATACAAATTCAAAGAACCGAAATAAGCCGTCATTTTTTTCCGGTTCTGTTCCGGTTTTCATTCCTAAAAAAATCAAGGCTTTTTTTCGGTTTTCGGTTCAGTTCCGGTTCGAAGCCCTGAAAATTATGGATTTATCGCCAAAAAGTAACTGGCCAAAATTAGCCGCAAACAAACATATGCACTTTACTCTGCCATGTTTCGAGTGGATTTAAGCCTCCTTACGCATTAAACCCCCGTGTTTCAACCTCCATGACATTTTTCTATGTTACCCCTGCTTCCCTAAGTACACAAAGTATATAATTTTGGTAACAAGTTGAGATAAAATGTTCGTAAAATTTCATCTATAAATGGGCATGTTCGCCCGAAGCAATGCATATAGGTATTCAGGCCATGAATGCTACTTATTGGCACAAATTTAATGCAATTATTAAAGCAGGAGAGATTGTGCCCTTTTCAATACATGTCCCCTTTCAAAACCACTTTCTTTACTTTTTTTCGAAATTTCTACTTTTTTCTTGGAATTTCGATTTTTAGCGAATTTTCGATGCCTAAGTTGTAATTTTAAATATACAATCGAAATTTCAATTTTTTTCCACTTCAAACCCCAACTTTCGATTTGAATTTCGAAATTTCAACTTCAAAAACGAAAACGTTTTTCACATTGCAGTCAAATGTTTCTAGCAAACATCTGGCAGTTAACAATTTCAACTAAAATCTACTTGTATGTTTCTAATTGTTTACTACAACATACTACTGGTATTTTAGAAAATTAGTAAACTAAAACTTTTAATGCAAATAAATCGAACAAATAAAATTATTAAAAAGTAAATCATTATAATGAATAAAAAATAATAAAATAGATATCATATACAAATTACCTTCTGCTGTTTGTAAACCAATTAATTCGCTGTATTCTCCTTCACCGGAACTATTAAAAGCTTTTACTCTGGCGTTGTACATGCAGTGAAAATGTAATCCATCAACTGTGCAAATTGTTTCAATTCCACAATAGACTTCCTGTAAAAAATAAGAACAGTAGTGATGAATTAGTACAATATACGAAAAATACATGCGTCCTTAGGAAAGTACTGCAATCGATATCACATATTCTTAAATGTTTTAAGGTCGAAACAGTGTGTGATAGACATAGCTATGGTGGTTCTTAAATTAAGGTTTCGAAAATATTTGTCAACACCTTTGCGATCAAATAATACCCACAATATTGCATTGCAACTTGAGCCTGATTTGAATATCAGGGCCTACATGCAAAACCTAACAAGTCACATAAATTCCCAATTTGAAATTTATATGCACCAATATATTCGCCTTCAAGGTGTCTGCAAATATTGATACTTCTTCAGTGCAATTCATATAACTAACATAGTAAATTCAGTTTTAAAATTTAGGCTTAAATGCAAAAACAAATCTTGTCCCTATAGGATTTGTTAACAAAGACCGATATGTCCAAAACATCCAATATGAAGCTAAGCTGACGTTTGAAGGAAATTACTAGAGTGTTGAAACTCAGTCCTAAGTGTAATCAGATGATATATGGACCTCCGAAAAAGATATTTCAACCCAAAAGATCCTACTAGTAAGTGACGTGCTAAACTTTCACAAGAACATTTAAACTATCGTTATCCATAAGAGACATGTCAGTATTGTTCATGATAGGATTCGAATCGAGAATGTCTGCTTTCTGCGTTCAGTAAGAAATGAACCAAAAAAGAAAAGATTTCTAACCAGGGCTTCGAACCGTTATTTTTGTCGTTCCGGTTTTCGTTCCAGCAAAAAATTTATTACAGTTCAGTTCTGGTTTTCATTCCGACAAAAATAACGGTTTTTTCCGGTTTTCGGTTCAGTTCCGGGTGACTCATTTTTTTAGTTTTTCAAAAATTTTTCGAATTATAAATTGATTTTTGAACATAATTTTGAAAATGTAATGACTTTATTTTCTTTAATATTACAATATGTAACTACTCTGACCTTGCCTACAATTTAAGGAAAATTTATTTTTCAAGGTAAATAATGAATTTTGAGTTTAATTTGAGTTCAAATTTCAAGAAAAACCTGAACTTTATAAAAAATTAAATCGCAATTTTAGGTTTAGAAATTTTAAGTTTAAATTATTTTTATTGTAGACTCTTACTGATCGGAAACATTATTATTAATTTTATTTAACATTTCGGCGTTAAGTATTTCCAAACTGGGTCGCAGAAATGTTAAATTTAAATTCAAACTCGGAATTTTCATAAAAATCTTAAATTATATAACCAAGACTTAAAAAGTTCTAGAATATACGAAATTTGGCGATTAAAATCGAAAATTTGGGAGACCTTTCTTTCGTAATTTTAGTTTTCTAGTGATGTTTTGACTTTGATTCGCTTTTTATACCAACATTGATTTTTGTTGTTTTGACTTTGTTTTCTTGAACTTTGGATTAAAAAGATCAAATTAAAAAAATAAATAAAAAAGAAAGCGACGAAAAATTATAAAATGAAAAGTTTCAAATTGAGATTTTGATGAAACAGTCAAAATTTCGAAAAAAGAACTTCAAAATTTAACACAGGAATTTTCAAAATTTTTACCTTAATTTAGAAATATTAACCTTAAACCCAAGTGTTCGATTTTTTTTTTCTGAAAATGTTACTGAAAACCTTAAAATTTCTAAAAAAAAGTAACATTTTCAGAAAGTTTTGATTAGTGTATTTACCTTCTTTCGATATTTTAACTTTTTTTTTTTTGAAGTTACAAATTTATGTACTTTTTATTATTATTTTTCCTCTAAAATTTCCTTAGTAAGTATAACCATTTTTATCCACATGTTGATTTTTATTCTTTAATTCTAGACATTTTGATAACGAAGGCTTCTTCCACGGCCAGAGTCAGTACAGGATATACTTCTTCCGGGATTGGACGGTGTCAAAGAACTACTAAAAGTGTTCGACGTTTCGCCCACCATCCGTAGGGGGCTTCTTCAGGAACAAAGAAAAGAAAAAATGAAAAGAGGAATATGAGGGAATATGCAAAAAATGAAAGAATGAAAAGGCCAATTTCAAAAATCAGAGCACGATGGTGGGCGAAACGTCGAACACTTTTAGTAGTTCTTTGACACGGTCCAATCCCGGAAGAAGTATATCCTCTAGACATTTTTCTCAAAATTTTGAGTTAAGACTTGGACTATAAGTTTAGGTTTGGAATTTTCGACTTTTACCTTGAAGACTCAAAATTTTTCAGGACTTGAAATTGTGAGATTAATTTTGAAAAAATTGTTAATTCATACATTTACTTAGTTTTAAATTTAGACTTTTTCCAAGAACGTTAATTTTTTTCTTGAAATTTGGATATTCTTTCGAGATTTTGAATTAAGATTCAAAATAAAAAATAACATAAAATATTCACATTCAAATTAGCACTTTTGCATTTGAAATCTAATTTCTGCTAATATTTTTAACAAAAATTCGAAATGTTTAATTTAAATGTATATTTTAAGTGTAAAAATGAAGAATTCACAAAAAATGCAATTTCAATTATGGATGAATTAATAGATTAATAGATATTTCAAGATCAACGACAAATTTTCTGAAAAAAAGCAAATTTTAATTTTAAAGACGAAATTGTTGGAAAAATTGTAGCTGTATCTAAAAAGTACGTGAAGAGATTTAACATTTTGAGATTCGATTTTTGACACAAACGTTTAAGAAGTTTCGCGAAAACAATTAAAAAACACACAATTTTGACTTCTTAATTCTTAAAAATCTGAAAAAAATATCGCAATTTCGAGGCTAAAGTCGAAATCTGGAGAAAAAATCAAAGTTTTCAGAATAAAAATTACAATTTTAGCGTAAACAAAATCGTTGGAAGTTTAAATGAGACATTTTTTAAGATGTCATCATTTAAAGTTTACTCTAAAACTTTCTCTGTTTTAAAGAAAAAAATTATATCTTGGAATTTTAGAAAGTTTTAAGAACTCATAAAATCATAAAAATTTAAATTTAGGATTTCGAAACAAAATTGAAATACTAAAAGAGATGGAATTTGAAAGAAAATATTGGCTAAAAATCAAAAATTTAACTAATAACTTCAAAAAATAGAGATATCAGATTAGGAAAGGAAAATCAAAATTTAAGGAAATAAGTAAATTTGGAGTTTTCTAAAAAAAATTCAAATTTCTAGAAAAACTCGAATTTGCAAATAAAATTGAAAGGAAAGGCGAGTTTCCCTAGCTTAAATGAAAAACGCCCTACTGCTTCATTCTAAAGTTACAACAAAGGATATATTTTTTTTATTATAACTCGAAATTTTAAGAGAAGAAAAGAAATATTTTGAGTAATTTCCAGATAAAAGTCGAAATTTCAAAAAAATGTCGAAAATTTTGAAAAAAGATTCAAGTTAGAATTTTAATTTGGATTGAAATTTTGAGAATAAAGTTAATATTTTCTAGAAAATGTGGAAATTGTTAGTTTCTAATCTAATTTTGTAAGCAGAAATGAGAGACTGAAAGTAAACTCCTAATTTTGAGGTCAAAGTTGCACAGATGTTAGTAAGATTTTGAAAAAGTAATTGAAATTTCTAAGAAAAGATTCCAAACTTAAGGGTAAAATAAAAACTGTTTTAAGTACATAAATTCAACGAACCGAAATAAACCGATATTTGTTTCCGGTTTCGCTCCGGTTTTCGTTCCGACGAAAATAACGGTTTTTTTCGGTTTCCGGTTTCTGGTTTAGTTCCGGTTCGAAGCCCCGTTTCTAACATTCTAAACGAGCGTGCTCAGATTTCCGCGGATAGAATTGGTCTGATCGTTGATTTTTAAGTATAAAAAAAGTGGGACGGAACGAACTTTGGAAAACTGTAAGAATAGCTCTTATTGCAACATTTTTCTTATGACCCAAGTATGTATTAGGGAAAAAGTAACGAATGTTGTTTTTCTCACATTGGTGAATGCGAATGCGAATATTAATTTTTAACATTCGCAAATGCGAAGCGAATATTAGCCTTTTTATTAGCACTTAAAAAATTTTGTAGAAAAGTCGCAATTTGTAGGATAAAACAAATTTGGAAAAAAACAGTTTCTAAAAATATTTCTCTTATAATTTTTATTTTCATTTAAATTTTGACATAATTTCGAAATTTACAAGAAATACTTTTCTCTAAATTTCGTAAAAATGTTATTTTCAAAATTTTTATATTTTTATTAAAATTTCAATCGTATTTTAGAAAAATAAACCAATTTTGAGAAAGAGTCGAATTTTTGATAAAAAAACTAAATTTTATGTAGACTATTTTAAAAATATGACACGTTTTGACTTCCAGAATAAGACGAATTTTGAGAAACAGGTTGAAATTTCTGGACAGTCAAAATTTCGAGAAAAAGGTTGAACTTTCTAGGAAATATTTAAAATTTCCAATACAGTCAAATTTTGAGAGAAAAAAGCAGAATTTTGAGTATAAATTTATAAACAGACGAATTATAATAAAAAAACCAAGTTTTTGGAATAAAGTCGGAATTTTCGGGAAATCAAATTTAATATTAAAACCAGATCTTTTGGAAAAACTTAAAACATACCGAAATTTCGAGAAAAAAATGATTTTCGCGGTAAAAATCGAAAGTTTCGAAAACCCAAACAAATTAAAAAAAAATTAAAATTCACGCAAAAGATCGACAATTTGAGAAAAAGATCGAAATTTCGAGAAAAAAGTCAGAATTTGATAAAAATTCGAAATTTCCCAGAGATTCAATTGGGTCGGAATTTCGAAGAGGGCGAATTTTGAGGAAAATTTCAGGAGAAAAGTCGAAATTTCAAAAAAAAAGTCAAAATTTCCCGACTAAATATTTATTTTTAACGGTTTCCTGAATAAAGAAAAAGATCCTCCCCTGCCTCACTGTGATATCAGAAAATGTCCAATATTGTGATAATGGTTGAAATTTTGAGAAATAAGTTGGAATTTGAGTTTTCTGGAATTCTTGTTCTTCTATAAAAATTCAACATTTTTAAAATATATTTTAAAAAATTTCCAGATAAATATTATTCTCACAATTTTTACTTTTTTTATCAAAAGATCTACCAAATTTCAAGGAAAAGGCAAAGTTTGATAAACAAGTCGAAATTTGCAGAAAGACGAATTTAAAAAAAGTCGAAATTTTTAAAAAAAGTCAAATTTTGAGAATAATGAAATTTTGAATAAAATAAACGACTAATTTTGGGATAAAAATTCTTTTTTTTGAAAAAGTCAGATTGTGATAAAAGAAGTCGAAGTTCAGAATAAATTCGAAATTTCAAAAGAAAAAGAAAAATTTTGTAAAAAAGGACAGATTTTGAGAAAAAAAGTCGAAATTTCGAGCAAATGTCTAAATATCAAGGAAAGTACTAATTTTCAGGAAAAAATGGAAATTTCTGGAAAAGTTTCCCGCAGTAAGAAATATAAATTTTTGGTTGGCTGTATGAACTAGAGGGGAGAGCAAGTGTCCCACCCCGTCCTATTGTAGCTACCTAGTAGGAAAAGAAAACAAGAGAATTTAATAAATATTGATAGGTACGCTATCCATGGACCACCGACACTCATGATGAATCCCTCAATGGTCAATAGACCCCTTTTTAAGAAACCCCGCCTTAGCAGTTGCATTGTTATTTATAAATAATTTCCCGTTTTATTGCCAAATACACTCGCAGTATATTCGCATAATTTCTTGCAAATGCGAATATTAAAAAACATACGAATATTTGGAAATTTTAATATTTGTTACATCACTGGCATGTATTGTAATACGTCATAGAATTTACTCTAATATGAATGTATAAAATGGTGGGATTAAATTACCCCTGAAAAAATCATTTGCAAATAGAATAGGAATAAAACTAATTTATATTCCTAGCATACAACTTAACGATTTATGTAACCTCTTTAGGATGTAAATTTGATAGATTTAATTTCATAATGCCCTAATGGGCACACGCTCGCTAGAGCTGAAGGGATGGGGTAACACCTAACAGATTTGCGTTTTGTTAATATATGTACACAATAATAATGAAAGAAGAGCACATCGTCTGTGGGAATACATTAGTTTGCTTCTGACATATTGAGTTTCCATGCCAAGGGGCAAGTGTGGTATTAACAGACCCGCTCGACTGTATTGTTCGCCACCCTCTGACGTCTAACACTTCAAACTGGATTATTTTATATCCTCTGGATTAAAAGAGAACTTCAAAGACAATATATATTAGTATCGGAGTCGCTCCAAGTTTAGCGATGAGATGTGGTTCGCAACAAAGTTGTATGGTATTGAACCATTTTGTGTCTAATGATACAAATATTACCAAAAGGACTGACCCAAACTAATTATTTTCAACAAAGAACGTTTCGCCTCTTTATCACACTGGTAACAGAAACAATTGTATTTATCCGACGTATTACCATTATCAAACTTACTACTCTAATTAATTGAGCAAATGACGCTTCAAAGTCATTTCTGAAAGGGTTTGATTCAATAGACCACAAAAATGTTTTGTTGCGGTATGTCAAGGTTCGTCTTCTAAACAAATTGAATTCCACACGTAAAGTGCCATAAGGCTGTTTTAAAACAATATTATTTTAATCAAATTTTCGTCTTTTCATCGAAGGTTAATAATTTTGTTAAGCTGCTATTGCCACATGTATGTATTTTAACACAAAAAGTATTTAATCAAATAATTATTGAATAGCTCACAACAAAAAGTCCACTGTTATCTGTTGAATTTAAAAAAGGTAAGTTTCAAGCTTCAAGAAGAAAACCATAATCTTGGAAAAAAATTGAAATTCTGAAACAATAAGTATATATTTCGAAATTCAAAAGAAAATGAAAATTTGTGAAAAAAGGCTAAATAAACGAAATTTTGGAAAAAAAAGTAAAAATTAAAATAAGAACTGTGTTTTGAAGGCGACTCTGTATATTACTAATATTTTTTTCTAAATCAGTATCTATCGCAATATCCTCCTTGGCCCCAATTTATGTTAAAGGAAAATTCTGGAAATTTCTATGAGAAGGTGAACATTTTCAACATAATCATAAAAAACGTCCAAATTTATAAAAATAATAAAGTTATTCTGGTTTTACAATCCAGAAATTAAAATTGAAATTTGAAAAAAAAATAACAATTGATTTGCTACAAAACTTAATTTTTAAATCTTAAAGACGAAAAAGGGGTAAGTAAAAATACAAATTACAAGTTTATTGTGGAAATTTTATGAAAAAAGTATAAATTTTTAAAGTAAACAGGGATTCATAAGGAAATATTTGCACATCAAGGGCTATTTTTTCAGTTTTGCATATATCCACATCAGGCCCGTGACCAGGGGGGGGGGCTAGGGGGCTGCAGCCTCCCCCGAATTTTTTGGCTTCACACTAGGTAGAACTGAACTTTCCAAATGTGCGACCTTTTTAAAAACCATTTTTAATGGATCATTTTGTTTTCGTACTGAAATGCAAGGATGTTTTTGTTTTCAAACCGGATTTTAGGTACAATCAAGCAAGGTAAAAAGGTGAGCAAAATGTTAAATTAGGCAAAAACGAAAAGCTAAAGAAAGCACCAAAAAGGTAAAATACTCTAAAATAAAGGCATTAGCAGGCCAAAACTCAAAATTAACAAAAAAAATCATTTTGAAATCTCATGTCGAAATTAAAAAAAATAGATTTTATTTTATACCCAGGATATTTAGAAGGCGTATAATATTTTCAAATAAAGAAGTTCTTAAAATTTCGAGTTCATTCTCGAATTTTCACCCTAAATCTTAAAATTTTTACCTTAAACTCATTCGAATTTTTTCCAAAATTTTGATTTTTTGAGATTTCGTTTCTAGAAAAATTTAAAATTTTCATGAAATTCCTTGTTTTTTATTTGAAATTTCAATTCTACGTTTTAAGTTTTATTAAAATAATGTTAAATTTTGCAAGTTTTTCAAGCTTAAACTTAAAAAAAAATTCAATTTTTCAGAAGAACTGGAAATTTATACAAGCGATTTTTCGAGATTTGACACCAAATTTTGAGAAAAACTTTGAGATTTTGTGATAATAGTTTTACAGTTTTGGAATTTAAAAATTTAAATTTTAAATTCGGTATTTGAATAAAATTTTGAATATTAGGACTTTTACTAAAAAATTAAAATCTCTTATAAGCCATTAATTTGAGAAGATAATTTTTAATAAGTTATTAGTATGAATTTCTTCTATAATTTTTCCAACATGGCGATTGAACTCAATCATCTTCAGAGAGATACTGAAGATGACAGCTTGACTGTCGAAACGCGTTAGGGCAACCTTTGTTGTGTTTTTAATTTTTCTTGGTTTCAGGGGACAAGTTCTGTATTTCAATTTTTAAAGGTTATTTTGATCATCAAAATTTGGAGGATCCTTAATGGGAAGGTGGTTTTTTTTTATTTGTGATAATTTATTAGCATACCAGAATGATAACTTTTTTTAGTCATTTGAAAATACAAGAGCATTGCTCCTTTTTTACCTAATACCAATGTAATGTATTGAAAACGGATAAAATTTTGTATATCAAAACTGAAACTCGTAAATTCGGTTCATGTAACTTTAAAACTCATCAATTTTTTTTAGTTAATCCCACACAAATGTAATTTATTTCTAAACACACAAATGTCAAAGAGACGAATTTCTTCAGAATGAATTCAGCAAATTGGAATAGTTTCGCGGTAACATGTACAATACAATGCAGCAATATCTGGCTTTGACAGTACATACCAATTAAGAACAAATTACTTCGCCAACAATAACATTCGTACATTTCAAGTTGCAGACTGTTTTCGCTTCAGAAGTATAAATTAATGTAGCGCTCGTAATGGTTTATAATTACAACACAGCTTTAATAAAAAAATCGAATTAATTAGTTTTCAGCATTTATTAATAACTAGTATAATTTAACAGTTCAATATATTATACAGAGTGTAAAAACTTGGGGTCGGATTTTTTTAGTCAAAATGTGAAATAAGTTCATGTTAACACATGTTCGAATTTCCAAGGCACTGGGGTTATACGAGGATGGTCCGATAAGTACTTAGCCTACAAAGGAAAAACGAAAATTTTGGAAAAGTGTCGATTTATTTCTCAACGTAGTCTCCTTTTAACTCAATACACTTGACCCAGCGATGCTCCAACTTCTTTAACTCGTCTGAAAAATACGATTTCTCGAGGTCTGCAAAGTAGGCCTCCGTAGCGGCGATGACCTCCTCATTCGACTCAAATTTCAGCCCGGCGAGTGACTTTTTCAAGTTTGGAAATAAATAGAAGTCGAACAGGGCCAAATATGGAGAATACGGTGGATGGGGCAGCAGTTCGTAGCCCAATTCGACCAATTTGGCCGTGGTGAGGTGTGAGCCGGTGCGTTGTCATGGTGGAAGAGCACTTTTTTCTTCGCCAAATGGGGCTGTTTTTTCTGCAATTCTGCGTCGAATCAGTCCAATAATTCGGCATAGTACAGCCCTGTGATCGTTTTGCCCTTCTTCAGGTAGTCGATGTAGCTCATACCTTGTGATTCCCAGAAAACGGTGGCCATCACCTTTTCGGCCGATAGGACAGTCTTCTCCTTCTTCGGAGCACGTTCACCGGGTGAAGTCCACTGTTTTGACTGTTCCTTGGTTTCTGGCGTGTACCAGTGGATCCATGTTTCGTCGACGGTCACGAAACGACGCAGAAACTCCTTCGGATTGCGCTTAAACAGCGTCAAACACTGCTCTGAAGTGGTCTCACAGTTGCGCGGTTGTTGTCCGGAGTGAGCAAACGCGATACCCATCGCGCCGACAGCCTTTCTCATGCCCAAAATTTCATGCAGGATATGACCAACGCGGTCTTTTGAGGTGCTTACTATGTCAGCTATCTCGCGTACCTTCAATCGGCGGTCTGCCAATACGAGACTGTGGATTTTTGTCACATTATCCTCCTCACGATAGCCGTTTTCGGGGCACCTGGGCGTGGCTTGTCAAAAACCGACGTGCGACCACGCTGAAACTCGTTAAATTTTTGACGGTCGCCATCGAAGGAGAAGAGTCACCGTACACAGCATCCAAGCGCTCTTTGATTTCGCTGCGCGATTTCCCTTCCAAAAACAAGAATCGAATCACCGACCGGTATTGCTCTTTTTCAATTTTTCTAAAATCCGCGGACACTACGAGTCCGATTCGGCTGAAATTTCGACAGTAGTCGTATACTACTAGAATGTACTACACGATAGTAAATTTCTCTTGCGATAGTGGCGCCATCGGGCGGTGAGGCTAAGGACTTATCAGACTGCCCTCGTATGCAACACTGATGTATAAGAACAAATTACTATTAAAGAAACGTTTTCTTGCAGACGTTAATCAAGTTATACACAGCTGAAAAGTTTTGAGGAATTGTTTTTCTACAAGCATTTCCATTTCCCATCATAGTGGGCCCCGAAATTAATCATCAGGATAAATTGAAGACAAAATTAACTAAAACTCAAGTTGCTAAACTTTGCTTGAGAGAATGATTCAGTCTATTTAATCTAAAACCAAGGTGTAATTGAAGTCTGAAATAGAGTTTTCGCAACAATGCTTTCTTGGTTAGTTAAATGTTTTATTACATTGATGGGGAGTATTGGGAAGTTATTAAGTGCAAATTAATTATGACTATAATTAAGTTAAATTTTATAACATATTTCTTCAATATAAAAAGTAACAATAAATAAAAAATAAATAATATAATATTATTTGAATTTAATTTAATTTAAGGATTTTGTTGTTTTTCAAAGAAGGACTTTGACAATATTTTGATTTTAGGGGTAGTAATAATCACTGATACGATGTTGAACGTCTTTTTATGATTAAAAGTAACTATTTTACAGTGGTTTCTCTAGGAATCTTTTTAGGGTTTTCTTTTCATTTTAACAATATACATTACATTCTATAAAATGTAAATAAATTTTGTTTAAATCTGAAATCTTAATAAAAAAAAAACGTTAAAACCTAAAATAGTCCCCAATTTTTTGGAATAAATAACACTTTTGAGGCTAATCTTAATACTGAGGTTTAAACTCATTAGAGATGAAATCAATCCTCAAAAAATTAAACAGTAACTGAAGTTATGTACCGGACGGGTTAAAAATACTTATTTTTTAATATAAAAGGATTAACAGTTTTTGAGAAGTTGGATCCACATTAATAAAAATTTGTGTTGTGCGTTGTATTTGTCACAAAAAAGTTTGGTTACATCCATGCTTTTTGCGCTGTATTTGAATAATTTATGATGCACTCAAACGGATTCGGTGGCACAATCACATAAAATAACTATATGCACTATAAAATAATTGACCTTTGCGTGGAGAGTTAGGCCCGAATATAAAGCGATTGGAGTGATTGGGCCCAATTGGGCCCAGCTTTTGAAGGGCCTCCGCATCACCAGCAAAATTAACTAAAATTATTTTTCGAAATTTAATGCAAATTGCTTTTGATTAAAGGATATATTTTAAATTATTCAAATAATTAAAAATATAATTCTTTTAAGTTCCTTACCAAGTTTAGGTTTCTATATGGAAAGATTTAGGTTATACATTGCTTCGTTAATAGTTAGCTATATAGGCAGGTTTTCCTTCAAAAGGGGGCAACAATCGTTATGAAAAATTCATGGACAAAAAAAAAGGAAACCGAGTAATAATGCACATATATTTTCACCTAAAAACTATACGAACTGGGGAGATCGAATTTATGATTTAAAGTCGAAATTTCGAAAAAGAGGCAAATTTCAAGAAAAAATCTTTCAGAAAACTTCACGTAATGTAAAAATTTCGAAAAAGTGGAAATTAAAAAAAAATAGGAAATTTCCAGAGCTCGATTCTTGTAATTAAGGTGGTTTCCGTAACAAGTTATATTTAAATTAAAAAAAAATAATGCAACTTTCAAAAATATTTCTCAGAATTTTTATTTAATTTAATTATTGTTACGGTCTTATCGCTTCGAATTGATTCACACTGTGAATTGAAAAGAATACCCACTTTGTTACTAAACTAAACTTGGATCACCACAATTGAACAATTAACTCGCTTATTATTGACTTCTATTAACTTACTAATTACACTGATTCTGACTGACTCGAGGGAAAAGCTGACCGCCTTATATAGTTTTGGCATCCAGGTTCTAGAACAATCCGGCAGATAAGGCTTATCGGTTGCCGAAATTTCGGGAACGCTTATCTGCCGTTTGCTTTGTTATCGCGGTCGCTTTCCCCTTATCAGATCATTCTAGAAACTTTTCTTATTTACTAAATTATACAATTCTAATTCTATTCTAAATTCTATTCCATCTATTTACATTGCGTTACATTATTAACTATATTCTTGAAATTTACAAGAAATCTTTTCCTCAAAATTTCCTAAAAATATTGGTCTCAGACTTAGATTTACATTAAAATTTCGATACAATTTAAAAAAAAATAAACGCATTTTGTGAAAAAGTGGAAATTTACAAAAAATTCAATTTTAAATGGAAATGTCGAAATATATATCGAATTTTGAGATAAAAGTCAAAATTTGCAGAATTTCGAACAGCATTTCGAACAATAATTTAAAATCCTGGGAATCAAATTTAAAAAAGACATTAAGAAAAAACAAATATCTAAAAAAACGATTTTTGAAAAATACGTACAATTTAGAGAAAATATTTCAAGTTTCCAAAAGAAAATTCAATTTTAAGGTCAAAATTAGAATTTAGAAAATAAACTAGTAATTTCGAATAAGTAAATCATATTAAAAATAAAAACCCAATCGTTCACAGAAGCTGGAAAAATGTCCAAAATTCGAAATAAGTTAAAATTTTCAATGGTCTAATTTTGTGAAAAAGTGGAATTTTGAAAAAAAATCGCAATTTCTAAAAATATTGGTCTCAAAATTTAAAATTCAGTGAAGACGTTGAATTTATAAGAAATCGTCTTCTCTTAATCCTCAAAAATATTTTTCTTAACATTTTATTAACATCCTGATCTAATTTAGAGACTTTTAGAACCATATAATATCTCATTTTGAGATAAAATTGGAAATTTGGTGAATAAAACAAATATGAAGAAGAATTGCGGAATTTTGAAATAAATAAAATATTTTTGAAACAGAAGTTCGAAAAGCAGAATTTTGACAACAAAACAAAATTTAGAAAAACTCTAACTCTAAGGAAAATGCAAATTTTAGGAAAAAGACTGTTTTCATCGAAAAAGTAAAAATTTTGAGAAAAAAGACGAACTTACCGAAGAAAATATTAAATATCGGATAATGAGATAAAAATCAGAATTTCATGAAAAACAAACCTGTCGAAATTTCCAAAAATCAGATTCTAATCTTTCAAAAATAGGCAAATGTTCAAAAAATTATCGAAATTTGAAAAAAATCAACAAATTTCGAGAAAACCTCGAAAAGGACAAACAATTCAAAATATTCCAGACAAAGTCAAATTTTAAGAAAATGGTGAAATTTTGAAAAAATAATCTAAACTCTGAGAAAAAGATGAAATTAGGGGAAAATGATCAAAATTCTGCGAAAAAAATTTAAATTTTGCGAAAAAGCGTTTAATCTTTTAGTGAAAATTTGAAATTTTCCAGAAAGAGTCAGATTTTATCAACATTAAGAAAAAAAAACGAAGTTTAAAAAAAAATGGAAATTTCCTGGGTGAATATTTATTTTCTCTCGACTGCTAAGACTCAGAGGAAGATAAGCGTCCTCCCTTACCTCATGTGGCGTCAGAAAATGTCCATTATTGTGATATCGTCGAAATTTTGACAAACAAATAGAAACTTCGACAACATTTTTTTATAATCTCCTTACAAAAATTTTAAATTTCAAAAAAAATATACTTTTTTTCATTAAAAGATCGACTAAATTTCGAGGAAAAGCCAAATTTTAACAAACAAGTTGAAATTTGCAGAATTAAAAAAAGTCGAAATTTTCAGAAAAAGTCGAATTTCCAGAAATGAGGAAATTTCGGCAAAAAAACGACAAACTTTTAAATAAAAATTTAAAATTTTGATAAAGTCATGTTTGATAAAAGAAGTGGAATTTTATGCATAAATGCCAAATTTCGAAAGAAAAGACAAATTTTGTAAAAAGTACGTTTGAGACAAAAGTCGAAATATCGAAAAAATATTTGAAGGAAAGAATGAATTTTGAAGCTGAAAAGAAAATTTTTTGTCTCTCAGTTGAATACATAAATATTCGGTTTGTTGCATGAACTAGAGGGGGGGGGGGCAGCGCCCCACTATTCTACTTATACGTATGGTTAGTTATGATAGGTAACAGAAATAAAACTTTAAGTTATCAACTATTCAAAGTTACAAACAGTTTCTGCAATTTCATGGCCTGTTAAATTGAAAGAGTTCGATTTGTTCTGTTTTACATATGAATTCTATTTTTGCTAGCTGCTCGTATAAAACAAAAACTAAAAAAAATAGAGGGCCTGATTTGCTCGAAATCTTGCAAAAAAGCGATGTAGAGAAACAAATTTTATTTAAGTTTTAAGCGACCCCCAATCAAATCATACTTTTTAAAAGAAAATAAGGTCTTTTTGGCCTTGAAAGTCAGCTACAAAATTCTAACATGTCAAAAAGGCATTCAACTAACTGATCAACCAAAACAAAAAATAAGTAATCGCATGTCGTTTTCGCTGCATCCTCTTCTTACAAAAAATTACATTTTATTTGAACCCTTGATAGTTTAAGTTGTGAATAACTAACTTTCGGCGTTTAAGCCCTTTTCCCTTTTGTCACTCAATATTCTAAAGGTAAATCGCACTACCTTTTAAAGGTCAAAGTTCAAAGGTGTTATATTTTCAAATCAAGTTTCACCTTATTCCTGATTTTTTATATATTCTTCGGATTCCAAAATACTCTGTTGTTTTCGAATAGATAACCTTGTATATTTGAATAAGCCGAATGCATACCCTTGCAGCCTAGGTTTTTTTTAAATGTTTTAGGCGGTGTAAGTTGAGTTCCATCTTCTACCGTTTTCTGGTACTTCTTCCTCCACTGCTTCCTACCTTTCGACATCTCTTTTGTTTCTTTCCATTTTACTCCCCTTCTTTATACCCTCTTCTCAGGATTTTCTAGTTTTTGTCTCGTCGCCGTTCCGGTCGCTTTTGTTTCATACACCATTCTTGCAAGTCTTCAGTCATGTGGCACACATGACCATCTCAGCTGGCTTTCTACTACTTTGTTGTTCATTGATTCGATTATTAATTATTGTCTGAATGCTTCATTTTTGTCTTTTCCTCTTTTATCTTTAATTTTTCGTAGAAATCTTATCTTCTTTGCATTTATACTTGTTATCTGTTTTTCAGTCGTTGTGTAGGATTCACTAGTGTATGTTATCACTGGTCTTTACCGCCTCATTTTTGTGACTCATCGATTTCTCTTTTCCCAAGAAGGTTCGTTCAAAATGATAAATTTTTACCTGTTTTTTTCATTTTTTCATTAATATGCCATCCAGTTTGTCATCTTTCACGATGATCGTCCCTAATACTTATATTTTTTAATTTGCTCTACTCTCTTACCATCCAGTTTAATATTTAGTGTCCTATTTCTTTCTGCTATCATACACTTCGTTTTTTTATAATTATTTTTATGTTTATCTTGTTGAGTTCACTTTTAAGAACATTTGGATTATACAGAATATACTGTTTCCGGGATTGCACCGTGTCAAAGAACTACTAAAAGTGTTCGAAGTTTCGCCCACCATCGTAGGGGGCTTCTTCAGGAACAAAGAAAAGAAACAATAAATAAAAAGATAAATATAATTGAATATGCAAAAATGAAAAGGCCAATTTCAAAACATCAGAGCACGGTAACTCAGTATGACCACTATACCAGAGGCGAAACTTTTCTGAATCGAAAATTGGTACAACGGATAAGAAAGTTTAGGCAGAAGAGCACGGTAACTCAGTATGTCCACCATATCAGAGGCGAAATTCTTTCGAGAGGAAAGAGGGAAAGGGAAACTTTATATACCATTCGTCTGCGCGATCACTCCCGAAGATTTCCGATGGTTGGTTTCCAGATGGAGGAAAGCATGTAATCGTTGTCTCTGTTGATATTTTTGGGGAATTTTGGGATTTCAATGGCCTTGCGTATCTTCCTATTATAGTAATTGGGAATATTGGATATAATTGAAATATTATCAAAGAGAATCTTATGTCCGGTCTCATGTTGATGTTCCGTAATGGCTGACTGCGAAAATAAACCAGACCTAAGACATCTTTGGTGCTCGGATATTCGCGTCTTAAATTAGCGCCCCGATGTACACTGAATCAAAAAAACAAGGAACCCTGTACACACCATTAGTACAAAAGGATGAAATTTTATCTTTGGGAGATGGGAGGAGCTGTTGGATCTTTGAGGATGACACGATCACTTGTTTTTTTTTGTAACCAACAATGTTATTTAAACTTATATTGTTTACTGTGATTAACAGCTTAGTAAATAACAAAATTATAAGCTTAAACCAAATGAATGGATCTGTGCTGTTCAACGAGGAGCAATTTTCTGCGAAAGCCAATAATTAGGTTTTGTGTAGCTACAATATTAACATCAACTACACGTATCTTTTTAAAAATTCTCTTCATTAGTTGTTCTATGTTTTAGCTTGACACCCTCCATCATATATTTCGCGAGTTAAAAGTGCCCAAAAATTTTTCAATTGGATGGGCCTGACTCAAACAGGGGACAAATAGGGGGATTATAGTTTCCCAGAACGAAGGGTTAGCAAAGATCGAAAAAAAGGGGAAACACTGGGGGATACATAAAAAACGTCTGACCAAATTTGCTTTTGTATACGATCACGATGGAGACGATTTAATGTTTTGGTCTGCTTGCTTGGCATCCTGTTGTGATTCAAAGGAAACACAAAATTAGTTTGGTTAAATCAACATACCTGTTTGATGCTCGAAACAACAATTCCCCTAATTTAACACGAGCCCGTCCAATTGAAAATTTTTTGGACACTTTTATCTCACAAAGTGTGTAATGTGAGAAAACAAAACAATTAACGCGTGCAATTTTCAGAAAAGTACGTCAAACTGATGTTGGAGGCGCCCAAATCCTAATGGTTGATATTAGAATTACCCCTCGTTGAACAGCATGGGCCCTTTTATTTAGTTTAAGCTAATGATTATGTTAGTTACTAAGTTGTTAATTATGGTAAGTGTAAGTTTATATTATATTGTTTATTACAAAGGATCGTTAAATATTTTACACTAAAACGACATACGTTATCAAAAATAGTTAGAGGGTCAAATAACTCCAGTTGTCTTAATTCAATTTCAGCCTCAAATTCATCTGATTTTTCATTGTTTGTTCGTACGTGATTCTTATTATTTTTAAATGGCTTTGAATATTTCTATTGTTTCTATCGATATCTTTTTTACTCAAAGTTATTCACATATCTTCTTTCCTCATTGTGTCAAACGATTTCTCCAGATTTATACAGCTAATGTAAAGTTCGAATTATATATAAATACTTATTAGTTCTAGTGTGCTTCTTCCTGATCTTAGCCGCACTAAGACACCTCCATTGAATCTTCTATGACATTTCTTATTCCTTTCTCCATTATATTTATGCTACTATTTTCATCAGGATTTTTGCAGGAGATAGGCTGAGCACTTGATTCTGGATTCGTTGTGGGTTGCCTAAAGTTTAGGCCAGCACTTAGGCCACCCTTTCCGGGCCCATTGTGCTATCCCCGTGATTGAGGTGTCCTTGGTCATTCATTCAGCCACCCAACCTTGTTGAGAAATTGAAGAACATCCCTTGGATGCGTCTCTCTCAAACTGGCCACACTAGGCCAGAAGTCCCCCAGCGTGGATTCTCTGATTGATGCTAGTGCCGGGCAGTGACACATCACGTGCTCGACACTCTCATCTTCTTTTAAACACCCTCTGCAACTCGGGTCGTTTATAATTCCCATTCTGTGGAGGTGCTTGTTTAATTGACAGTGACTTGTCCATATCCCTACAAGTTTCCCGAGAATATTCCTTGAGAGTTGTAGGCATATTTTTGCCCTTTCCCTCCACGGCATTCTAATGAATGCGTGAGTTTGTCGGCATGTTGTTATTAATGTCCATATGGCTTTGTGTGAACGATAAATTTCTTCGTTAAGTAGGGATCTTACGGTTGATCTCGCCAGGGGAAGGGTTGGTTCTGGTCCAACGAATTGTCCCTCCGAACCCTTCCTCGCCAGTTTGTTAGCGCGTTCGTTTTCCTCTTTTTCAGAATGTCCTTTGATCCATATTAGATCAATTGCGTTCTCTTGTGGTAGACGTTCTAAAGCTAGGTGGCAATTCCATTCCAGCACTGAGTTTGTTTTCACATTTTTTCATATAAGCAGGATTCTTCTCAGGCAACAAAGTTGTAAGAACTTGATTCGTCACTGAAGTTACCTAACAGCCTAAGCAAATTTTTTGCCGAAACAAGATTTACTGGAGGCAGACTTCTTTTGGGAATGGGGTATTGAGCATTCCATACCAACCAGGATAGTTTCAGGCTACTGAGGAAGGGTTGTCTGAGTTAAAGCAGAATTATTGCCATGGGAAAGATGCAGGGTTAAAGTGCCAAATCCCACGGGGCTGTTTCTGAGAAGCAGGTGGTATATGAAGCGAGCGAGAGGCTGCTACAAGTTTGTGATCGGAATTTCCAAACGGTGATATCACAGTGATTTTATACGAATTTGGAAAATTTGTAAGGAAAAGGTCAAGTAGATTAGGTTGATGGGTATCTACATCAGGAATTCTTATGGGTTCCCCAATCAATTGCGATGGTCCAGAAGTAATGGGGAAAGCCTCTGCCACCCCTCCCGCGACGACAGTTCGGTAAGAAACCCTTAACCAGGGGATATTGTGTACGTTGAACTCACCGAGAAAGAGACAACCTCAGCGTTTAGATAATTCGTCTGTAGCTGATCGAAAGTTGCGGAGAGAAGAAAAGAGATGTTGAGGGATGGTTTGGAGACAGATAAAGCGGACAAATGTTTCCGTAATCAGCCTTAATTCTTTAGTTTTTGTGAGTTCATTTCCTATGTTTGCCCATAATGTTGCCTCTCCTTCATTAAGCAACTCTTTGAAGTGACCTTCTCACATTTCCATTCAACCGTGCTGCTTTGTCAGCATTTTGACTCTTTCGTGCATTAAATTTTGCTCTTTCTCTTTTTTAATTGTTTTAACGTACCGTAGAATAGTATTTGGTTTCCCTTTAAGTTATTATTCATTATTTTTTACCGAACGTTTTGCACCATTCTTTTTTTTGCTTCTTTGACGATTGTTTTAACTTCTCTTTTTTTCGTTTATATCCTTCATGATCCTGCTGACTTTTGTTACTCAAAGTTTCTTCCTTTCTTTTTTTTTTACTGCCTACAAGTTGTGATTCTTTTTGCAATCCGGTTTGTTACTCTTGGGGTGCTACAGCTTTCTTTTGCTGCGCTGCGTCAGCGTCAGGTATAATGTTGCTAAATTTTAATCACTTTCTTTCTGTTTCAGTTATTTCTTTACTCTTTTTTAGATATGTGTTCACTAGGCTTTGGTACTTTTCTGTTATGTCTTGTTCTTTAAGTTTTTAGCTGTTTATATTCTCTTTGACTTGTTTTCTTCTTTTAGCTTCCTGTTTGTTTTTGTTTACTTGTTTCATTTTTCCTAGATGATAATCGCTTCCTCTGCACGTCCAGTTCTTGTTGTAATTTTGTAGATAATTTATATTTTTCTTCTTTCCGAGCATCTTCATTCACCCCATACGCAATAAGCAATGTCTACAAACCTTAATTTAGTTTTATTATTACATTCGTAATTGTTTCGTTTACGCAATTCTCTTTAGATAATTTATATTTTTCTTCTTTCCGAGCATCTTCATTCACCCCATACGCAATAAGCAATGTCTACAAACCTTAATTTAGTTTTATTATTACATTCGTAATTGTTTCGTTTACGCAATTCTCTTTAATTATCTCTTCCGAGTTTATTTGGCGTTATTATTAATGACACTCCTAATTTTGCCCTTTCTCGTCCTCTTCTGACCACAACAACCACAACTCCTTACAGAGTACATACTATTATCTTACTAGGCCTCTGACTGTGATGGCTAGTATTTCTATCCTGTGTTTTATCCCTTTCTCTACTATTTCTGGTTCCTTACCATTTATGCTTTTTGTGTTCCACATATTCTCACATTGTTTTTTTTCCTTTCTACAGTCTGTCGACATGTGTATTTGGTTTGTTTTTATTAATGTTTAATAATTATATTATTTACCACTTTCTGCAGCTTAATATTTCCACGTTCGACGTTCGCCACTGGATCCTAGTCACAATTGAGTTATATATTAGAATTCGGCATTTAGTTGGTCCCGAAATGCATGTTGTGCAGCATGGATGTTGGAAATCGCTATTAAACTTCGTCCGGCGCCCCATGCCGGAGGTATCAACGTGTCGGAGAAAGATTAATGGTCCTTAGGCATATGTACTGCCTGACTCACTCATTGATTGCATTTGGATTTTGATCAAGCTTACCCATTTGTAATGTCATTCACGTAGCCTTCTATATCATAAAGTAAAATTATTGGCAAATTATTCATGCTGATTAGCTGCAATTATACAAAACCATCTACTTTCGTTAAATCTTCCGTATATTTGATTATCGTTTCATTATTTGAAAAATGTAGACAATAACGTGATTTCAAATTTTTCGATGCAATGCAGAAATTCTCTCTCACTTCAAACGGATAAAGAATTTAATTTATTTAACATGATGTGCATAGTGCAGCACTAACTTCGCTTATATTAGTTTCACAGAAGCTGTGGGGTAGCTCTTATTTTTATTGAGTGGGGTCGGGAAAATGTAATGGGCGTAGGGTGTTGGTTTTTGGTGATTCAAACTCAGCGAACAATTGATGGTGCATTAATATCGAATTGCTGCCAACAAAACAGTGGCGGTCCGTTTGAGAAATATGTATGTCTCAAAAATAATTTCACAAATTCACATACGATTAACAACAAAAATAAACATAAGGTATTTCACAAAATCAAATAAATTACAACGAGACATGCGTTTCATTATCTAATAATAATACAATTCTGAATCTTAACTAATAAAGGAATAATATTTCCGCAGATGTTTTAATTATCCTGACTAGTTGGGCTTTACAGCTTAATTGACGAATGATGCCATCACGAAGTTTGTTTGATCTTTGTCAATTTTGGTGATTACAGATTTCCATAGAAATACTTCCAGCTGTACATTCATGAGTATGCTGAGTTATATGTTCATGACTATGGCCTGTATTGGTTTTTAAGGTTTAAAATTTGTTATATACTTGAATATGTTGATATCTAGTTAGCGTAGACTGGTTTCATGGATAAACACAATATTGCAATACCATACAGCAATGAATAATAACTTATTAGAAGTGCCAGGTGTTTCACGTCAAAATGTCAAACCAGGATGTAAATTGATATCTAGTTAGCCCAGAAATAACTAATTAGAACAGTTAGTGTAAAGTCAAACCAGTTTTACGCAATAAAACTTGAAATATAAGGATGCCTATCAAAATCGTGAAAATCTAAAAATTGGAGGGTCGAGTCATCATTAAGTAGCTAGCTATATTAGATGTTGGAGCAGATTTATGAAGATATGCTTAGCACCCTTGGTAATCAATTTCCTTCGTATGGGACCGTGAAAAATTAAATTTCAACCTTCAGTAGCGGTAAATTTTTCATTGAAGAGCGGCCGAGAAGGTTAGTTTCTGTGTCCGTCCTCGAAAATATCAAAGCAGGTCATGATATAATTTTATCAGAGCGTAGAATTGGACTAAAACGAATATCTGAGGTACCGAATGTTTCACATGAACAGGTCCATCATATAGTTCATGTCGATTTGGATATGGGAAAAATTTCTACAAAATAGATCCCCAAATGTCTGAATGTTGTCTAGAAGCAACGCGTTTTATCTGTGCTCGGTTTGAAAAAGATGCAGACAGAAGCTGCTGCTATGGATGAAACTTGGGCTCATTTCTACGACCCAGAAACAAAGCAGCAATCGCTGGAAAGGAAACGCTATGGATCTCCAAAGCCTAAGAAGTTTCGTGTTTAAATACCTTCTGGAGAAGTTCTTGCTTCAGTTTTTTGGGATTGCCATATGATTGATTATCCGAATAGGGGTAGAAAATTAACTGATGTTACTATTCGACTACTGACTTCTCTAACGAGAAAAGACGCGGAAAGTCCTCCAAATGTCATTTATTTTAGCAGGACAATGCCCCATCTGCATACAAATCACATGTTGCCATGTAAACAATTCGTAATTTAGGGTTCGAATTACTGGAACACCCTCCCTTATTCACCAGATCTGGCTCAGTCAACTATCATCTTTTTTCTCAACTAAAAAAAGTTTAAAATGTTAGATTTCCTTCCAATAAAAAGTTTATAGAAGCTGTGGAGGCCTAGTGTGCATATTTTTTTTGAAAGATCTTGAGGCGTTACAGGTTCATTATAATAAATGTATTAAACTAAGATGAGAATATATTGAATAATGAAATATTTTAGCCTTCAAATTTTGTTTTTTTCTGTGGTAGGCCTAAGTGTAAAGTTTATGTACGCAGAAAACTATTGATTTTTCCATGTATCCTAGGGCTCATCTTATATCTGTTGACATTTGATACCAATAACCGACTGTTACAGATTGTTATCAAAACTTAAGTGAACATGTAAATGTTTATAAATAGTAAGATCACGTGCGTTTCTTTTATCTCCCCTTAGCTGAACTGCTTTTCGCCCTCCATCTTTCTATCAGATATTATCGCCCCTCGATCAGAACGGCTAGGGTTTCCAATTTCATTATGTTATTTTTAAATTCTAAATCATAAAGAAATGCGGTTTTAGCATTAGCAAAGTTATTTCCCTGTTGGTTACAAAGATATGGAAATTTTTGAAGTTTAACATAAAAACTCAATCAAGGCTTTAATAATTTGCTTTTTTATGATAAATTCCATAACATATTTGTGATAAAATCGTACGAATATTTCGTTTTAGCGCGATGTATTAAGGCCCCAATTTATAGCACCTTTTAGGGTGAAACACTTTTTATGTAGTTTGGGATTATTATTATTTCTTATTGAACTAAGCTTCTTATATCCATTTTGCCGAGATACTTATAAAAAAAATAGTACTGGTTTTAGTTAAATTCTTATTATGTCATAGTCCGCTAATAAAATTCTATGTTTTTTTAATACTATTTCCACTAATGAAGTTAATAGAGTTTGGTAGTCGTTTGCGTCTTTTATTAAACTTATAAATCGAGAGCAGACATAGGAAATTTCCCGTGACGGAAACAAAATGTCGAAATGCAAGTTTACGTTTACAATAATGGAAATAGGCTTTAATTTCTCAGATTATCATTTTAAGGACCCTTTCATACATTTGCACCATTACCAAAGAACAAATGAATGTAAATTATATATTAATATACTTACTCTGAAATCTCCTCCATTTCCATCATCTAATTCTAAGACATATCCTTCAACGTGGCTTTGAGGAGGTGGTTGCCATGCAACTGTTACCGAATTATTTTCAGCGCTGCACTCTTCAGGTATAATTGTTGGGGCTGCTGGAGCTGTTAACAAAAGAGTGCAGAATGATAGATAATTCCAATCGAAAAATAAATTCCCAAATATCATTTTAGAGAAACAGTGGTACTTCAATAATATTCAATTATAGACTAGATCCATTTTTCAAAACATAGGCCTTCAACAATTTTAAAAATTTGGCAGGATACTAATGTATACTGTAGGTAATTGAATTAAAATATTTTCAAGATAATGACACTTCCGGTTATATCGAAAGTATGTCCCCATTTGCTAATGTAAAATTGAAGAGCCTTTACATATTTACCTTTTAGGTTCTACTTAACATTCTAGACATTTATATCTTATGTATGTTCTTCCCCTAGCTCGAATCGATTTAGCAATAATTAAATAAATAAAATAATTTATTAAAAAAGAAGTTTGTAGTCCGAAAAATAATTATACATTTGTCTAGGATTATTTGATTTGGATTCGTTTCGTTGCAGATTTTAGAAAAATAGTTGCTTTAGCAAATTTCGTGGGATCTTACAAATATTTATAAGAAGTAGTAGGTATAAAAAAAATAGAATAAAAATTAAGTTGAATAAACCGGAAAATGTATTTCTCTCAAATATTTTATTAAGCGTTAAAAATAAAGGTAACTTTGTTTTAAGTTGGCTGTTCCAAAAATGTGACAATTGGTTACATGTTTATGTAAAAATTGCTGTAGGTTGTTTAGTTACTCAAGCTGCTAAAGTAAGTATTTTTCTAAATCAGACGAATCCAAATTATTTCCTCGTGGAAAAATTCACAATTACACTGGTCAACAAAATAGAAGCTTTGTCATGTCACATGAACTTCTTTTGTGTTTTTTAATAGTGTTAGTTGTTGTCCTTTAAAATAAGCAGTTTTGAAAATTTCGTCACCCACGATATTTGTTTGTTAAATGTTTGAAAAATGGTGGATCTTCAAAAATATAACATAAAAAATGTACATTAGGAACTTACAATCTTTGTTTTTCCAGATTAGTTAGCTCTTAATTGGACCCTCTTGATCAAGCAGTAGTAGTCAGTTAACACCCTTAAATTTAATCTGCCCTGATAAAGTTTTTCCATCATTGGAATGTCTTTTATCAGTTCTTATCACTTAAAGCCCCGCAGCGCCCCTTAATTCGTAGGAATAAACTCAAGATATGTGTTTAAAAAATGAATCTTGATCCCCATATTGCAACCCAAAGTTTTATACTCCAATAAAAGTTTTTTAATCAAATATCTTTGGATGTCACTCTTATGGTAAACCAAAAAATTTCCAGTTAAATTTTTGAAGCATCTTTATGATGATTTTTCAAAACAATTTAATTTTTCTTTAAACAACGAGTCTTCTATTAATTTTCTTAATTTGAGGTTCTACTACTACTACTACTACTTCACTCATTCTGAGGAATTTCTCTTTGAAATATAAAAATCCATTTTTATTGGAACCCATCCTCTCTAGAAAATTTTTGGTAAGCCTAATTTGATATAAAGTGGCGGAAGAAATATACTAGAGAGCTTTACAAGCGTAAATACTTTACACTTTTCTATTTACAAATTAAAGATCTGCCTGTAGGACAAACCTTTTCCTAATTATGGCTTTTTCGATCCCTGGTGTCTCATTCACACAAAAAGTACTCAAATCTTAATGATAAAAAAACTTCAAATGATTTAATATGATCATATATTATGTTGTATTTCTGATAAAATTTTTTAAGATGTAATTAATATATGGACCTAAATAAAAACGAACAGTATTTGGGAAGACCACATTTCCAAAAATAAATTTTACTATGTCACAAAAAACTGGGGGTGATGGAAAAAAAATAAGTACGGTTTCATGATGGGGGTAGGTAGTCAAAACACAATTACCTAACAGAGTTCCTGTGACAAAATCAGCGTTGACCAGTGTTATTTTTCGATCTGAGAAAGTCCGTCATTTTTGTCAAAAGAAGTCTTAGATATTCAGCGACAGATATGCATAGATATAGAATATTTTTATTTAGAGCAGTGTTTCCCAATCGGTGTGTCCCGACATACAAATGCGTCGCCGGAGTTTCTTAGGCGTGTCACCAAAATATCATGGGCAAAGTTAGGTCATTCGGCCAGGGAAGGAGCGCTTAGATGCTTCTTCTAATTTACGAAAATTTTTCTATCTTAAAAACTGTGTTTTTAAGGTAGGATATTCTAGCGTAAGATCCACTTCGAGATTTTTCTAAACATCTTAATTTTTTTGTCCAATTTATGAGTTTTACAAGAGATTTTCGCCTTTTTTTATAAATAAGTACTTTAAAATAGAAGCTTGAAGTTTTTTCATAACATTTCTGATTTTTTTTTCAAAATTTTGATATTCTTCTAGAATTAAGTAATGAATTAATTTTAAAGTTCGACTAATTCAGAATAATAATTATTATTATTTTTGAAATTTCGACTTTAAACTTGAAAATTTTTCCATTTATTTAAGGTTCTTCTTATAAAAGTGCAGCCTAAATTTCGAAATTTCAAAAAATAGCTTCTATGAAATTTTTTCTCAAAATTTAAACTTTAACTTACAATTTTCTCTTTTTTTTTCTACAAAATATCCAATTTTAACTTTTTCTAAAGATTTTTCCTTTTTCGTTTTCTCTGTTCATTTTAAGAATTAGACCAATTTCTGAAAATTTTCTTACTTTCAGTATTTTTCTCAAAATTTCCAATTTTACCTTTTTGTGTGTAAAATGTTCACTTCAAACTAGAAATTTCGTATTTTCCTTAGTATTTTAGAGATTGAACTTTAATTCATGTTAACAAATTTCAAGCTTTTTGTCTGAAAATTTAATTCTTTTCTTCTCAAATTTTTGAGTTTCAGTTTTTGAACTTCATTTTTTTTCGAAATTTCGACTTTAAGTCGGATTTTTCTCGATAAACTTTTTGGAAAATTAAAATTTTCCTTGAAATATTAAATCGTCATTTAAACTTTCGAATTTAAATTCGAAAAGGCATGAAATTTTTGAAAATTATCATATTTTTCTACAAATTTTGACTCTGTTTTTACATTCAATTTTGTTTTTCTAAGATATTGACTTTTAACTGTATATTATGAATTAAGATTTCAAGAAAAATTTACTTTCGAGATTCTGAGGAATTTTCAAATTTTGCATTGGAGTTTGAACCACTCGAAAAGAGTAAATTATTGAAAGTTAAATTTAAAATCGGGATAAAAAAGTCGAAATTTTTTAATTTTTATAAGAAAAAATGTATATCAATTTTGAGTTTATAACTGAACATTTAGAATGGAAAGGAGTTGATCATAAAATCAGAATTTCATAAGAAAATTAAAAACTCAAAAAACTTAAAATTTTTATTAAAAATTTCGAGTTTATAATAGCATTTTTTTAAAAACGTAGAGAAATGTAGACTTGAAGTTGGAAAAATGTTGAAATTTCCAAAAAAATACTGCAATCTTAATATATTAATCGAAATTTTTGAAAAAAATTCCATGCCTGAAAAGTGGATATTTTGAGTTTAAAATGGAAATTTTGGAAAAAAAGCTTCATAGTTTCTATTTGAGGAAATTTCTCGGAATTTCTAAACAAATGGGCATTTGGGATGAATAACAATATTTCTAGTAAACCAAATTATGGAAAAATTTCAATTTTGTGTGTAAATTCAAATTCAACATTTCGAAACAAACCTTACATTTTCTAATTTTCACACAAATTTTGGGAAGAAGGTGGAAACTTCCAGATTAAGGTTGAAACTGCTAAGAAAAATCATACGCGAAATCAAAATAGGGCATTTTGAGAATAGCGTTAAAGTTTAAAAAAGACATAATTTATATAAAAAATGTTCTCAAAATTTCGATAAAATCTTCAAGATTAATAAGATTTCGAATAAAGTGGACATTTTTAAAGAAACTGAAAATCAAAAAGAAAAGAAAACATTTTATGAATAAATTAACATCCCTAGAATGATTGGTACGAGAGTAAATTAAATATGAACCGGAATTTCAATCATGTCGCCATGAGGAGGTCAGGAGTGTGTGCGCATATTTTTAGACATGTTAGATGGGGATATCAAGTGACTTCCTGCGCTCAAGCGAATTCCGTTCTCGCCGTTCGTCAGTTGTAGATACAGTGAGTGAGCAAGAGGTTCATCCGCACTTTGCGCAGCGTATTAGTATTAAATTTCTTGCCACTGAAGATGTAAAGTAGGCCGAAATTCTTCGTAGACCACAAGCACAGTTTGGGGATATTTGTTTGAAGAAAATTCAAGTGTATGAATGCACAAAAAATTTTGGAAAGACGAAATCAAGTTGATAATGAACCCTATACCCAAAGTTCTCGGACCAGTATGACTGCGGACAAGATTAACGCTGTTCAATGCCTTTTTGAAGGTGATCGCCGTTTTATTGTTTGTGAAATTGCAGCTCAGATAGGGATAAACCTTGGAAGTACTCAATCCATTATTACAGATGAGCTGGGGTTTTGAAACATTTCTGACAGGTGAGTACCTCGTCTTTTGACTGAAGAACAGAAACAACAACGTCTGAAGATTTGTCAGTCCCACCTTGGACGTTTTCAACGTGAAGGTGATGGTTTTTTGCAACGTATCGTTACGTGTGATGAACTTGGGCCCACCCTCCCTGAATATAAACTGGGGTGGAGAAGAAAGGAGGAAGGTGCACCCGTCAAGGCAAAAACCCGCTTCTCAGTGGAAAAGGTTCTTGCGACAGTGTTTTTGGATTTTAAAAGATCGATTTTCTGCATAAACGTCGTACGGTTAATGCTGCTTACTACTACCAGCTCTTGGATGAAGCAAAACGTGCATATCGGTGGAAGAGGCGCGAATTTTCGGTCAGAAATGTGATTTGGCTTCACGACAATGCCCGCCCTTACTCAGTCAATCTGACACATCAAAAATTAGAGGAAATGCATTGGACAACATTAGAACACATTCCTTATAGGCCCGACTTAGCACCATGCGATTATCATATGTTTGGGCCACTGAAAGAAGCTCTAGGAGGTAAGCGATTCCATGATCATGCTGCTGTTGAGACATTTGTGCACCATTGGCAGCAAACACGCTTTCCTCCTTTGCATTCAAGAACTCCCAATCCGTTGGGAAAAATGCCTAACAAAATCAGGAGATTATGTAGAAAAATGGTTCAAAACTTTCAGATATGTATCTTGTATCAATAAATTTTTAAAAACAAATTCGTGTTCATATTTGATTTACCCTCGTATAATCGTAATGATAGAAAAAAATTGAAGAAAATGTTTTGAGAGCTAGATAAAAATTAAGAGAGTTTCGGTTCAATATCAAAAAATTAAAAAAAAAAAAGTATCTACAAAGAAGCAAAAGAAAAATAAAATTTTGAATTTTATGAAAAACTTATAGCTTCTAAAAAAACTCATTAATTAAACTCATTACTGATCAACAGAATATTTTTTCTAAATTTTAACAAAAAAGTCAACCTTTTAGTATTAACATTTTAGTTTGAAAAAATTATTCTTTTCGCCATAGTCTCTACTCAGTTCTCAACAAAATTATTAAAAAAAATATGGAATTTGTCAAAAAAGTGAAATGTTACAAAGGATTTCAAAATTTTAAGTGTTGACTTAAAAGATATTTCGTTAAACGTTTTAGCTCCCTATGTAATTGAGCATATGCAAAATAGAAAACCTTGTAATTTTAACATTACTAAATCAGAATTTAGAACGAGTAAAATAAACTTTATTTTTGAACCGTTAAAATCTGTTGTTTCTTAAAGTATGGAAAATATATAGTAGGTATGTCTTTTTTTGACCGTCTGAAATGCAGTAATGAAGATCTATTGCGATACTTTTTCTTGGTCGAACCAAAATTTATTAGACTGCATGTGTCGTAAAATTTTAATCAGTGGCATTGTGTCACTAGCAGAAAAAGGTTGGGAAACACTGATCTAGAATAATACTTGGAGTTTAACAATAAAATATTATTGTAGTGCTTCTCAAAAATATTAAATTATTAGTGCGCTGCCAAATTTTCAAAAAAGTCAACTCCTATTTATTGACAAATCGATTGATTTAGTTTAGTGAGATCCTCCGTATAAAAAAATTAAGTTAAGTGAAAATTTTCATGTATTAGCTATGAGCTTGCTTCATGCAGATTCGAAATATTTTTTTTGCAGAAGCTAATACAAGTTATAATAAAAAAACAAGACATTCACTATCTTAATATTTCCATAGCACGAAAAAAATTATACCAATGCGCTGAAACTAAAGTCACAAACATCACTGGTAGTTATCTAACTTTCTCGTGGAAACGTCTTCGTCATGACATGCGTTTAGGTATGCCGAACTTAACGAATAATGTGAATTAAATACTTTGCAATGAAACAGTAGTACGTGCTGCAGTTAAAAATATTTACAATCAGCAACAACTTTCTTACATCGTACTTAACCTGGTGATAATTCTCAGCAATAATTCCTTCAATTATCATTTAGCAAAAATGTTCCTTGTAAGATGCAGTCCAAAATCCAAATATAAGTGACTCACTGACTAATAGCTATTAACTAAGAAAGGCCAAAATCGGTCTCTAGTTGTTGGTCGTAAATATTTTCAACTGTAGCACGGTCAACTCTTTCATTGTAGAATATTTAATTGGCATTAATTGTAATAACCTTTGAAATATACACATTTTGTTCGAAATTCGACATAGATTGGGCACTGATTAACATATTTGATAATTATGTATGTATGTGAATATATCAGATGCGAAATTCTTCCTTATGGAAACGGCAAAGGAGTACATGCATGATGAATTTAATATTGGTAAGAACTTAAATGTTTTCACAAATAATCGCTTTTTTTTGGGGTTTTCTCGATTTGCTTATTGACCCCCAATTTTATCTTCAGATTCGTGTTCAGCGAGAAAAAATTCGCCAAAAAATGATAGCCCGACCTCCAGCACGCATCATATTTTTTTGTGGATCTGTGTAATTATATTACCGCCAATGCATATATTTTTCGTGTCAAAAACGTCTTTAAGTGTTTGACATTTCCATTCTATTTCACTGGGCGTTTCTTTAGGAAGAAGAAAACAATTAATATACCATTCAAGAAAGAAGACGCTGTGACTCGGTGAACCAACCAAATTATAATAGGCGAGCCAATTCTGAACTCAAAATGGCGCTAATACGGAGGAAGGGAAGATGATAAACTGAAGAGCACGGTAACTTAGCATATTAACTAAATATATCGGAAGTGAAATTCTTCTGAAGGGTTTCTTCACAGGTATTGTTGCCTTTCAGTCTTTAATTTTGGTTCTTATTCCACTAACTTTGGTGGAACGGACTGGTCCTTGGTTATTTTCAAAAATTGAAATACAAATCTTGTCCCTTGAAACCAAGAAATATTAAAAAACATAACAAAGGTTGCTCAAACGCGTTTCGATAGCTAAGCTATCATCCTCAGAGAGATATCCTTCTGAGGATGATAGCTTAGTTATCAAAACGCGTTAAAGCAACCCTTGTTCTGTTTTTTAATCTTTATTGGTTTCTGGGAACAAGATTTGTATTTCAATTTTTGAAAATAACCAAGGACCAGTCCGTTCCACCAAGTATGATTGATTGACATACTCAGTAACCGTACTGCCTTATACCATTCTCCACTTCATACGTTTTGGTTTTTTCTTGATCTGAATAAGCTTCCTGGCGGTAAATCGCCGAACACTTTGTTTTTTTTTGAATCTGAAATATACTTTGGATAACAGGTTTGTCAAAAATTAAATATTAAACATATATACAAAGTTTTAAAATAATTATCACCAATTCCAGCATTTTAATATTTTTTAAACTAAAGATTACTGTAAGGAATACTCTGAAATAATTAAAATAAAGTAGTCATTTTCAATATTTAGACAGGCTAATTAAAAGGTAAGCAGACGCAAGGAAATTTTAATGTAAAAAGTAAACCATGCCTTTATAAATCATGCTTTTACCTGCGGGAACTCTTTCCTCACCATCAACGTAGGCTGAACAACAATATAAAAAAAATTACAGTTTGTTTGATATTCATTAAAATTTCGTTGTTGATGTTAAAAAATCTTATGAAGCCTTTAAAACGGCCCCGTTTCATTTGACAAGAAAACAAAATAGGACGAGATTGCTTTCAAAATCCACTTATTTTACGAGGGCTTAATTAGAAGGAAGATAAAAGAAGTTATTAATTGAAAGCACAAGCGTCAAAGTGCAATCAGTTATTTTATCTCTAATTTGCATAATCCTATTATAAATTTAAATTATTATTGCCATTTGATTTATAGTTGAGATCCAGTAAAAGGATCTTAAAAGTGAGAAGATGAATTGAGCAATATCTAGACACTGAAGTTTTATTTCTCGAAAGCAAAAAGTTACTTTTAGAGACTTGTGGACTATTTCTGAATGTAAGAGATGATTTCAGAATGAAAAAATTATTTTGTTCTACTTTCAGTACTTTTTAATATATTTTTTACTATAATATTTTCAATAGAATTACTAAATTTAAAGATCCTGTTCTGAATTAAAATGAACATCTTGGCATTTTCTATTAAAATCTCATTTTCTAATTCGAATCCATACATTTACAATTTGAACAGGCAAAATAAAATATTTACAGACTTGGCATAATACATATAATGCAAAATTTTCTGATATTAACTTAATATGCAATCTCGGAAGGAAGTCAAACGGTTGTCGGGTTTACTATTTACTTGGAAACTGTTCCTTTGAAATGCAATTGTCGAGATGAAAGGCAGCGGAAAGAGCAAATAGGGGATACTTACGTTTCATTTGAATAAAATTGAGTTGGTTGATGGCTCGCAAAACTGACTTGTCGTCTAATGTTAGATCGAAATGAGGGGAAACTCTTGGCGCTGTCCAGTCTTTATGCCATGAGTGATCTGTGCTGGCGACTCGGTTTATTAACATTGAACCAATCTGCAAAGATAGAGGACAAGCTTTAGACATTATCCGAAAACATTCGAGTTTTTATAAAGTTATTTGTTCTTCCATAAGTTAGATCCACGACCACTACAAATGAAGACGAACCTTATACGCATGAGAGCAGTTATTGGGGGGATAAAGAACCAAATTAACCCCCTCCCCCCAATCAATTTAACATGTATTCACACATCGTGTCACACAATTAAGGACCTTTCACAACAGATAGCCTTTAAAAAATAAAAATATAATTCAGAAGAATATTTCCATTACTTTGATTTCTGACCAGGTGGTAATTCAATCTCAAAGATAGTTTCGAAATACATGTCGAGACTCCAACAAATTTTTGATAGATTATACGTTTTTTTGTAATTTGTTGGCTAAAAATTAAGTCAAAAATATTAGTATGTCACACCCGAAATAAAACTGAATTTTATGACCAATTTTTTAGCTTCATTCTCTAAATTTCGAGTGTAATTTGGAATTTAAATATGTCATTTTTACCTACTTTTTTATTGACATTTTAAATTTAATTCAAAGTCAACATTTTAGAACAATATAAACCGAATCTAAGCACTTTAAGTCGAAATTTGAATAAACAAACCGAAACTTATTAAAAAAAATAGAAATTTTCGAATTTAAAGTCGACATAAAAAGACAAAATTTTTGAGCTATTTATACATTTAATAAAAAAAATGGTTTACAGATTAAAGTCGAAATTTCGAAAAAATCAAATTCCTAGTTTTAAGCTTAAAGTAAAAAACTTAAATTTTTAACTCACCATGGGAAAACATTTAAAATATCTGATTTAATTTAAAAAACTCAGAATTTTTAAAAAAAGAATCCTAGTTAAATCGTTAAAAGTAAAAAAAAAATGCGGAATTTAGAATTTAAAGTTAAAAGGTAAAACTGAGTAAAGAAAGCAGTTGAAATTTAGAACTTTCCATTTTTAAAATCATTTTCGAGTTCAAAGTCCAAATGGTTGAGAAATGGTTAAAGCTTTCGAATTCAGAGAAAATAATTAAAATTTTTACAAATTTTAAATTTGAAACTTAAAAAAAAATGTACAGTGCAGTCCCACTTTCGATTGATTTGTCCTATTAGTACTAAATCTAGTAGAGATATGGAATCGGGGTTTTTACAAACCTAGGCCAATTTTGTGAGATAAATTACACGGTCAGGCTCGTAACCAGGGGGGGGGGGGGCTAGGAGGCTGCAGTCCCCCCCCGAAATTTTTTGGCTTCACACTAGATAGAACTGAACTTTCCAGATGTGCGACCTTTTTAAAAACCATTTTTAATGGATCATTTTGTTTTCGTACTGAAATGTAAGGATGTTTTTTCTTTTAAATTTGGCGTCATTCCTTATTATTAGAGACCGGATTTTGAGTACAATTAAGCAAGGTAAAAAAGTGAGCAAAATGTTAAATTAGGCAAAAACGAAAAGCTAAAGAAAGCACCAAAAAGGTAAAATACTCTAAAAAAGAGGCATTAACAGGGCAAAACTCACAATTAACAAAAAAAAAAAACATTTAGAAATTTCAGTCAAACTGTAAAAAAAAGAGTTTACTTTATAATCAGAATATTAAGAAGTATAACATTTTCAAATGAATAAATTTTTAAAATTTTGAGTTCATTCTCGAATTTTTACCCCAAATCTTAAAATTTTTAACTTAAACTCATTCGAATTTTTTCCAAAATTTTGACTTTTAAATCTGAGATTTCGTTTCTAGAAAAATTTAAACTTTTCTTGAAATTTCTTTTTTTAAATTTTTTTTAAATTCTATTTAATAATGTTGAATTTTGCAAGTTTTTCAAGCTTAAACTAATCATTTCAAATTTTGAGAAAAACTGGAAATTTATACAAGCGATTTTTAGAGATTTAACACCAAATTTGGAGAAAAACTTGGATTTTGTGATAATAGTTTTAAAGTTTTGGAATTTAAAAATTTAAATTTTAAATTCGGTATCTGAATAACATTTTGAATACCTTTTACTAAAAAATGAAAATCTCTTATAAGCCATTATTTTGAGAAGACGTTTTTTAATAAATTATTGTTATGACTTTCTTCTATAATTTTTCTAACATGGCGATTGAACTTTAAAAAAAATGTCTGAAATGTCGATTCTTTTATAAATTTCGAACTTGATCATTTTTAAGATGGAAAATTCAGGTTTTTTTTAATAACTTTAACCCATCAACTTAATTCGAAATTTTTAATTTCTTTAAGAAACTTTAACTTCATAATAAAAAATTTCGAAATTTTTTATAATGAAGTTGATTTGTTTATATTTCGATTACGATTTCGAAAACTCGTCTTTTTTCTCCCAAATTCGACTCCCAAGTGAAAACTTCCAAAAAAATATTGAAATTTTTATCTTAGTTATCAAATTTCAACTTTAATTAAGAAATTTTTTACTTTTAATAACGACTTTTCAATTTTAAATTCATATTTTTAGAAAAACTTAATGTATAAACTTTTTACAACTTTTTACAACGAATTTAAAAATGTCAAGATTGAAGTCAAAATTTTGAAAAAAAAATGAGGTTAATGGCTTCAGTTTATTTTCTAAAATTTTTACATTAGCACTGGTTCAAAATTCAGACTTATTCGAAATATTTTGACTTTCTTTCTAGACATTTAATTTTAAAAAATTCCTTGGCCACTTTGAGAAAACGCTTAAAGGTTTCAGGAAATATCAAAGTTTATTTTTTGAATTTTGTTTCAAGACAAAATAGTTGAGTTTTATTGGTTTTTGTTAATAGATTTTATCTTTTGGAAATTGGAGAGTTTTTTAAGAAAATTTTGACTACAAACCTTTTTTTTAAATATAGCTTCTTTTTTTCGGATTTGAGAGTAATTCTAAATGTCAACTTATTTCCAAAACTTCGAATTTAAAAAACTAAAAATTTCGAGTTCGAATAAGTAAATTTGTTAAGAATTAACATATTCTACTATTTGTTTGAAAATTCAAAATTTCCAAAAGAGTTAATATTTTCAGAAATGTTTAATAATAAATTTTGGTTATTTAACGGTCGTAATTAAACTTTTTCTAGAACGAGTTTCTCCACACTAAATGTAGACTTTTTTAGACATTTCGAATTAAAATTCCAAATTCAAAAAACTCAAGATTAAGTTCATAATTTCGATATCTGACATTTTTCACCAAACATTTTGGCAAAATTTACAGGTTTCTAGAAATAATCGAAGTTTAAAACAATATTTGAGGGTTTGAAGTAAATACCAAGATTTTAAACTTTGAATTTTGAGAATAAAAGTAAAAGTATTAGCATACTTTGCATATAAAAAAAATCTAATTCAAATTGAACGATAAATAACTTTATAGCAAAAACCTTTTTTTCGAAATTCGGAAGAATCAAATGCATTTCGACATTGCAAATTCAGATAGCAACAATAATTCCCAAAATTGCTCAAAATAGAAAACGTAGGAATTAAAGTTGTTGCCAGTTAGAAAAAGAGTTGGATGCTAAGAGGAAACTTGAACTTAAAAAAAACATCTAATCTTCCAGAATTTAGAAAGAATATCCAAATTCTAAATGTTCGGGTGTAAACGTTAAATTTGAGATAAAAGTTAAAATTATGAACTTAATCGAAATTTGAAAAAAAAAATAAAAAAAAGATTTTTCTCCAGCTGACTTCAACTATGTCTTTAAATATACCACTTTCTAAAGGCATTTTTCATACACAAGAAGTGCAGGTTATAGAACACAGTTCAAAAATCAATTTTAGAAAAGGAATATCTTTCGAGTAATTTTATCATCTTACCCACACATCTGTTTTTATTTAGGAATTAAATTCAGATAAATAGGCAATATTGTTGTTAAATTACTTCGTCAGAATGTTAGAAGAGTTAGACTCTAGAAATGTTTTTAGTATATTTTTTTGTATTTTGGTATACTTTTATACAATCATAATATTAATAGTAAAGTAATATTGAGGCCGTGGCTTCTTAACTCTAACCTAAACGCAAACAAAGGCTAGGTAGTTTTAGCAGAAGGATCGCTAGCCCCCCCGAAAAAAGATCCTGGTTACGGGCCTGTACCCGGTCATAACAAAGATGTTGTTTCTTTGCCCGTTTTAGCAAAATCTGGAATAATTGAAAATTTTCTAAAATGTTACACTATTTGCTGTTCCTTTCTGGTTAACTACAAGCATTTGATCAACAGTGTTCTTAATGCAGTTTTTTTCGTAGAATGATGTAGATGACTTTTTAATTGACTTAATGGATTGGGACTTAAAGTCTATTTTTTTAAATACAAACCATAGCAGGCAATGATTTTGAATGAAAGAACATTTTTTTCTCTATTCAAAAAGATATAGGTAGATTTATTATATTTATTTTAAGAAATTTCGGAGTTATGATGATTTGCTCTTAACTTGCAATGTATTTAGCACGGATTATTGTGTTGCAATTACCAATGAGAAAATTTCCTGGTGAGCACTGTGATGTCAAACGTTTAAGAAGCTATCTCTTCCAGAGATAAGGTGGTGGACGGTTGACTGGCGACGACGGGTCAGATGAGACGGTTTGTTTTATTGTTTGGGAATTTTATAGAGCGGCCAAGATAGATAAAAGTGTTCCTATTCTAATACCCTGAAACTAATCTTAAAGTTTAACGCGTTCGTTTGCAACAGGCAGGAAAATGGATAAATATCTGTATGCTCACTGTTGAATTATGGTAAAATTAGTAAACTTACAAGAGGTCAGTTGACGTTGTTTCAAAAATATTATGCCAATAATGCGAAGGTTCAGGTTTCAATCCCAATCAAGGATTTAGACCGTAAAAATTCTAAAATACGAAAAGGTTGTGTGCGAAGGAGTAGATAACTGTAAACCTAAATGATTAAAATTTAGGTTTTACATGGTTGTGACATGACACGATTTTTTAAAAATATTTTACATTTGGATCATGTTGCCTTGGTTGTTTTTGCTTTTTGGTTTTATATGGTATTCAAAAGTAGTCGTTTTGCAGCGTTATTATAATTATGTCGGGGTATTTTTTTCTTGGATCTCGGACTGTTAAACTTTGAGGTTAGTTTAAAAGTGTTGCATTTATCTACTTCGTTTCACGAATGCGCTCTATAAATTTCTCAAAGAGAGTAAGACGAACCTTCACCTGCCGTGGCCGTCGACCGTCTACCGATCTACCGTTCTACCGGAAAAGAGTAAGAGTATAACATTTTCGAAAAATTTTTATTTTTCAATATTGTGCTAAAACGGGTAAAGATCCATTTTTGTTATGACCAGGTAATTTATCTTACAAAATAGGGGTTTGCAAAACCCCTAAAAGTCAAAATTTTGTGGTAAAAGGTAAAAAGTACAAGTGGAAACTTGGAAAAAAATTGAAATTTTAGGTATATGAAAAAGTAAAATAATGTAAATTAAAAGTATAAAACTAAAATTAAATGTATTTAAAGTTAACATTTCCAAAATATATGAAAATTTCTGAAAAAAAGTTGAATTTAGTAATAAAGTCGCAATTTATAAAAATACTTCAGTTCTCGAATCACGTAAAATTTTCAGTTTGGGTCGAAAACCTTAAAATATAAACTGGAAAATTTATGAAAATTTGGAGATTAAAAAACAAAACAAAAAAAAAAGTGGCATCTCTAGAAATTTTCAGGTTAAACTGTTGGGAAATAGTTAAAATAATAAACTTAAACTTTTGAAAATGTTGATAAACAATTTCGCTGCTGTTGCTTTTATTTAAACAATTAATAAAAATTCAAATACAAATCTTGTCTCCTAAAATTAAGAATGATTAAAAAACACAACAAAGGCTGCTCTAACGCTGTTTCGACAGCCAAGCTGTCATCTTCAGAGAGATATAGTATCTCTCCTGAAGATAATAGCTTGGCTGTCGAAACGCGTTAGAGCAACCTTTGTTGCTGAGTATCTCTCTGAAGATAATAGCTTGGCTGTCGAAACGCGTTAGAGCAACATTTGTTGTGTTTTTTAATCTTTCTCGGTTTCAGGGGACAAGATTTGTATTTTAATTTTTGAAGATAACCAAGCACCAGTCCGTTCCACCAAAATTAATAAAAAGACAACTTTATAAAATCTGGAGATTTAAGTCAACTTTACAAACATATTCTTGATGATGGTTGGTTAAAGATGAAACATCGAATGAAAGAACTGATGATGGTTTATTTAAGCTTATTTGTTGTTGTAATCTATAAGCTTCATCAGATTTGCTCTCTATCGTTAATATTTACCTTAGAAAAAAATAAGATAAACTATGTAAAAATTTACATTTTTTTTTAAATAACTCCGAAAATAAATAATGCATGGATCATTTCTATGCGGCATTTTGTTAGTCTTTTAAAAGTGCAACTTTTCCCCCCTTTAGCCGTTTAGTTCGTTTTCGAGATGCCCATACCGGTCCTCGTGTGTATCGTACAATGTATATCAAAAAACTGAAGCTCCTTTGCTAAGAGTTAATAAATTAGTAAGTAGAAAGAAGACTTCTGTGAAAAAGTGTTACTAGTTCTTAGTTCTTTGTAAATATTTATTTATAGTAAACTTCTTTTTAGAACGTGTAATTAGCAAAATGAATTAAAAAATTAACTACCTGTAAGAATGCGGAGCTATCGGTTTCCTTGAGGGCTTCGATACAGAATTGCAGAAGCGCAGTAGTTTGCTGCAATCTTGTGGTGCAGGTTCCCACTTGTTCCTTAAGTGCTCTCACTCGCAGTTCCTTATCTTGTCTAATACACTCAAGGAGTTGAGCTCGTCTGATGTGGATTGCTTCAATTAATGCATCGCATTGGGCTGATACAACCGCCTCGAATTCCTCGCAGTTCTCCTGAAAATAAAAAATTATAATTAATGGCATGTTCGATACAGCGAAGTTCAATAGATAGGGCCGCTTTCATTATACTCCCCTAGTTGCCCCTTATTCCTCTAATCTATTTAGTGTCGAATACATTGAATAATCTAATTTAAATTTAATAACGCTGCTCTTCATATCAATTAAATTGATAATAACAAATCAAAGTAACTGTGTATTCAAACGTTCTTATGGAAAGTTTCACAATCAGCACGATATAGAATAGATACAGCAAAGCAAACCATTTTTCGAGTTCAAACAGATTTTTTTTATGTATTATCCCTAATATGCAAGCTGTACGGTCCATCTGAGGACAGACAGCCTCTCACTGAAGCTAAATTTTAAAACTTCGTCTTATTGAGATAGTAGGTGCGGCATTAGGGCACATTTTAAAATTATTTTCTCTTATACAAGGAGTTTATAATAGAGGATGATACCTAACTTATGTTTTATTTTAAGTAAAACCTTCTATAGGGGCGTTGGAACGATTTTTGTTAGGGAAAAAACCAATGGTTTTCGTTACCATCATGCTAATTTTTGTTGGCGACATGCTCTAATGTTAACAGTATTATGTACTTATGAATAGAAACCGCAATATAACTAAAAAACCCGAGATCGGCAGCGAGGTTCGCACTCGGATCCCGCCAATTACAAAGCATACATTCTATACCATTGCGCCAAGTCAGTTTACACTTTTGAAACTTAAATTGGCCTGATAATCTAACCCCACCACTGAAGTCAAATTAATTATGCGAAAATATGTATGCTATAATTGTTTAAATTGTGTTTTAATTTGATTATTATTATTCCTATTTTCTCCGTAAACGAAAGCTGAGTATATTAGAAAAGAAAAAACGTTGGCAAATTACAGGCAGGCGTCGATTCGAATGGTGGCATGCGACGTACGACATTAAAATAGAAATCAAGACAGCGTTTAGCGAACAACAGTAGTAAGTGACAACAAGAGACTACAGTAAAAAGCACACGGAGCCTCGAGTTGCCAACTTAATTTTCTGGGTTCTTACTGAAAGTTACTAAGCATTGTTGGCATACATGTACAAAGTTAGGCGCGCTTTTTAACCTTTAAATTATGTCAAATTTATTCTTCCTACAACTGAAAAGAATAACCGACTCCAGCTTTCTTAATATTGCGAGTTTTTTATCTGTTCGTTAGCACAAAGAAGACCATTGAAAGTTTGAACAATTTATTGAAGACAGATCAATTGAAGAGAAAAGCAAATATAACCACCAGTCACCGGCTGGTGACTTTTTGACAGGGGGTGCGCAGATGCAAAAATATTAGTAGTTAAGAGTTTAGGTGACTCCAGTGCCATAGCAAGGTATTAAATTTAAGAGAAACAAAAGTAATACAAAAGGTGTGATATTTAATAGTATTTTTACAAATTAAATTTAATTAACATCTTATAACCTCTAAAATATTTTTGGGTAATCATCTCTAAATTATTTTCATCGCGTACAAAAAAAAATTATCGACATTTATGAGCCCATTTAAAGTACCCTGTACGGTTGCACGTCGTTACGGCTCTGGGTTACTTAATTAAAATTGTTTGTTTTCATAGGAATAACATATCACTTTTTCATGAAAACTGTATTTAAAAACAAAATATATTTTATTACAAACTTCTAATTAAACTCTACAAAAACACAAAAAAAATATTTTTTTAAACAAAATCTGCTCTACGATCTTTTAAAGAAACAAAGTGTTCATTACTTTATCATCAAAATTGTTTAAATCCAAATTTACAAAATAATTAGACCCTACAATGGGTACTGCTATATCTTTGTAAATAAAGGTACTAGTGGCATTTAGGTCTGTAAGCGGCACAATTAGCAATCGCAATCAGATCAGCCGGCACCTACGCATTTAGCAACATAAACCGTAAATACACACTCCAAACTCTCACTCGTACTCACCATTTGGCATAGCGCATAAGCGCGGAGTGGCGTACCCGGGCTACTCTTTAACGTGTGTTCTGTAATTATTTTCCGTCATCCGTGAAGGCCATTAATGGCTGAATCGCACGCCACCACGCCTAGGGTGACATAATTCTGCGCGCCCAACTTATTTAAATTTCCTTATAATATTTAATAAATTGAATCAAACGTTTGCGTACTTTAGTCCAAGTCACTCACAAATATTAGTTAGTTAATTAGTTGTCATTATTTTGTGTTAAAAATGCGATAAATCCAAGTCTTTTATATGACCGAAAGAAATAGATAGCCCTTTCTCGAAGCGCACGCTCTTGCGCTCTTTAAGACCAGCCCCCACGGATAACCATGAAAAAATTATTTGATAAATAGAAGATTTACTAGACATTAAGATGTGGCAGCGAATTTTAAATATAGAAAAACCAAATGTGAACAATTACCAGGACAGGATTATTATCAAAGCCCACAAGAAGCAGAGCAAATGAAGGACCCTGTGAACGTTGTATAAAATATGGAAAATTTGGGCAGTTTCAGGTAAAATCTGCAAGAAGTGAGAACTTTAATAATATCCATGTCAAGCAAGGTTGTGAAAGCTAATGCAGAACATTGCTTTTTTGAGTGCGTAAAATATGCATACATCGGTATCGGCGTAATTGTCCGGAATATGTTGTAAGTTGTGAGAAATAACATGTGTAAGCGTGTGCATTTAGAACGGATGCATGAGGAGCGAAAGGGCACCAACTCTGTTTTAGATGGTGCTGCAAAAGCTTTAGGATAACATTCGCAAGTAAATATGATAACGAAGGCTTCCATGGCCAGAGTCAGTACAGGATATACTTCTTCCGGGATTGGAACGTGTCAAAGAACTACTAAAGGTGTTCAAAAAAAGACGTTTCGCCCACCATCGTAGGTGGCTTCTTCAGGAACAAAGAAAAGAAACGAGCAATAAAAATAGAAATATAAATCAATATACAAAAATGAAAGAATGAAAAGGCTAATTTCAAAACATCAGAGCACGGTAACTCAATATGTCCACCATATCAGAGACGAAAGTCTTCTGAATTGACAATTGGTACACAGGATAAGAAAGTTTAGAAAGAAGAGCACGGTAACTCAGTATGTCCACCATACCAAAGGCGACACTCTTCTGAAAGGAAAGAGGGAAAGGGAAACTTTATATACCATTCGTCTGCGCGATCACTTCCGAAGGTTTCCGATGATTGGTTTCCAGATGGAGGAAAGCATGTAACCGTCGTCTCTGTTGATGTTTTTGGGGAATTTTTAGGTTTCAATGGCCTCGCGTATCTTCCTATTATAGTAATTGGGAATATTTGATATAATTGAAATATTATCAAAGAGAATCTTATGTCCGGTCTCACGTTGAGTTTCCGCAATGGCTGACTGCGAAAATAAACCAGACCTAAGACATCTTTGGTGCTCGGATATTCGCGTCGTAAATGATCGTTTCATTTCTCCGATGTACACTGAACCATAAGAAAGAGGAACCCTGTACACACCATTAGAACAAAAGGATGACATTTTATCTTTGGGAGATGGGAGGAGCTGTTGGATCTTTGAGGATGATGAAAAAATGGGTTTGATGTTATGTTTTCTCAATAATTTTCCGATTTGATCTGTTACTCCGTGAACATAAGGAAGAAAGGCTTTAGAAGAAATTATTGAATTTTATGAAGGACGATGGGTAGGGTAAAGATGCCGTTTAATGACAGTTTCAATGTCGTGTGATTTGTAACCATTGTTGGGGAGGTTGAAACGAATTTTGTTCAACTTGTCTGAAAGATTTATCGGTTGTGAAATTGCGACAGCTCGCGAAACCAGTGAATTTATGACAGCACGTTTTTGGGAAGGGTGATGATGAGACTCTGCATACACGTAACGATTAGTATGGGTGGGTTTTCGATAAAGGGAATGAGAAACGCGACCGTTTGATAAACGGGTGACTAGTACGTCAAGAAATGAAAGAGAACTGTTGTTTTCGATTTCCATAGTGAAGCTAATGGAAGAAGGTAAACTGTTTAGGAGTTCCAAAAATAAATTTAATGAATCCTTGCCATGTGGCCATACAATAAATGTGTCATCTACATAACGAAAGCCAAACTTTGGGTTTTAAATCCGCTGTTTCCAACGCAATGTTTTCAAAAGATTTCATGAAAATATTTGCTACGACTGCCATTAAAAGAAAAATAAGTCGATGTGGGGCACATTTCAGTTAAATCAGCTAGAGAATCTGCATTCTCTTTGCCTGAAAGTAATTGACGAATTATCGTCATGGAGCCGGAAACTGGAACATTAGTGAATAGTGAATAGACTTCAAAACTTACTAGTATGTCATTGGGGTCTAGGGTTAATTCGGACAATAAGTCGACAAAGTGTTTAGAATTTGGGACCTGTGATGATGTGTTTCCGGTATATGACTTGAGGATGTTAAATAAATATTTCGAGACATTGTAGGTAGGTGAATTTATCGTGCTGACAATGGACCTAAAAGGAATATTGGGTTTGTGAATTTTGAGGGGACCATAAAGACGAGGTGGTTTGGATTCTCTCGGAAGAAGATGTCTGAGAGTGTCTTTGGACAAATTTGAGGATTTTAGCTTGGACTTGAGTTCGCGTTCAATTTTGCTTGTTGGGTCCCCAGGAAGAGGAATATAGGATCCGTCATTCAATAGAGCGTTAATTTTGGATACATACTCGGAATTTTCCAAGAGGACAGTTGCATTACCTTTATCAGCCGAGAGAATAGTGATTGAAGAATCTGTTTTTAGGGTTTTAAGGGCACATCTTTCTTCTCTAGAAATGTTGGACTTTGGTGGTTTGGCATGTTTTAGTATTTTTGTAGTTTAAAAACGAATAGGACCTGCTGCCTCCTTGGGGAGAGTTCTGATGGAAGACTCTACTGCCATGATTATTTTCTCAGTTGGAATTTTTCTTGGGGGAACCCTTTTAGTAGTTCTTTGACACAGTCCAATCCCCGAAGAAGTATATCCTGTATTCGCAAGTAAAAATTAACCATGAAGAAATTGCTCAATTTGTGGAGACAAACAAAATGGAGCAAATAACGGACCCAATAGATGAGCCAAGGAGAAAAGACATTAAGTTGACATATATATATATATATAATCAAAAAAGTGACTAAGTGCGCACTGCTTTCGATATCACATAAAAGGACAGCATGTGACGCTAGTTAAATTCTCAATTTATTAGCGAGGCATGTCGTGAACTACTTCGATATTTTCGGGGACGGATACAAAAACTGGCTTTCGGATCGCTCTCCATCTTTAACCGAAAATTCACCTTTTTTAAAGTTTGCAATTCAATTTTTCATGATCAAATGATCACATACGAAGAACAGTTAAGCATATCTTCGTAAATCTGCTTACCTCCAAATTCCTTTAAATGCATGTAGTTGATGATGGCACGACAATCGAATTTGATAATTTTCACAACTTTAATCGACATCCTTTTTTTTTCAAATTTTATTGCTTTTTTGACGTAAAACTTTATACCGTCGCTTCTAATAAGCTATTGTTCATTGTTGTGGTTAAAATACGAAACTTGACCTTGGTTTCAGGGGACAACTTTTGTATTTCAATTTTTGAAGACAACCAAGGACCATCCGTTCCACCAAAAAAAACATTGTTGTGGTATCGTAACATTTTGTTTATTCCTGGAAACCAGGTCTGGGTTAACTAGATATCAATACATCCTCGTAAAGACGGGGCTCACATTACAATACATTTTATACCTTTCCCTAGTTTTGCATTTAATGACACCATGCTGGCCGCAAATTTCAACAATTCTAGTTTTATTAACCAGAGGGTGACCATTTACATATTATTTGAAAACTTTCAGTTTTCTAAAGAGACTTTAATTGCTTCGTTGTGGCAAACGGCAAACAAGTTTGGGAAAAGCTATGTGAGATTTTGGAATACATTAACTTGGAAAATAAAGATATTTGCTGAAAGTTAGCGGAGAGAAATTTAATTCTTTTTGCTCTTTTCATGTACCGCTTGAAATGAAAATTAACTCTAAAGTAATTTCTCCATACTTTGTAGATACAAATGGAAACAAAAAAGCTCCAGTTTCACAAAAGTAGACAAATCAAACTAAACAAACAAAGCGGCAAAGCGTCAGTTTCCTTATTCGGTAAAAAATGAAAATGACTAAAGAGAATTATTCGTATGCTTAGAATAAAAGATATATTTAATTATTTGCTTTTCATTATTTTTGGGTGTTTTTCCAAGAAGAAGTAATAAAGGAAATAATTAATTTCTTAAAAAAACTGAACCTCTTAAAATTCCAACAATTGTTAGTAATAATTAGAGCCCGGGAGTTATGGCAGTAAAAAAATAGGTTTTGGCGCCATAAAAGGCAAATAAAATAGGCGAAAATTGCAGTAAAAACAAGTAAAATGGCATTTATAAATCTTTATTTATTATCATTATTTCATATTTATATGGAAAAAATCTTTTTATGTCCAAACTCGTTATTGGAGCACATCAATGTTGTCCCAGATTGATGTCTAAATTTAATTGTAATTAATCTTTATGTGGATAAATTAAATTTAATTGAAAAAATCTGTTATTTTTGTTTGAAAATAGAATTTAGAAAATGTTTGCTGTTCAACAAATACTTCCACTTATTCCACTTATTTAACGCATTGAAAACAATACAGGATATTCAGCTTCCGGGATTGGACCGTGTCAAAGAACTACTAAAAGTGTTCGACGTTTCGCCCACCATCGTAGGGGGCTTCTTCAGGAACAAAGAAAAGAAACAATAAATGAAAAGAAAAATGTAAGGGAATATGCAAAAATGAAAGAATGAAAAGGCCAATTTCAAAACATCAGAATACGGTAACTCAATATGTCCACCATACCAGAGGAGTAACTCTTCTGAGAGGAAAGAGGGAAACTTTATATACCATTGGTTGATTTCCAGATGGAGGAAAGCATGTAACCGTCGTCTCTGTTGATGTTTTTGGGGAACTTTTGGATTTCAATGGCCTCGCGTATCTTCTTCTATCATAGTAAACTGTCATTAAACGCCATCTTCGCCCTACCCCTCGTCCTTCACAAAATTCAATAATTTCTTCTAAAGCCTTTCTTCCTTATGTTCACGGAGTAACAGATCAAATCGGAAAATTATTGAGAAAACCCAACATTAAACCCATTTTTCCATCATCCTCAAAGATCCAACAGCTCCTCACATCTCCCAAAGATGAAATTCCATCCTTTTGTTCTAGTGGTGTGTACAGGGTTCCTTGTTCTTGTGGTTCAGTGTACATCGGAGAAATGGGGCGATCATTTAAGACGCGAATATCCGAGCACCAAAGATGTCTTAAGTCTGGTTTATTTTCGCAGTCAGCCATTGCGGAACATCAACATGAGACCGGAAATAAGATTCTCCTTGATAATATTTCAATTATATCCAATATTCCCAATTACTATAATAGGAAGATACGCGAGGCCATTGAAATCCAAAAATTCCCCAAAAACATCAACAGAGACGACGGTTACATGCTTTCTTCCATCTGAAAACCAACCATCGGAAATCTTCGGGAGTGATCGCGCAGACGAATGGTATATGAAGTTTCCCTTTCCCTCTTTCCTCTCAGAAGAGTTTCGCCTTTGGTATGGTGGACATATTGAGTTACCGTGCTCTGATGTTTTGAAATTGGCCTTTTCATTCTTTCATTTTTGCATATTCCCTTACATTTCCTTTTCATTTATTGTTTCTTTTCTTTGTTCCTGAAGAAGCCCCCTACGGTGGGCGAAACGTCGAACACTTTTAGTAGTTCTTTGACAAGGTCCAATCCCGGAAGAAGTATATCCTGTACTGACTCTGGCCGTTGAAGCCTTCGTTATCGCATTGAAAACAAGTTTAGGTGTGTTCCCAAACTGTAAGCCCCTTTTATATTAGCAGGTAAACAAAGTTATTAGCATGGGGTATCCCAAAAAATGAGTATTTACTTGTTTTGAACGAGAGGCAATTAAAATGAATCAAACCTGGGAATGTCATTAGCTTGAGGTATTAAGAACCTTCTCTGAATGGAAAGCCATTATTTAAACTAATTAAACCTTAAAAAATCTTGGTTTAAAAACTCATTGTAAGGAGTATGCTGTTCGTTAAATGGGGGTAATATTACGTGTAAATTTGCTTAAAATGCTAACCCCCCTGAAAAAATTCATTACTTAGAGGAATTCGATATATAGAGGTTCGTTATAGGGAGGTTTGACTGTATTTTTCTTTTTTCTGTAAAATTTTCTCCAAAGTTAAACAATTTTATCAAATATCGAACATAGCTGTTAAGAACTATCGATAATATCGAACATTATTATCGATAGTTTCCGATAGTCATAATTGTTGATGTTCCTATCGATGCTTAGTGAACACTCTATTTAATGGATGTTGCTATCTATGTAACCATACGTAACCCATAATACAAGAATTAGAGTTACTTCAATACAGTGATCTTTGTAATCTTGGTTCGTACATCTGGTTGTTACTTATTGGTTAAGCAATTTTTTCCATATTTAACCTAATCCGTAAATTTTGTCATTTCTGAGATGCCCATATTGGCCTTGCGCACATATTCGTTAAAGTTTTATTTGGATATTTTCTCAGAAAACATTTAACATTTGTTGAATGAAGGTGTTATCACTCTAATAATTTAATACGTCGGTAATTACAAATAATTACTAGATACGTTTTTCGACTAGCAGATCCACAATAATGATCAAGCATAAAGTATACAAAGCCAATTGATTGGTAAAAGGCAGAGAGAACTTAGGATTTTAAATTAAGATTTGAATTTATATTGACGTTATTTCATATAGGTATCATTTAGAACAGCTGTGTAAATTCGCATGCACCTATGTACATTATAATGCGTTTAAAGTAATAAAATGTTTGCATTGAGGCTTATTCCAAATGAAATGAAATTATAATATCCATAAATACGTTTCAAATATACTACATATTCATGCATGCAGCTTAATAATGGTTTATCGATTAAAAAGCAAATTTTCAACTTTGGTAACTAAATTATTCAAATACTACAATAAACAATTTTATATTTTTTTGTCTGATACGCTATAAAAACGGAATTGTTTCTATAAAGGCAACTGCATTTATATATCAAAAATTCGTCTTCTGCTAAAAACGTTTTATTGCCAATAAAAAGGAAATGTCGGAAAGAGCGGAAATGATATCGCCCGTGTTCAGTTTTCATATTTTCCGACTTCCTTTCTCCCTAGTCCACCATTTCCATACAAAAACGTACCAAAACTTTCAGCCAGATTGGATCAATAGGATCTTTAATTAAATATAACTCAAGCCGCTTAGTCTAAACCGAAAAACAACGTGGAATATTAATAACCTACTACAAAGTTTGAGAGAAGCAGTTTACCGATACCAATTTCTTTTGCCCAACATTTTGCTTTGTTTCTCGTGCGCCGTTATTTTTATTCTAATTAAAATTGAACAAGTAACAAGTGAATTAAAAATAATTGTACATTATCTGTTTCATTTAAAATACACAAGCTAAAATTAATTATATGCAATTAAATGTGTCCCTATTGAGCGGTCTTTATTAAATTCCTGTTAATCATTTGTTAAAATAAATTGCACAAAACATTTATCTCACTGCCTACTGGTGCTAGTGACAATGAAATATTTTACATTGTCATTAAACTTTAGTTCTACATACCATTTTGCTATATTGCTTTTATTGCAATAAAGCCGAAAGTTTTTCACCAGCACTTTAATCACGATTTTTTCGATCGGGCGCAAAATTTTGACATTGCGTTCCTTAATTAAGTGATCTGTAATGAAATAGTGCGAACGTGCTAAAAATTGAAAATATTTACAACCACAACTATGTACCGGTGCCTCGCACTTTAAAAATTTTTGGCGACTAAAAAAAAGTCCTTCACCAATATATTGATATATTCTATAAGCCCCATGCAAATTATTTGGCTTCCTTTTCAAAATTCCCGCTCGGTTTGATACTCTGGGACTGTTTTTTACCTATGTTTGTATGACTGCTTTTCGTACTTTACAAAGTAAGGAATAATTCCAAGTTTGAAGGTCTGGTAATTTCGAAGATGCAAATTTACACCTAATGTAACTTTTGAATGGTAAAAGGTCCGTATTTGGGGCGCCGGACCTGCGCTCCGTCAAAAACCTTCTAAAACGCAAAATTTCCCTAAGTAGCTTCGGACCAGGACAGATTATACGGAAAGCGGAAAATAGCACGGAAAAGGACTATGCGTATTGGAATGTGGAACGTCCAGGGAATTGGCACAAAGACCGAAGAAGTGTTCAAAGAAATAGGAAAGTTTAACATGGACATTGTTGGACTCTTAGAGACAGAAAAAAGGGAAAAGGTACAGAAGAAAGAATATCACAACCTGGGAGCAAGTAAACGACAGAATCCTTCAGATCCAGATGGAACTAAAAAGCCACACACTGGTTATTACGGTAGTATATGCCCCAAGCAATGATGCCGATGTGATGAAAAAAGAAAATTAGTGATCGAAAAGAATTTTAATTATAATTGGAGACCAAAACGCTCGAACTGGTTGGAAAGTTGCCACCGAAACTCGCTTAAGTTGATGAACAGTTGGTTTAAATATAAGCAAATTCTTCAGGATACGTGGATATAACCAAGGTGTGATTTATGATCAATTTTCGATTATGTTATAATGTTCCAGGAATTAAGATTAGTGACACAAGACGTAAGAGTCTCGAGGACCCCTGAATGCGGGTCAGACTATCACCTCCTCGTAGCACAAGTGCACTTCCCCTATAAAGAAAAAATCTGAAAAAACGGATATTAATAGCCACAAAGCCTTAAATGTACGATACAACCTTAAAAATGTACAAGACGACTCCACGCGGTTCCTCTACCAGCTTAGACTGTCTGCAAAACTGGCAAACATTCATGAAAACTCTGCTGAGAATATGTATGAAGTGCTAAAAGGCAAGCTACATGAAGCAACTGGGAGTAAGGAAGCAATCGGGGAGAAGAAAAACATAGATGTGGTGGGACGATGATGTAAAAACATTGGTTGATGAAAAGAAGTTAGCGTACAATAAGTGGCTAAGCACAAAAACGAATGAAGACCCAAACAATTACAAAAGAAGGAGAAAAGAAACGCAAAAAGCCATAACTAAGACAAAGAATGAAATGTGGCAAAATACTGGGGAGGAGATAGAGAGAAATATGGGAAACACACGAGCAAATAAAGCCTGGAAAATATTAAAGACGATGAGAACAGAAAATAAGGACACTGCAGGAATCACCTTAATAAGCCTAGAACAATGGAGGGAATAATACCAGAAGCTATAAACAGAGGACAGAAATCAGTTTCGGCGAGATGAAAAAAATATGAAAAAAAGGAGTATTGATTTTAATGATCCACCAATATCCACGAGGGAAGTAGTAACATCAGTAATTGAAATGAAAAATGGGAAATCACCTGGTCCAAGAAATTTAAACGTTAAGTTAGTAAAAGCTGCCCCAACAGTACTACATGACATTCTGGTCAAGCTTTTCAACAAGTGTATAAAAGGGGAAGACGTACCAAGTGAATAGAAGAAAGCAACCGTTACTTTAATTTACAAGAAAGGAAATATAAGAGATTAAGCTAACTACCGCGGAATTAGTGTGATGCCATCCGCAGCAAGATTATATAGCCGTATCCTGAAGAAAAGGGATTTAAATGGGGATTAAAGAATCAGAGGAGCAAAACGGGTTTAGATCGGGACGCTCTTGCATAGGCGGTGTGTTTACCCCGCGAAATTTTATTGAAAAAAGGACTGCTAGGGAACTTGTAACCCATTTAGTCTTTGTAGATTTACAAAAAGCCTACGATACGGTTCCACAAAATAAGTTGTGGACTAGCATGAGAGGTAATGGTGTGTCAAAAATTTATATTAAAGCAGCAGTACAAAATTTATATAAAAACTGTACTGGAATGGGGAAAATGGGCGATAAAACATCGTCAGAATTTACAATTACAAAAGATTTACGATAGGGTTGCACTCTCTCACCAAATCTTTTAAAGATCTATCTAGAAGAGGCGATCAAGAATTGGAAAAATAAGTGCAACGGCATTGAGAATATAGATCGGCGAAGATATTCTATATACTCTTTTATTCGCAGATGACCAGGTGGTCATAGCCGCCGATGAAGTCCATGCCAACTATATGCTGAGAAAACTGAAGGAGGAATACAAGAAATGAGGCTTAACTATTAATCTAGCAAAGACTGAATATTTAAAAGGGGGCGAAGACAAAGTAGAAAACCTACAGATTGAAAACAAACATATTAAAGGCTGTAAAACTACTAAATATTTGGGAGTCACCTTAACATTGAGTGGAAAGAGTGCGGATAAGATAAATAATAAAATAGCACAGGGTAAGAAGGCAATCCGCCAACTAAATGCGGTGTTATGGAATGACAAGATAACGCGAAAAACTAAACGCGTTATCTATAGGCTCCATTGTGGAGAGCATAAGTACCTACAGAGCAGAAGTATGGGAACTAAACTAGCTACAAAAGGAGCGGCTGTTTGCATTCATAAATGGATTTCTGGAGGCGAAGTAGTGGTATCTCTAAACTTGACCACGTAAGGAACACAGCAATACGAGACAATATGAGGGCCCACAGAATAATAATCGACACTATAGAAACTAAACGTCTGCTATGGTATGGCCACCTAGAAAGGATGAATGAACACAGATGGCCGAAGAAAGTATGGCAATGGATTCTACCAGAAAGAAGAAAACGAGGGAGCCGAGGCGTTCAAGATAACAATGTTTTTGTCAGCTTCTTGTCCATCTTTGTGTCGAATTTCTTCCCAATCTTCCTTCTCAGATTCAGAAAGTGATTCAAAATCACTTGAATGCAAAGAGCCGTATTCTTTCAAAGGTGATTGTTTTGCTTTAGCTATTGACTCCTCAGCAGCTATCAGGTTCCCAATATCCATTCTCTGTTTCTCAGCTTGTTTTCTCGCATTGTATTCCACAACCTTCTTTTTAGCTTCCTCTATCTTATTCGTATAATCTTGAAGTTTTTGGAAACTCAATTTTGCTAATTTAGCAGCTTCATCAACTCTGCTGTCTGATGCTTTTGGTATTGCGCTCTCTCGATTCGAGACAGCTAGCTGCCTCCTAAAGGGTCGTTTACTGCTACTAAAATTAAAGTTAAAACGCCATATATAAATATAATTTTGAATATTTCTCTCTTTACTAAAAATTCAAAATCTGGTCTAAGGCCATTATTTTCAGAAAACATTTTTTAATAATTTTGCTAGGAATTTCTTGTCTAAATTTAGTCTAAAATGTCGATTCTTTCATAAATTTGAAGCTTCACACGAAATCTGAGCAACTTTTACCTTCAGGATTTAAAATTCAGAATTTTCTTCACTAACCAGTTTAACTCGAAGCTAAGTAACTTCCTTTGATATTTTCATTTTGATTCTGAATATTCGACTTTTTTTCTCAAAATTTCGACTTCAAAGTAAAAACTTCGGTAAAAAGTTTGATATTTCAGATGTAACATTGAAATTTCGATCTTGGTTACCAAATTTCGACTTTAATTAGGAAGTTTTTTACCTTTATTACGACATATTATGAAAAAAACTTGATTTATAAAATTTTTGCAACTTTTTGATTTTAAGAGTCAAAATTAAAGCCAAAATATTGATAAAAAATCGGGCTTTAAAAACTTTGGTTTTTTTCTTTCAAAATCCTCACATTAGGAGTGGCTCAAAATTAAACTTTTTCAAAGTATTTTGACTTTTTTCTCTCGACATTGAACCTTTTAAAAACATTTTCACTGGGGATTTTGAGAAGACAGTAAAGGTTTTAAGAAACATCAAAATTTCTTTTCTAAAATTTGCTCCAAATTTTAATTGACTCGATCTTTTTGAAATTTGGATTTTTTTTCTAAAATTCCAAACTTAAACTTGCCTTGCAGTTTTTATAGCTTATCTTTTATTTGAAAATTTTGACTTCAAACCTTTTTTTCCAAATTATGGCTTCTTTTTTTCTCGAGATTTAGACAGTAATTCTAAAGATCAACTTATTGCTAGAATTTGGAGTTTAAAAAAGTAAAAAAAAATACACTTGACTTGAGTTTAATTAGAGAACTTCGTTTTTCTGGAGGCATTTTTCACACACAACTGCACTTTACAGGATACAGGACAAAGCTAATTTTTTAAATTGTAAGAATGTAATATCTTTCCGGTAATTTTATTATTTTACATGCACATCTGTTTTACTCAAAATTAAGATAAATAGGTAATCCTGCATTTCAATAGCGGGCAAAACTTATTAAGGAATGGGTGGTTTATAAGAGTAATTGACATTAAATTACATTTCTTAGAAATGTATGCTTCAAGTTTCTTGTTGTTATTATGGTGCATTAAAGTTCTATTTTATTGTTCTATTTTATAATGTATGTATATATATTTCTGCTTAAATTCTTCAGAAGTGTGAATGCACTCCGAGAAACCCACAGAAAAGGAGAAATAGGCACTCAAGTTCTTGAAAATAGGAGTAAATCATATATAAAAAGGCAAAAAATAAACGAAACTTAAATTTAGGCAATAAAGCACGAAAAATACCGAAAAAGGTGAAAAAGCAGGATCATAGGATTTTACTTAAATTTCGGCCTCTAATAATAACCTTTCTCACTCCGATTATTACAGCACTCTAAGGAAAAATTGCCAATGGAATTCGACATTTGTTTGGCGATATGTTTTGCTCTCTCCTCCGATCTTATAACGTTGGCGCATCGTTTTCACAGGATTATTTTAATATCATTTCCAGTCAAAAAAATCGTCTAAAAATGTTACTCTTTCTAATTGTTCATGAAAATTATTAGGTAAATAATTTCCAATTTTTTTCAATTATTCTAAATATATTACTGTAACAAATAGCAGTTCCTTCGCAAGACAAAGTTCTTCAATGCAAAAAACGAATTTGCTCTTTTCCCACCCTTCTCCTATGCTTTATCTACAAAAAATGTCAATTTTAATTGCAGTTATCTCACATTTGGTGTAGTGAATTGTCTTCAAATTTTCATATCGTATACATTACGCCTTTGGCTAATTGTGTTCAAAATTTTGAAGATTTTTTAACATTTTGCATTTGCGAGGCAACTACTTTAAAATTCAAATATCCAGAAAAGTCAAAAATTTAGGTTTAAGCTACAAAGCCTGCTTTTTAATATTTTTGAACCTCATTGCTGTAATTGAGAAATTATGTCAATAATTTATTAACAGAAGATTTACAAAGTCAATTAATCTTCACGAAACATAAAGTATACAGGAAACCACGTTCTAAATACAAGACATGTGTGCAAACACTAAATCGCAGGGAACATGAGAATGTTTGAGAATTCGCACGATTTCAGATGTGATAATGCTACATCGGGATTCTCGTAAGATGTTCAATGGTTATTGGAATTTAAATTAATGGTATCGCTTGTGGAATGTTGGATACCGTGATTAATATTCTTATAATACTTTTGCTTTTATTGGGAGCGGCATGATTCAGGGCAATCTAAAGGTCTCAGTTGGCGCATTGAGAATTCTATTTGCTGGTCCGAGACGATCAAGGAAACCTTGTTGTTGCACGTAGATGATCGTTATTCATACAAACTTCGCCAAACTTCTTTATTTCACGAGCAAAATAGTTTAGAATCGGTGAAGTTCAATTACTGACAGAAAAATGGGCCATAAACGTAAGAGATATATAAGCAATATTTCGAGATTATAGAAGTGCATTTTCTATCGTTGCGAGGGAAAATATGAAACAAAGCTGTTATAAATTTGTAGCATCCATTACAAAGACAGCTGAATGCGAATATTTCTTCTTTCGCAGGTTCTTGTAGAATGATTTTAGATTTTGTATTAAATCAGTAAAATAGAATAAATAGAACCTAGACTGCAATAATAGGAAAGACTGGGGTATTGTGGATCGCCTTTTTATTTTGGCTAAAAACTGGCAAAAAAATATTTTTTTCCGAAAATTTTAAAGCCCGAATTTGTAGTACAATTAATAACCTCTCTTTGAGTCGCAGCAGTTTGGTCACATTGTATTAAATTATATAACTTATATCAGTTGGCGCAAAAATTGCATTTTGGCGATTTTGAAAAATGTCGGAGAATTACGGACCACTTTGCAAATCAATTAAAAAATGAAAAAAATGTGGCAGAAAAACCTTTTATTTTTGATTAAAAATGACAGAAGATTTATTATGAAAAAGAAACAAAGTGAAGTGGAGTGAGAAATGGCAATGAAAATGAGTTGGAAATGAAATCATTATCATACCAAGAATCTATAAAATTGCCGAAAAATAATTCTGCGTTGGAAATTGGCATCGCTTATATGCTGCATCAAATATACGAAGTTAGCTTGTAAAATGTAAAGAATTGAGTGATCCATAGTTCTCCAACAAAAGTGGACCGTAATTCCCCGAACATCCCATTTTACAATATGGCAGCATAGAGTAACCAAATATAAACTTCATGGAAAATTTCATATTTGTGTCGTAGACTTAAGGTTCCGGGAATATTATGAAGATATTTACCTGAGTTGATTCTCGAAAAGTGTGGTTCAATTAGAGGAAACTCAAAGTGAAAAAAAATTTCGAAGTATCACATTTCTATTTGGTATCGAAGTAAGGTAAGGTTCATGTACACAAGTCGAATACTGAAGGTAAAATGAGCTTAACATGAGGCGAGCTGACAACAGTTATTTGTAGCTGTCAACCACTACTAAAGAAAAAAACATAAAGCTGAGCCGCAATTCCCCGTGGTCCAGAATACCCCTGTCTCCCTTACGTTTTTCTATAAATTAAAACGCATGATAGAAGAAAGTAGGTAACTGAAGTACCTACCCATCAACAATCAACAGTCGATCGGCAAACGTTTAGCAGAACAGTCCCTTTGAAAAAGTCGAAGGACCTCAAGACCCCAAGAGACTAGTATTTTGTGAAAGCTTTGTTTTAATAAATGATTAAATCATCGAATTTTACTAAAATAAAATCAGCAAAGAGAGAGGCGAGCTCGCGCAATTAGGGTTCCGTACCAATTACCAAACTGCAGTTCGCCAATGGTCCAAATTAAAACGTCTCTATTTATGCATGAATTTGAAATTTTATCCCAATTTTTTTGAAAAATTTGAAAAATTAAAAGATTGTCTATTTTCAAATACACTCGAACACGCAATATTTAAGGAACTGGTGACTGTGCTGGTAATAGTCTCAGGTAAAAAGCGTTCCTTTATAATTCGCAATGAGTCAACTAACACAGTTTATGGGATCGCCTCAGATCGCGCTAAAATGTTCAATTCCAACCGCAATTACTGCGTTACCTACAATTTAATAAACCTGTGCTAACTCCGACAATATTTATTTAAACGAAATAAAGTAAAAAAAGATTGATCTACATTCTATTCGTCGGCTAAATTAAGACAAGAAGCTGTTTTACATCTTGTCTTTCCAATTTATTGCTGGTTCTATTCTTGTCTTGCTTTTTCTTGTTCTTGCTGGTTAGTTTGTTTTGCGGATGAGCAATAACAAAATTGATTGCGACACAATCTGCTTCATTTATAAAAATGGAAAGTCAAAATAAAATGAAAAATTGGAGACATGACTCAAAAATTCACCCAAAAATTTATAAATAAAAATCCAAATTTTGAAATGAAAATGCGAATTTGGGAAAAAACTCACATTAAAACCAAACTGTAAGTTTGAAATCTACACTGGAAATTTCGAGGAAAAAAGTCGATACAAAGAGAAAACATTCGCAATTGAATAACAATTTTTAGTAAATTCGTGTTTTTTCCTTATTCCCGAAATCTTAAAAATTTTGTTTCTTACTCAACACTTCAGTTTTAGTGCCAACAAATTGAAAACATTATTAATTGCGAAAAAACACTCAACACTTAAACATTTTATTTGAATACAAGGATAATTTATTCTTGTGCCCCATGCCGGGGATAATATATTAATAACATTATATTGTAACGCATTCAAAGTGAAGAGTTAACGGGTGCAGGCAACTTTAAATACAATCGTATGAATTATTCATTACATAAAAATTGCGTAGCGTTTAGTGCCCTTTTTTTACCCCCTTAGAGGCTAAATTTTGAAAATCCTTTTTTTAGTGCTTACCTGCGTATTACTGGAAACACTTGTGTGAAATTTTCATGCTCCTAGACCCAGCCGTTTAGGCTGTGTGGTCTCTGTCAAATTAGAGATTTATTCAGTAGATTGGAAACTTTTTCTGGAGTTTCTAATTTTTTCTAGAAATGTGATGATTAAATTAATAAAGTAATGTTTCATTTATAATTTGAACTTCAATATTGAAATTTTATATTCAAGAATAAACTAAAAATGTTAATTTCAAAATTTCAAAAAAAATTCGAAATAGAAAAATTTGGACAAAACTCAAAAAACGTAAAATCAGATTTTTTTAAGTTAAAACTGGAAATTTCAATAGTTTGAGGAAAAATTAGAGTTTTTTAAAATTACCTTTCTCAAATTAGTATAACGTATTTACTTAAATTTTCAACTTCAAAGTCAATTTTCAATGTACTTTCGACATTACAAATTTCCAAAATTCCTTAAAATACTGCTTTTTGAAATTTGATCTCAAATTCGAACTCTGGAGATGAAAAATCAGGGTTTTAAGAATAAATCGAAATTTTGAGCTGAGTTTTCTGGGAAAATTTCGTAATAAAAGTCAAAATGTTAAAAAAAAATTAAGATTACGAATTTTAAGAAAAAGTAGAAATTTCGAAGAGAAATTCAAAATTTTAAAATCAAAATCAAAATTTTGTGTTTAAAATTACAATATAATCTCGAAATAAAAATCGAAATATCCAGATAAAAAATAAAATTTCAAAAATAAAATAAAAAGGATAGGAGACACTCAAAATTTCTGAAGAAAAATAAAAATTTGAGGAAAAATTAAGTTTTTTTTTTTAAATAGGGGATACATACTTGTGGTGTTATTTTGTGAAAAAAACTTAACATTGATTTAATTTTGAGTTCATATTTTTTTCGGAAATTAGAGAATGTTTTACTTTTAAGGGGGTAGTTGGTTCAACAACGTTTAAAAAACACTATTTTGGAGCAATTTTTCTCAACCCTCCCAAGGTGTCAGCAAAATATGATATCATAAAAATTCAATTGAGGAATGCATAAGCTTTTTTTTAGTTATTAAAATTTGTGGTGCCATGACGATTTTTTTTTGGTTATCCAAAGTTTGTTGAGCGCTCATGACATTATTTTTTTTTGGTTGTCAAAAATTCTTACACAATTTATGTGCGTCGCTCCTTTTAACACGATAAAGAAAGTATGTCGCTTTCAAAAAAAGGTTGAAAAACACTTTTTCAGGGGATCGCCTATTATAAAAAAATGAAAAAAGCAAGCATGCTTGCTTCACATTAATTTCCTGATAAGAAATCTTGCTCCTGCTAAAGGAACTTTTTGTCTTGTCTTGCTTTTACTCACCAATTTCTTATTTTTGCAGCAAGAACAAGATAAAAATAAGAAATTGGTGAAAAACTAACTGTATGGGTCAAAAAACCTTGGAATGCACCTATTTTTCAATAAAATATTTTTCTTCTCAACAATATGATATCGAACAAACCTGCCCTTTTTCTATAATCTATGACCCAATATCTAATAACTATTAAAATCTAAATTTTATCTTTAGAAATCTAGGAGGTTAGGAGGGAGGAACGGTCATTGCTTACACATTTTGAGCTTCATCTTTAAGACCATTGGACCGAAAATTATTAAAAAAAATTAGGATTCTTAGAGGTAGCTCTTTCAAATAATACCTTACATGATATATTAACTAAGACTTGATTTTTCAGTGACCAAAGTAAGTCCGCATTTTATTATAAAATATTTTCTTTTTCTAATTGCTGGCTGGCGGTATTTGCATGAGTTATCGAGAACTATCACTCTGCAAAATTTCAAGTGCCTGCGTTACATGGTTTTCGAGGGAAACCTCTTTGGGACAAACGGACGGACGGACAGAAGAGTGAGATTATAAGGGTTCCGTTTTTTCCTTTTAAGATATGGAACTCTAGAAATAAACAAAAATATGCTTAAAACGAAACCAGTATTCGTGCTTTATAGCAATCTTATAAGAATTTAATTAAAAAAACATGGAATCTTTTCCTGAAGTTCAATTATGAAAAATGTAAATATTATAATTGAATAGTAGTTTTTCCTGATTTTTGAAATTCGAATTTCAATTTCTTAATGAGAAATTGTAGGAACTAACATTCCTAAAATAGTAAATAGAGGGAATTCATCTGTCGTGATTTGTATTTGATGAAAATAGAAGGAAAGCAAAAATCTTTAGTAAAATCAAAAGGGCACCTTCCGCTTTTATTGTGAAACTTTTTATTTTCGTTTATTAATAGAAAATTTTCCAAATTTCTGGAAAAAAGTCGGAGGTCGACTTTAGACTTAGCATATCTATTACTTTTTTCTAAAAATTGTGAGTCTTTAGTCAACTTTAAGTTCAATCTCTGAATCGCGACTTTGGCTCCGAGTAAAGACTTTAAAATTTCGACTTTAAACCCAAAAATTCCTTTTTTTTTACTAATGAGTTTTCAGTAGACAATTTGTATTCGGTGTCAAATAATTTTCCTAAGTTTTCTTTTTAATCCACTCGCAAAGGGCAATCCTATTATGCTTTTAGAGCACTGCGAGTAAGATGTGGAAATAAAGATAGATGTGCGACAAACTCGCCCTTTAAATAGGAAAAAACTGCGATTGTCCGAATTGTGTTTGGTAACGAATTCCAGACTTTGGAAGTTCTCTAGGAAAAAAGAGATTCCATAAACAGAAGAACTCATTGTGCCAAGCTGGATCGCATAGGAATTTGTCGTCCCCGAATATCTTGTGTGTATCAAGAATGTTATCCTTGAAGGATCAAATCTATCAGTTCTTGCATCATCCATGAAAGTACTTCCAGAAAAGTCACCAACCATCCATCTGTGCTCTAGTGTTTCGACAGAATTAAGTTAAATTCTCGTCATTAATTAGGCGAACAGCTCTTCTTTGAATTGAATCTAACAGAGCCAAAGTTCGCTTTGGGACGAACTCCAAACATGACAACAGTATTTCAGTGTTGGTCTAACTTGAGTTTTGTAGAGAATAAGCAGCTGATAAGATATAAGGTACTTTTTAGCTTTAAAAAAAAGTGCAGCTGTACGTTTCATGAGGATATTGGTATTGATATTTTCTTAAAGCAAACAGCGAGTTTTTGAAGTGAACCAGATTTTTCTTTGCGCCATTCCAAAACGATCTCAACATCCCAATTAGTCATCTGTATCTGCTGTTCTCTTAGTCTATCGCAGCGCTTGATAATGGTTTGTTGGAGAAAAAGGAAGATACCAGGCTATTATCATCTTTTTTTTTTAAGTTTAATCCACCCGCAAAGGGTAACCCCATTATGCTTTCAAAGCACTGCGAGTAGGATGCGGAAACAAGGATAGTTGGCGATGAACCGCCTTCTTAAACAAGGATAGGTTGTAATTTTTTTTGGGAAAATTCCTTTCGGTAACAAGTTCCATAACTTGGAAGTTCTATAGAAAAAAGAGTCTCCGTAGACAGAAGTCCTCACTGTGTCAAGCTGGACCGCACAGGAATTTGCTGTATCCGACTGTCTAGTTCGCTTCAAGAATCTTGCCCTTGGGGGGATTAATCCTATTAGTTTCCGCGAGCATCTTCAATGATAGTACTTGTTGTACGCCTGTGCTCTACTGTTTCGAGAGAATCGGTCAGACTCTCGTCATCAATTAGGCGAATCGCTCTTCTTTGAATTGAATCCAAGAGAGCTAAAGTGTGTTTGGGGCTGAACTCCAAACATGAGAACAGTATTCTAGTGTTGGCCTAACTTGAGCTTTGTATAGCGTTAATAGCTGATGAGATGTGAAGTACTTTTTAGCTCTAAAAAGAAAGCCTAGCTTCTGAGAGGCGGATTTGGCAATGGCGCGCACATGATCGTCCCAAGAGAAGTTAGTGCTCGCATTCACTCCTAGGATAGATAGATTAGATCCCATCGAAAGGATTTTAACGTCCATTAGTATGTTTGTTGCATTATTCCTTGATGTTTTCTAAGAGAAAACGGCGGTTTTTGAAGCGTTGAAGTCGACCAAATTGTTCTTACCCCATTCCAGAATAATCTCTAGATCCCGATTAATCGTCCGTATCTACTGTTCCCTTAGTCGATCTGAAGCAGCGATACATAATGGTTTGTCGGAGAAAAAAGATGACACAAGGTTACTATCATCTGCGTAGCTGTATATAAGATTGGAAGTTGAAGCTAAGATATCGTTTATATGTAACAGAAATAGAGTAGAAGACAGAACAGACTCCTGAGGCACCCCTGCCTTAATCGCAAATATCTCGGATGAGATGCCGTCGACGACGACCTGAAGAGATCTGTCAACGAGAAAATTGAATATCAAATGACAGAGTCCAGGAGGAAGACCATAAGATGTTAATTTGGCGAGAAGAGATCGGTGCCAGACTCTGTCGAAAGCCTTTGAGATATCCAATGCCACAATCTTAGCCTCACCATGTTTTTCCATAGCTGAGTTACAGATATGAGTAAAATATGCCAGTAGATCTCCAGTGGAACATTGTTGTCTAAAACCCTATTGCCCGTCGGAGATGATTCTATTTTCCTCCACATATTTGAGAATCTCGATGTTGACAACCTTTTCCATCACTTTAGATATAACGGGTAACAAAGATATAGGGCGGTATTTGTTAGCCAGATTCCTTTTTCCCTTTTTAGGGACAGGCTGCACTCTAGCAGATTTCCAGATGTTAGGGAATACACCTTTGTTGTAAGAGAGTGTGAATAATTTGCTTAGGACAGGAGTCAACTCTGCGGTGCACTTCTTAAGAACAATAGCGAAAATACCATCAAGGTCGGAAGCTCTCGAGGTGTCGAGCTCAAGGAGAATCTTCCTGATTGTGCATCGAAGGCATCAAAGTGCCAACCTTAGGAAGAATAGGAGATTCTGCGTTTCCAGAATCAAGATTGGAATTTTCAGCAAACATTAAGGCTAACATGTCATCCTTTTCCTTGGAGGTAGTAGCAATATTGCAATTTTCGAGTAAAGGTGGAAAATTTGAAGATGTTAAATTCTTTACAGTCGACTTTGCAAATCTCCAAAAGGACCTGGAACCGTTCGGACAGTTGATAAGCCTCTGGCGCATTTTACGATCAAAATCACCTTTTGCCTCGTCAATAACCTGTTTACAAGAATTTCGTGTATCTACAAATATGGTCCGAGTCTCGACTGAGGGATTATTTCGTCAACGAGGATATGCGCGATTTATGCAGGAGGCAGCCCGAGCACATTTTTTACTGAACCAAGATTTACTGGAGGCTGACTTCTTTTGGGAGTGGGGAATTGAGCATTCCATACCAATCAGGAAAGTTTACGTGATGGATTCGGCGATTAAGGAAGGGTTGTCTGAGTTAAAGCAGACTTCCTTCCATGGGAAAGATGCACAGAAGTCTCTTAATTCTTCCCAGTTTGCAGAGTTAAAATGCCAAACCCTACGGGACTGCGTCTGGGAAGGAGGTGATATATGAAGCGAGCGAGAGGCTGCTACAAGCTTGTCATCCGAATTTCCAAGCGGCGATGTCACAGTCTTAAGGAAAAGGTCGAGTAGAATAGGTTGATGGGTATCTACATCAGGAATTCTTGTGGCTTCCTCAACTAATTGCGATAGTCCACAAGTGATGGCGAAAGCCTCTGCCACCCTTCCCGCGTATCTGTATATTGGATTGGAAGTTGAAAGTAAGAGATCGTTTATGTGTAACAGAAACCAACCAGGCGATATAATAGAGCCCTGAGATACTCCTGCATTAATTGGAAATGTTTCAGATAAGATGCCATCAACGACGACCTGAGATCTGTCATCGAGATAATTGGATATCAAATCACCAATCACACGGTGGAAGTCCATAATATGTTAATTTGGCGAGAAGATATCGGTGCCGGACTTTGCCAAAGGTTTTTGAGATATCCAATGACAACAATCCGAGCCTCACCATATTTTTCCATTGCTGAGTTCCAGGCATTTATCATCACGTTCGGACGTTTCTCTCAAGATTTCTCGGAAATTTGACTTTAATCGTGTTCTTCTTAATCTTCAACCTTAAGTTCGAATTTACAACCTTAACCATCACCATGGTGACTTTAAACTTTAGGAATTATACTTTATTTCAGTGATTTCTTTTAAAAACAATCGAGTTTAAAATCAAAAGTTCCTGTTTTATTTTGACCGTAAAGACTGGAGAAATTCCAATGAGATGTTATCTTAAGTTTAAACTTGAAACACTGAAAGAAGAAATCAAAAATGGGTCGAAATATTTGAATAATTACATCGGTCCAATTAGAACAAGTTCAATTTCGAGTTGGATATCTAAATTCTATCAAACATTTTTGAATCAAGTTTTTGCAAAAAATGTTGCAATTCTGGAATTAAAGTCGAAAATATAATAAGAATTCTTGAAACGAGAAGGTTGGTATATGTAAAAAAAGTGAAGTTTACACTTGAAAGTTTGAGAGAAATCGAAATTTCGAGAAAATATAGAGATATAGAGATTTCATAAAAAAATTAGAAGTTCACAATATAAGTCAACATTTTAAAGTATTATAATCATATTCTTTAGATGAAGTCGACATTTCGAGTCTGAAGTCGAAATTTTTAGTAAAAAAAATTAAAAACTGTGAACTCAGAATGTGCAACTTGAAATTTCGAGAAAAGTACACTACTTTCGAAAAAACTTCGCCAACAAAGAGTAGAAATTTAGGTTTTAAAGTCACAATTTTTTATATAATAAATATTTTGTTTTTGTTAGTTATTTTCAGCATTGCTGTTAACATAAACTTACTTTTAATACTGGCGCCATCAAAAATAATTTTTAAGTGCCGAAACAACCACTAAAAATGACACTCTTAATAGTGTTATAGAACAATGACATCATTATATTAAGAGAAAAGATGTAAGTAATTCGACAGTTAAGCAAATAGTTTGTGGGTGCTCTTCAAGTTACTTACATTAACTTTATCGCTCATTCCCTTGAGACGCTGGATGAATTCCGTTGTAGATCTTGCCCTTTCAGACAGCTGTTGCAAGTTATGAGACAGTTCAGTCTGTAACAAAAAAAAAGTTGGTCAGTTATTGTTTTTGTAACATTTCAATTCTAAGTATGTTTTCTTCGTGAAGTTAATCGAAAATAACGACAAAAGTGGCGACTTTATCTGTGTGTTTCAGCTCTAATTAAAAAACACAAAAGATCATTTAACCTGACGAAGTGGTAAAGGAATATTTCTTGCCACTTCACAATCTGGATTGTAAAGTATTGACCAGTTAGTCAGTTCGATCTGCGTAAAGTACCAAATGATTATTAGAATTTCGAATAATTGACATTTCTCACCATTACTTTGTGGAATTCTTCAATATTCATATCTATTAAACTTTATTAACAATTAAAACAACAACAGATATTAAAAATTCCACGATATTTCTATAAATATTTGCTACGACCGGACCAGCTTTCGCTTTACAGCATCATCGGCTGGTATGTGAATATTTTCCTTTTTGTATTTTGGTTCCTCGCTTTTTCGGCTATTTTGTTCCTGGGAGCCATCTGTAACGTTAAGGAATAGTTGTAAGAAAAAGAAGGCCTTTCGTTGGCCAAACAATCTAATGACCGTCAAAAGACCCAACGAAAAGGACAAATAAACGCCAGTTATCGGTCAGGTGTCAGAAAAAAGGGTATAATGCTTTTTTAGTATACCAGTTCTGGCCAACTCGATATTTATACATATTGATTGGTGTTTTAAAAGTTTATCTTTGTAAGAAATCAAGGCGTAATTAAATCTACTAATAGATAAGTTCACTATAAAACATGTCAAGTGTTTTTAATTGAAGTTAATTACTATTTTCTAAGCACCTGCGCATTAATTTTTTTGCACATTCATAACATACCTACTAAAAAGTACTTCGAAGCAAACATAGCCAGTTTCCATAGAACACTGTAGTTATTGACATCTTATAACACTGCGAAATCAATTTCTATGTAATCCAGTGAAAAGAAATTAAATTATTTTAAGAGTACCTCACGTTTTATTTTTACCATGCTTTTGAACTCTCTTCGTAATTGTTTAAAAACATTTTGATAATAAAACATTAGCAAATATCGAATAAAAAAACTCATGAAATTTATTTTTCTCAGCATTTTAACAATTCTGCTTTCATAAAAGGCCTGAAATAATTTAAATTGTTGTTAGAGGACTAGACGCACATGGGCAATTGTGTAAGCTTTGTTATTAATGTTATATTTTAAAGAAGCGTAGGATTTGTGGTTGAATACATTATGTACTTCAAAGCGGGAGTCATTTAATTTAGTGACTGCACTGGAGTAAACTCATTTGTTTAAATATATAAGACAGGAACTAAAATAAGATAAAATATACCCAGAACTTGTTTAGATGGATTAACTAGGAGTACTATATTGTTTTTTTTTTCAGAAGATGGTTTAAAATAACTTCTAGTTTTTTTCGATTTTTTATTGATTTTATAATTTGTTTACTGCTCAGAAAATTTTAAAAAGAAAACGTTTTTTTATCAATTAACATCAGTAGAACATGGTATGAAATCACTTTATCAATTAAGTAAAATTTGAAGATAACAACAATTACTGCTGGCTCTTGTGCAAGAAAGTTTTCAGGGCCCCATACATAAAATTTGAATTCAAGTTTTTTTGCAATTTTTTGAAAAGCTACTGCCAGAAATTTTCTTCAGAAAAGGCTGAGATCTCAAAGAATTAAATGCGCAAAATTTAATTACATAAAGAGAGGTTAAGATTTAAAACAACAACTAAATTTGGGGAAAAAATATGACACTTTGAGGTTGAAGTCGAAATTTTGGAAAAACAAGTCAAAAAGTGTCGAAAATTTCGAATTTTACAGTTTCAAATTGAAATTAAAGAAAAATACTACCACAGTTTCGGTTCGTAACATAAAATTTTTAATTTGGGCACCTCCTCCCATTTCGGCTCTTTTATTCTTAAATATTTTGTAAAATTGGGAAATTTTTTCAAAAATTAGTTTATTTAATTTCCGTTTTTTAAATTTCAACTTTAAATGTTATGGAAAATTTGCTTCAACTTTTTTGAAAACTTGTTTTTTGTGAAAATATACTTTTTTAAATGTAGTTTTGATAAAGTAGATTTTCGGAAGATTGATTTTTTTTCAAAATTTCGATTTCATTTTCGCCTTGCTTCAAAATTTCAACTTAAGGTATTTAATATTAAGATTGAACGAACATTATTTTAAGATTTCAAAAGAAGGTTCTGAAAAAGACGACTTTTTTCTTAGAAGTAATAATTTTATGCGAGCAGTTTGACTTTTTTGAACATTTCGACTTTTTTGGATATTCCGATATATTTTAAAAATTTCAAATTTCAAATTTTCCACTTTTTCCAAATTTTGATTGACTTTAAATATTTTAACCTCCGCTCCTTCACCTTTTTATTAGAAGTTTATTTACCAATTTTCCATTTGTTTTTGCAAATATATTGATTTTTTTCCCGAAGTTTCCACTTTTTACGAAGTGTAGACTTTTAAGTAAATTGACGATTATTTGAAAATTTCAACTTTTCTTTAAAATTTCATAAATTAGCTGAAAATGTGGACCTTCTCCGGAAGTTCCCACTTTCATTTAATTCGATTTTATTTGTAAAAAGTTGAATTTTTTTTTAGAAAATTTTAACTATTTTTAAGACAATGACTTCTCTCAAAATTTCTTCATTTGATAATTTCGTAATTTTATAAATTTGACTTGGAAATTTCGACTTTTTCAAATTTTCGATTTGTTTAACTTTCTTTTTTTGGAAATGTCCAGTTTTTGGGAAGATTCGAATATTTTTAAAATTTCGATTTCATTTCAAAAACTAGCCTTCTTTTCAAAATTTGAACTATTTAAAAAAAATTACGACTTTTCCAAAAATGTTATTATATTTTGAAAATGTTTTTTGAAAATTTCGATTTTCTTTCAAATTTTCTATATTTTAAAAATTTCTAATTTCTTCAAAATCAATATTTTTTTTCTCGAATATTGCGTCATTTTTAAATGTTACTTCTTTAACAATTTGAATAATTTCGACATTTTCTTGCTGTCATTTTTGAATCTACACTTTTCTTTTTTGGTTTTTAATAAGTTAATTGTATTGTAAATGAAATCTTAATTTGCATAATATAAATGACTTTCTTCTTTAGTTATAAATTGCCAAGTTTCCAATAAAACTGTTGTTTATGTCAATAAGTTGTTTTCAGTACTTTATTTTAAATTTAAAACCGGTCATTTTTCTCTCTATTCCTATGAAACGTATGACTTTTTCTCTATAAAACTTTCATGTAAGAGAGAGAATAATTAAAAAAAATGAAGTTGCTATTTACAAAAAATGGTAATGTTGTCATTGTCAAAAAACATAAATTTTTGCACGTTAGAAAACGGGATTTTAGGAACAAAAAATAAAGCATCTGGGAGTAAAGTTATTAAAAAAATGCAATTATCAATTTCGTGCCAAATATTATCATCACTCAAGGTTTCAAAATGAATGCCATTTTATTAATAAAATTGTTACGCAATGTTGTTATGTATGTTTTTTAGAAAATGCAAAATGCTATCAGAATCGAGCCAAAAATGTGTTGTCATTTAAAAAATGAAAACTGTGCGATTCTTTCTTTTCAATTTTTAAATAACGTCATTAAGAATGTGGTTCCAAACTTTGGAATCAGCTAACTTTTCTATGCTGTTTAACGTTCCAATGTGCTCGCCTTATCGATGGCTTTTATGGATTTCTCGAGTTTTACTTTCTGGGCAATATTCAAATACAAACGGCTTCAATGTTTGGATTTAGGAGCAATAAAATGAAGATATATGTAAGTTTTATTGCTTCTCTTTTACGATAATACATACGATTTTCTTTAGTTGAGTGCGAGGGAAACTGTAGTACACAAAGACCGTCATTTCGATGATTATTTATACTTGAAACATTTATCTCAATTTCGTAAAACGTAGCTGTACTTTAAGTACAATAATCGGAATGATGTTAAGGTTGATAAATATTTTATAAGGCGCCAATCAAAAGAAGAAGCTAAAACGATCGGTCTATATAATTTTTGGCTTGTAATTTTTTATTCGTAATAAAAATAATTAAATTGCATTTTAGTCTTAAAAAAAGATGCAAAAACAAAAGCTGATGGGTTATTGAAATAATTAATGAGTAATTGTGTATAAATGGTAAGACCCGTTACACGAAAAGACCTACATACAAAAAATTTACAAGAGTGCCTTTTTTGCAGCGCTATAATTGTTCTACAAAAACATCTACTGATTTTGTATTTATCACGTGTATTAAACAATTAAAACTAGTCAAATATCACACATTATGAAAAAAACTGTTCAAAAAAAAGGTATTTTATCGATAACACGAATACTTCGAGTATTCACAGAAAGATAGTTTCTACCAAAGTTTAAAAATTTTATTATGTGCGTGACGTAAGTTGTACAGAAAACAATTTCTTCGTCTCACTTTAAGACGATTTGGGTCCTTAGAGAAACACTTTTGGAATGACTAAGATAAGTTGAGTTACATGAGTTTAATATGAACTGCAAGTTTCCGTTTGGAGATTCAGTTTTTCGGCAGCCTGTATATTAAAATTTTCTTCAATTTTAGAAAATTTAGTTCTGATTTTGTGTGACTAAGTTTCGTCAAATCTCAAAACTAGGAGTAGGTTCGTGGATTCTACACGAAAAGCTGCTTTATTGATTCAACATATGAATAAATGTTCTCGTCTCATATGAGAACTTGACTAGATGACGAATAAAGCAAGATATTAACTTTTTCAATTTCCCCACCAAAAAAAAAACGACGTTATGGCTATGTGGAATTAGCAAACTATAAAATTGCTATCGGGAACTTATCAAAGCTCCGAACTAAAAATTTTTCAATAAAATCCACATTGGTAATTAGAAATAATGAAGGGATAATCGTTCGTCAGTTAATCGAACATTATTAATCTACCAATCTAACCGATAAGTAAAGGATGTATCGACTTATATCTCTTTGTTAACATTTGTATCAATTCAGATCTTAAGATGAATGTTCTATAAGAAGTTTTATATTCGGAATGTGGAATTGTTTGAAAAATTGAGACAAATGTTTAACCAACTTAACCAAAATAAGAAAATATTACGCGGAATATTGGAATCCTGAATACAAGTTCAAATAAATTTTTCATTGCAATCTTTCCTAGAACAAATTTTCATTTTCAAGTTTAATCACCTGCATTTTGCTCCAGACGAAAATAAAAATAAAACCGAAAGCATCCGTTGTGAACCTACGCCTTAATACAACGTAATAACCGCAGTAAACTAATTTGGCCATGGTAAATTAGTTTTACATGACCATCCAGACAGCGAGCCTAAATGTATGCATAGGTGAAAGCATCAGGTTTATCTGAATAAAATATACCGGAAAATGCACCGGCGAATGGAATAAACCATTAACGTCGCGCTACCGAATCTGGGGTTAAAAGAAGCCATCACTTAGTTTAGTTGTCAGTGCCTCAAGGTTGTTCCTTCGGGACCTTTGTAAGCACAAGCGTAAGGGGGAGGCGACCTTCCCTTGTCCAAGTCACCGATGCACGTGCTAAGCTTGCAATTCCTCTTTATGGACTTCCTAACACCCCACAGCACTCTAGTGCGTCTGCATTTGAAGCAATAACACACTTGCCCTGTAGAGACCCTTTGTTTGCCGGATTTGTTAGAGGAAATTGCTTCAGTAACTCTTACCGTTTATTATGTTTTATGCATCCAACTTGGATGTTATTCGAAAGTGGGGTTGATCTCCTGAAATCGATTTTTCTTCTTCGAAATTTTCACTCTAATTTATTACGTACGTGTTCAATATTTTAATATCAAGTTTAAGCAAACGAATTAAAAAGATTTGTCTATGTCTATTTGATTTAAAAGTCTGCAAAAATGATTGTACTTTTGGAATAACGGAGAGCAGAAGTATCATAGAGAGGCAAGGTTGGTCGTAATAAACGTTCGAGCAATCAAATGTTTACGGATTGTTGACTTCTCGTTTATCCTTTTGCCAATGCAGTTTAAGTGCAAATTATTTCAGGATTCGTAAAATTTTGGCAATGGTCTACTTATGGAAATAAGGACACGATATGAAATTTTCCTGAAGTTGAAAAAACATTCGAGGAACTGTTTCCACTTTTAATCCTTATGTATCCTGGTCCTTAATACGAATAGTGTTGCGCATAACATACTCGATTTAACAAAGATCGCCAGTCAATCGAGGATGACCACTGAATAGGAAGACTCTTGATCTTATCTGGTGAAAATCACGATAAAAAGAGGGCACGATGCCTTTCAATCGTCGATTGATTGATATAAGAGATTAGGATTTCAGTATGATGCGAAGGTATTTCATTTTGATTGAAAAATTGCATCATATTATGCAAAGCCGCAGTTAAAGTAAGATTCATTCCTCCATCATCAAGTGGATGTTTGCCAGCAAGGTAACGATGACAACCATTTACGCAAAGGATTCTTATAGGAAACAGATATAGGTGTTGGTTTATGGTTATGACATTAAAATGTACGTCACGTTCCTATTCAAAATAACTAGACGGTATCAACAGAATATCAGGATACTAACTGAATTTATGGAGTACTATATTTGGATGTTTGTCTAGAAATTAAGTAGTACCATGACGATGTTCAGCAGGGCTGCAAGATAAAGTCAAAAAAAGTCCAGTGTTGTGCCAAGAGACATTATGGTTTCCTTGATGCACCGTTTTCGTAAAAAAAAGTTACAGACTTTCCCTAACTTAAAATCAGAACCTTTAGGACATTAAAAAAAATCATACACCTATGACAAACTTTTTTAATGATATTTGTATCTTTTTGGTATTAGTTATATGAAGAACATTTTTAGAGAAACTTACAGGACAGTGCTATTTAGCGAAATTAAAACATAACGGTGACAACACCCTAGAAAGGCAAAGTGACCACTTAGAAGGAAACCAGTTAAATCCGTCAAAATATATTAACAGAAATTATACAAAAGGATCAGTTATTTTTTCAACATACCGGAGTGCAAAGTAATCTAGCCTTCACGTAGTGCTCTCCAGGCAACGTGATTCTTATCATGGCTAAATAGACTACAACTCGGCTGCTGGACCCTCAAGAGGAATCTTTCCCAGCAATCAAAAATTCAGTATGCGAACTCAAAGACATCGCTCGTCAATGAACCCGACAATCCAGGACCTCAACGTCCTTAGAATCATACAACTGAACGTCGAAGGAATTAGTAAATCTAAAAGCGACTGCCTCCAAAAACTAGTTAATGACAACCAAGCTGAGATTTTACTGCTGCAAGAGCCCCACTGCGCTGATTACAAGCAACCCTTAACTAGATGTACACTACTCGGATTTGCATTTGTCACCGGAACTTTCCATATACACTACGGCGTAGCAACATTCGTCCTCAACGAGGAAGTGACCAACGTAATCACACATTTAGGCATGTATACTACCAGTATGACAATATCCAATACACAAATCATCAACCAAACCACCGTACCAACCATGGAACAACAACACAATACAGAACATAGTAAGCTCATCAGTAATCATGGAAGATTTCAACAGTCACAACATTACATGGGAATACGAGACCAATGACATAAATGATGACAAAATAATCGAATGGGCAGAGAAAGAACACATTTTCCTCATGCAGGATGCCAAAGACAAAGGAACTTTTCACTCAGCCAGATGAACAAGGGATTATAACCCATACCCATGTTTCGTGTAAACAAACGAACAGGAAGGCCCTTACAATGTAAGAAAACAATATTAGGAAACCTTTCCCATAGTCGAACACCAACCTGTCATACTAGAAATCGGCCTACAAATCCCAGTTAATCAGATCAGTACTAAAACCCCGCTGGAACTTCCGCAAAGCCAATTGGAAGTACGTTCCCAAAATAACTAAACTATAATATCAAATGGATTCCTGCAAATCCAGATAACTATTCCCGTTTTACGGGACTATTACTCACTATAGCCTAAGAAACACATACCAAGGGGCTACAGGAAAGAGTATATCCCCGTATGGAACCCACAATGCAACGAACTATATGAAACCTACAAAAGCAGCGGGGATGCAGAAGTAGCAGATGAACTCTTAGAATGCTTGATACAGCCAGATAAGAAAAATGGCACACAACTATGAAGAACATTAATGTCCAACACTCCAGCAGAAGAGCTTGGTACCTGCTTAGGAAATTGGAAACCGGTCCAAACCTGAAGAAAAAAGAAAGTCTCATTAGCCGAAATGAAATTGCCGGTAGGATCAGTTGAACTTGACCAGAACTCCATCCAACGCTAACAAACAAAAAACAAGAGACATAAAGAACAAACTTAGAGAAAAACTAGCCACTGCCAATAACACTGACTTCTCACGTCCCTTTACAACTGCAGAAACGTCAGAAGCACTAAAACAAATAAAACTAGGAAAGGCGGCAGGTCTGGACAAAATGTATCCCGAATTTCTAAAACACCCGGGACCAGTAGCAACGGCATGGCTCAGGAAAACTATTCACCAATATCCTACAAACTGGAAAACTGTCCCCATTTTTTAAATGTGCCAAAATTGTCGCACTAATAAAATTAGGCAAAGAGGGCAGCCAAGCGGCTGACTTTAGACCGATATAGCTCTCCTAAGTGTATACTATAAGCTCTTAGAAAGATTAATTCTCAACCGCATAATAAATAAAGTAGGCGAACATATATCATCTGATCAAGCTGACTTTAGGAAGAATAGGAGTGCTAGCTTTATCCACACACATTAAATGCGAATTTCGAAAGAGATAAAAATCCACGACACAGTATGGCGGAATGGCATGATAATGAAATTTCTCGATATCATTTCTTGTAAAAAATTGGTTACACTACTTGACAACATGCTGGCAAACAGATACATACAAGTATATTTAGACGGAAGGACAAGTCCGAAATTACAGAATTAATGAAGGGTTACCCCAAGGCTCGATGTTAGTCCCCGTTCTTTTCAATATTTACATAGCTGACCTACCTCAAACAACAGCTAGAAAGTTCATATATGCAGACGACATCGCCCTTTCATGACAAGCTAGCGACTTCACCGCAACAGAAAGACAATTAGCAAACGACCTGAAAGTACTGGACGAATATTTCCAAACTTGGGGACTGTAATCGAATATTGAGAAATCTGAGGTGACCTGCTTCCACCTGAATAATAAATTTGCAAATTATGCATCCTCAGAATACCTAAGGAAACAAACCAGTCAAATACAACCCGCTCCCCAAATATCTAGGACTCGCACTAGACCGCTCACTCACGTTCAAACATCACATCCGAAAAACAGCAGCCAAAATGGGGACAAGAAAAAACATTCTGCAAAAAATTGCAGCGGCAACGTAGGGCGCAAACGCAAATGTTGAAAGAACTTTGACACTTGTTCTAGTGTATTCCGTAGCTAAATATTGCTGCTCAGCTTGAATAAACAGCAACCATACAAAATCCATCGACACCCACCTGCATGAAACTATGCGAACTATCACCGGTTCCATTAAGAGTACCTCTGTTACCGGTTACCGGTCATATGGAACATAGAGCCCACCCAACTGAGACGACAGTCAGCTCTGTTTCACGAATGGAGAAAATGTATCGAAAACGATCAACTCTCCATCCTCCAAGACTGCACCAACCGTCCCAGCCGCCTGAAGTTAAGGAAAACGGCTTGGATATTGGGGCAAAATATGATCCACAACAACTTTAATATTGACCAAGTCTAGTGAGACGAATGGACAAGAAGTAACCCAGACTCCTTACATCTTAATCTTGGATGTAACTAAACGCCGCTCCCCCCGGGTTCACGCTTCTCAGAAAACAGTGAACGACACTTTCTAAATTCTGTAACTAAGCCATACGAAATATTGTATATTATTTTTGGTAATACATGTATTTTTTGACCTCATTATCAAACCCTAAAAAATAGTTACAAACTTATGGTTTATATTTATATTTGTTGATATCTACAATACAAGACTCGTTAGTCTAGAATAGATCTTTGGTTATATTATTTTGCTGTGGATTGAGAAGCTTTATAACTTATAACAATATTAATTTATCTATCGCTTATCTGTAAGTAAAACTAACCAAAAAAATGAATAATTTTGAAGAAAAAATCAAAATATAGATTCTTCAAATATTAGTTAACAGTTCGCCAAGCAATGATTTCCGTTTAGTAAAACTAAAGTAGATTTCTTTAGTTTATACAGGGAGATATATAATGTATCGCGATAGTTTACTAAATATTAAGACTAGATAAAAATGTTAACCTAATTGTAAGACAGGTTAAGAACAATTTCTTTTGACGAGGACATAATTTGATTTGAAGCCACCACAGTTTTTCCGCCCTTTGCTTATAGGTAGAAGCAATACAAAAGGGAACAACTTTATAATGCTTAATTTGATAGGTGTCATAGAAAATCATTATACATGTGTATAGTATCATAATCATAACATTTCTCCAGCAAGCAATGTAATATCCATTTCATGCCTGACCATATAGCAGTTTATGTTTACACAATGACCTAAATGCTTTCTCCTTAGTTATTGAAGCCTGAAATTGTGCGCTAAAATTACCATGAAAATCATTTTCTATCATTTTGCTGGTTATGTGTTACTCAATATAATTTTACCCGAAATTAATCCATAATAACTGTTCATGCATAACATTAGCAGTTCACTTTTATAAAATAAATAATCCTGGTTTCATATTATTATTATAGGACGACATTAATATAATAAACATGCAATTGCTTTTGGGTAATTAATGACTAATATTGGTTGCAATTAAAATTAGAATACTATTTCATGATAAATAAATATTGATGTTCATATATTTGTTGAAACAATATTGTCAGCTTTACAGTTTAATTATTTGAATAATGAGTTCGATCATAATTATCATCAGAACATATTTCAAAATTAACTTGTGGATAAGGGGCATATTTAGCTTCATTCGGAAAAATGTGTTGTACTACAAATTACAAGATATTATTTTGTCATGGCGCGAGTGATCATTATAATGCTCCATATTCTCATTTTTTTCCATTTGTAGTATGAACCCTAAAACGCACTGATATGAAATTATAACTTTACAAACCATCCGCTGTGCAATATTAATTAATTAATTATTGGATATAATAAGAGATAAAAAGTGGAATTTATATTCAATTCAAATTATAGTTCTGAATCTCAATAGTAGTCCTTCACAGGAGCAGTTCAGCAGTTCAGTTTGCCTTTCCGGCATTTTCAATGTTTTTGGGTCTCCCAAAATAGTTCTTTGGAAGTGATTTTTTAACCTTCGAAAAAAGAAAAGTTGCAACGATTCCAGTTCGGTGAAATAGTCAACTTTTACTATTTCGCCATTATTCCTTTGTCTGAAGCCATTATTCTCAAATTAATAATGAGTAGTTGCCAGACAACTTTTTTCATAGCAAACCCCCTCTAGTGAAAACGATTGAAAATAATCCAATAAAATATAATGTTAATTTGATCGTCATCGATATAGCTTTTCAATAAAATCATAATATACTGGGCGTTCCATTAAAAAGCTTAAATTTAGGGCAATATTCTGCACATATATGAACACCTTGTATACTCGAAAATCACTTTCAAATGTGCACTAATCTTTGTCTCAATAAAAGAAAATTTTAAGAGTTAGGGCAGTGAGTTACCTCTCGTCGTGAGACTGATGGGAAACCTGTATATGCCATCTTATAGCAATCATCTAACCACCACAAACGCCATTTAAGAAATATGGGTGATAATATTTATACGTTTTAAATATACTGAGATCTGTACAGAAAACTAAATATGTATTCATCTTGCATAATTTTGAATTTAAAGAGTATCTTCATACTTCATAAAAATTAAGTATTCACTGGTTTATTTCTCCAATAAAATGTTTACAATGTTGCAAAACGATACACAATTGCCTCAATGCTTCTGCGTGAAACTTCACAATGGCCTCGTATAAAAGTATTGTAAAACGCTATCGCAAAACCCAGAATGATAACCATTTTTTGGGTAGAATTCAGATTATTTTCGCTACATTTACCTTGATTACCTGATTCGTTGAAGCAAAAAGAAACAATTTAGTAAGAAGCCGTCAGTAAAACGACTCCACTCGTCAGAATGAAAAGGACGACAATTTGAACACATGAACATATGGCATCGTTACAGGAGTAGTTCTCGTTTTCTTCCTGCATTTTCGTATAATTCGGAGATTCACATCCTACTAAAGGATGTTAATGGTTCCCTTTCGGTCTAAATCACGCGAATAATGTTGTTTTACTTTCAGCTGTAGCAGCTCATTTATCTCCAGTCTTCCATTGCACAAATACTATTCCCGTCGAAAAGTGTTTCATTACAGGCGAGAACTTGCGGCTATAACTCCATTAAATAGTTATTAAGGTGATATATTAGCCGTTCAAATACCTTAAAAGAGATGTATGGAGTGGAAGTGATCCTTAAAAGAGTAAGACAGTCATTCGTTAGATATATTGCAAACATATTTAATATTACTTTTCACATGTAATTTTATTTAATGCTATTTCTATTAATCTCAGATTGGTAGACTTAAGCGTCAAAGTTATGTTATATAGCAGGTACTTATTGTTAGTCAGGACAGCCGGCCAGAATGCGAAAATCGTATTAAATCTAACAAAGGATTTTATTAAAAAGCCACAGAGTTTATTCAGTGTACCACAAAACAATACAGATGACTTTCAGTAATATCTTGCATACTAAAATGTTCTTATGTGGTCTCCAGTTTTTGCTACAAGAACGCTCTCCTATTGTTGTTTAATCGTTTTGTAAATGTGTGAATGAGATACATTCAGCACACTTCCTAATAATGTTTAAAGTCCATAGTCTCCTGTAACAATTCCTTCCTGATCTGTCGTCTTTGTGCAATAATTGCAACGGTAGCTTTTATGGCTAATTGCACCAGTTCTCATTTATTTCAACATCTTTTGTTCACTCTTAATACGACATTTTTACTTTTGTATTCTACTAAAAATAAATGCTCCAAGAATCACGCTAGTGTAGTGTCATCAAATACCGTTTAAATGTTATAAGTAATTTCAGTTTACTTGCTTTACTTTTTTAAACCATGTAATTAAAAAAATGAAAAATTTGGAAAAAAATATGTAGGTACCCATGTAACGTACCAAAGTTATTGGTTTATTAAATCTACGAATGGTGTTCGTTTTAAATTGAACGCGGTGTACAGGGAGATCAATTATCTGGAAATTCTCAAAAATATCTAGAAATAACCAGCTTTAATTGTTCGCGGGATTGAAAAATATTATACACAAATGTGGAGGAGAATTACAAAAAAACACAATTTCCAATTTATTTTTAGAAAATTAAACAACCAAGTAACAGAATTAACACAAATATTTCACAAAAAGTTTTAGTAATAATCAAGTTATGAGAACATGACAATTAATCAATATAAATGCTGATAATTTGCTGTGGAAGTTTCGGATATATCTACTAAATTTGGTTTAAATACCTGTTTCCATGCAGGAGTGTTGTCAAAATATGTTCTCTTATTGAAAAGTCCTATATATCCACCGGATATTTTATTTTCACATTTATGCTTAATTTTTTGATAGCCTTGGAAAATGTCTTGCAGATATATCTGGTCGAAAGAGCAATCTTTGAAAAATGTTACGTTTTGCGAAAGCCTTGAATTTTTCAACGCATAAAAGAGGCCGCATGTGAAACTCATATTTCATACTCCTGGCTTAGGTCCTTCTGAGTAGCATGTATTTGTGGAACATGATAGAAGGTCATTGCGGTAAATTAGAAAAAAGGAAAGTCCCAATTTTTTCTTTCAACGGGATAGTTATGTCTAACAATAGCTGGAAACTGCTCCCACTGACACGCAGGAGTACGTGTACACAAGAATTTTTTGCCGTGTTATCAATATTACAGATTCTTTTTTAGTAACACACCACTTATCAGCTTGATTTATCTTTCAAAATCCATCAATCGTATTAGGCCTTCAGTATTTCCTAATTTCGCTACTTTTAATCTTCAATTTGACCAGTATTTTCACGAAAACGTTCCAATAACCCCGGTAAGTACTTTCTTTTGCAAAATCTATTATTTTAAAGACAAACTGTCAAATGAAGATATTAACAGGACACACAGAATCGAGATTTTCATGATGACAGGATATGCTGATCGAAAAACAAATGAAATTGAGATTAGTGGTTTTTTAAATGCCAATCATCCTGATCACAAATACAAAAGTCCTGCACACAAAAAAAAAAACTTTACAAAAATTTAGGTCCTGGGGACAAGTAAAAAATTTGTGCAGAAAAGGTTCTCTAACAGTAACGAAAAATGTTTAACTAAATATCTTGCGGTTAGTGATAATGCTCATGCAACATGATTGGTAGGACGAGATTTTAACATTAGCCATAGTATATCAACAGAATTCCTGAGACAAATTTCATCATACAAATTTCGATTGAGCCATGAACAGGATGATTTTGATAGTCGTAAACATTTTTTGATTGAAAGAGGCTACTTTTTGTTTGAATGGCACAGTCAAGAGACAGAATTGTCGACATCGTGCCGTCGAAAGAAAGGCATTTTGATGAAAAGGTATGGCCAAGTGTTAGTAAAAACAGAATATTTTAGGCTTATTTTACTAACGGCTTTGGCTTTGGATTATTATTAGAGGACCTGGAGGAGAACTTGACGAAAGAAATCATGAAAGGTTTCAACGTAACGGTATTTCATTACGTTACACGGGCATCCAAGAAACTATTTCAGCTATCAATTTCCACATCGTGGTATTGCAAAATCAGTAGTCTGCAACAAGAGAGATACGGTAAATTTCGAATTTCTCTGATAAATGATGAACGGAAAAGCTCTAAAGGGGTTTCCCATTTTCTAGAAATCTTCTCTAGCAATCAGCAAATGAAGGAGAAAGACCATACGATACTATAAAAAGTGACAATTGCCGTTTATGAAAAACAAACTATTCGAAAGTTCATGCGCCCAAAAAAATATTGCTTTTCCGAGCAATTTTTCCAAAGATTGTCAAATTCCGAAATGCGCTTTTTTAGACAAACTGACTGCATAAAAATTTACAAAAATCTGTTTCCAAAGCCCGAATTCCCCAATATTTCTAAACATTACTACCAATTTCCATGCCTTCAACGCCTTCAGTGATAACAGAAACCCCAAATTAACCGATTGGGATCTATACAGAACCTAACTTAAACCGGAAACTAATGATAACAGCTACTTAATTGAAACGGTTGATGATTTAGAATTGTATGATAACGAAGTGAGAGCTCGCATAATAAACAGTTATGAGCACAGCTGTCCAGTAAAATGAAGGGTTGTAAATAAATCAACACCCTGGTGAAACAGGACGCTCAGAAAATTAGGAGCTGAAACTAGAAAACTGTTCAATAAGGCTAAACGCACCAATAACTGGGGCGAACAGAAAAAAAACCTTAACAGAATAAAACAAAGAGCTTAGAAGATCTAAAAGGAAATCATGGAGGAGCTTTTGTGGGAGGATGAAAGATGTGCCCCAGTCAATGCTACTCCAGAAAATCCTATCCAGAGATTACTCGAACGGAATAGGACTTCTCTAACACTAAGAAGGAAATTACAAGAACCGTCTGGAAAGTGTAAGGTTGCTTATGCGAGCCCACTTTCCGGGATCTACAGAAATTGAAAATATCCACAACAGTGCTGCGATTATTGGGGGCCATTTACGCCCCCACAAGCGAGTAAAAAGCCTGGCGGGAAAAATATTTACAAAAAACAAGATTAAAATGGGCAATGAATTTCTTTGAGTCCTATAAATCCACCAGGAGAAGATAAAATCTTCCCAACTCTACTATAGCACGACATCATGGAACTATATGTAGCTACAATTTTTAAAGCTAGTTACACGTTAAGCTACATTCCAATAAGCTGGTTTATATACCAAAGGCAGACAAACGACCGTCTGCGCAGCCTAAATCATATAGATACATTAGTGTAACGTTATTTCTCCTTAAAACAATGGAGTAAATTATAAACCAACACATTAAAAGCGAAGTACTGTCAAAGAATCCGCTTCATGAAAATCAATTGCCTACCAAGAAGGCAAATCCATAGAGACAGCCTTGTACAATCTTGTTCAAAAGATAGGAAGTGCACACTCAAATAAATAGCTCTTTGTGGATTTATAGACATAGAGGGTGCTTTTGATAACACCTCATATGAATCCACAAAGGTAGCAGCTATCACAAAAGGTTTGAGAAACCTACTATCGACTGGATTGTCTCCATGTTCATGTAGATGGTAGGAGAATCAAAGCAACCTTAGGCAGTGATTCAGTGACAGTGAGAGCAGTAAGGGGTTGTCGCCAAAGAGGTGTTTTATCTCCACTGCTGTGGTTTATCGTGGTTGGTGACCTCCCAAATATACTGCATTACTCGGGATTTAAAGCATTGTCATAGGCAAAACGATAAAATCCTGTCGGATTTAATGCAAAAAACCCTAAACACCATTGACATCTGGTGTTCAAAACAAGGGTTAAGTGTAAACCTAAATAAAACCATAATAATTCCTTTTACGAAGAGAAGAAAGCTAAATCTAACAAGTCCCACTATGAATGGAGTTCAACTTAACTTCGCAAGTGAGACTAAATATCTAGGAATAGTCCTAGACCAAAAGCTCACCTGGAATCCTCATTTGACTTGAATAATCAAGCAAGCGTTCTGGACGTGCAGGTTATTCAGCAAAATCTTTGGTCTGAAACTGAAATTGATCTACTGGCCATATAGGATGATCACATACGTTTCTTTAGTATGGTGGCCAAAAATAACGAAAAAGACCGCACAAAACCAACAGAACATAGTTCAATGGTACGCATGTCCGGGCATAACATGCGCAATTAACATCTGTCCAACAGCAGCAATGGAGGTAATGCTAGGTTTAACTCCTCTCCACCTTTTAGTGAAGAGGGAGACGATCACAGGAGCCTCAAAATTACTGCAATTAAAACAATTTAAAAAAGGAGACTTCGCTGGTCACATGGTAAACCTCAAGGAAAATAGCTCTGTGATTTTAGCAAGATCGGTTGATTAGGTGCAACCCAAGTACGAATTTGAGCATTCCTTTGAAGTGGACTTAAATAGCCACACTGGCGTTCAATCAGTACCTGAAAAAAACACAAATTATTCACCTGGTTTACAGATGGATCAAAGACAGCACATGAGACTAGAAAGGGAATTTATGGCCCCACAGGTTCTCTAAAGCCTTAGGAAAAGACCCAACTGTCTTTAAAATTGAAATACATGCAATAGAACTCTGCGCCTACGAGTGTCTTCGAAGAACCCTGAAAAGAACAAAGATCTACATTAACTCCGACAGCCAAGCGGCAATAAAGACTCTCAGCAGCTGCATTGTCAAATCCAAACTGATGAGGTCAAAAAATTGGAAGCAAAGTCAAGAATGTCCCAGTGAAGAAAAAGATTCATATCTGGAATGCTTGAAAAGACAAAGGTCTAGTTAGAATTTGGTAAATCCGAATTGAGGATACTAACCGGTCTCTTAACAAGGTACCATCTCAAGAAAATAGGTTAAGTTGAACCAGACCTATGTCGCTTTTGCGCAGAAGCTGCGAAAGACTGCAGAACATGTGTTATGCAAAGGCGATGCGCTTGCACGCAAAAGGCACGTCCAACTCGGATGGGCGCCGTTAGACCCCTCAGGTGTGGAAAAACACAATTCCAGGTCCATAATAAACTTCTACAAGAATTTGAACCTGGGACCTACATAGATCAGGGTATGCACAAAAGATCTCCTTAGGTTAGGTGCGGGGTGGACGAAAAAAAAAAAAAAAAAAAACACGAAACGACCCATATATCATCTAAAACTCTAAAAATTTGGAGATATGTAAATGTCTTACAAAATATTTGCGAAATAATGATTCTTCCACCATATTGTTTGCATTGATCAAGATCTATTACTATTAAAAATATAATAATGATGTTTTGATAACTATTCTAAATATAATGTCTAAGATCTGACTCTCTTTGATTTATTTACACTTGAGACCTAACACCATAACATGTTTGAAAAATGATGCTTGATTTTCTCGTTCTCTTTTCTTTGCAGTTGCACCCGTTGTACTGAAAGCTATGTATTCTGACATGCGTTCGGCAAATAAAGGTTTCATTGTCAAAATAAGCACCAGGGAAACGTTCAGCAAATTATTTTATGCTTTAGAGAGAATATTGGAAACTTCAGAGTTTTTCTAATATGCTATCGATAATGACGTGAGGGAATATCTGAGAATATATCCTGTCTTCAGCATAATAATAATACTTTTTAAATAAAATTGCTAATTATGTTAGTAAAAGATGATAAGAATGGATCAGAGAAATTGTAAAGGTGCAACAATGTATAATTTAAAATCAACTAAATAACCATATTTTTAAGCTTTTCGTGTTAAAATTGTTGGTAAAACGATAAGTGGAAGATCCCTTCAAATGGTTTCATAGTTTAAACTTAAAATGGAAATTTTAAGTTCCTTTCGGGAAAAAGTTAAAATTTCATCTTCGAGCTCTACTTTTCTGCTTTCCTCCCGAAATTTCGAATTCTTAACTAAAATTCTAAATCAAATTTCGAAATTTATAGAAAGCTAAACTTTAATACAAAAAAAATATGTAAGAAAAAATGTTTGTAATTTTGTTAAATGTGTCTGCCACAAAATATTGTTATTTGACAGAATGTGATTCCAGTATTGTATTTTTTTCATGTTTTTTAATTCTGAATTTTTTAATCACTACTTTGTTTCTAATTTATGTGCCTCACTAGAGTTAAAGAATAGATTAATGACCCATTTACATCAATTGAAAGCTATTTAATTTTATGCCACTTGTTGATTCAAAAAAATCTGTACGTCTGTCTGTTAACATGTCTTGATAATAAATCATGCGTTTCATCAATACAGCACGTTTCAAGAAAAATATTCCTCGTCAAATTGCATATGAGCAGTTATAGTGGTTAGAAATAAACACATTTTGTTCGATAACATGTATCTTGTTTAATTAATTATTTCAAGTGTTTTAATGACAAAATTGTTATCTTTAAACATTAATATGCAAATCTACTTCATTCTGGTATCTTGATATTTATAGGTTATTGTAATTTCCTTCGTCTCAGCCAACTTATACTATTTCAGCATCAGATATTAGCAGTGTTCTTGGGTGGTGACCGTTCATTACAATGAGCATAATGAAAATACCACTTTCGGCACTCGTGGCATAGATTCGCTAGCATTGATATATCCTAACTTTATCTAGCCCGTTTGAATAAGATATGTAAAAAGCAGAAGAGGAAACATGATAAGTTGTTTCTCTCAATCAACCAGAAGCAGGACTTCTGTAGTAACTCTCGAAGGCGAAGAAATGATCCAAGAAGCTACTGATGAAAGCCCAAAAACAAGTATTTAGGTTAAGAATGAGTGCATCAGGGATTGTGAAAAACTCGTATTTGAACAATTATAAATGAACAATAGGTTTACCTTTTTTATTTCCGAAAGGGTCTGGATTTGCAAAAATTCGCAGTGATTGTAGCACAATGAAATCCAGCAACAAAATGTCTTTTCTGTAATTTTATACACCGATAAAGCAACATTTACCAGGGACGGAATATTTAATCCACATAATGCTGGTCATTATATTGTTTAATTTCTTCCAAGAATCGGACAATGATTTTTCGTTGCCTGTAACAACTTTGATAAAATGCTTAAACAATAAGAACCCGTTACTTCACTAATTTGCTCCATGATGCAAATTCTCCCCAAACTTTTTGAAAACAATCAATGCATAATTAATGGGAGAGATAACATACAGTACAAAAGATACTAAGTGAAAGTCGTACACTAGTTTCTGATATCTGAGTTAAAATGTGTGAATCTTTAAATCAACCGGATTGTGGCAACAAAAACCTAATCAATGAAACCAAACTTATTCTTAATAATATGTAAACATTTAATTATAAAATTAGTTTAAATCGATGTGCCTGAAAGAACAAATTAAAAAGAAGCCATTGATTATGAATCGTGCTAGAAAGCTGACTTAATAATATTGAATTCATGAAGTAAATAATACATCATTTTATCTGGTTAAATGTAAATGACCAATCAATACATAGGCAATAAATTTATATTATCCAAGACAACTGAAGTCCCCAGTAGCGATAAACTCCGAAATATTTTAATAAAGATCTATCTCTGTAAACTTAATAAGGGATCAGTGGGTTCTGGCAACTTCCATTTCTAGTATATTAAATTCTATAAAGTGTTTTACCTAGGGCGGTATTTCGTCTCTCTCTCCTCTTTTAGGGACGGAAGACTGCAGCCGAAAACAGGGGTGTTTCCTTTCCTTCGATCAGACTAATAATATAACATGAATACACTCGTCACAGTGGAATTAAGTTTGATTTATAGTAAAATTCTATTACCGAAATTAGTTTTATAAAGTAATCGAGTGCACATGCTTTGAGAAAGTCAATTGTTCTTTATTCAACATTTTCGTTTAACTTCATAATTTAATTTGGGGCGCTCATTTGGTAGCACTATTGTATTTGGAAAGTGTTTATTGGAAAGTTTTAAATTAGAAAAGCCACCAGTTCCATTTGGTGATATATAAAGCAGATTCGCTTCATAATTTCTAACAGTATGCATTTCATTTTACTAAAATATAAAGTAAATAGATTGGAAAAATAACATAAAACTGTTATCTCAGTTGTGTGATGGTTGTTATTCATCACGTGTTAGTCGAGACGACTCTCTAAACTAGAAACCACGTTATACTATTTTAAAAGTTTTTGACGCGTTAAATCCGAATCAGACTTCAGAATTGCTCAATCAAGGCACGTTTTGGAGATAGTCTATTCCAAAAGTAACAAAAGTGGGTGTTTTGTTGTATTTGTTAGTTATATTACATTACAAATAATTTTTCTTCGCAAGTAATTGCGACATTTAAAATCACGATCATTCAGCCCCAAAACGCAATTATCATTTTGTCAATATTTTTCAGCCCTACCCGAGAAATCTTTAGTGGGGATTGATGTCTGACCTATACTTGCATTTGAAAATTGAATACTATCATTTGAGGAATTCAAAAAAAGAAGACGGAAATTACAAATAAATATATTTCTCTTTTATCGTAAAATTTATAGATGTTTAGAATATATTCATCAAATAGCTTTTTTTATTTTCAATAAACTATTCAAATATTCACATCGAGAGTACGTTTTTCTCGGGTCGACTATCGAGATAATCGTGCAATGCCAATGCTTGAGCACTATTTCTTTGTATTTATTGCGTTTTGCTTCGAACGACTGTTGATGGAGTAATTAAAGACGATCGCATCATTTGAATAGTCGCCTAGAAAAAGGATGAACATAATCATCAATCAGCAATATATCGGTTGTCAATAAGTACATATGACTGTGCAAATAATGTATTTAAAAATTTAAAATTAATAAGCCTTTAATAACAGTCTCTGATGCTTGAATTACATTATTAATACGTTGGTTGCCATGCAAATTTTAAAATTTTTGTGCTGGGGAAATTTTGTTTGATTACTTTATAAGATAAAGAAATGTAATGCTTCAATGAGAAATGCCATATTTTTGCCTAAAAATGCTAGTTTTCCATTGGACCCTAAAAGTGAAATGACCCTCAGGTCAAAATTAAAAAATAGTGGGGGTTATAGCCATTCCACTGCCACTATGATCATTCAACCCTTGCTTATTGCAGCTTTCCTTCGGGTGTTGAAGAGTACAGATTTCTGTTGTATTATTGTTTGTAGATATCGTCTTTGATTATTCTGTAGTATTATCCAGTAGAAAGACAGAAACATTTAGAGAATTTTTTATTTCATCGCGTATATGAATAGTGATCAATTTCTGATGCAGACTTTCTTCATTTTTGAACTCAAATACATGGCATATTCTGGACCTTTCCATTTATTCCTTGAGAAGTATTTATATGTATTCCATCTCCCCATTCAAAAGCATTTCAGGTAATCAAGTATATTATTATTTTACGTCCAGTTAACTTTAAACTCATTTTAGATAATTTAGAAATATGTAAGTTTTGTGAATATGAATGAAAAAGCGCGAGTAGTGTAAATTGAAAATCAACAAATCGCAGATGCTTGAGCAAAATGCCAACCGAGTATTGTTCAAGAACAATCGCGGAACGACCATCGTAATAAAGGTCCCGAGGATACCTTACCTTAAAAGTGATAACTTTAAACATACTGCTTACAGATAAAAAAATCAATGAGTTATCCTTATCTTTTCAAGAAGATACCAAATGTAGAGTATAAGTGTTGTTAATAAGTGAAATTTAAAGTGACGATGTGTGGTAGCCTAATGGCAAGAGAGTTTGTCTTCTAACTGAAAGCTTGAGGGTTCTATTCCTGCTCGAGCAGATTACAATTTTCAGAAGTAGGATATTGAATCCATCTGACGCACAGTCCTTATGTTCACGTGTTTTGTATTAAGTAGTTTACCAAGGCGGATGGCCGACCGTCAAGGACGGCTGTGTTGTTAGGAATGGCTGGGTTTTGTAGAAAGTACCAAGAATAGGGTACGTGATGTTAATAAATGAAATTAAAAGTCGCGATGAGCGGTAGCTCAATGGCGAGAGAGTTTATTGGCAACGTGAAATGCCCTGGTTTAGATCCCCGGTCGTGCAAATAACATTTTAAATTCTATTACACTCGACTTGTTAAATAAGGAAGCTTTGTAATGATCCAATTGCTTACCTCCAACTGCTGAATGATGTCCAGCTTCTAACTGAACAGGCTTGATAGCATAGCGGCCAAGGTGTCCTATTACGTCCTAGTTACGTTCTATTTATTAAAATACTTACTAGAAAACAAAACAAAACCTATACCCTGATGGGCTCGCGAGCTATAATTATCAAAAATATCTCCAGAAGGGCTATAATTCAACTTACGTTATAAAGAGTATCATAAAACTACAACATTTTCCATACACAGGGCTGGAAAACCTAAAACACCCCTTCCGGTTATAGGCCTATCAGTCTCCTTAACTTCCAGACCAAGAAAGAGGAAAGATTTTTACTTCAAAAAAGAGAAAAATATGAGAATATCACATAACTGGTTTTCGCTCGGGACAAAACACGATTCTCTTACTTGCCAGGATTACTAGTCACATTGGTAAGCCATTTAATAGATAGTTGTGATATGAGTCGGACACGATATATACATTCCTCTCATCACTGCGAACCGTAAAGATCTATTGTGGTAAACCCTGACATATATTGTTCCTAAATTCCTCAAGCTTTTGTAAGAGCCTAGGATTTTCTTAGGAGAAATTTTACTTATCGCTGCAGAAGTAACTTGTGCCTGTTCCAGGTGAAGTAGTCTCCTGTACAACAATGTTTCGCATGTACAAAGTAAGTAAGCGTTCTGCAGTTTCCTTAGTTTCATTGCAGAAGCGGCAAGTTTCTGACTCCGCTTTGCCTATCTTTTTGAGATGGCATCTTAGCGCGCAGTGTCCTGTAAGAAGGCCTGTTATTAACCTTAACTTCCGGTTTGCTGAGATCGAGAAGTTCCTACGTCTTGGTGTGCGAATATGTGATGAACTTGTTCGCATGGTTTCTGTCCTGAAATTAACTTCCAGTGGGATTCTTTTTGTTTCTCTTCCCATTTGTGGACTTCATTTCTTATATGGCATTTTGCTATACCAAAGTAAGGTTCGGGTCCAAGAAATGAGGATGCTGTACCTTCTCTAGCTAGGCGATCAGGCAATCTCATTTCTTCAATACCTATGTATGCTGGCACCGACATCAAGGTTAACTTGTTGCGGGCAACCAACTGTTTTAGTAGTTGTAGACAGTCCCACACACTTCTGCTGTTTTTGACCCATCCGTGTAACAGATAAGTGATCCTTGCGGTAGTTTAGGTTTTTGGTCCATTCCACTCATATGGCGATCATTTATGAGCACTTCAAATGAGTGTTCAAACTCCAACCTGGTTTATATTGTATCAACCGTTTTTATCGTTGACGATAACTCAAATTCTTTAAGAATAGACCAAGAAAGCGGAAAGATTTTTACTTAAAAAAATAGAAAAATTTGAGAACAAATATCACATAACTGGTTTTCGCGATTCTCCAACTTGTCAAGATTACCAGTCACATTAGCAAGCCATTTAATAAAGACAACGTGGCTGCATTAACCTTGCTTGATTTTCAAAAGGTATTTGACAAGAATTGGACACAAGGACTTATTAAAAAAATTAACCGACTAGTGTAACAACAATAATGAAGAGATGATTTGCAATTTTATATTCTTTATTCTCGAGCGTCTACAAGAACACGTGCGTCTGTCTTAGTTGAGAAGTATGACTGGTGACGCAGAGTAGTTCCAACTAGATCACGTACTGTGACAACTAGGACTACTAAGGTACTTAATCACAATAGTAGACTCGTATTTCACTGGATGAACATTCAAGGTAAAAAAAACAATGACCACACATCCACGGACAGATAAGTCAAGGCAGGAGTCCCTCAAGGGTCTATCATGAACCCACAACTTTTTTAAGTACTACAAAACAAGATTTTACGAACAAACACAGATATACATCTTTAAGAATACTCCATGCCTACATTAAGTTACGGACACTGACAAACTACATGAACACAATCTGAGAAAAATTCTACAACACCCTACTATATAACAACTTCCTTACATAGGATATGACTAACATACGTGGATAACATAACGTTAGAATCAAACACAGACTTCCATATCAGAAACTTCCGATATTCCAAAAATCAACAAACCTCACAACCTGAACTCTCAGAGAAGAGTAAGGTGGGAAGATAAAGTACAACTGGGAAGGGAGCATCGCCAGTGTAAACAGGACTTTGATAGGACAACATTAATTTTTAAGTTAGTTAGGTTAAGTTGAAGTCAAAGTAGGTTTTTTACTAAACATCACATAATCCCAAATGTCAATACAAATCTACCGAAACTGTACTCATTAGCATAAAATCAGAGTATCTAGGCTGGGGTGTCCACCAGGTGACCCACCGGGATAAGAAACAAATAAATGTTTTGATTTTTTGATTAATTGAGGTGTGGACTCAGGTTAGGTAAGTACCACACTCGAACCCTGACAGAGTTAACAACTATTTTCTCATTCTCCTTTCAAATGCACCTGAATCCGCCCCGCGCAACATTTTTAAGGTGAGTTCTTAGTAAAGGTAGGGAATAGATTAGAGCGGCTGTATACCTTTATCATTGAGCTTGTTCCGCACTTTTCTTAAAATGCAGCTTTGAGGCTCACTATTTTTTGTAACACTCTTATGAGACCATGTTTTGCCTTTAAAAACAGCTGCTACAAAAAAAGATATACGAGAGAATACGAAAATAAACTTTTACTTTTAGTGTTGGAAACTGATTATTTAGTGCATTCAAAATTGAAAGCGTGATTAGGTACCCAAATGGCTTTTTATCTCATCAATGACTACACAGTAACTCTAAAAGTTACTCGAAGTATTTTAGGTGCATTTTTGACCTAATCGATCTGGTATATCAAGTATTGGTTGGTTGCAAAATATTCTTAAGACATTTAACAAACATTAATGAATATTTTTCATTGAACTTTGAAATATTGCTGTCTAGAGGTATAATTTTTTTCAAAATTATTCAAATTCTCAAATTGCTATCATATTTTGTTTGCTTCAAATTTGCATTCTACGTATAACTTCAATATTCCCTCCAAAAAGGTTACTTTGTCATTTATGATGTATGCATTTTGTTTAGTTTGCTGACACGGAGTAAACCTTTCTCAAATATTGTATCGACCAGTCGTTCAATTTCATAAGTGATCTTAAAATAGATGCGCCTCTTGGCGTTTTTCATCTTTTAAGAAAATCACCATTTCAGCTCTTAAATTATGTTACATTGTAAACGATTCGCACATGGTAACCTCATTGCTTCTCAATATCAAATGGTAAAGGTAAAATGATTGTCTGTATCCATGGATTAGCCAAATGTATAAACAATTTTTCATTTCTTGAATTACTTTAGGAAGAACAGTTACTGGAATCAACCCTTTAAATGACTAATAAATTACTGGGCGCTTCTTGAGAGAAAAACAATTAGTTTTTAATTTTTTTTAGAAACAATTTGATCTTTTGTATTGGGTCTTGATATACAGTCAGTACTCCTAGTAGCGTATTTGATTCTTGTAGGAAAAAAAAATGATTCCTTACTCTATAGTATTTCAAGGTTGTTTTACCATTGCTTATTTTGCCTCATTAAAAAGACATCTTATAGATTGAATAAGGTAAGTATTGCAGTTCTGCTTTTCTACTTTCTACTGCTTTGTAAAAGAACGCATTAGTAAACTAATTTCGTCTATTGGCGACGATGCCGGCAATTTTATTCCACTGTTATCTTTTAATAAATTTCTTAGACATTACTAAGCTTGATTAATTAAAAAGTCAAATGAAATGTGGGAGTTAGAAGCAATTATTTTTATGTAAAATATTCACTCAGTTTAAACGAAGTTTCCAAAACTAATACAGCAGACCCTAATTAAATCCTTGAAACTGTGGCGTGCACGCTTTGGGCTTGCTAAATGTTAGAGCATCCGCTGATAGTATTTGGTGCCTTAGATCTCTCTCTGACCGGGAGTAAGTGATCAAAGTTTGGTTCGTCCCCGCACAACCAGTACAACCAACATCCGCCCTAGGATATATTAAACGGGCAATTGGGGCTACTTCCACATTATACATACGCTTAATTACAGTTTGTCCAGGCTCGTATTGACAAACCGCACACACATGACAGGCATTTTGCCTCACACTAAATGCAATAACTAAGTCAATAATTCACAAAGTATGCAGCAGTAGAGGCAATCCCATCATCGGGCAACTCTAGAACTTTTAATTACACTCCAGCGTTGAAAATAATGAATGTCCCAACATAATTAAACGAAACTTTATTTTTTTTAATAATGGCGACTCTAATATGTGAATATGTGAATAATAACATGAATGAAGGGTAAAACTATTGTTCAGATTTTATATCCTTTTAACAGTTAAATTAATACTAAGCTTGAAGTAACTCAAATGTTCGTTTATACGTAAATCTTTTTGCAAAAATTTTATACACTGTGCAGGATGATCAATTTATCACGAACACTGAATTTATCTTGCAAAATATGGAAGAAAATTAAATTCCTTAAAGGGTACGATATTATTCTTGATTAGCACAGGGTGAAAATGCACAACGCTGGGCACCACGACGTCGAGAAGCTATTTTTTTTAGCAACATACCATTACGTCACTCAAAAGTTCTTTTAATTTGGAGATATTTTTCTCAATATCATTTTTTTTATTTTACTTCCTTAAAAAGTTGTGCACTTATTAATAATGTTAATACTTATTTTACCTATTAACAACATTTTTACGTTTAGTAACTAAAGGAGAATGTGTTCTTCTCGTTAGAATCTTTACTTTTGAAATTGAAAAGTTATTTTGGATAATATCAAGGTTAATAACAGCAAAAAACAAGACTTGTATGAAACATTCTGTGTCATAAATAGTAGCATTAAATAATCCCAGATCCCAGTTTCAAATAAAACTATAACTCGAAAACAGAAGCAGAATACGTATTAAAAAACATAAAGTAAGCAACAATTTAAATTCAATAGTTATAACTATTATTAACATATATGGCCCAAAATTGTTGCAATGTTAGTATCATATTATTATATAAACATAATTCACAATGTTTCCTTATGTTGCTTAAAGTCACTTTTCTTAGAACATCACCACGCAATGCATCACAAGCATCTGTATTGTTTTGTTTCCTATATTCTTCATCGTTAGATCTGGTTTGCTAGAAACTATTTTCAAACTGTCTTAAACGAAAAATCAAATTGTCAAAGGGAACCTGGGATGAAATTCCACTGAACCAAGAGTCCATAAAATTTGTATTTAAGAAATACTGCACATCAGCATTATGACACCACGATAGTATAAAAAAGTTTTAAAGATTTTAAATCAAAATATTTTTTCAGTTTTCTAATAGTAATGGTTCAAAACATTAACACGTTTTATAAGCACCAAAAATAGAAAAAAAAATATCTGATAAATACTCCAAATTAATGATAGAATATAAATGGTATGTTGCCAAAAAATAATTTTACGACGTCGCGAAATGGCTTCGTGCAGATTTTTTTCGCGTTTCGACACTAATTTTAAATGCTATTGAAGTTGAATATAAGGCCTTTGCCAGAATTTAATTTCCTTCCGTATTTTACGAGAAAAATGGTGCCCATAATAAATCGATCACCTTGTACAGTAGATGTGGATACATATATTTGTTACGTAATATTTACAAAACAATTTCATAACAAACAAAAACTATTTTTTCACTTTTCCAGATTCGGTTCTCCTTTGTCGACGTGCTTTATATTCCAAAATTTCCCTATCTATTTTGGCATTAATAGTTTCTTCCCATTTTGAATCTACAGCAGATTTTTCGAACCGGTTTGGATTAAAGTTTTTCGATTTAGTCGCAACTTTTGACTGTGCTCTATAACTTGGTAAATTACTTCTTAAACTACACCCACCTGTCCAACTTTCGTCAAAATTATTCGCTTTAAATCCTCTCGAATGTATTTGGTATGCCATTGTCGGACCTTTTGATTTATCTTCGAAAATTGGAATTTGTAAATATGGTGGCTCTCGAATTGGATCACAAAAATCGTTTTCGCTTGGAATAGATCTATCAAATGTACTTTGAGAATCAGAGGTTTGGTTTTTTTCTAATATATTTGGTTCTCGTGAATTGGGCCTTGGTCGATTATTTTTTGTTGAATAGCGTTCTTCTCGAACTGCCGCTTCATAGCGCTGATTGTTTCGTTGTAGTTTTTTAAAATAATCGTTAATGAAAGATTCATCGTCTTCTTGGTCCCCAACGGGGTATTCAGCAACTGCAATTATCTCATCTTCATCTAAAACTTCTGCGGGCAGCTCCAGGATTGTGTCATCATTTGGATCAATTAATTCTGCAGGTATTATCACCTTTCTTGGCATTCCCTTTTGAATTGCTTGTACTTCAAATTTTGGAAAATGTCAAAAAGCTATCATAATGACTTTCGACTTAGCTGCCAAATTACCATTTCTTCTTTTTAGATTGTTTCAGTACTTCAGTGAAGTGGCCTTTAGTTCATCCCACCACAAGCAAGTATTGGGTTTCTTTTTTCTTAAGACCGGCAGCATACGCACAAAATTCTGATTAGATTTCGGAATCAGAAAACGAAATTCAGAATTCAGTCGCTGGTCAAACACCCAGGGATCGCTAGTACCCTTATCATAGAAATGCAGTGCCAGTGCCGGATCTGAATTTCTAATTCGGAAGTTAAAAGCTGTATGCATATGTACGAAATCCTGGTTAGTTTTTCGAATCAGGAATTCAGATTCGGGCCACGGAATGAGAGCGTTTCGTCGAATTCTGAATTTGAATTCCTGATGGTGAAACATAATCTGATTCCGTGCGTGCGCGGCTGTCGGAATCCGGATTGCAAACATATGAGGTCTGCACTTCCCCAACTTCGTGAAGTATTAAAAAAAGACAACGAAACAGTATTCAGGCAGTTAGGGAACAGCAAATAACCCATGAATGATTTTTTTATCAATTGTATAATTAAGTAGTAAAGAGCTAAAAGATTAGATCTGCCAAGATGTGGAGGTTTTTTTTAAAATATTGTTTAACCTACAATTAGTATCGTATAATTACGTTACCATTTTTAATGCCAAAAAAATCAAAACTTCTGCAACTTAGCAAATGTGGTAGTTAAAAGCTGTCTGTCTGCAATCTACACAGGCCTATTATCACCTAATTTTTATCAATAATGGTGAAAAACTGAGTCCTAATACTGAAGTTAAGCAAAGTTTTTTTGTGATTAAATGTTACAACATAAATTATACAGGATGTTACACACGCTTGGAACAATACAAGAGTTATTTAAATCTTTTATTTGATCCAAGCTGGTCTCAGTCATAGCAAAACGTTATGTCTATTAATCTTTTCCAGGTGAAATAAAAAATAAACCGTGTCATAGAAATATTGTTACACGGCTTATCGGTTCGAACTTGATTATTAACACGTGAATTGAATAATACCCACTTTATTACCAAACTAAATTCGGAACTACTACAACTGGATAATGAACTCACTGATTTACTTCTAACTACTAACTCACTAATTACACTGACTGACTCTAACTAACTGATCCTCGAGGGAAAGGCGTCCGCCTTATATAGTTTTCGCTTCCGGGTTCTAGAAGTTTTCGGCAGATAAGGCTTATCGTTGGAGGAAATTTCTGGAACCCTTATCTGTCGTTTGCTTCATTATCGCGCCGCTTTGCCTTATCACATCTTTCTAGAAAATTTTCTTACAGAATAAATTCTACAACTTACATTTTGTTACAATATTTTCATGTTTTCCTTTTCATATACATGGCCTACATCAAACCATAGTTCTCACCGCGATCCGTTTTGTTCCTTGTTAGAATTCCAATTTTATCAATTGGGTTGGTTGAATGTCAAGTGTCAAAGTTTATATGAATTGAAATTTCTGTGATTAAAAAAATTATTGAAGGTTTAATTACTGTAACTTTAAAACATTTGTTTCAAAATAGAATTATTCATATAATTTTTCATAATAATTGTATATTATGTATATTAGCCTTCAGAGGTTAGGGAAGGCTACAAACCAATATATTTTGAACTCATTATGAAATATTACAGAAAATGTAATATAATCGGAGACACTAAAATACTTAAATAAAAATACTTTAGCGGGAGTCGACTATATTCTGAATAAAGTACACAGAACTATTTTTTATAGCATTTTATACAGGGTGTTACAGGGCAGTACAATATCTCAAGAAGAAAGGGTGATTTAGACAATATCATAACATTTTCAGGTACAAAAATTTTAATTTCCTTTCTTCATTACTAGGCGGCACCATATTTTTTTAATGGAATGCTTATTTTTTTTACTTATTTGGATTGCATATAACTTTCCTGCCAACTTTTATAAAGTAACCTAAAACCCATGTATAAGTAACCTAAAACCCATGACTAATTAAATGTTCTAGACCAGGGGTCGGCAAACTTTTAAATCGAAAGAGCCAGACGCAATAAAAAAATTGATTTCGTGAATTTCAGATAGCCACAAATTTTTATTTCTGATTTTACATTTTATTTCAAAATTAAATCAGATAAATAAAACAAAATATGGGACAGAAAGATACCCCTCTGACTCATGTGGTCAAACGAAAATATATTCAGCCCAAAAGACCTTTTATTTCTCAAAATTTGCCCTTTACTTCAAAATTTACCTTTTTTTCTCGTAATTTCGACTCTTTTAATTCTTCTCTATACTAGTTTTCTTTTTATATCTATTTCGTTCCTAAAATTAGACTTTTATCTTAAATCTTCCTTTCTTTTCAAAACTAGACAATTTGTGAAAATGTTTACTTTTTTCTAATTCGACTTACTGGAAGATTCGCCTTATTTCTCAAAAATCCATCTTTTGTCGATTTTTTAATAAAAAAATCAGTAAAATAGTTTTTGAAGATTTTGACCTTTTTTTTAAAGTTATCTTTTTTCGAGATTTAGATTTATTCTCAAAGATCATTTTTTTCCAAAAGTACAATTTTTCGACTTTGTTCTAAATTCTAGAACTTTCTATATTCTTTTTAAAATTCGTCTTTTTACCAAATTTCGGTATTTTTCCAAAAATTGACTTTTGCTAAACGTATAAACTTTTTATTTATTTTTAACAAATTTGGACTTGTTACGCAAAATTTATTATCTTTTCAAAATTTCGGCCTTTAAAATTCGACAATTTATTGTTTCTGTAAACTACGATTTTTTTGACAAGATTTATCTATATATTTTTAAAACTTTTTTTTACCTTAATCTCAAAGTTTGACTTTCTCTGGGAAATTTTGACCTTCAACACTTTCAACACTTTTCTCGAAATTACTGTATTCTTTTTAAAATTCGCTCTTTTTCCAAATTTGGTCATTTTGTTCAAATATTGACTTTTACTTAACACTTACACTTTTATTTATTTTCTACTTTGGACTTGTTTCGCAAAATTAGGTTATTCCCGAGATTTCGACTTTTAAAATTCGACATTTTATTGTTTCTGCAAGCTACGATTTTTTCGACAAAATTCCTTAATTTTCAAAATGTTTGACTTAATCTCAAAATTGGATTTTTTTTTCTTAAAATCTGACCTTTCTTTAAAGTTCAATATTTTTCTCGGAACTAGAAGTGGTATCAATATTGTCTTTTCTTATAAAATTATTTTACCAATTATATCAAAATTCAAATTTATCTGAATATTTGGAGTTTTTTTTTTAAATTCGACTTATTCTCGAAATTTCAAATTTGTTCTAAAAATTTAACTTTCTTTAGAAAAATGCAACTTTTTAAAAGTTAGACGATTTTTTCTAAACTTTCAATTTTTTACAATCTCTCTTTTCGAAATTTTAAAATTTTTCACAAAATTTAAATTTGTCTAAAAATTTCAGGTTTTGAATTTGTTCTGGGTTTCAACCTATTGTCGAAATTCGACGTTTTCTTTTTAATTTTATCTTTTATGATAATTTTGACAAATTCATTTTTTTGAACTTTCTTTTTTTTCACAGTTCGGTATTTTCTCGAGATTTCAACTTTTATTTCGAACTAAATTCATCTATTTTCAAAACTCAAATTTGATTTTTTTCTTAACATTTAAATTTCTCTGGGAAATTATGACCTTCTTTTAAAATTCAATACTTTTCTCGAAACTGGAAGTTTTATCGACATTCTCTTTTCTTTCGAAATTATTTTAACAACTGTCTCAAAATTCGAATTTATCGGAAAATTTGGATCTTTTTTAAATCGTCTTTTTTTCGAAATTTCAAATTTCTTCTCAAAATTTAAATTTCTCTGAAAAATTGCAAATTTTTTGTCAAAATTTTGAGTTTTTCTTAAAATTTTGACTTTTTTCTTGACAATTTTCCTAAAATTAGACTTTTTTATTTTTCTTTGAAAAACTTCGACCTTTTTAAATTTCAATAATTTTATTTAAGCTTCCAGCTTATTATTATAATTTCTCTTTCTGAGATTTTACAGTTTTTCAAAAAATTCAAATATGTCTAAGAATTTCAGGTTTTCAGTTTGTTCTAGGTTTCAATCTATTGTCGAAATTCGACGCTTTTTTTCCAAAATTTTACCTTTTTTAAGAACTTTTGATAAATTCATTTTTTTTAAATTTCTTCTCTTTTCTCAATTTTTTCGAAATCTCTTCCTTTTTCTCCAATTTCGGCTTTTTCTCGAAATTTCAGCTTTTATTTCGAACTTTGGCATTTGCTGTTTCTGCTTTTTTTACAATAGTAATTCAACGAAATTTCAAGCCTGTAGAAAATTTACAAATAAAAAAGTTAAAATCAAGAGAAAAATATTTTTTAGAAATTTTGATTCCCCAAGTTGGTCTTTTTCTAGAAATTTTAAATGTGATGTGTTTTTTCGAAATGCTAATACAAATGAATCAAAAATTTTGGCAAAATACTTCTTGAAATCATCACTTTTTTGTCAAAATTGAAGCAAATATCCTTAGAAAAGTATTTTTGGAAATTTCGACTTCTGTAGGTCACTTGTTTAATGAGTACTCATTTTCTGCGTGTCTGTCCACTCTATCTTTTATTTATTTATTTTTTTAGTAGAATTTAAAGAGCCACAATTGTTTTTTAAAAGAGCCGCATGCGGCTCGCGAGCTGCGGTTTGCCGAGCCCTGGTCTAGACCAATGTTTCACTAGCTTTCTTTGTCACCACGGTTATTTTTATGATTCTCCTTCGTGACCCATTGAACAATTTTTTCAGTTGTCTTAAAACTTCTTTTTCTTCTCAAAATTTTGACCGCATTTCGAGGTTGGAAGTCAAAATTTCGTCTTTGATGCCAAAATTTTGTCTCGAAATCCCTACTTGAAGTTTCTCTTTAATCTTAAAACTGGATTTTTCCCTATTATAGATTTTATTTAAAATTTCGGTACTTTTCTCAAATTGTTTTGAGTAGATTTTAATTCTGTATATAATTGTCTAAAAATTCGAGGTTAAATAGAGACTTTTTTTTCTCAAAAGATCGGTTGAAATCTTGCTATTTTGAATTTCGAAATGGAAATTGAAAGAAAACTTTTCACAGGAAATATGAAATGATAAAACTTTTTTAGAATATTTTAACCTAAAATTCTAATGTTTGATGTTTAACCGAAAATGTAGCCTTTTATTTATTTCGACTTAGAAATCGTAAGTTTTTTTCCAGATTTTTTGATAATTAGAGTTAAAATGTCATTTTATTTTTATTTTCTCCAACACAAGCATTTAATAATTTTTTTTTGGATAATTCTGATCCAACGTCAAACTTGTCTTTTTCCTAAACCCAATTTAAGCTAGAATTTTTCTGAACATTGAAATTGACCCTGATTTTTTATAATCTTTTAGTGAAAATTGAAAATTGCCTAAACCTACGATATTGACTTTAAATAAAAATTTAGAAATTTTTTTTGAAATTTAGAAAGCATAAGTTGTAATTGGGGGTTTTCACCTTTTCTCTTAAAATCTCCATTTTGTTTTAAAAAAGTCGACCTCTGGCTAAAAATGGAAATTTCAAAATACTAGTTTAAACGTGGACTTTTAACTTTTTTTATTATGAATCCATAATCTAATATTTTAATTCTTCTCAGTACTACAAAATTAAATCTTTAATTTTCAGTTTCTCTGAGTTTAAACCAGCAAGTGTGGGAAAATATCGCTTAAAATTTTCAAAAAATTTAATATCTACTTTTTAAAGGGAAGTCAAAATTTCGAAAGAAAGTGGGAATTTTGAAAAAAAAAAATCGAAATTTTTAAAATTAGTGAAAATTTCGAAGAGTTTTGAACAGTAAAAATTTTGAAAATAAAAGCAGGTAACCTATTTTAAGATACCGAAATTTTTAAAAAGTAAACATTTTCAGAAAAAGTTGAAATTTGAAACGTTCAAATTCTTCAAAAGAACACCGAATTATCGAAAAAAAATTTAATAATATACAAACAAGTCGAAATTAAAAAAAATAGAATATTTTTAGGTCAACGTTAACAATTGCAAAAAGTAAACTTCGCGAAAGCCAAAACGTACAAAAAAAGTCAAAATTCTCTGCCTAAATATTCAAAACGTCGAAATTTTGAAATTCCGATTTTTTTTTAGGTTTTTACAAACAAATTTGGAGAAAAAGTAGAAAATTCGGTCACAATGTTGAGAAAAAGTTGAAATGTTGATAAAAATGGGAACTTGAAGAAAGTGGAATGAAGGTATAATTTTTTTAATAAGTCGATATTTATAACTATTAAACTTTATTAACTATTGAAGCAACAACAGATATTAAAAATTTCGCTATGTTCGATAAATATTTGCTGTGTTGTTGTTTTAATCATTAATAAAGTTTAATAGTTATGAATATTGAAGAATTTCATAAAATAAGGGTTAGAAATGTGAATAACTATATATTTAAAAAAATGCTGAAATCCCAATAAATAATTAAAAATATGAAATTGAAGTTTTTACAAAAATGTCAAAAGAAATAATGTAAATTTGAAATGTCGAAATTTCAAAAAGCCGCAGAAAATCGGACTTTTGAAAAAAGTCGTAATTTTCATAAAATCGAATTCTTCAGAAAAGAGTAAGAATAGTGTCAAAAAGTCATCATCCATCAGAATTATTTTAAAAAATCCATCTTTTTAAAAAAGATGAAATTTTCATTAGAAAAATTGTACAAAGTTTTGAAAAGTTACAATAAAAGTTAAAATTTCAAGACAAAATACAAAATTTAGTGAATAAGTCGAATTTTTCAAAAAAAAAAGTGAATACTTCGAGAAGAAGTCGAAATTTTGAGTCCAAATTTTTAAAATAAATAAAATTTTCCAAAAAAAGTCGAAATTTTAAAAAGGGAGAAGTCAAAAAATATGACAAAGTTCAAATTTTGAAGTAATTTCAATATGAAAACTCCCAAAATAGGTGAAATTTTGAAAAAAACGCCAATATTTAAAAAAAATGGAAATTTTGAGTAAGTGCAAATTTTGATAAATAAAGGAATTTTTTAAATGTCGAAGTTTTAAAAAAGGTCAACATATTCAATAAAAAATTAAAAACAGTTAAAATTTTCTAAAAAAAATCGTTCTTTTTTAAATTTGAAATTTTCAAAAAGTAGAATTCTTCAAAAAATGTGATATTTTTATAAAGTCAACAATTTTAAAAGGGTCAGTCAGTCAGAATTTTCAAAAAAGTAAATATTCTGAAAAAGGTTGAGAGTCGACCGAAATTAAAAAAAAAACAAAATATTCACAAAAAGTGGAAATGTTTATAAAAAGAATGAATTTTTGCAAAAATTTCAGGTAATAAAAAAGTGGAAATTTTTAACAATAAAAAAAAAATTTTAAATAAAAGTCATTTTAAAAATGAGTTTTTAAAAGGTTCCTGTTTATAATATTTTCATAGAGCAGGAAATTCATGTGATATTCTTTAAATTGAAATTGGAGGAAAAAATTTGACTATGTTTTAATTTCATCCTTCCTAACTTCAAACAAATTAAAAAGCAAATAACTGTTTTCTTTGTTCATATGTAAGTGTATGTATATCGATGTAATTTAATGATCTCATTAATAATGCACAATGAACTTTAACAGATTCGAAAAAGCTAATGAGATGTTTTCAGTTCATCTGGAAGTAAAGTATAATGCTGGTGCAAGCTTACTGCACAGAAATTCTGTTACAGATTTTACAGATACAAAGGTAGCTGCCGTCATTTATAATATTATGAAAGGGGACGATTTCCCCGTTTGACAGGATAATTAACCGATTCTCTACTGTGCTGCACTTCCGGATAAGAGGATTATAAATACACTAATAATTAATACCATAAACTCCCTTTCCCATTCGCCGAACCGTCATTAATCCTGGTTTGTTTAAGTGCATTCATTCTATAACCGAATGGTGCCAAATGGCGCTATTTGGCTGCTATCGGCATATTGCATTTAGCATATTATTTTGTATTTAACGCTACAGTGAAAATTTTGTTCGCTGCATCTGAACAATCAATTCTGTTAACTAATATTCTCTGTTTAAGCAGAATTTTAATTTTACCAAGAAATTCATTGAGTATTACGAGGGTTGCTATTTACATTTCTGACCTTGGCAACACTTGTGGGAAAGAATATTCACATAAATTACCATTTATGAATAAAATTAATATACTTTTTCTACAAATCTTTTATATTTAGATTTATTCACAAAATTTTGAGAAGGCAAAATTTGATAAAAAGTCGAAATTTGCAGAAAGAGATATTAAAAAAAAAGTCGAGGCTTTTAGAAAAAATCCGAAATTTAAGAAATGATGAAATTTTGAAATAAAACGACGAATTTTGAGATAAAAATTATAAGTTTTGAGATAAAAATTATAAGTTTTAAGAAAGTCGGATATTGATAAAAAAATCGAATTTTAGAATAAATTCGAAATATTAATAGAAAAAAGAAATTTTGTAAAAAAAACTATATCTGAAAAAAATTCGAAATTTCCAGAAAATGTCGAGATTTCAAAGAAAAGGGTTCAGGAAAAATGTAAATTTCTAAAAAAGGTTCTCGCAGTTGAGAATAAAAATTTTCGGTTGGCTGTGTGAACCAGGGTAAAGCAAGCATCCCACCCCGCCCCACTGTTGTTAACTTTTAGAAAAAGAAAATAAGGAAATTTATAAATACTTTTCATTAGGTAGGAATGGATCAATTACTGCATTAGTTATTATCTTAATAAATGTTCCTAGTTACACTACACATTGAGCCCAAACACTCAAGGGTCCATGGACCCCAGTTTAAGAAAGCCCGCCTTAGCAGTTGTATTGTTATCTCATAAATAATTTCTTGCTTTATTGCCAAATAAATCGCAATATATTCGTAAGATTACTTGCAAATGCTAATGCGAATATTAAAAAACCTGTGAATATGCGCGAATGTGAATGCCAATATTCGTTACATCACTGGTTTACATATTTATTTCAAGAATATTTGGAATTATGATGATTTCTTATTAACTTCAATGTATTAAGTGCGAATTTGTGTTACAATTACCAATAAGAAAATTTCCTGGCGAGCTACGTGATGTCAAACGTTTAAAGAGCTATCTCCTACAGCGAGAAGGTGGTGGACGGTTTACGGCGACGACGGGTTCGAAGAGACGGTTCGTTTTATTCTATTTGGCAACTTTATAGAGCGGCCTTAATGAGATAGATAAAATCGTTCCTATTATAATATCCTGAAACTAATCTTAAAGTTTAACGCGTTCGTTTCCAAGCAACGGGAATATTCTAGATATTCGTTCAACGTTAAATTACGGAAAACTAACAAGAGGTTAGTTAACGCTGTTTCAAAAATATTCAGTCAGTAATGTAAAGGTCCATGTTTTAATTCCAATCAAGGATTTAAACACTCAAAACTAAGTTACAAAAAGTTGGGCGCAAAGGAGGGGGTAATTGCAAATCTTAATGATGAAATACTTTTAAATTGTAGAATAACAATTGCTCACCCTAGAAAACTCATTATCCACCCTAGAAATATTGACGACACATAATACTTTTCTAGTAATGTGAGGACTTTTTCTTTTGGTTAAAGTTATTGAAGCGATTGCCTTTTTTAGGTCGCTAAAAATTATTTCGGTAGTGAATAAATTGAATTGCCCTTTAGGAAAATATTCCAACTACGTCCATAAATATATAATTCAACGCAAAAGTGATTTTAGTTACTATTTATTTATTTAAATAAAGTCTAAATATAGACTTGTTATATAGATTTGGGATCAGAAAAATAGGAGGACTCTGAAAAAAGAATAATATACAGGCTGTTACATTAAAAAACCGACCTTGACAGAATTCTGCCATTTTGCTATTGTCTTTTTTGTTTGGTTAACAGATTAAAAAAGTTTAGAAAGAATCCGTACAACTTTGTGTTAACAAATTTTCTGCACTTTTTTAAATAAACTCTGTAGAGGAGTGGCAAATTATATGGAAAAACCCTGTACATAAACAAACGTAGCGTATGGTAGTAGAATTGAATTTGAATGCATGCGGTAATAAAAGCTGCATTTTGTCTTTGAAACCAATTGCAAAACTTAGATGAATGGCCACTTAGTTAGAGATAACCTCTTTTGGCAACAACGTAAGCACATTGTTTCGCTTCAGCACTCGAAATGTTCCGTGCCTCATGGTCAGGGAATTTGTTGTGAACCAGGAGCGCTATGTTACCGAGAGTTATGGGTTGATTTGACTCTCATTTAAAAGGTCGAATAATATTTTTTTCCGTTTTCTGCTTCTATTAGGCGTTTTGAATACGCGGTTAAAAATTAATAACATAATGACTGAGACTCCCCGTATAAACTGAAGAATATGCAAATAGGTACTGTTAGTAATATTGGTCATTTCAAAAAGTGTATGTATAAAACTGGTATAAAGTATTGAAAGGGAAATATCTAAAAATAAAAAAAGTTAATCATTTGATTTCACGTTAGTTATTGTTACTAAGTAAATTTAAAGTTAATTGACTGCTTCCTTAAAGCGTAACTGGCACCAAAAATTTAATTTTCCAACTGTCAGACGATGCTTCAGATCTACTTCTATCTCGGTGGTATTTATCGACTTACCACATTATTTACTTTCGCTACAAAGGGTGACGGAAAATACTCACAGATTGCTGTAAACACCCTGCAAATTAAATTACATCTTTGGCCTGGAGTGCAAAGTGTACATAATGTCGGCTTCTGCAGACGTAAATTGACTGCAGTGAACATAAATGCATCTTGCAGACGCAAAGGATTATTTGTTATACTTTCATTACAAATTAGTCAATAAAACTTGTATAAAGCCTCTGATTTGTTATACTTTCATTACAAATTAGTCAATAAAACTTGTATAAACCCTCTGAAAATCCATGACTGCGTTTTTGAAAGTGCAGCCACAATTTGTGAATATACATAAGTGATATTAACAATTCGAGGTGATTATTTAGGTAAGGAGACTGATATTTTAAAATATTTTTATTTGAATATAATTAAAATTGTACGTTGTCTCCTTCACACAATTATCTTGGGAAACCATACAGCGTTGGAATTTACAATTCTTCCATTCTTCATAGCAGTGCTGGAATTCGGTTACTGGAACTGGTCGGTTACAACCGCTTGAATATTTTCGAGTGTCCCAAAATTATGTCCTTTGAGATTAATTTTCAATTTTGGGAAGATAAAGTCAGGACCCAAGTCAGGTGAGTAAGGAGGCTGAGAGCTACAATCATGCTTTTATTGGTCAAAAACTCGTTTATGGAAATTGCTGTGTGACAAGGCGCATTGTCATGATGCAGGATCCAATTGTTCTTCATTTTTGGAATTACAGTCATGAACCATTTTCGAAATATTTTGAAAACCTCTCGGTAGAAATGTTGATTCACTGTCTCACTTTGTTACTCATTTTTAGAACGCACTACGAAAACTGCTTTCACGGGAAAAACCATAACACACAACCAATCGATCGAGTTCGAACTCCTACTGAACGCGTATCACATCAGTGTGACCAGATTTATTTATTATGTGCCGCCAATTCTAGTTCCAAATATCACCCAAATAATCTTAATATCGCCACTTTGCCGTTAAAATTTATGCAATAATTAAACTTTACCGAAAATAAAATAGAAAAAAATTATTACAATAGTGACGTGTTGTGCCTGGTCGAAAAGAAACAGAAAATGTTTTTTAGATTTCGTAGACAAATCACTTCAAATAAATAATTAGAAATTTGCCTTCTCTTGTTAGTGTTTAAAAATTACTCCTTTATTTTTCATGATATAAAATAAAAAATTGTAAATACATGTCACGAAATCAAAGTCACAATTTCTAAATAAATGTCGAAATTTAGACCAGTCAAATTTTGCATAACAAATTAAACATTTTAGCTAAAGTATTTAATTATTAGCTAAAAATTGATAATTTTGAAACAAATAGCAAAAACTCGAGACATTATTCGGCTCTTTATTTAATCTGCATGTTAAAATTTTAACTTTAAACTCTCAAATTTTGTCGAATATTATAAAACAAATTTGGAATTTGACGCAAAGTTTTTACATTAAAGTGGAAAAAAACAATAACTTTTAAATTTACCTTGTGGAATTTTTAAATTTTGTTGCGTTTTTATCGTAGTAAAGTTTATTAGTTATGAATTTCAAATTTACATGAAAGAAATTAATAAAAACGTCGAAGTTTAAAAAACCTAACTTATTAAAAAAAGATATTAATAAGACTGAAATTTAAACATGAAAAAGACAAAATTCCGAACTAAAATTTAACGACATAGAAGAATCTCAGAATATATATTTGGAAAAAATGGTCGAAATTTCTAGGAAAAATGTAAACTTCGCAATAAAGTATAACATTAGAAGACCAGATATGATTTAAATTATTAAATTAATATTTTAACAAAAAAATATATTTCGAGATTAAACACACAAAAAAGATATTTCGAAAAAGCCTTTAAACTTATCTAAAAGAAATTCTTACAGTTTCAAGTGTATTATCAAATTATTTTTAAACTTAACATTTCAGGATAAATTCTTCAGCAAATTAAACGTTTTTTTCTCCTCGAAAATTTTACCTTAGACTTAGAGGTTTCGTATTTTGAGAAAAAAATCATATTTCAACTTTAAATTGAATATTTCCAGAAAAAAGTTGGAACTATTGAACGGGCAAGGCTTAAGTTAAAAAAAGCGTTTAAAGAAAACGAACGAATTTGCGAAAATTTAAGAAAAGGTCGAAATTTTTATCAAAATTAAAAAAAACTCGAAATTGTCAAAAAGTCAAAATTTTCTACAATTTGTTTTACACACAATTCGTTCAAGATTCTAAAAATTCTTAATTTGAAAGCTTAGATTTACAAAAAATGGTAATTTTCTGGAAAAAGCAATTTTTTTTATCGAAGTTTTCGATGTTTCGATAAAAAGTAAAAATTTTGAAAAAAAAATCGAAATTTTCGAGATAATTGAAATTTTTGAACATGCTTTAAGTTTTAAGAGTTGAAATTTTGAAAAAAAATTTAACTTCTAAAAAAAGTCAAAACAAACAAAAAACGAGAAAAAGTCAAAATTTTATGATTTTTAGGTCTCGTATTTTGAGGAAGAAAGATCAGAAAATCAATTCGAGTCTATACGAGCTGTTGAGAAAATTCGAGGTTTTAAAAAAAAATTTTTTTAGGGTAAAATTCCATTTTTATAAATTTGGAATTTTTCCCAAAAAAATCAAAGCTTTTGTTTGATTCGCTTCAAATTTTCAAAAGCAAAATTCATGAATGTAATACCTTTTGTTCAAATTTCGATTTGTTTCTCGAGTCTCTAATATTTTAAATTATTCAATTACATTTTAAATTTTTACGTTTTTTAACTTCAACTAGGATCAACGTGTCGAATTCTTTTCGAAATTTCAACTTTAAGAGTCAAAACTTTGAAAAAAAAAATAATATATCGAATTGACAATTGAAATGTTGATGTTAATTACAAAATAATTTTAATTTTAATCACGAAATTTCGACTTAATTACAAAATTTCGATTCCAATAATGAAGTTTCGTGCTTTAAATCCAAATTTTTACTTAAATCTTGAAATTTTAATTCTTACGGCGATATTTCGAAATAAGGTGGAATTTTGGAAAAGAAACAAGTTTATAATAGTTTTTCAAGCTTATAAACGTCAAGATTAAACACAGAATTTTGAAAACATTTGGAACTTTGTTTTAGATAAAATCTGAACTTTTTAACTAGAAATTAAAAGCTTTGGGAAATACTTGAAGTCTCAAAATTAAGGACGAAATTTTGAGAAACATCTTTTCAACAAATTTAGTTATTTTCCACAATAATCAGTATTTCTTAAAATTTAGACTATTTTCAAAAACTTACCTTTTTCTTTCAAAGTTTAGACATTTTGTTCTTTAAGAATTGAACTGTTGGACCCATTTCTTGGTAATGCAGAAAAAATGTAGAAAAAGTTTGGATATTTATTCTGTAAATTTCTTTCAAAATTCCAAAATTTTCAGAAAATAGTTGAAACTTTAAGGAACTTTGATCATTTTTTTTGAAATTTTATCATATTTTTAAAACATTTCAAGTGAACCTTGTAATTACAATATTTTTTATTAAATTTTGATTCGAAGGCTGATTGTAGGAAAAGAAATTCCGAAAAAAAAACCATCCCGACGAAAATTAAGATCATTAATAAATATGGTAACTATTATCTTTAGAAATATTTAAATTGTTTTAGAAATTTTGTATTTAATTTGGACAGAAATTGAAATTTTGGGAAAATCAATTTCGACTCACTTTGACTTTGACTCTTAGAATTTTGAATGTAGCCTCGAAAATTTTGAAACTTCAAAAAAAAGATATATGCAATATAAAGGAAAAATAGATGAAACTGGAAATTATAAAACAGAAATGAATGTTTGGGAATCTTTTTTTTTTGTTTTGAAGTTGTTCTTTCGGTTTTAACATCAAAATTTTAAGCTTACCTCGAAAAAAATTGAAGATTTCGTTAAAGTTTTTACTCGAAAGTTCGAATTTTTCCTCGAAATTTCGTCTTTCATCTCACAATTTTTACGAAAATGACTAAATTTTATAACAGATTCAAACTCTGGAAAAAAATTGAAATATAGAATTTAAAAATAGAAAATTCTAGTTTAGATGGAAAATTTTGAGTTTCAGATAAAAAAAAATATGAAGTTCTAGGAAAAAGTTATGTTTCATAGAAACTGAGAATTTTTAAAATCTATTTCCTTTTTTCAAATTTTAACAAAAAGCTTGACTTGTCAAGTTTTTTGAAGTTTTAAGTTTTTTCTCAAAGCTCAAATATGAAATTTGTAAACTCGGAAATCCAACCACATTTTTTACCTATGTCAAGTATATTTTTCTAAAAATTACAATTAGGCTTTTTTGCTAATTTTGACATTTTATGAAAAATTCGAAATTTGATCGAAGTTTTATGATTTTAATTGCCTTTAAAGAGGTCCTTATTTTAAGGATGGCTACTGGACACGTAACAGGCCTGGAACACAATGTTATTCCCAATTTATTATTTTTGTTATTTTTATAATAAGCACTGCAAGAAAGACAAAAATACCGCCTTTTATTGCCAAATTTCTCTGAAAATTGCTCAAGTGCGTGAATTTTGCTCTCGCTTGGCAAACAGATCAAAAAAATTCAAAGTTGAAGGTTGAACCTGACCAAACTTGTTCTCTAAAGTGAAAATTGAAATACAAATCTTGTCCAAGCTATCATCTTCAGAGAGATACTATTCTAAAGCGAAGTTGTCGTTGTAAACGAGTGAAATTGTACAATCGCGTAATAAGAAAATTATCACACTTTTGCGATTTGCAACAACCTTTAAAATTGTCCAATTTGCGACTTGCGACTTTTGTAAAATTGTTGTTGCAAATTCTTTCAAAAAGTAGCCCAATTTGCGATAAATTGTCCAATCTGGCCACAGTATATCACATGTCCATCTGTCGCTCCTCCGTGCCACATGCTTCCACTGTTGCCACATCAGACGCTACGTTGTCAGTCTCATTACTTAATTTAGATACCTCGTATAGTACCTAGTGCCTTATTTCTCAGTGATTAACATCAAATATCACAGAATATCGGCTTCAACGAGTATATATTTGAATTAGTTAGTTAATTTTTTGGTGTTAATTACCGACGTTTTTCGTAACATCGTAAAAAATATAAAGCTGGATACCCATTAATAAAAATTGTATTGTGCGTTGTATTTGTCATAAAAATTTAGGTCATATTTACGGATTCTGTACTGTATTTGAAGAGTTTAGGACGCACACAAACGGATCCGGCAGTATAATATACAAAATAACTATTTACACCACAAATAAAGAGACTTTTCGTGAAGAATACATTTTTTAAACTTCAACTATACAAGGCACAGCACAAACTTTATTGGTTATTGGTGATGCAGTGGATCCAGTTTAATAGAACTACAACTTTCAAAGTTACAAAATGTAATTAATTTGAAAAATGATAGACGTTCGTGCGATGTGCGTGAGAACACTTGGAATCGCAGCTTAACAACTACAAATGTTAAAGCAGATCACGGAGATGCTCATCAGTACAACATTCATGGGGAAGCTTGCGAACAACTTATCTTTTATACATGAAGACGCGTTCCTTGTTATTCTGAAAACTGCACCCCGCGTGCTTAGGTAATAGACTGTTAAATAATAGAGGTCGAACTAGACTAGATGTTAATTTATTTAAGTATGGTGTGTTAACCACCTCGTGAATTATTTCGTCATTTTAATTATTTCGATTTGATTGACTTGCATTGAAATATTGATTCGCGGTCATTTTGGCGTATGTTGTAAATTAGATAGGATATGTAGAGACACCTTCTAACAATGTGAAGATTGGACTGTTGCTTTAAAGAGGAAAATAAATTAAATTAGTAGTTAGTTATTCATTAACACGACCGCAAAGAGAAGAAGGGTTGTTATCCCCCCCACCCCAAAAAAACACTCATATAGATGCAGTTTTCATTTATTTGAAAGAAGTAATACACTCTGTCGTGATTTTAAATTCAGTACCATCAAATTGGCAACATCTTGGGGCATTTTTGTCCTTAGGTTTCGCGTGATCCGCTTGGAAGGTAGCCTTCAGTGTATCTTTCATTTAGGCATACTTTGCAAGTGGACTTTCAATCCATTTTTAAATAATTATATTTTTGTTGGTTTATTTTCGTGACTAAACGATTATTAAGAGGAGAAGAGTTTTGAGGGTTTATGGCTCTGAATAGGGAATCGATGGTTATGATAGCCTATGCTCGGTGGTTGATCTGAAGTTTTGTACTTCGCATTATACTCGTATTACGCGAGGAAAGCAGTGTTGCGATATTTCCACCCATTCGCCAGCAACATCGAGTTTTTAAAATTTCAGATGATGATTATCAAATGTTTTCCCCTAAATTCACAGTACCTATATTACAACCTGATTTTTTAAAATATAGCTGACTTGATAAATATAAAATTTGTTAAACTCCGCTACCATTTTGAAAAGAAGCGTTTTCCATAAAAACACGAACAGTTAACTATAAGGAAGTGTGATAGGATTTGATGGGAAATCATTAACTGCCCTCCGTCCTAAAATGTCATTACCGTGATTTTAAAGAGAAAGTTAATCCCTTGCCTGAACTGCGCTCTTTCATTAAATGGTCATTAGCGAGCCATTAGAAACTGGACTATTAGGCGCTATGATTAAATAGTATTTTTGCATATATAATAATAATAGAAAGCTGGAAAAGTAAATTGACCACCCAAATTCGGGCTTACCATAAAATAACAAGGACTGTCTTGAGTCTTGTGTATTCATTTCCTGTAAGACATTCACAAGCGTCATGTCGTTAAAGCAAATGTTAAGTCGAAGGGGCTTCCCTTTTATTTTGTACGAAAACCAAAAGTTTGGAAAGTTCAAAGTTTTGAAGACAACTGGGGAGCAGTGTTGGGCTTGTACTCAGAAAACGTGCACTGTGAAACTATACACCATCGGCGAAGACAATCCAATCTTTTCTAAAATTAATGGCATACATAATCACGAAGAAAATGAAGAGAAGATTCTAAATCGTCAGAAGATCAACAATTCTGTAAAACGCCGGGCTGAAGGAAATCTTAGTGAGAAACCAACCAAGCTCATTCGCAGAGAGATAGAATCACAAGGAGTGTTGGATACATTGACATGTAAGGATATTCGATATATTTGAAATTCCATCTCCCGACAAAAATTGCTCTCCATCCCAAAATTGCCTTCGTCAACACAACATGTTCATCAGTTTCTTGACGCAGTTCCAATTTCAACGACGACTGGTTAACCATTTCTACTTGTAAATGACCACGACGTAAATCTTGTGATATTTGCAACAGATACAAATTTGAAGTTTCTATGCGAAAGCAAAGAAATTTACGTTGACGGAACTTTCGATTATTGCACAAAGTATTTTATGCAATTATTCACAATTTATGTGCGTAGAAGTGATATCTACGTCCCCACTGCATTTTGCATACTGAAAAACAAACACGAATCTACATATAGCGTGATGTTTGATGTGCTGAAAAGGAAATGCCAGCAACGAAATTTACTGTGGAACCCCGAAACCATTGTCGTAGATTTTGAAAAGGCGATATACATAAGTGTGATGAAACATTTTCTTATGGTGAAGATTATTGGTTGCAGATTTCATCTGGCGCAGGCATGGTGGCGAAAAATTCAGCAACTAGGACTTGCTACTTATTATAAGGACGAAAAGTCTATAGAGGGTAAATGGTAACGACACGTATTTGGACTGACATTCTTGGACGCAAGTGAAGTGAGTGATGCCTTCGTTTGCGATTTAATGTCAGACATTCCCAGCAACACACAAATTTTTCAATTTGCGGACTATTTGACTAACCAATTACGTAGCGGAAGGTGCATTATTTCCTCCATCCATTTGGGCCACGCCACAAGCAGTGCATATCTTGGTAGGACAACAAATGCATGTGAGTCCTTCCATTCCAAATTTAACCAACTATTTTCCTCACCTCATCCAAATATTCATGTATTTCTCGAAATTCTAAAATCTGTACAGATAGATACTTATATAAAAATTAAAACTGTGAGTGCAAAAAAAAGTCGGGAACCGCCAGCTATTGTAAAAAGACATAGAGATTTTATTGCTAATAAAATTATTCAGTTCGAGTCAAAACATATTAGCAGATATGATTTTGTAAAATGTGTATCATATAAATATAATAGTTGTATTGTATTAAAATAAGAAATATTATTTATGTATTGTAAAAATGGTATAAAATGTTTTCAGTTTTGTAAATATATTAGTATAATATACATGCCATGATTTTTCCACTACATCTGCGTTTTATTTGCCGATGCTACATTTCTGCAGTTCATACCTGGCTACCTATTTGCATATGTATAATTATCAACTTGGAGCGCAGTTTAGGCTTGGGATTAAAGGTCGCAACACAGTCAGAGCGCAGTTAAGGCTTCGGATTAAAGGAAAGTTGACCGCGGAGAGCAGCTAAGATTCTCCCGATTTGATAGTGAATTAAATTTTATAACTGATGCAGCAATAAAATACAGGATAACAACAAGTTATTAGGGTTTAAAGCTTGTAATTATCTGGTCGATTTGGTGCGATAAAAAACCTAATCAGTAGAGACCGGATTATAGGTAAAAATCCTATTATCTTACCTTTTTCGAAGTTTTTCATGTGTTGTTGCCTAAATTCCAATTTTGCTTGTTTTTTGCCATTTTATACACGAGTAGGACCTATTTTCAAAAAAAAAGCGTGACTAAGTATCTTTTTCTATAGGTTTTTCCCAGTATATTTACACTTATGAAGAATTTGAGCAGAAATATGTATACTCAATAAAATAAAGCAATAAAATAGAAATTTAAACCATCATAATAACAATAACAAGCATCAAGGATACATTTACAAGAAAAGTAATTTAATTACAATTACTTTTATAGCTCACCTAATCCCTCTTAAGTTTTGCCTGCTATTGTGATGCGGGATAATTGAACCATGTTGCCTAATTACCTTAAATTTATTATTTATCAAAATTTAATTTCCAAGTAAAATTAAATGTATGGGTAAGGTGTTTAAATTTATCTTTGAACTGTCTTCTATAACCTACACCTGTGTGCAAAAAAATAGCTATAGAAACTGCTCTATTTAAAGACATAGTTTAAAGTTAACTGGAGAAAAATGTTTTTTTTTTAAATTTCGATTTAAATTCGCAACTTTTACTTTTATCTCTTTAAAGTTTGTCCCGAACATTTGGAATTTAGAAGTTTTTCTAAATTCTGGAACATTAAATTTTTCTTTTTAAGTTCAAGTTTCCTCTTAGCGTCCAACTTTTTTCTAACTGGCCACAACTTCAATTCTTACGTTATTTCTTTTGGTTTTTATTATAAATTTATTTGTCCTTTTTTTTAGTTTTACTTTTAACCTCAAAAGTGTGACCTTTTTTGGAATTTATTAGTTTGAATTAGATTTTCTCTTAAATGCGAAGTATTTCTGTATTTTTACTTTTTTTTTCTCAAAATTCAGAATTAAAAATTTTGGGTTTTACTTTAAACCCACAAATATTTTCTTAAAACTTCGAGTCTTTCTAGAAACCTGGAACCTTCGTGGAAATTTTTGTGAATTCTGAATTTAATCTTAATTTTTTTTCAATTTGGAATTCTAATTCGAAATGTCCAAAAAAACCTACAATTAGAAGAAACCCACTGAATTCATTAATAAACATTTCCGAAAATATGAGATTTTTTTAGGACTTATGAACTTCCAAACAAAAGGTGGAATATGCTAATTCTTAGCAAATTTACTTCTTCGAACTCAAAATATTTAGTTTTTTAAATTTGAAATTTTAGAAATAAGTTGACATTTAGAATAACTGTCTAAATTTTAAGAAAAAAGAAGCCATGATTATTGGAAAAAAAGGTTTGAAGTCAAAATTTTCCAAAAATAAAAGAAAAACAATTAAAATTGCAATGCCAGTTTAAATTAGGAGTTTTAGAAAAAAGCTCTAATTTCCAAACACTCACAAAAACTAACAACATTCAACATTTTGCCTTGAAGCAAAATTCAGAAAAGAAACTTTGATATTTTGTGAAACCCTTAGTGTTTTCTCAAAATTTCCAGGGGATTTTAAAAAAATTAAATGGCGAGAGACAAAGTCAAAATATTTTGAAGAATGCTGAATTTTTACCCAATGCTAATGTAAAAATTCTTACATTTTCACAAAAATTAAAATATCTCAAATTCCTTTAAGTTTAGCTGAGGTAAACGTCAATGAAACTCGATTTTATTTTGATGTTAGAATCAGACAATCTAAAAATATATAGTGTGTTCCATTTAAAAAACACAAATTTACGATCTGGCTTTTTCGCTTTTTATAAATAGCATTCTGCAAGGTACGGATGGATTAAAGTACTACAGTACGACCGCTGTATAACGAAAACTCAAGGGACCACAAAAATTGCTCTCCATAAGGATTTTCGTTATAACCAACATAACGGAAAAATGACTACTGATCAGCGCGAAAAAAACCTATTGTATCCAATCATTACAAAAATAGCTAGTTGTAGAGAAAAAAAAATTAACAATTGAATAGTGAAAGTAAAGATTCAAGCAACTTTCTTGTTATAGCCGGGTTCGTTATGGAGGGAGGGGTTCTACTGTGCTACCTATCGTTTCGTATAAACTTCGAGTAAAATGAATCGATTTCTTCAGTCTCTTGAGAATTGTTAAAAGCGGACATCACTGTATATAGAAGGCTACTTTTTCATAGCATTACATTAGGTTGATCTTTTCATTTTTAAAATGTTGTTTAATTAAAAAATAACCTCCGTTTATTTAATGTGTAATAACTAATTAGATTGACTGTTTCATTACAAGAATATCACGTAAAATATAATGAAAAAGCTGACAATTGCAGATTATGTTGGGATAAAATTAACTTAAAAGTACATGAATAAATACAGAGGTTCTGTTTGGAGGTTAACTGAGACGAAAAGAAATTGCAGTTGTAAATTTTTAATATAAAAATTATATCTTACAATAATAATTACACAAGATATTTCAAACTGAGTATTCTGGTAAGCAAGTCGCATTTTATCAAAAGAAACGAAGGAAAAAGAAATATGAGTTGCTTTAAAAAGCATTAAGTTAAATTGCGATAAAAATTTCCGACTTTTAAATTAACACCCTCCGAGGATTTCTCTTTTTCCTCAGAATCGGCTAATAGATGTGGATTGTCTCGAAGAATTGCATAAGGTTAGCTTGGAGTCGAGATGACAGTATCAGCAATCGCAAAGTTGGCCTTGTGTCGTCATAGAAACACCCTCAAGCCTTTGCGGAAGGAGACAAATTTATGGGCCAGCAAAAAGTTTCATTTAAAATTTGTTGCATCATTGGTAAATCCATTCGCGAAATACTCCGTGTGAAGAAATCTTGGCGGCGCATCCGATTTGCGTTTAAAACTGACACGATTCCGCAAATTTATTTCGCGGGGAGATTACCGAATTTGCTTTCGCCTTTTTGAACAATCAATTCTCAGGAAAATTGAATTTTAAGGAAGGCGCGATAAATAAACCCTCGTTTCCGGTGATTATGTTTACCACTTAAATTTCTAAATTGGGTCACGTACTCGGGGCTTCGGGAAATAGAATAATTTTAGAAGATTTATTGTCTACTTAGTGTGCCTGTCAAAAGGTCTCTGTATATAAACGTCGCAGGAATTTATTTAGTTTCATCCCCAGTCATTAGAAACAGCGAGATTATATGTTAAATTTATTGAAATATTGTTCATCTCTAATTTTATCCAATTGTTATCTTGTTGTTAATTCAGTTTATATTCCAAATCTTTAGTATTGTTTTATTATATTATTGTTATTGGGTTATAAAAATTTTTAACGCTTACTAATGTAGGAGGTACTCGTATGTGATGTTAATAAGATTAATTAAAAGTGGTGGCGTGCGATAGCTCAATGGTGGAGAGCTTACCTGCCACGTAAAAGGTTCTGGGTTCGATCCCCGGTCGCGTAGATAACATCTTTAAGGGAAGGGCGGACAAGAAGGATCTCTTAAGAAAGAATAATTAAAAGAAATATTAAAATTAGATAATATATTTGATGAAATCAATTTAACTCTTCCTTTAACTAATAATCTTTAAAATTAGGATATAAAAAACACCCGTTTTGCCTTCGCTGGGTATGCCCTGAGCGTAAAAAGTCTAATCAAAACATTGTTTAAAATCAATCAATAACATTGCAACTGACTTAGTTAGGCCGAAGAGATTGTTGCTGCTGTTTGTTTAAGTTAGTGGTGAAAATTGCTCAAAAGAGTAGGCGCAAGAATAAGATTCACATGGTGTTTAGCCTAGTACACTAGATACATTGCATCGAGTCTTCTATGAAGGGGTTAATAAACCACTCCTCAGACACAATGCAATAACAGTCGTTTATCATTTTATATTTATTTATCAAATTTTATTTTCAGTTATATTTTCTATTTTTCTTCAGTTTGGATCAAGAATTCTCCTTTTTCTTGTTACATATTGTCCTTTTAAATGTTAACTCTTCCTTTAATTTAAATATAGAACAGGTTGAATTTCCGTGGTCTATATTAAGCTCAGATTTTGAGTTTTTTCTTCTTGTTGTTCCTTAGTCGGAGTATTGCTTAATATTTCTGAATTTTGTACTTTTTTGCCTCTCTGCGTTAGCTTGGGCTCTTGCTGAAGCAATCAGTAGTATTAGTAGCAGCAAAATAAGAATTGTAGAACCAAGTGATTGTGATATAACCAAGTTAGCTTGAAATGTGATTGCAGAAATTTCTTTTGCACTGCACCTTGTAGTTGGAATAACTTAACAATTAATCACCCTCTGTTGTTACTTTATCATAAAAATTTTACTAAATTTAGGAATGCAATACACATAAATCAAAATTTATAAAAACCTAATAGAAATACATAAAAATAAGCTATCACTACCTTGTTTTCTTTATTATTTCTCATATCACCAATAATATCACCTGCCCGCTTACACTAATATTGCGCGAGATTATTACTCATAAGTAACTGAGTCGACCCAATACTAGAGCGTCTTCACGATTAACCATAATTTCTAGCTCTATCTAGCACTAGTACTTGTAGGGCAGGTAGGCCAATACCCTTTTTGCCTACCCTATCCTTCTTGCCCATCCATCCCCTAATTCTGTTAAATTTGGTGGAATTATTTAAAAATCGTAACTCATAAGCAATTTGCTACTAGTCTGTTGTTGTGCCATCTAATTTTTTTTAAAGTTTAATACACTCGCAAAGGGCAACCTCATTATGCTTTCAAAGCACTGCGAGTAGGATGCGAAAACAAGGATAGATGACGATGAACCACCTTCTTAAACAAGGATAGGTTGTAACTTTCGGGGAAAATTCCATTTGGTACAGAGTTCCATAGTTTGGAAGTTCTACAGAAAAAAGAGTCCCTGTAAATAGAAGTCTTCACTGTGTCAAGCTGAACCACACAGGAATTTGCTGTCTCCGACTGTCTTGTAGGCCTCAAAAATCTTGCCCTTGGGGGGATCAATACTATTAGTTCCTGCGAGCATCTCCCATGATAGTACTTGTAGAAACGAGATGAGTTACCAACCATTCGCCTGTGCTCTAGTGTTTCGAGAGAAACGGTCAAACTCTCGTCATCAATTAGGCGAATCGCTCTTCTTTGAATTTAATCCAAAAGACCTAAGGTGTGCTTTGGGGCTGAACCCCAAACATAAGAACAGTATTCTAATTTTGGCCTAACTTGAGCGTCCTACAGTGTGAGTAGCTGATGAGATGTGAAGTACGTTTTAGCTCTAAAAAGAGAGAGCTTAGCTTCTAAGAGGCGGACTTGGCAATGGCGCTCACATGATCGTCCCAAGTGAAGTTAGTGCTCGCCTTCACTCCTAGGATAGACAGATTAGATCCCATCGGGAGGATTTTAACATCCATTAGTATGTTCGATGTACTATCCTTTGACGTTTTCTAGAGAAAACCGGGGCCTGAGCTTTTGAAGCGTTGAAGCTGACCAGATTTTTCTTACCCCATTCCAGAATGATTTCAAGATCCCGATTAATCATCTGTATCTGTTGTTCCCTTAGTCGACCTGAAGTAGCAGCGGAGAAAAAAGATGACACCAGGCTACTATCATCTGCGTAGCTGTATATCGGATTGAAATTTGAAGCTAAGAGACCGTTTATGTGTAACAGAAACAGAGAAGGAGAAGGATAGATCGCTGCATCAATCGCAAATGTCTCGGATGAGATACCATCGACGACGACCTGAAGAGATCTGTCAGTGAGAAAATTAGATATCAAATGACAGAGTCCAGCAGGAATACCATGAGATATTAATTTGGCGAGAAGAGATCAGTGCCAGACTCTATCGAAGGCCTTTGAGATTTCCAATGCAACAATCCTAACCTCACCATGTTTTTCCATAGCTGAGTTACATATATGAGTAACAACATACGCCAGTAAATCGCCAGTTGAGCATTCTTGTCTAAAACCGTATTGCCTGTCTGAGATGATTCTATTCTTCTCCAGATATTTGAGAATCTCGATGATGGTAACCTTTTCCATCACTTTAGATATAACGGGCAACAAAGATATAGGGCGATAGTTTTTAGCCAGATTCCTTTTTCTCTTTTTTTGGGACAGGCTGCACTCTAGCAGAATTCCAGATGTTAGGGAACATACCTTTGTTGTAAGAGAGTGTGCTTAGGACAGGAGTCAACTCTAGAGCGCACTTCTTAAGAATCAATAGCGGAGATGCAATCAAGGCCAGAAGATTTCAAAGTGTCGAGCTCGAGGAGAATATTTCTGATTGTGCGTTAGGTATCGAAGTGCCAACCTTAGGAAGAATAGGAGGATTCTGCGTTTCGAGAATCAAGGTTGGAATTTTCAGCAAACATTAAGGCTAGCAGGTCAGTCTTTTCCTTGGAAGCAGTCACAATATTGCTATTGTCATCGAGTAAAGGTGGAACATTTGAAGATGTCAAATTCTTTCCAATCGACCTTGCAAATCCCCAAAAGGACCTAGAATCATTCGGACAGTTGATAAGCCTCTGGCGCATTTTACGATCGAAATCATCCTTTTGCCTCGTCAATAACCTAGTATACAAAAATTTCGTGCATTTAAAAGGATGGTCCGAGTCTCGACCTGAGAGATTATTTCTCCAACGACGATATGCGCGATGTTTGCAAGAGGCAGCCCGAGCACATTTTTAGCGGAACCAAGATTTACTGGAGGCAGACTTCTTTTGGGAGTGCGGAATTGAGCATTTCATATCAATCAGGATAGTTCCAGTGATATATTCGGCGGCTGAATTTTATGGATCGTAGATATATAAAGAGAGTTCAGATTAAACGTTATTTGTACTGTTTCGGTGAAACCAAAAGGATATTTTAACATCGCAATGGTAGACAAATGTTAATTATATTTACTCGTAGTTTTTAGAGAACAGATAAATTAATGCATGGGACATATTTGAATGAATAGAGGAAAGTGGGGGAAAAACGAGCACGTAAGGGAGATTTCAAATATCACGAACGAATTTTGCAGTAGGCGTTTTTTCATTGCTCATTTAGAATATTCAACTATTTTACTAACTGGCTTGAAAACCAACAATATTTTGTTTTAAAGATCTCATTTAAGAGCAAAAATAAAACATTACGTTAGTGGGGTAATGGCGAATTAGCCTAAATTTCAGTTATCAGCCTTTAATTACACCAGAAATCATATAGATACTCTAGCGATGTTGATTGATCATCTGAACATTCCTCGTGTGCCCAGTTTTTAGATGATTAACACGACCTAACCGTAAAATGGAAGGCTTTTAAATCTTTTATTACAAAAAATATAATAGTTTTTATTACTACATTTTTGGACCCTTTATTCTTATTATTTACAATGTTTTAAAAATTCTGAATAACTGGTAAATTTTTAAAAAGTTTTTACGCTCTTATTGTGTAACACCCAGGTCGTTTGCAATTACCCTTTAAAAGGAAATGTTTAATTTGGGGACACATTTTATTGTTCCACTATTGTCATTCGTAATACGATCTTTAAACTATAAATATTTTTGTGTGTAAATTTCATGTTAGAATTACTTAGAGAAACCAAGTTATATTGAGTTCAATCTATGAAAAAATTACATCGTAAAAAACAAAATTTTTAAAAAATTCATAACTTGAATAATATCTACAGTACTTCGCTCCATTTATGGTAAGATACAAGTTGTAAAATGATTTATAAGAAGAAAGTGAGTAAAGAGATGTCACATATTTTTCTGTTCGGGATTACCCAGCGTTCGTGTTTACTCTACTTTTCCCTATTCCTAACTACATTTTAAGTATTTTTAATATAAATTAATAATAAACTTTTAGTTTAAATTGATAATTTACATTACATAATTATAATAATTAAAGGACTAATTACAATGCATAAAAGATGTGGTATATGGTCTCAAAATATTTGACAGAAATTAATAACTTTCTGTGGGTCTAATTAGGAGAGACAAAGCTTGGTAAGTGGTAGTGCATTGTATACTATATGCCACTCAGCTATGCATTGCGATATACTAGCACGAAGGCAGAACTACGGTCCCTCCCCAATTAGCCTACAAGCATGTACAGCAAGGGATAGAAGGCAAGCACGATGCTCGGGGAAAGATAAGATAGCACGCATGCAACGAAGTAAGTTATGATTAAAATATGTTATGTTACATGCAGGTAGCTGTATTTTTATTATAATCAGCAATATCTGCATATATATTATAAATTAAATGTCAACGTGTATTAGATAAATGATTACCTTTGGAACAAAAATTTGATACTCCCTTTTATCCTCTTAAAATTTGATTTTCTAGAAATACTGTCCTGATAGGCGTTAAGTCCTTAAATAAAACCCTAGAAAAATATCTGGCAATAAAATCGTTGTTAGGGTTAGCTCGAAATAAAAAGAAATTGGAATTGGAGAAAATATTTGAAACTATTTTTTAAAAATCCAGAAATTCTTAGATAAATGTTGAATTTCAAACAATAAAAGTCAATTTTTTTTAAAAAGAAGTCTACATATAAATTATTTTTGATATTCAAACGAACTAATGTGAAGAGCATGCGAAATATATGGATCCTCTTTATGGAATCCGCCAGACAGACGAGAAATTAATCATGTGCAGGTTTGCGTTACCTTACCACACAGCTTAATCTAGAACATACTGGAGTTTTCTCCAGAGGGAAACCGTCCAGAAGCCGGAATAGGATATAAATATACGCATTCCCCTATTGTGATTCATTCTGTACGGGATCCAGTAAGCAGTAACTGATTCATGTTTTCTCCAAAATTAAAAAGTACATAATAATAGTGAAATAAAAAGTTTAAGTAGTTCGAGATTTCGCATATAAAATTAAAATTTTGGGACTTTCAACTAAAATTATAATTTTGCGAAATAAAACCGAAATAGCAATTCGAATTCTAAATTCGTTATTTTTGAGAAAACTTTGTATCTGATTTTTTTACATACAGTTTGGAACAGTCAAATGGAATAAATTCAATATCTCAGTTATTGTACATATTTATGAAAAATCCCGAAACAGGTCAATTTAGATTATAAGATGACAACCTGCATCGCAAACATTTCATCCCTTCGAGTTACTGTTTCAACCCCTAATTTTTTTAATTGGAAGTAGGGGCTTGGTATACCTCATTTGAAAGGTCTTTTTATTCTCTATTCAAAAATGTCATGGTTGTTACATTTATTTAAAAAATAAACTATAAAAAAATAATTTATCAACTAGATGAAATTTTCTACAAAAATAACTACTCGTGGCTTGTCCGGTTCGTCCTCGATAATCATAAAGGGACCAAAAACAATTTTTATATTCTTTTTTGATTTCTTAAAAAAGGAAATGTAAAAAATTATCAATCTTATCATGGCCAATTGTACTTTTTGTTGAAAATATCCCGGTAACTCTCTAAAACTGTGAGAGAATTAAACAGTGGTCAAGTATCGTGCTTCAATTACCTTTTTGCACATTTTGAGTGGGTTATTTAACAGAAATGCATAAAATAATAACTTTACAAATGATCGACTATGTAGAGAGCAAGATTACAGGCCAAAGTCGCTTGTCTATTTCACGAAAAAATTTCCTGATTTACCGCCTATATCCGGAGGTACAATTAGTAAAATCGAGAAACATTTTCATGAACATGTACATGTACGAAAGATAAGAAAAGAACTCTCCAATGCATTAACTAATGATACCAAATTGGAAATAATGAATGAGTTTCAAGAACATTGACATTCTTGAAGACGAGAAGTAGCTGCAGTACTGACGTTAGTCATTCCTCGATTATTCGTGTACTGACAGAAAATAAAAAACATCCCTATAAACTGACACCATGACAAAAGCTCCGTGAAGACGATTTTGATAGAAGAACTCATTTTGGTGACCAAATGATGTAAAGATTAGATAATAATGTTATCCAAATTAAAAACATATTGTTTTCTGATGAGTCCAGTTTTACTCTTCAAGGTCATGTAAATCGTCAAAACTGTCGCTATTGGGCTAGTGAAAATCCCCATTGGATGATGAGAATTGCTTACACAGAACCCTGAAAAAGTTAATGTTTGGGCAGCGATTATTGGAGATAATGTCATTGGTCCATTTTTCATTGATGGAAATTTAAATGGAGATAATTATTTAGCATTGTCCCAAAACAACATTGTACCAGCTTTGGTAATACTTATATCAAGCAAATCCATACATTCCAGCTAATGTAATATGGTTCCAGCAAGGTGGAGCACCACCACACTACTGTCCGGCAATATCTCGATTTTACATTTCCAAATCGCTGGATAGGAGACGAGGTATGGTAGAATGGTCAACACGATCACCAGACCTGACGCCCCTGGACTTCTTCTTATGGGGTTATGTGAAAAGTACAGTGTATAAAACCAAACCCCGTGATGTAGCTGACTTACGAGCAAGAATAACACTTGCGATTGCGTCGGTGACACCAGAGATGTTAAATAATGTCAGACGACATTTTTATTTACGATTAGGATGTTGCCAAGATGTTGGAGGTGCCCATTTTGAACAGCTCCTACATTAAGTATGGTTTGTTTTTTATTTTATTAAATGAAAATATTTGATTTATATTATGTTGTTGAAAATTAAAATAAATTTTTTTTATTGTTAATTTTTAAAATAAATATGGCAACCATGATATTTTTAAATACAGAATGAAGAAAAAAACTTTCAAATGAGGAACAACAATCCCCTACTTTCGGTTTAAAAATTTAGGGGTTGCAACTGTACTCGAAGAGGGTTGCATCTAGGGATGAAATTTTTACGGTGGTGGATGGCAGTTTATAATCGTAAAATTGATGTGGCTCGAGATTTTTCCTCAATTTGTAGAATAACTGAGATACGGAATTTGTTCCATTTGGCTGTTCCATACTGCATATTGTTACGGGCTTATCGGTTCGAATTGATTACACTTATCGAATAATACCCTCTTTATTACCAAACTAAACTCACTACAATTGAACAATTAACTCACTTATTATTAACTTCTACTAACTCACTAATTACACTGACTCTAACTGACTGACTTGAGGGAAAGCTGACCGCCTTTTATAGTTTTGGCCCCCGGCTTCTAGAACTTTTCGGCAGATAAGGCTTATCGCTTTGCCGAAATTTCTGGAACGCTTATCTGCCATTTGTTTCGTTATCGCGGCCGCTTTCCCCTTATCAGATCCTTCTAGTAACTTTTTTTATTTACTAAATTATACAATTCTATTCCATCTATTTACATTGCGTTACAATATGTATATAAATTACAAAAGTTTCTTTAAATTTTTTTAATAGAAATCTCTGGAACTTAGGTGGGAAGCAAGATTGTATTAACGTGGACTTTTGAACCTGCACTTAAATAAATAAAACTTATATTTATTTTTCGGTTTAATTCCGGTTTTTGTTTTGAGAGAAATAAAGTTTTTTTTCAGTTTTCGATTCAGTTCCGGTTCGAAGCTCAACCTTTAAGCATGTTCGACTGAGAATCCTGACAAAATAAGTGTCATTAATAATCGATGAATTTTCTTTTTGGATTTTATTTAAATCCATAATTTTAGTTCGGCATCTTACTCTACAAAAGTTCTCAACCTTTCTATGTTAGTGACACATTTGAATATTATTTAAAATTTTGCTATGTATGAATTATGAATTTGTTTTTGACATCCAAAGAAATTTTTTTCACGGCAGATAATTTTTCCGGCCTAATAAATTTTGGACACTTAAAAAAAAGGTTTTGACGGATTAAAAAAAGTTTATCCGTTTTAAATCAACAGTTCAATAATCAAGTTTCATATTTGGAGGGTTGTAAAACACTGCTCTAAAATAATGTCGAAACCTTATAAACTTTAGTTTCTGTAAAAATTATATACTTATTTTAGTTTTAGCACCAGGTTATTACATTTTTTTTCAGTAAACACCTTAATTAGTTAATATTTTTTATTATACCCGTCAATAAAATTTTGTTGTTGTAATTTTATGGATAGCAAACAAAAGAACTTTATTTACTTATTACAGCAAATGTTAAGGGTAAAATGTAATCCAACCTTCGTATGAAATAAATTTAGTAGCTCGAAAACCCAATTTTCAAATGAATGAAAAGCACAAAATAATGCTTTAATGGGCACAACAACTTTGCCTTTTGCTAAAATTAACTTTCAAACGACTTCTTAATTTCCATACATTTAATTTGAACGGTTTAAATTTATTTTATTGTCGGGTCTGTTTTGCTTTTTGAGGATAATTAAATTCTCAGTCAATATAAGCCTACTTTGAAACTTAATAGATGTTTTGTTCTGCTTTGTTCCCAACAAATATTTAATTAATATTTAACAGTATTTAATACAGGTCACAATAGTTAGCACATTTAAGTCAATATTTCGAGAAAACTAGTCAGTACATGATCACCTCTTTCAGAATTAGACCTGTGTCAAAGGATGACGTTTCGCCCCCCATCGTATGAGGATTCTTTAGGACAAACGAAATAACAAACGAAGCCCATTAGGTTGGTGGGCGGAATGTCGAACATTTTTAGTAGTTCTTTGAGCGATGAAGTATATCCTGTGCGGAAGTAAAAAACTTGTAAAAATTCGGAAATTAAAATTTCGTATAAAACCTGCAGATTTATATAAAAAATTCTTAAACCATCAGAATCTCGTAATTTCAACTTTCAAACTGAAAGACAATATTCTGAGATCGATTAAAAATTTATTAAAAAAAACTAAAAATTTTGAGTTACATTTTTCTATTAGTTGATTTTTTCTAAGTTTTGATTTCCCACTTAATCCTAAACTTCATTTCAAAAATTCCCAATTAATTACAAATTTCAAATTTTAAGGTAAATTTCGAGAAAAATTCGAAATGTATAAAAACAAATTCACGAAATTTCGAGAACAATAAGAAAATTATAAAAGAAATTTAACAAGATTATTTTCTTGTATAACAACAATAAGCTAGAGCTCGATATGACAAAAATTACAATTATTTTGGTTGAAATTTCAATTTTTGGAAAAAGTTGCTTCGAGATGAAAGTCGAAATTTTAGCGATTTTTTTATGTAAGATCTAAACGTTTATTAATTTTGAGTTTCTCTAGAAATTTTGAACTTTTTCTTCGTAAATAAATAAATTTATAATAACAGTAGCAATTTTGACAAAAAAAAACAGTTTTAAAAAAGTAATCACTATTTATGAAAAAAATGATAATTTTCAAATATCCTACTTTAGTTTCGAAATGTTTATATCAAATTGAATATTTGACATTTTCCCCAAAATTTTGTGAGATTTTGTTAAAGAATATCGTTTTCTCTTTGAATTTGGTGAGTTTTCAAGAAGATGTTAAAATGAATAAAACAAATGCAAGTTTTCATGAAATTTCGAGTAAAACTAAAACATTGCAGAAGATGTATTTTCGTATTTAAAAATATCGAGTTTGTTTGCAATTGGAATATAAAATGAAAGAAAGAAAATTTCAAATATTCGACTTTCTGATAGAAAACTCAAATTTTTCAGACAAGGAGTTGAAATAGTGACAATTATTTTTAATAATTTAATAATTTGACTTGACATTTAGACTCGTATTAAATTTTGTCTCTTATCTTAAAATTGCGACATTTTTTCTCTCAATTTTGATTAAAAAAATAAATAAAACGTCAAGCTTAAAGCTACTAAATAAGGAAAAAGTAACAATTTCGAAAAAAAGTTCGAAAGGTTGACTTTAAATTTGCGAAACTTTAGATTTTGATAAATGTAGAATTTCCTGGATGTATAAAGTTTTTAAAAAATATCAGTATTTACATTTTTTAAATAATTTTAAACTTTCACTCAAAACTAAGACTTTTTATAAAACCTGTATTTAGAAAATTTAATTTAAGAAAATAACAAGTAAACATATATACTAGAGATTTTGACACAGTTGTCCTAAAATAAAAAAAAAAGAAATTTATGGAATAAATATTGGGTTGGCAAGAAATTAATTTCATTTTTTTCACATTGGACAGCGTTATTTAAATTTTTTTGAATGAATTTTATGGGTGATGTTCTTTGCGTTTTGACATTTCATATCAGACAGATCGAGGTTCATTTTGAAGCACGTGGTGAGATATTTTATTTGTAGCTGATAGTTGAGGGTCAATTTGAACATGGAGTGCAAAAAGGAACATTTTCGGCATATTTTACTGTTTTATTTCTGTAAAGGACAGAAAGAGGCTCATAAACAAATATGTGAAGATGTTGATGACTTCACAATAGAACTCACTTGTCAGAATTGGTTTAAGAAATTCCGTTCTGGAGATTTTTCACTCAAAGGTGACCAACGTTCTAGTCGACCTACTAAAGTTGATAATAATCAAATTAATGCCATTATTAAAGAGGATTGTCGTTCGAGAGATTTCGGTGAGGTTAAATGTATCACACACAATCATTGAGAATCACTTTAAATGTCTAGGACTCGATAAAAAGCTGCATAAATTAAAAGATATTCATTTGACACAACGAATCAATATTTGCGATACGCATCTTAGGCGCACTGAACATGATCCCTTCTTGAAAAGAATCAATACTGGCGATGAAAAATGGGTCACCTACAGTAACATCATTCGAAAACGATCATGGCCCAAGCACGATAAACCAGCACAAACCACATCAACAGCTGAATTGCATCAAAAAAAGATTCATGCTGTCGATTTGGTGGGATTATAAAGGTATTGTGTATTTTCGAGCTACTTTCCAAGGAACCAGACAATCAATTCAGATAGTGTACTGCCCACAGCTAATGAAATTGGATGAAGCAACCAAGAAAAATAGGTCAGAATTGGTAAATCGGAAAGGAATTAGTGCTCCACCATGACGATGCTAGGTCTTCACACATCTTTGGTAACTCGTGGGAAATTATTGGAGCTTGGTTGGGAAGTGATGTCGCATCCCCCCATACAGTCCTGAGCTAGCACCATCTGATTACCATTTATTTCGTAGTTTACAGAACTCTATGAATGGTAAAAATCTCCTAAATGATGATGACCTTAAATCGCACTTGGTTCAGTTTTTTCTGAGAAGGATCAGAAATTCTTTGAGCGCGGAATCATGAAGCTGCAAAAAAGATGGCAAACAGTCACTGAACAAAATGGAAAATATATAATTGATTAAAGTCTATTCTTTGCATTAAAAAATGTGTTTTTTTTCATACCACAAAACCGAAATTACTTTCTTGCCAACCAATGGTAATTTTCAAAATTTATGCTTTAATTTTTTATACACGAAATTGGTCTATTTGTACAAAAAACTAAAAATAAATAATAGGTTTGAACATGAAATTTAGAGAAAAACTGGAAAATTTTATAAGAAATTGATTTTTGTTTATAAACATGTCCGATGGAAATTCGAAATTTTTGCCATAACCAGAATTATTTCGAATTAACACTTGAGATTTTTATGAAAATGTTGAATTCTTTTACTTAAAATTTACTCATTAACCTCTAAACTTTTATAAACATTTATGCATCTTCGAAGATTAAACCAGATACATTATTATAAAATTATACTTTGAGATATTTTTGGACAAACCAGAAAATATCGGTAAATCAACAAAATCCTACCCCTAGTTCTTGTATTTATTTTTATCTGCTCTTGGGAAAATTATCCATGTTAGCGGGCAGTTAATTTCATGCAAAGAGGTCACATTACCTGAACAACATCAAAGCTCATTTGTGGTGCTTGAAATTTCAGAGCCTGACTGAAATTGTTATCTTTTCTGAAGACACAGTGCTAGGGAAAGCTTTGGCTCTAATATTTATGTTCTGAAGGTGGGAGAAATTTTAACGAGATCAGTTGACAGCTTGCTGGCCAACTGAGGACCCTCAAGCTTATGGCCCCGTTGCATGACACTCCTAGCTTTCCGATAACTGCATCACTGAGTGAGTAAGAGAACTGTTCGAGAAAAAATAATTTGTATACCGGTTGTGCCATATAAACAGAATAAAGACTATTCCTTCTCGCCATATTTTTTACATTATTGGGCTGCTTTCTATATTTCATATTCCTATTTACTAAAAATACAAAAACGTTTTCAAAGTTATCAAACATTGTAACGCATATTTTTACAAACCCATATTTTATTAAGAAAGAAGTTTCGAAGAAAAATTTGATAAAGGTTGCAAGCTTCAACCCCTTCTGAAAGAACAGGCAACACAGATATTTATAAAATGTTCTTTTAATAGTGAAATTAATTTATAATTTAAATTTTTAAAAATGTTCCTCTTTTGGAGATAAAATTACAAGATTTTTTCTAACTTCCAAATGTGGAAGGTTTTAAATTCGAAAAGAGGAAATTTAGAAAAAAAAAACTTTGAATTTTTTTATACTTATTAACACCCCACCTACTCTTATGCAGGGGCGACTGAATACGTAATGTAAAATAGAATAAGAGACTGTGTGTGACAATCACACAACACACACTAAAATATTTACCTGGACGAAAGACTCGCAGAAGCAATCATCAGACATACGAGAAGGCTTACCTACTAAAAAAAAAGAAATCAATAGTCTCTACTATAAATAGGATCAATTTTAATTTATTGTTCATTTTTTATTGGTCTAATAAAGTTGAACATAGTCACAATAAAAGCAAATTAATTTATTGACATTTTAGCGTAATCTAATTTTAATTAGAATAGTCTACTTTTGTACAAATAATGAAGTTTGAACTTAAACATGACAATAACTAATTCGATCGGGTTATTTCAATTAGAGTTAATATATGTGCTACATCATGTGCGTTGTATCTACCAATAATTTTATGTTATTAATAATTTAAAAAAATAGTTATTTATTACATGGAAATTGTTATAAAATATTCATAGGCATAAAAAAAGATGGACATCACTGATTAATAAAAATCAGAAAATATGTCGAAACAGGAAACAGAATTTACAAATCGTCCCACGATCACAGGATTATTGTTTATACAATGCCCATCATTTTTCGATCGCAATTAGCAACCGTTTAGATATTCCATTTATTCAATCGTAAACAAAGCAAACATTTACTAAAGCTACAAATGTGTACCTATAGGAAACATATCATGAACTAAAAACTGACAACAAATCGAACTAGCAAAGCAGTAGAATTAATTTAATAGTTTAGCTATGTTTGTATCTAAAACCCAAAACCCCAAAAACCAAATTAGCCCCCTTTCAAAAATATTTAAACATTATCACATTCGCACACTAAGGGATTTTGTAAAGCACCTAGAATACAAAAAGCAACAAATAACTAACTCCAATGAATAAGTCTATTACTTTGATTTACTGAAAAGTTTGATTCCAATTTGGACATTCCCATTTAAAATTTTGATATACCTATTTATATTTAAATTGTTTTCGAAAACTTTTATGTTTTTCTAGTAATTTTCTCTAAAATTTAATAGAGAATTGAGATTAAGTAGAATAGGTTAATTTTTCGGACTCGAAATCAAACTTTTAACTCAAACTCCATTCCTAAAATTTTAATAGCAACATCGAAATTTCAGAATTAAAACCAAAATTTCCAATTTAAATTGGTAATTTTAAGTTTTTTTTATCCAAATTTTGAATTTTAGTTTAAAATTTTGAATTAAAGGTCCATTATTCTAGAAAGCGAATTAAATCTAAATAGTTTGAATCGACATGTATATATAAAAAAATGGAAATTTATTAAAAAAAATATTAGGAATTTTCGAATTGAAAGTCGATTATTTAGCAAAAAAGACAAACATTTCGAATTTAAATCGACATTCAAACAGTATATCGGTTTTAGGTGTAATTTCGAAAAACAAATTAAAGTTTCTAGAAAAAGTGACATTTCTCAGAATGTTAAGAAAAAAATCAAATTTTTAACCAAAAGTAGCGAAATTTGTAGGAATTCAAGCTCCATTTCTATTTGAGGGAAACGAGAAATAAAAAAAAGGTAAAATTAGAAATTTTAAGAAAAAGAATCGCAATTAAAAAAAGTCAAAATTTCCATTTTTTAAATCATTTTTGAGAACAAAGTCAAAATGGTACAATAAAGAATAAAGAAAAAATAGAAGAAATAGAAGAATAAAGAAAAAAATCAAAATTTAGGTTCATTTATTTATTTATACATTTATAATTTCTTTTGAGAATTCGAATAAAGTGGACAAATTTTCAAACTCAAGTCGAAAAAGAAATTTAAAGCTTTAAAAAACTGAAACTTTGAGTTTAAACTAAGGATTGTAGTTAAGTAATTCGAGCGAGTCATGCTCGCACAATTACGATTCCGTAACAATTACTACAGTGAACACTCAATAGACCGAATTAAATTATTTTTACTTATGTACGAATTTGAAATTTTATCTAAATTTTCTTGCGTTATAATTGAAAATTAAAAAAAATGTCAATTTTTAGATATGCACAATTTTTGCACAATTAATCTAAATATTTATGGAACTGATAAAAAGTCTCAGATAAAAAGCATTCATTTGAAATTCTTAATTCGCAATAAGTCGATAGCTAATACAGTTTGTGTGATTGCTTCGAATCGTGCTAAAATGTTCAATTCCAACCACAATTACTGCGTTGCGTGGATTAGTACTAACTCCGAAAATATTCATCCAAATGAAATAAAGTAAAAGACAAGCTTGATTTGCATTCTATCCTTCAGCTAAATCAAGTTTTTTATTTGAAAAAAATTATTATTATATGGGTCAAAAAGCTTTGGAATTCAAGCACCTATTTTTCCATAAAATATTTTTTTCTCAACAACTATTAAGATATCTAAAAAACCTGTAGTTTTCCAATAATCCATGGCCCAATATCTACTAACCCTATTAAAATATAAATTTTATCTTTACAAACTTAGGAGAACAGAGGAGGGGAAGGGGTCATTTCTGGCACATTTAAGACTATCGCACAGATAATTAAAAAATACATTTGGACCCTTAAAGGTAATTCTTTTAAATGATACCTCACAAGATATATTAACTAAAACTTGCTTTTTCGGAGACCAAATTAAACCCCCATTTTATTATAATATATTTTCTTTTTCTAATTGTTCGCTGGCGGTATTTGCTTGGGTCATGGAGAATTAACTCTGAGCAAAATTTCAAATTTCTACGTTACATAGTTTTCGAGAAAAACCTCTTTGTGACAGACACGACACTGAGATTATAAGGGTTCCGTTTTAAGATGCGGAACCATAAAAAGAAAATTGAAGGTTTAAATTCGAAATTTCTAAATTAAAGTTGACCTTTTAAATATAAAGTGGAAATCTCTCGAAAATCAGAAAATGTTAAATATAAAGTCGAAATGCTGGAGGCCCTTTGTCTCATCGAATTTAATTGACAAATGACCTATGAAATAGCCAATAAACTTTAAATGTAGAGAATGTGATATATTTTTTTTAAAGTTTAATTCACTCACAAAGGGCAACCGAAATATGCCTTCAAAGCACTGCAAGTAGGATGCAGAAACAAGGATAGATGGCGATGAACCGCCTTCTTAAAGAAGAATAGATTGTAATTTTCGGTAACGAGTTCCATAGCTTGGAAGTTCTATAGAAAAAAGAGTCTCCGTAGACAGAAGTACTCACTATGTCAAGTTGGACCGCACAGGAATTTGCCGTCTCCGACTGTCTTGTATGCCTCAAAAATCTTGCCCTTGGGGGATTAACCATATTAGTTCCTGTGAGCATCTCCCATGATAGTACTTGTAGAAAAGAGACAAGTCACCAACCATCCGCCTGTGCTCTAGTGTTTCGAGAGAATCGGTCAAACTCTCGTCATCAATTAGGCTAATCGCTCTTTTTTGAATTGAATCCTAAAGAGCTAAAGTGTGCTTTAGGGGCTGAGCTCCAAACATGAGAACAGTATTCTAGTGTTGGCCTAACTTGAGCTTTGTATAGTGTGGGTAGCTGATGAGATGTGAAGTACTTTTTAGCTCTAAAAAGAAAGCCTAACTTCTGAGAGGCAGATTTGGCAATGGCGCGCACATGATCGTCCAAAGAGAAGTTAGTGCTCGCATTTACTCCCAGGATAGGCAGATTAGATCCCATCGCGAGGTCAATAAAAGTCCAAACAGTTTTAGTTTGCTTCTTTTAAACAGGTGAATTAACGCGTTTCTTAAGTTTACCGAAAAAAATACACCAAACTTCTGTTATTGTTTATTAAGTTTTGTCATATTTTGATCATATAATAATTTATATGGGTTATTATTTATATCAGTGATGTACTTATGTCCCTAGCAAATAAATTGGAATCTTTATAAGCAATTGGCCAGACTAAGGAATATTATTGGATACTAAATTATTTTTAATCAAAGTTGCAAGTGGCTTAGTTTTAACTATTGAACGAACAAGCAAACTGATGTAATTCTATATAACAAGTTCCACGTGAACTTCAGATTTCAATTTAATGAAAACGTGTTACAATTTCAGAATATTTTTCTTCTAAATGAAAGTTTAGCGTGACCTGCCAGCCATATATTTAAAGTGAAATTCTGAAATATCCGAAACTACCGAGTCACAATAAAAGTATGTATTCGTATTAAATGGATCCCATAAGAAACATTCTTTTAAACCATTTTATTATGCATGTTGAATTTTATAATTGCTGAAAATATTTTTTGCAATTAAATACGTTCCAAAGTGTCAGTTAATATAATAATAAAAAACTGAGGATGGATGTTGCGATGCAACCCGTTATACAAGCTTTGTCTCATCTACGTGAACTTTGCAATTGCAATCTAGTTTTCATTAGATTCTAATGAAATTAGATTTCGATTGCATCGTAATAAACTTGTTTATATTCGTATATACAAGGCTTATTATCTCAGCAGAGAAAAATGCTTCAATTAGCATGTGGCGAAAATGTTTGCATAATAAACAGTTAAAAATCAGTTACAAGTCACCCAATGGGGGTTTACTCTCTTGGATACTTATATGACTGACTAACGGCTCTAAGTTGGAAGTGAATACAACCACCGTACCATACTGATGAGGCCAAGGAAGGGCCAAACTAGTCTATGGTTGCGGCTGTACATATTTTCAATTTAAGAGCACGTTTAAGTGTTTAATTACAGAACATTTAATTGGTTATTTGTCGAACTAACTAGTTGTGTCAAATGCAACATACAACGCACAACACAAATTTTTATTGTTGTGGATCCACTTTAACACAAAAAGCAATTATATCAAGTTTCTTCCAACTATTTTTGAGTTTCTGTGGTCGTAGGTGCTGAAAACAACTTGAATTATGACAATTCCGTTATTACAACGTCGTAACATTTATGATGCTTCACCATTATCTATTGCACTATTAAATAGAAACTATTCAAATGAGTGGGGGATTGCACGTGGTGTCCCTATAAACTGGACTTCTCAACCGCCTGATTTAAACCCATTGCCCATTGCAGCTTTTTCGGAGGGAGATTTAAAACAATATGTTCACAGTATTGCTTATTTATATTCACATCCTATATGAATCAGAAGATAAAATAACACAAGCTATTAGTGACGGTTACAGTGGAAATTATGTAAAGAACTCTGCATGATTTATGCCATCTGCCATCTGCAAATGGAAATGGTCCATTCTGAATATTTACCTTATTTGTTAAAATTCCCTTAATTTTGTCCTAATTCATTTTGTTTAGAGCTTATATGGGCTTTAATCAAACTTTGCCAGATGCACATGCATAGGGAATTTTTTTTGCAAAACTTCAATGGTGTGTAGCTCGAAAACGATTGCAGATTGCATTATTATTGACATCAACAGTATTAAGGTTTTTGTCTCAGAATGAAGAGAGTAGAGAATCTGTGATAACAAGCTGGTCCGGTGATTTTGGTACATCCCGTATAGACTGATTAACAAACTCGAAATGATATTTTCCTTAAAAAAATCAAATGGCGCAGCCTGTATTTTATTTTCAATTTTTGTTAAGCAATTACTAAGCTTAAGTTTCAACATAAACAAGGGTTTCTTAACCTTTTTTTTAGTCGAGGACCATTTTTCCAGAATAAGCCGAAATAAGAGAAAAATAGACGCAATTTCTAAAAATATTTCTCTCACTTAAATGACATTATTTAGAATTTTATAAAAATTTCCTAATAATATTATCCTCAGAACTTTTAGATTTCTAATAAAATTTCAATCCAATTTTGGAAAAATAAACGAATTAAAAAACCAAAATTTGTAGACGAAACCCAATTTTAAGTAAAAATTTTCATAATAAGATGAATTTTGAAAAACAGGTTGAAAATTTCGGAAAGTCAGATTTAAAAAAAGATGAAACCTTCAGAAAAAGCCAAGTATCTAAAAAGTGCCGTCGAAATTTTAAGAAACGGGTGGACATTTATAGAAAACTTGCTATTATCGGCGACTTCATCTGCGGATTTAAGTGAATAATTAGAATCTAACAGAAAAGTGTCCAAAATTAAAGAGACTTTTTAAATTTTTTGAATTGACCGATTAATTTTTGATTTAATGTTCTATTTTGTCTCTGCAATAGATGGTGCTGCAAACATTGGAAAAGTTAAAATGTTAAGGATAAACTAGTTTCGAGGAAGAAGTAGATACATTATACAATAGATACATGAAACATCGTATTTTGAAATGAAAATCAAAATATCGTAAATAAGGCTAAATTTGAGATACAAGTTGAAATTTCCGAAAAGTCAAAATTAAAGAATTCGTAGATTTTCAATTTTAAGAAAAACATAAAAAGAAAAAAAAACAGTTGCAATTTCCAAAGAAAGTGTTATTGATTTTTTGGGGCTTTTATAAAAATTCAAAACTTCCAAAAACTTTTTTTCAAAACGGCCAGATAGATATTATTCTCAAAATTTTAATTTTTTTATCAATAGATTAACCAAGTTTTAAGGACAAGGCAAATCTTGATAAGTCGGATAAAAAAAAGTCGTAACTTTCCGAAAAATTTAAATTTTAAAAGTGCTAAATTAAAAAAAAGTACAAATTTTGACATAAAAATTCGAAATTTTGGGAAGTCAGATCTTAATAAAAAAAACCAGTTTGAGAAATAAAATTCGAAATTCCAAAAGCAAAAGACAAATTTTGTTTAAAAAGGCTAATTTTGAGAGAACGGTCGGAATTTCGAGAAAATTTTGAAATTTCGGGACTAATTTTAAAGAGAAAATGAAAATTTTTGGAGGCCCTATAGTTGAGAATATAAATTTTCGGTTGGCTGCATGCGCTAAAGAGGAGCAAGCGCCCCAACTTGCTCAATTATAGTTACGCCTTTGCCCTTTTCGAATAATTGTAGGGAAAAAATAGGGAAATTTAAAAATACTTTTTATTAGGTAGGAGTGGACAAATTACTTCATTATTATTTTAATAAATATTGTTAGGTAGCTAATGGACCTCATAAGCTCTATATACCCTATATAGTATAGTGAAGAATTTTAAAATGTGCACCTCAGGCTAGTGTATCTTTGTACTAAAACAGATTTTTCTTATCGAAGAAATTGTAGGTATTATAGGGACTTTACCGTAATAATGACTCAAACAGAATAAGTTCACATTTTTTTTATAAGTATATCCTAATTGGAAATAAAGAAACATTTAGATCTTTTAGAACTATATTTTACGAAATTCAATATAGTCATTAAAATGTGGAATTATGAAGTTCAGAATATCTAAGCGGTATACATAAAAATAATGAAGTATATTAATTGTTTCACTAATATTTTAAATGTAAAATATATCATTCATTATATCAAACGACTTTAATTGACTTTTTAGATTCCATTATTCACAGACTCTTTAGACTGATTTGGTTTTTCCTCGTTCCACCACCAATGACTTCCTGGACCATCGACATTTGCCAAGCCATTCGCTTCTTTAGCCAAAGTATGCAACTCTTTTTCAGTTACTTCGACGATTTTCCGACCACCACCAAAACCTGTACTTGGTCCTATTACAACCGCTTGATCTGTACCTTCCAAGCCGTTTGCCCAATGTTGACCGTGTTCCAACCCTTTGATAGGCGTGATGCGCTGTTGAAAAACAAATTTTCTGCGATTCTTTGGATGGGTAAATTCTTCAGGATCAAACAGCCCGTTTGCTGTGCTAAATTCTTCCAAGGCCTGATGGACGTCTTCTTTTAATTCTTTTTGTGGTCCTCTTTGTCCCATCCACTCGGCTTCGCCACCTAAACCGTTAGTGTCCGTGTAGTGTTTATGTGAAACATTACTGGCTGATTTTTTTGGACCATCGCCTTCTGCTCCCTGAATATTCTCTTTTGGCCTGTTGCTTTTGGAACTCATTTTGCTTCTTGTACTAAATTGACTTGCCTTACTAATCATACTTGATTTGCTGCTACTACTTCCTTTGCTATGGTTGCGCTTCTTTTTCTTTTTCTTTTCTCCTTTCTCGTCCACTTTACTTAATGTGCTCCTTAGGCTTTCATGACTTTTATCTCGTGGTTTAGCACTGTGGGAGCTCATTTTGCTACGAATGCTTTCTTTACTGTGAGATCTCGATTTATTTTCAACTTTTTCCTGCGCTCTGCTTCTATCTTGAACATTGGCATTTTGAACATGGGAGCTTGCTTTGCTTCTAATACTTTCCTTACTTGATGACCTGGGCTTTTCTTCTACTACTTCTTGGATTTTACTTTTGCTTTCAATATTTTTAACCGGAAGGCGGCCTTTCTATTTGTTGCGGTAATTTACTTTTAGCGCTCATTTTACTTTGAACACTTTCCTTGCTATGAGAAACTGCAAGGTTATTTTCTTTATTCTGCATATCTTTATTTTCTTCAGTTGCAGGACGTGGATAACCTGGTGGAACGCGTGTTTTGCTTTGTTTTTGGTTTAATTCCCCACGTGCTGATTTGCTGCGAGAAGTACTAATTTTGGAAGCTGAACTCTTTAGGCTTACTTGACTCCTACCTGTATCCAATTCTTTTTTCTGTTCATTGTCACCAGCTTTTTTTGACTGCTTTTCATGATGATCTATCTTTGAATTGTTTTTCTCACCTTTAGCGTCGATAGGTTTTGATGAAGCCATTGCGTAAGTTAAAATTATTTGTCTCGTAAAAAATTCAATACAAATTCACTTGGTTCTAATTTGGCTGATTTGCGTTTGCATAAAACCGCTGTTTGTCAAAATATCAACAACGTCATTTACATTGGTAACTATGAATAACTGAAGTTGAAAATAGGTTGCATAGCAAACAAAAATCTTGTATTGCTGGTTTAAAGCATTACTATAATTTATACTCTATTGCATTGTTAATGTATTGTTATTTTATGCAGCATGTCCCACTGGTCTGATATCTCCATAGTCAATAGATCCTTAATCATAAATAAGTTTAATCTTACTATATCTGTTACTTTTCAATAATGACACAAGAAGATTTTCGAAAGAGGTCGCAATTTTGTCATTGGACCCTGACAAACTTTCTTCTTCTTTGTAAAATAATTGTTACAGGTACCTCACCGTTTTGCAAAACAAGTTGAATAAATGCACACAATTATGTCCTTTATAATGACCACAACCCCACCCTAAAACGATATTCTCCAAAAAGAGCGAGATTTTCCAAAAAATTATTCACTAGCTATAGGGAAAGCTTGAGAACATCAATGTATCTTTTTTGGTGCTTTCTACGATACAATAAAATATAGAGAATATATAAAAATAAGTTCAAAAAATATTACCTTTTTTCTGAACGGAAAAAAAATTTATTAAAAAAATCAAAAGATCTTGGAAAATGTTACGTTCAAGTAGATATAGAGAAGCTGATAAAATCACTACTAAAATGTGAGTAAATATCTGGTTTCTGGAAAAAGATTTCATGGGACCTTGCATCTGTCAATTTTTTAATAAAAATCCAATTATCTCACAAACTATAAATTTTAGGAACAAAGTTTGTTATTCAAAGTGACCTTAAATTATCAAATAAAATCCAAAAAAGGAAAAATATTAAGGGTGTCTTATTTAAAAAAACGAAGTTGTTGTCAACTTTCGGTATAAACGAAAGTATTACAACTTTGCGAATATTTTATTTGTGTTGGCCTTGTCGACTTTGCCAAGTTATTTAACTTTTAAATTTTTAAGATGAGTACTTTGTTAGATATCGATCGCGTCGATTCCCGGTGGGACACACTGTATAGGTTTTAGTTTAAAATAACTAAATTACCATTTGCCCAAGCAATGCAGAACATTCTGTATGATAGAAACTATTTTGAAATTGTAGTGCTGGAACACTTTGGCAATGTTGCAAAAAATGAAAAGGATGCCTTTTTCCTTATTAGATATATCGGCCCTCCGCATACTAGTGAGACACACCTATACTCGATCATCAAAAGTTAATGGAAATTTTTTTTACTGAACGCGTCTTTTACCCGAGATAAGGTGAAATTTTGCCAAACTCCTCCTCCCCTATTTTTACCTGACGTTCTCAATGGTTTGTTCTTATGACGAATGTGTCTCCGATGTGTTTCAAATAATAAATTATTTGTAACATTTGGGTTTCATTATCAATTATAGGTGTTGGCCTCCAGCCAATAAATGAGCCTATTTAGGCTTTGCTCGTCAACTCTTCAGACTTAAGTTATCTCAATTCACTTTGGAAAAAGACAACGCAGAATTAGATATTTCTCCACATTAATGGACAACCTGGTGTATGTTTGTTCAGTTTTAAAATATTGCTTCTAGTACACCAAACTTCCCGACCTCAACAAATTTTTTTTTAGTGTTCTATAGAAGTCAGGGCAACTACAATGTGCCCTGCAGATTTCCCCCGGCTTAATTTCTAGCATTAATTGGTAGTTAGGAAACTTGAAAAATGGTAAAACTTTCTACAGAAAGACGCGTTCGTCATGGAAATACTTCGGCGATAGTTCTCTCAGTTTTTGATTCGAGAAAGACAAGACCAATCACATCAAGTGCTTCTAACTTCTAACCCAATTTTTAGGACAGAACTGGTATGTCAAACAATTAAGAAGTACCGGATTAACAGGGCTACCGCAATATATGCATGAATGGTGAATGACATGGATAATGTATAAAATTAAATATTTTCATTCGGTTAATTCGGCAAAGGTGCGAGTTTCGAAGTAACGTCAACTTTCCATCTTACATGAAGTAAACAGAAAATGTCAAGGCAGATAGAATTTAGAAAGAGTTATAAATTAATACAGAATGGTCACTGGAAAGTTCAGCATTTCAAATGTTCATCCAAAAATTGGGTTTGCTTGGTCATTGATTTATTTGCTAGTTGCATAAATACGAAACGTAAGGTTTACGTTTTCAGGATCAGTAACCTCGAAGCCAGTATTATAGATGCGTTTACCATCAATTGGTCTATTTTACACCTTTTCGCTTTTCCCCTTCTTCAATCATTCTCCTCTTAGGAGGAATTATTAGTGACCCAGCGAAACATAGTGGTGGTTCCGAGGTGGCCAACTCAATAATGTAGATTTACTTTTCTTTGACAGCAGCCCTCACTCATTAGCAGCCAAACTTTCCTCGAGAAAAATCATTCATCGGGAAAGCATTTCTACAAAACAACGTTCCCAAGAAATCCATTTAAATTGGCATTGCCTCGATCATTACCAGTGCATTAAAACAAGGGCCTAAAATTGCGACGTATTTTCTGTTTATCAAAAAAAGAAAAAGAAATTAAACCCCTTAATATGAACATATTAAAGTTTTAGACTACAGTTTAATAGAGGTGCCTTATTTATCTCTCTTGAATCTTTTTAATTTATTATTAGGTTAGAAAGCCCAAATCTTCAGATTCCAAAATTTTTCGAAGAGGCTGATCTGTTTAGACCCAATAAACTCAAATACATTAATATTTGAGATACTACGGTAGTCTTAACATAACTCGACAGATTCGAAGATGCAAAAAAAAACCTTGGCATTATTTCAAAATTAACTACTTTGTTCTCAGTAGCCACAGTCCAATGCTTAGAGATGCTTTGCTATAGATATTAATAAAATCCTTATATCAGAAGATCAAATTGGGATTCCAATTCAGACTCCAAACCTCTCGAGAAACCGTAGGCAACCCCTCTTGAGACTACCGCTTCTTCAACTTCAACTCTAATATTTTGTAGCCAAGACTGACATATTGTAGGGATATAACTAAATCATTCAAAGTTACTATAAGCAGTTTATTTATTTCAGTTGATAAATGTACTGTTTCGAATTAAATGATTTGCTAAGGTTTATTTTTTGCAACATACTCTAAACATCTACAATTTGTTCTATTTAGGAGACGAGACCTAATATAATCAAAAGACCAAACGAACTTACCTGTGAAGTTCGATCTTGATTATATAAGGTCTCCTCAAAGTAAGTAGGATCCCTCCCAATTCCCAAACCCATATTTAGTTGCAAAAAATGTATAATCTCTGAAAGAAGATTGAAGTATATGGGGAACCAAGATGCATATGCAGCCAGGACTGTGAGGGCATAACGAGATCTATGGTTTGTTTATTTCTTTAAAATATGTGATCGTATCACCTAGAATGACGGTACTACAATTTGTCCTATTAACTTCGACGAGACCTCATATAATCAAGATCGAACTTAACAGGTAAGTTCGTTTGATCTTGTGATTTTATTGTGGTTTCGGTATACTTCAAGTGACCGATTATCGTTGTCACCTAATACAATGTCATAATTTTTATTTAAATGGTACAGCAGAAAAACAGCTACAAATATTTATTCTTAGTAAAATAAATTCATTTTCCAAATTGTTTTTTAGGCCAATGGCGCTTTAATCAAAAGGTAATACAGTTTTTAATTAATTTGGCTTTATTATGAAAGTCAGGCCTACAGCTTCGTTTTGAAAAAAAAATCGAAATTTCGACATTAAAGTAAAAATTAAAAAATAGCTCTCAAAAATTTACAAAATACGCTTTTTTTCAGAAAAAATGTCATTAAATCAAAATGTTATGAAAAATATCGATGTATCTACAAGAAAGAAAAAAAAAGAAGAAAAGTGAAAATTTAAAAAAAAACTAGATTTAAGAGTGGCGTTTAAAATTCAATTAAAAGAACAATCGAAACTCTAAATTTGTAATAATGAAAAAAACGACATTTTCGAAAAATATGCGTTTAATCTCGAATTTTCGAGAAAGAAGTTAAAATTTCGACACTGAAATTGTAAAAAAATAAAGTAAAAATATCTTAGTAAAAAAGGTCAAAATTTTTGATCCGTAGTCAAACGTTTAGGAAAAAGAAAAAAAATGAGATATTTTAAAATGCATATAAACTTAATTTAAATAAAACAGTTTCCTTAAATTTTCAGTTTGCAAAGTAAGTTTGAGTTTCCAATGGTTTGAGAAAAAAGTAGCAAATAACGCTTTATGAAAAGTGGAAATACTGAAAACTCGAAATTTACATAAACGAACTTTTGCGTTTAAACATGAAATATAAAAAAAAAAGTCCAAATATAGGGATCAAGATACAAATTTTGAAACCAAGTCAAAATCTCTAGAAAAAGTTAAACTTTGAAGTTTGAACTAGAAATTTTAGGAAAAATATAATAAAAATTGAAAATGAAATTTTGAGAAAAATGGAAATCTCAAAATAAACAAATAATTTATATAAAAATCTTTTTCAAAATTTCGAAAAGAAAATCAAAATTATTACAAAAAATGCTTTTTAAGAAAATTTTGCAACTGAAATTGTATAACTTTATGTTTGAAATCTCGAGAAACAATGTAAAAAAAAAATAAATCGAAATTTTGAATCTAGAATCGAAATTTTTGGAAAAGGAGTAAACACCGAAGGCATGAGTTAAAAAAAATAATCGGAGGAGTTTCAAAGGACTATTATGTATTTTATGTACAGGATGACTCAAAGTTCAATGTATGTACATATCTTAAGAGCGCAATTTTTGGAACACAATAAGATTTTTCCCACCCATAAACCTGTGTGTGTATTAAAATGCACCCCAGCAGCGATCGTATCCGATAGCCCATGTATAGAAGAATGGAGGGTTGTATCGCGGAGAGGGAGGCATTTTCCATTATTTGTCATAAAATAATTAATATGGCTCGTTAGAAACTGTAAAATCTCCTTTAGATGGATGATGATTATTTTGATAATCAGGTGACCAAAATCTTCTTGCAATGGGTTAGTTATATCAAAAAAATGCAAGAAATCAAAATTGTAGATTTTTTTCACGAACAACCGGATAATCTTATTTGAATTTAAAGTTTCCCAGTGGAGACGTAAAATGTTGCTCAAGAAAAGTGTAAACTCCCCTTCATCCTCCCTAAAATTAGGTTTCCAGTGTTTTTTAAGCAAAAAATAAATAGAATGCCTAAAGAGAGGAGCTTGCAAATTTTAATATTTGATCAATAATTAATTATAGTCACAATTTGACATAATCGATTTTCTTGCGCAATTTTCGGAGGGGATGCATTTTGGTATGCATATTTATAGGGTCAGGGAGAGGTGTGTTCAAAAAGTAAGGCGACTTCAAGTTTCGCGGGCAACGTACATTCGACGAATATACGTTGTGTGTGAACATATGTTCACAGTTTCAAGTACATAGCATACTTAGTTTGTTTTTGACAGATAAAAAGGTTAGACGTATTTTGTTGAGCTCGGACATTTTCTATTATTATAAAAAATGCAGCAAAGAATTTACATCAAATTTTGTGTGAAAAATGGAATTAAGTGTTCTGTTGAAATATTGACAGAGGCGTAATGTGAGTCTACTCTAAGTAAAGAAAATGTTTACAAGTGGTACAAACTCTTCCAAGATGGCCAAGAAGAAGACGACGACAAATCTCTCTCTGGACGCCCTAGCACATCAAGATCGTCGAAGCTGTGAAGAAAATTGTTTTTGAAAATCATCGAATTACCATAAGAGAAGTTGATGAGGATGTTGGCATATCAGTCGGCTCGACTCATGCAATTTTTTCGCGTGTTTTGGGCATGAGACGTGTGTCAGCGAAGTTTGTTCCGAAACGTCTGAATTTTGATCAGAAGAACCGTCGCATGAGTATGGCTCAGGAGATCTTGAATGACGTCAGTGATGATTCTGATTTGCTCAAAAGGGTCATATCTGGTGACGAATCATGGGTATATGGTTATGACATCGAAACGAAAGCCTAATCGTCCCAATGGAAGCACCCAGGAGAGCCAAGACCGAAAAGAGCACGCCAACTCCGATCAAATGTCAACGCTTTGCTCACTGTTTTTTCCGACTATCATGGCTTAGTGCATCAGGAGTTTTTACCTCAAGGTCGTATGGTCAATAAGGAGTATTACCTTGAAGTTATGCGCCGTTTGCGAGAAGCAATACGAAAAAAACGTCCGGAATTTCGGAAAAATAATTCATGGCTTTTGCATCATGATAATGCTCATTCATCGTTGCTTGTGAGAGTGTTTTTGGCCAAAAACAATACGACAATCATGCCGCAGTCGCCATATTCACCGGATTTTGCTCCTGAGACTTTTTTCTGTTCCCAAACCTAAACCTAAAAAGACCTATGAAAGGAAAGAGATAGATTTGCAACGACTGATGAAATAAAAACTGCATCGCTAGAGGAGCTCAAGGCTATACCAAAAAGTACTTATGAGAAGTGCTTTGAAGATTGGAAAAAGCTTTGGCACAAGTGCATTGTATCTGAGGGCGATTACTTTGAAGGGGACAGTATAAATGTTAATGAATAAATAAATAGTTTTGCATAAAAATACAGTCACCTTACTTTTTGAACATACCTCGTACATTAAATTTTGAATTAGTCTGTACATACAGTGTGTCCCAAGATAGAGTACTGGAGGGGGTTTCTTTTTTATTTATGGGTTTACAAGAAAGAGTCATTCTTTATAAAAATTCCTGCTTAATCTTAAATCACTGGAAATGACATTATTTTCTTTATGTTTCATACAGGGAGGTCAATTATTTTTTGAAAATACTGGAAAATGATCAAGGGTAAGTAAACTGCTGTTATTTTTGGTAGCAAGGAAACATATTATGTAAAAATGGCAAAAACGCCTAAATTTGAAGCTTCAGTTTATTTTTAAAAAATTATGCAAAGAGAATAAATCTATAGTGCTGCTTATTCTACAGATCGCTAGGTAGCGCTATACTTATAAATTGAAAATCCATTTGGGACATTTGTAATTTTATAGTATATACCTTCTGCCGGAGCATTTGTTAAGTTCGATTTGAGTTTGCCAAACTGACGAGACCTATCTGTATTTAGTTCTCAAATTCTGAATCTGAGAAACAAACATATCGGTCTGTGTGTTAGAATTCAGAAAAGTAAACTGCAGATACGAAATGCCTATATAAAATTAATAATAGAGTAGTATTTTTCACAAAAATAGGTGGTAATACGTTTGAATCACTGTTGACAACCATGCAGTTTTAATGCAGAATGACAGTTTTTTTGCAAAGATTTTAAAACAAAAACTGTTTTTTATTATCCCTGCTGTATCGTATTTTTTTGTTCACCTATTTTGTGGTAAAGAACTTCCCTTTTTAGTAGTAGGTCAGAGAAAAATAACAAAGTCGCCTTAATTTGTTTTATAATCGTGTTATGAAAACTTTTTTTTAATAATCAATTTAAATCACCCAGAAAATATCAATCATTTAAATGAAATTAACGAAAACTGTAGATTTATAGTTTTTGTTTTGAACATCTCCAGTTTTCTACATTTTTTTCTCGGGCATACATAGTTTCTCCCCGTGAAAGGGTTGGCAACACTGGTTTGAATAATGTTTTAATTTAATCACTTATTTTATTGACAACTATCTTTTTATTTTTTTATGTTTTACCTTGATTTGTAACCTAGAATTTTAAAATAATTTTTTCAGTTATGAACTACAGTTCTTAATAACACTTTTCAATATCGCCAAAAATAACAACAATTTACTCTTGGCCATTTTCAAAATTTTCCAAATTATAGGACTACCTATACAAATAATAACGAAAATAATGTCACTTTTAGTAATTTAAGATACAGAAAAAGTTTTTATAAAGAATAACTCTTTCTCAAAAACCCACAAATAAAGAAGAAATCCCTCTTCAGTATTCCATCTTGAGACACACTGATTGCTTTTATGTTTTAATCTGCTACAAAATGATGACTAAAATAATTTCAAACAATAGAAGTATGTCATTAATAATTTTTGACATAAGGGTAAAAAACAGGCAATTTTAGTGCATATGTGTGAGAATGTGCACCTCATGATAGGGCTCCCTAAAACCTTTAGTTATCGATAAAATTGTAGGAGCTAAAGGGTTTTACCGTATTAATGACTTACACAGTTTACACTATAGCTTTAAAAATTGTATTTATTTATAATTTAAGCAATTTTCTAAATGTTTTTGTTAAATGTGGTTTTGTTTATTTTTCGCAAGACACCCTGTATTTTTCATTATATTCTATGTATGGATTTTGAAGGCCAAAGTTGTATTTGACTTGGTTATAAAACACTTTCACTATTTTTCCCACATTAATTTTGATACATCCTTCACCTTTTAGGAGTTGGATATGTTTTAGCAAAAAGTTTTGGATTACTAATTTTAATACCCCAGTTTACTTCTTAGAGGAAGAATTTCCAAAAATTCACCCTTACTACGTACCTTGGTTATAAAAGAACCTACTGTCCAAATTTCATGTTCCCGACTTGCTTAGTTTCGGAGGAGTCAATCAATGGATCCCAACATAACTGTTATCTTTCATATATTAAAATAGAAGAAGGACAAGCTGGTTCCACATCAATAAGAATTTGTGTTGTGTGTAGTATTTGTCAAAGAAGTTCACGGTTTTTGCACTATATTTGAAGAGTTTAAGAAGCACATAACCGGACTCTGCGATACGTAACACAAAATAACTTTTATGTCACAAAATGATTAACCTTGCGTCAAAAATATGTTTTATAAATTTCAAAATGCAATGCCCAACACAAATTTTTATTGATGTAGATCCACCCTTAAATAGATGAATATTATTTTTGTGAGATAAGTTATAGTTAGGGACAAAATAAAATGGATTCAGTTAGGAAATTGAAATAATTCCATAAGTGTTTCTTCCAAACCCCCCATAAATTAAATATGTAAACTCGTTTCGGATTCTCCAGGGTATCGTATAACTGTAAAATTGGATGGATTTGCCTTTAGGATCAGCAAGGAATGCGTGTTCGTTAGTTGTCCATCACAAGTCGACTGATATCGGAAGTAGAAACCGGAAGTGATGAATTGCTTTAATAAAGTGTCAGGAGGAAAGTTAGGTGATACCATGCGGCGCGATGCAGACTATCGCCGCCTCTTGTGGAAAAACAGAGTGCACTTGAATCAATACCTGCAACGCAGAGAATGTCTTCCCTTTTGAATGCATGACAGTCACGACACAACTGTTCAGGTGCAGTCGCTCTATTAGCATAACTTGTTAAATTAACGAAGCTCGAAATCCAACGAAGCAGCAAAGCCATTATTATTTTTGACAAGTATATTATTTTTGAGACGAATGTTTTTCCCAATACGTCATCATATGATGTGACACTTCCCACAGTTTAAAAGAACTTTCGTTACTTTTCGACACATGAAGCTTTTTATTTACTGCCTCATAAAAGTAAACAAAAAGAATAATTTCACGGCAATAAGTATTATTTTTATAAAAATCAAAATACGAAAGTCCTCTCGATTTTGATTGGGGCTATAACATTATTTGGAGGTTTTGTCACGGTCGAAAAGCACTAACAGCATAGTATGAAATGCCTTCAACTATCACGTTGAATTATCATATCCTTGGTGGCTATTTGTAGTTCAAGTACAAGCTGTTTTTTTTGCAATAGACTTGATTTTTTAAAAGAAGTCTTTGAACTGAGTACTCAAAAATTCAGAGCTAATACAGCAAGTCAAACTATTCATAAAATCCTTACGCAGATTGTTTCGGAACTGGTTTTTAAGAGAGCTACAGCCCTTTGGGGGGATGATTCGTAATTTGAATTCAGGATATTCAAAACGAATTCATCAATATTACTAACTTTCTTATTATTATTAAAGATACTTGGGTTAAATTAGCAAAGTTACGTATTTTATAACACTGATTATTATGATGATAACTAGAGCTGCGATCATATGCAGCAAAGAAAGTAAAAAATATGCATGAAATATGCCCTAAAATACTTGCAAAATATGCACTATAAAATATTTTATATGCATTAATTTCCATAAAAAATTTCAAACAATAGCGGCGCTAAGGATTAATAGACAGGGAAAATATGAATACATTTACGTACAATCGGTTTAATCAAGAAACGTTCCTCGATTTTTCAAAAACTGTTAATGATTTGGCTTTTACAGATTTGTTGGTGAAAAAGTGCATTTCGTTGCCACGTCGCGGATACTAAATTGTTTTACTATCGAACTGTCAACCAAAAGGTCCACGCATGTCTTACAAGGCGGCTGCTAAATATTTAAAAAAGTCATTCGTGAAGAGGTGGGTTTAAACCTATAAAGCCGATGAAGATCTTACCGATATAGGCAAATCGGAAGTGACAATAAAATAGCAGGATAGTCATCTAACAGCTGCTTAAGCGCAATCCTACTCTACAGTTACGTGAAACCAAAGCCAAGCTAGCTAAGAGAGAAGTTGGCTGAGAAAAGCATACAATATCAAAGCACGAGGCAAAACCCGTTGTTTTCGAAGACCTACAGGAAAATGCAAGGTCTGGGCTGTTGAGAATTTCGACTGCGATTGATCCAATGTAATTTTTTCTGACAAAGCATCGTTCTAGGCATGGGCTTTCATAAGGTATGCTGGTGAGCGATTGCTTCAGTGAACCATCAATTACCCAGTAAAACTCTATGTTTGGGGATGTTACTCTGGGCACAGTTGTAGGTGTTTAGAGATCTTTAAGTAGAACTTGAATGGTCAGAAAATCGTCATTATTTATAAACGTGGTTTTCTAAAGTCTGTCCAGAAGATGTTTGGTGCGAAAAGCGAAGATTGGATTTTAGGGCAGGACAATGATCCAAAACATCGGAGTCGCCTCTGTACCTCATGGAGAGCAGAAACTGGCATCGTAACTTCAGACTGGTTTTCACAGTTTCTTGATGCAAATCCAATGAGAATTATTTGGAGCACTACAATGAGGAAGCTTGCAGGAACACGTGTCTTCATCCTTAAGCAGCTTTCACGAAAAATCAGAGAGATCTGGCGCTTATTCCCCCTAGGATATGCTGAAAAGCTGGCAGAAAGTATGCCCAAAGGGTGCTAGGATATTCTGGAAAGCAATGGAGATTGGACCATGTAATAGGCAGTTGCGCTGTAAGCTTTTTAACGTACCTTCAATTAAAAAGTAAAAATCAAAAAATCTTCAATAGTTTTCCTAAAACCGAAGAACGTTTCTTAATGAACATACTGTATATAAACACAACACACCTTTATTTCACACCAAGGCTTAATTATCTAACCTGATTGCATTTGTATTAACTGAACAAAAAGAAATTTATGTCAGTTTAGAAAAAAATGCTGAAATATGCAAAATAAAAAACTGCATATGCATTTATTAAAAAATGTCCAAATATGCACATATGCCCTTTATATGCATTTTGCATATAATCCCAGCTCTAGTGATAACCAATATAAAAAAAACAATTGAAGCTCGTGTTTTTGAGGTTTATCACAAAGTTCCAATTTTTTAAATGGAACACTCTGTATACTTTATATTTTAATGAATGATAATGGAATCTAGTACAAAAATAGTTATAAAAAAATATTTGCTAACGGAGGTTTGAGGATCTAAACGTATATCACAAGACATCGAAAATTAATGGGAAATTAGCTTAGCAGGCTATGGAAACAGATGTCAACATTTTAATATACTCTGATATACACTTTATATAAACTGAAGTAGATATATCAGGAGAGTTCTGGACTGGAAGTATGTTAATCTGTCCTGTTAGACAAGAATAATTGTAGAGAAGGTGGTAATATGGAACACCCCTTTCTTTTTTTCGACATAAAATTCTTATTTTTTGTAATATTGACAAAAAACAAACGTCAACAAGTTTTCTGATTAATAGTTTACTAACACTGAGTAAGACAATTAATTTCCTGAACATAGATCGACAGAGAAATACAAAATTCACGAAAAGGTGCAATTTTGACTTAGTGGAAAACATGCTGGTAATATGGACTCCCTCAAAAGTTTGTTTATATTTGTTCATATATCATGCTATGTTAAAAAAAAGATAGGATGTCTCATTATTTGAGTTGGGTTGTCTCCCAAAATAGATTTCTGGAGTGCTAGATGAGTCAGAAACCACGATGATGTCGCTTTCTTTGAAATGAGTCTGAATTTTCATTATTTTTTGGTCTGCTGTTTTTTGTGCTCGCTCATGTTATGGCAGTTTTTCGCCAACTGAATGTATCCTTGTTTAAAATCGAATAGAAAACATGTGTATGATACAGAATCCAGTTCTTAGCATCAGCAAGAAGTTCCATACATTAACAGCAGTGCATGGTTTGAGAAAAATATTAAGTTAAAATTTTAAGGGTAGATGCGGATGTTTTATTGACTAAATAATAGAAACAAAACCTAAGTGGATCTACTGAAACCCTCAGAACTTACTTGCCACTAGATGGGACAAAATTATCGTACAAAACACTTCGCAATGCTAAATGTTTAAAACATAAAAATTGAAACTTTGCCTACTTGAAGCGAAACTAGCAGCACAATAGATGTTGCCAATTGTTTTGTGGTTTTAAGCATAACTTTCACTTTCATTTTGACAATAACATATAGAGACAATTGGAAGTTTCGTAGTAAAGGGGGGGTTCCATATTAAAAACAAGTTCCATATTACCACCTTCTCATCTACAACTAAAACAAACTGTCAGACAAGTAATTTTAGAATTAAAAGCAACTGGTAACAAGTAGGGAAGGGACACCTGGAAGTACACCATGTGGAGTAAACTGTAAATAGTCCCTTAAGATAAGAATTTACCTGTACTTAGAAGCCGACTGGGCTTCTCCCAGAACGCCACTTAGTTAACGTAATTGTTCCTCCAACACAACTACTTGTATAATCGTTGGATTTAGTTGCACCATTATACGTGTCTAGCATGACAGAGTAAGAAAGATATTACGTCACTTCCGATCCAACACTCTCCTGATATATCTACTTTAGCCATATTATTTGACATTTGTTTCCACAGCCTACTATGTTAATTTTCCATCAATTTTCAATTTATTGCCGATATATGTTTATGTTCTCTTAGATTAGGTATTATATAACTTTCTGATAAAATTCACAAACTCGTTGTTCAATTGTTTTTGGTATCACCATAATAATCAGTAATAGAAAATACAGATCGTAGCGAAATTAACCGAATTTGTAGCTTTAATAATAATGTAACAAAATGTAGTTATAAAATTTGTATTACTGATTGTGTAAGGAACTCTTTAGAAAAATTTAATAATGAGAAACGGCCGCGATAATGAATCATACGGCAGATATGCGCTCTACATGTTTTCGCAAGCGATAAGCCTTATCTGTACGAAGTTTCTTTCTAGAAATCGGAACGGTACCTATAAATATGCGGTCGTCTGTCCTGTCAGTCACTCAGTTGGTTAGTCAAGTTGGTAAGTTAGTCAAATACTTTGACATTTAAGTGGATTATAATTATCGAACCGATAACGTGCAACAATAAGGAAGTTAGCAGCCGAGTTCCTTTTGAGCATTCTGTATAACATATATGCGAAAGTGTATTTATCGGTTAGTGCGCTTTTCACAGTTTAATTATATTGGAGCAATTTGGATGAAAATTGGTGTGGATCTACCTTGTAACGCGATATCAATAGTAGGATACGTTTTTTTTCGAAAAACTGTTCCAAATACTCACAAAATATGGTAATATTATACAGGGTGGAACATAAATAATGGTACATAGAGCAAGAGTAGATTTCTCCATATAAAAATAATGTGATTTAGCCACATTTATCTTATACCAAAAGTTGATATTAACAGAGATACAGGGTGACAAAGTTGAAAAAAAAATTGATTTTTTTGCATAACTGATGAACACATTGCACTATAGACAAGAAATTTGGTATAGGAGGGTTTCTTTGGTGAAGAAATTTTAATTTGCCAACAGATTGTCAGTAACTTATAGGGGGCGCCACCTGGGCTACCTTGAATTACTCTAAAGCATCATAACTTTTTGGTGCCTTTATGTATACTTAGTTCTAAATAGATATTTTTATTTACCTACATTTTCTACGTAAAAAAGGTTGATATAAGCAACCGTTTTCAAGATATTTGCCTTCAAAGTTTTCCGTAAGTTTATTTTAAGATATGTAAATGTAAATTTTTCGCAGTAGGTTTCAAAATAAAAGTAATAAAACTGACTCTTAAATAGTTTATATCAAATATTACTCTACTGACATTATTATTACACATATTTTTTAAATTTCTAAAACAAATTTAAATAAAATACCAAAATAAAATTTATTTTCAAAAATAAGTAGGAGAAATGACCTTCTTCATGTAAAGGGATTGTAAACAATTAAAAATTTGGCTGTTTCTTATTAAAACTTCATCTCCACATATTTGCTTTGACCATCCAGACTATTAAAATTTTCTTGCACGGACTCACAGATCATATTTCACATCTCTATGTTAGAAAATAAATTACGTCTTAAACTTTTGGATTTTATTTACTGAGATTTTCAAAATTAGGGTAATAATATTATCAGCAAAGTAATATTGACATAAATTAGTTTCATAGCTGCCTTATGATTACTTTTTTTCAAGCCTACTTCGAAAATTTAATATCTTAGTAATTTAAAACCTAAGGCACGTCAAGCTTTAAAGGCAAATATCTTGGAAACGGTTGCTCGTATCAACTTTCAGAAACTACCCCTTTTTTACGTAGAAAAGATAGGGAAATAAAATAACCCATTTAAAATTAATATACGAGGGTGCACAAAAAAGTTATGATGATTTAGAGTTGTGCAGGATAGCGCAGCTAGCGCCCCCTATCAGCTATTGGTAATATATTAGTAAATTAAAGTTTGTCGACTTAAGAAACTCCTTTCTGCCAAATTTCGTGCCTTTGTTATAATTCATTCTATAATTATACGAAAAAAATCGAAATTTTTGTTTTCAACTTTGACACCCTGTATCTCTGTTAATATCAACTTTTGGTATAAGGATAAATGTAGCTAAATCACATTATTTTTATTCGAAAAATCCACCATTGCTCTGTGTACCATTACTTATGGTCCACCCTGTATTCAGAAAGAGTAAATAACTCACTTTTTCCATTGTTTGTGTCAATAAATAATCTAACAGCATCTAACAACGCCATCAAAAGATTGGAAACAACTACCATAACTTTGTATATAGAACTATTTTAATATAGTGATCTGACAGCGTCACCTAATGCGATATGATGCAACTTTGGTAGCCGAATATATCGGATGTACAAAAAGTTTTCCCATCTAGTGTGCTGCAGTCATTTTTTGCCATATTCACGTATGTTCTTTACTTGATTCGTACTCGCTAAATTGACACTGAACCTTGACATAAAAATTCTACAGTATTATCAGGAATAAAAGACGACCTTTTACTGTTGCTTTTTAGACGTTTTGCATTAGTATTCAACAATACAAGATTTCTTTTCCACTGTAAAATCAAATTATTAATATAATAATAATAATAATAAGTATTAAGTAAGGAACCTAAACATGACAAAAAATGACAGCAGCACACTAGATTGGAAAATTTTTATTATACCCGATATAACTGGAGACCTGGCTAGGCATTTGAACGCACACATGATCGTATCAAAGAATTTGAACAAAACATCATTCTACAATCTACACGAACTCTTTAAAGCTGCGCATGGCCGATTCAGTTAGTTTTGTTATGATTATCCGAACTAATTCTATAAATCAGAAAGTATTTTTGATCAACTAGCAGTATCTATTACTATTTTGGAGCGATCTATAGTATAAATCTGCTTTTAAATTAAAACCAGAGATAAATTAGTCCATTAAAATAAACCAAATTAACTTGTCAACTTTTCCGTTAATATGTCAAGGCAATTTCATCTAATTTCGAAGCAGAAATCAGCGGGTTATTACCGAGACTAATGCCTAGTCCAAACCTACAAATATTTGCCTGCAAACATTTAAACATCTGTATAAAAACTGTATAAAAGGCTGTTTAAAATGTGTTTGCAAACATTTGTATAAAAACATTTAAACAAATGCACCCGTGTTTCTTGTTTTCCATCGAGGACGGAAAACACGTGTTTTTATAATCAGAGCACGCGTCTGGATACGTTCGAGACAAATATTTATGCATTTGTCTAAAAAAAAAAAACAGTGGCAGGGACTGGTAGACAGAAATTTATTAAATTTTAAATTATTATCACAAGAAGAAATCTTTATTCTTGTGTTACTATTGTTTAATTTAATAAATTAAAATAATTTTTTTAATTTTGAATTTTTAGATAATATTCTGATTAAAACAAATTAATAATTAAAAAAAAATATATTGAATTTTTTATTCTTTAAAATATTCATTTTATTTGAAAATTTCGAAAAACTGAAATGTTGGATTTTTCAGCAGTCACCCAATGTTTTAACGTTTTTCCTTTTGGAAAACGCTTGAATAATTTTTATAAAAGAAACAATTACTAAAATTACCAATAATACTTTAATAGGAATTACTTAACCATCCATCGATAAACGAATGAGCAAATTATAAACATGACCTAAGACAATGGTTGACAAATTCTTGTTTATTGATATGCCGGCCACTAACGTACCTGGTCTAAGCTGAAAATAATAAAAATTTGTAATGTTGCTATTTTTATTTGAGATTTCGAAAACATTTCTTTAAAAAAGTCAAAATTTCGAAAAATTTTCAAAAATAAAATCAAAGCTTGGGAAGCATCAACATTAGTGAAAAAAAAAATTAAAAGTGTAAAATGGGAATGTTAAGATTGGAATTTTTAAACTAAAAGACGACTTTTTGACAAAAACAATAAAGACTTTTAAAAACCTTAAAATATTGAGTTAAACATGAAATTCTGTCGAAAAAATGTCACTGTATGTGTTATTTACAGTCACTACTATTATTTTAAATTTTGAGATTAAAAGAGTACTTTCGACATTCAACTTGAAATTAATGGAATGGAAATCGTAATTTTAGAAAAAAAATAATTCCAAGTTTAAACTCAGAATTTAACAAGCCTAAATTTCAAGAAAAACAAAACAATCATAGAAGAGTCTTAGTTAAAAAAAATACACTACATTCAAAATTTGGAAAAAGAATATTAAAATCTCGAGACGCCTGAAATTTTAAAAAAGCCAATGTTTATTACAGTGTCACAAATTAAAATTTTTTAGAAACAACCCACAAGCACCCCAAGGGCAAGATTTTTGAGTCATACAAGATAATCAGTGACAGCAAATTCCTGTGGGGTTCAACTTGACACAGTGAAGTCTTTTGTCAATAGACTCTTTTTTTCTGTACAACTTCCAAGGTATAAAACTCGTTACCGAATGGAATTTTCCCCAAAAATTACAACCTACCCTTGCTGTTTCCCCATTCTGCTCTCAGTGCTTTGAAGGCTTAATGGGGTTGCCCTTTGCGAGTGGATTGAACTTAAAAAAAATGCAAAATCGAACTTTGGAAAAAGGGTGAAAGTCTCCAGAAACCTACTCGGAATTTTAATAAATGAATTTCCTCAATTATGTATTATTTACAAAAATGTAGTTAAAAACAAATTTCCTGCAACTTCCTCACTACTTAAACACATGTTTTTACTTATTAATCTGGACGCAACTGAAATCAAATAAATTGAACGTTTGTCAAATCAAAAGTTTCTGGCAAACAAATGTATGTGCTTTGTTTGCGGACAAATGTTTGTAGGTTTGGACTAGGCATAAGGACCAAGATCTAACGAGTTAATAGTCTTTCATAAATGTTAAATTCTTACATTGAAAGTCCCTAAACATTGCATAACATATTTTCAAGTTGAATTTTAAATAATACATAGTTTGTATCGGCGGAATGTCTAATTAAAGACGGCTTCTATGTTTTATCAGCTCAGATTTATCTCCTGGTATTTTAAAAGCAGACTGATAGATTTTCCTTTTAAAATTAAATTTGATATTGAGGGGCAAAATGAACCAAATAAAATGAATATGAATTCCATTATAGTTGAGACAAAGGTAGGAGTCTGCAAAAAATTTAATAAATCCTACGTTGAATACACTTCGCGAATGCGAAAATTCCGAAGTATTTAAATATCTGAGCAGTATATTAATATTTTTGCAGGAATTTCAAATGAATGCACAATTTTGTATTTGTTATTCCATTTTTAACTTCATTTTAATAAAAGCTCATCATGTTTCACTAAGATTTCCTCTACAATTTTGAAGGTAATAAAGGGTTTTTATCTTCATTATATCTCCATCTGCAATAAATCCTGTGAAATTTATACACCTATTTTGCCGAATAAATCGATTTCGAAGTAATGTTCTCAATCTAATTAAAGCGGTTAATCACTCGTTTTCCAATAAGGCGTCAAGTCTCTAATTTGGCCTACATTCCTTGGCAACATTTACGCAATCGATCTGTAAAAGGCTTGTAAGGAATTTAAGAGAACCCTTAAAAGCAATCAAAGTTATGATTGATAAGAGCTGTCAGGCACACAATGTTATTACACTAATTGGATATACTGAAAAAAACTGGTGAAACTATCGAAGATGCGGAAATGTTACAAACTTGTGCAAATAAAGGTGTACAGTCCATAATGGCGATCGGTTTATATGTATAGTGCGTCTCAAAAGACCATATTTGATAAGCCGCTAATTTTGAAAAAATCGCTCAAGCAGATCAATTTTGTTTTTTTGGGAGGAAGGATGTGTGCATGAACTATGACGAAGTTTAATTTTTAAAATTTAACTAGTGGCAGAGGACGGGGAATAAGGATAGTTTTATTAGATAGCAACCCTGTTTTTATTACACCCTAAGAAAGCTTATATCTTTTTGATTAATTTGGTGTTCAGCATAGGAGGAAAAATATTGGAGAACAATCGTTGAAAAATAAATTTAGAGCATTCGAATTTATTGATTTTTTTCAAAATTTTCTACATACATTGTACCCCAAATTAATCAGAAATACATAAGTTTTCATACGGTATAATAAAAAGAGGTGATTTTTAAAAAAAATAAATGTTATCCCCTTCCCGCCCCACCGGTTAAATTCAAAAACTAGTAATTTTTGGAAAAAATGCTCAGAAATTTCAATTTTGCTTCTTTGAATCTTGAAATTTAACCAGTGGCAGTAGAAGAAGGAAAGGTTGTTTTTTTTTTAAATAACAACAACCTTGTGTGAAAACTTAGGTCTTTCTGATGGAAGAAAAACCGAAAAAATCGCAACTCTGGATACCTCATTTTTAAAAGGTTTTTCTCTAGCAGCCCCCTACATGTCACATGGTAGATTGACCAAAAAGACCTACGCTTTAATGTAGTGTAACAAAAAAGAGGCTTCCATTTTAAAAACACAACCTTATTCCTCTCCCGCCACCACTGATTAAAATTTTGAGACTTAAATTTCAACAAAGTCCATGACTCCCCCCCCCCTTCAAAAAACTAATTACCTGTGCGAGAGATTTTTCCAAAAATTGCCAGTTTCTGAAACGCGCATTACTTTTGAAATGCGTTGTATATAATATTACATTCATAACTATTAAACTTTATTAACGACAAAAACGCAACAAAATTTAAAAAATTCCACAAGGTTTTCGATAAATATTTGCTAACACCGGACCTGGTTGAAAATGTCAATTATAATATTACATGTATCTCATCGAAGTCTGAATTATGAAATTCATTTATAGCTTATCTGTACCTTAATTTATTTGTAATTATTAAAAATTAAAAATAAACTAATAACTGATTAAAAAATAAAACAACGAAATTGCTAGACACATTAACAAATTCTCTAACATGTAAACGTACCTGAGAAAGTAATTTTATAATCTCAAATATTTGGGTAAATTATAAGTAATGGAAAAAAAATCCATACAGTAGCAAAATAAGTTGTGAAAGCTAAAAATAAGTTACTAACTTTTTTGTGGGATATTTTCCTAGAGTCAAAGAGTAAATTGAAGGTAAATATAAAATATCGATTGAAATTTTTCCCTACGGTACATAATGTAAATAACCAGTTTATCATCTCTTACATCGCCTACCTCAAAGATAAATATTTTTTCTATTTTCCAAACATTTGTTTGACCACATATATCATTTGAAATATTTTCATTTATTAATGGTACGTTTAAACATTGCAATTCATTTCCGGGCATCGGAATGTTTTTACAACAAAGAAGCAAACTAGGAAATCCATGCATTTAGCTGTTTATTTTTTGAAGTGCAAACTTCTTTAGGTGCGTCGGGCGATTTTAGGTAGGGGGAAAATTATGCTATCGTGTCGTCATCACGCTAATTTGTGTTACCAACATGCTCTATTGTTAATAGTATTATGTAGCTGTAGACGTGTAATAGTATTAAAAAACGCTTAATCGACAGCGGGGTTCGAATCTGGACCTATCGGACCTATGAAGCAAAATCTGCCACTCAACTAAGTTATACTGACTGATGGGAAAACTATGAATTTTAACTGGATATAAGGAGGTTAGGGCGGAATAGTCCCAGAAAAACGTACATACTCAGTGAAAACTATTTCCCAATTGATGATTAAAAATTGTTATAGGAATTGCAATACTTTTTAATATTGCAAAAAGTACTTATCTAAATCATTATTAACACCGTATATCTTTTATTTCTGTTATAGTTACTCATGTAAGTTAAGAAAAACATAAAAAGTTGATCCAATCTACAATTTTAAAAACAATATATCACATCTCACATCTCTATGTTAGAAAATAAATTGTCTTAATTTTTTGAATTTTCTTTATTGAGATTTTTAAAATTTAGGTAATAATATTATCAACAAAGTAATATTTGACATAAGTTACTTTGAAAGATGTCTTATTATTATTTTTGTTTCAAACCTACCTCGACAATTTAATATCTTAGTAATTTAAAACGAAGGCACTTCAAACCTTAAAGGCAAATATCTTAGAAACGGTTGCTCGTATCAACTTTCAGAAGGTATGTCTTTTTAACGTAAAAAATACGGAGAAATGAAACTACCTATTTGAAATAAATTTACATGGGTACAAAAAAAAGTTATGATGATTTAGAGTCATGCAGAATATCGCAGATAGCGTCCCCTATCAGCTATTGGTAATATGTTAGCAAATTAGAGTTGCTCGACTTAAGAAACCTCCTTGTGCCAAATTTCCTGTCTGTATAACACTTCATAAAATAATTATACGAAAAAATCGGATTTTTTTTTCAATTTTGACATACTGTACCTCTGTTAGTATCAACTTTTGGTATAAAGTAAATTTAGCTAAATCACATTATTTTTACATGAAAAATCTACTCTTGCTCTGTGTTCCATTACTTATGGTCCATCCTGTAGAAGCAAATAACTAAAAATTAGTAGAAAAGGCACAATACCATTATTTAACATTAAGAAAATCATTAAATGAATTAAATATCGTAATAAAAATTACAAAACTTATCGATTTTGAAGCGGCAACGTTTCAACTAATTGATATTTGATATTCCTGACTACTGGCATTTACGTAAGCTGTCAATAATTAATATAAACAAAGACGAATAACGAATAATATAATGAAGTTATGATAAAAATTGGAAAAATTATGTACATGGAAAAGTAGCATGCATAACCGAAGCAGTTTATAAACTAACATTAAGTTAAACTAACTAATAACTAATCCCAATGAACCCCTATCTAACCCAGGCAAACAAAGTGCATAAATGTGGATTATTAGTATTTTAATTGTAGAATCACTGTGTATCACAACAGTGAGTATCATAGTAGTTTGTAAAACAAGAGCCAATATGATGATAATTTTAATTTACAAATTATGGTGTTTCAATTTTTGGTACTACAATTAATTTGAAAATTAAAGAAAACCCACACTGCCTAATTTTTTTTAATAACTTTGGGACCAAGCTATAGATATAAGGTCAATAATTGAGAATGCAACATCTCTTTACTGGGGATGCTGCAAACTGGAGACCATAGATCTGAGTTAAGTATATGTATTTATGCTAGAAATTAAAATATAATATATAATGTCCTGAATTTTAACCACGTATTCGAAAGGCATAGAAAAGGCAGAAAATCGAAAACAAGTCATTAAACATGTTAAGAGAGTAAATCAATCCAGAAGCCCTCCCTTAAATAGACGTTCCTGATCGCAACAATGGTTTCCGACTTCATAGGTCAACAGTCGTTTATTATTGTTACTTGATTATCGGTTCGAATTGATTACACTTATCGAATAAGACCCACTTTATTACTGAACTCAACTTTGATCACCACAATTGACAATTCGCTCACTTATTATTGACTTCTACTAACTCACTAATAATACTGACTCTAACTGACTGACTCGAGGGAAAGCTGACCGCCTTTTTATAGTTTTGGCCCCCGGCTTCTAGAATTTTCGGCAGAGAAGGCTTATCGTTTGCCGAAATCTCTGGAACGCTTATCTGCCGTTTGTTTCGTTATCGCGGCCGCTTTCCCCTTATCAGAACCTTCTAGAAACTTTTTTTTTAGTTACTAAATTCTACAATTCTATTCTATTTATTTACATTGCGTTACATTATCTTATCACCCACGCACAGGCACAATGATAAAGCAGAAAGGCCAGAGCGTATTGTTAACTAATGGGCAACAAATTTTACTTAATAATTATTTAACCGTATAATTAGAATTATTTATATTTCCATATAATTGACACTAATATAAAAATAGTTGCTTCTATGTGTTTTACATTTTTAGTTTATTTAATTAATTGGTCTAACGAAAAATAAAATAGTAATTCTAAAAACTAAATGATGTAAAAAGTTTACAAAAACCATTTACCGGTCCGACAAAAGTAAATTATTTAAATATAAAATCCTCAAAAATTAAATAACAATGGATAAATATTAATATTTTGTACTCAAACAACCAGATTATTTAATATCGACGAGCATTTGTCGGCAGTTAGGTTGTTATCAAAAATGTGGCCCCGACTGAATTCCTAATTCTTGTGGCGCGTTATCGGTTCGAATGATTAACACTGCGCGAATTGTAACCACTTTATTTACAAACTAAATTCGGAACACTACAATTGTAATTCACTTACACTGTTTAATTAATTGATTTCCAACTAACTAACTGACTAACTGAGGGAAAGCCGACCGGACTACCTTATTTACAGATCCCCTTTAGGTTACTAGAAAGTTCCAGCAGATAAGACTTATCGTTTGCCAAAATTTCTGGAACGCTTATCTAACGTTTGCTTCATTCTCCCGGAGGTTATCAAATTTTTATAGAAAATTTCCTTAGGTACTAAATTCTATAATTTCGTTACACGTAGTCCAAACAATTAATGTTCCAAGGTTAGTCAATACTTACAGTAGGGTGGTCCTTATTTGGGTCAAAATGTTGTTTTCTTTTCTTTTTTGACAAGGCACCAGATCATTTGATTATCCATCTCGAGAAACTATTTCAGTATTTTTTTCAGATTTTTTTAGTAATATTTAGGGGTTGCTACCAAAGTTCCAAATTTAATTAAAAATAATAGCAATTGGCAACTTTTATTTATTGAGTAAAATATCTAGCATGCAAAGTTAATGTTATTACAAATATAGGAACATCTAAAAATTAAAATTATTCATAACTAGGTACAATGGTTGATTTCTTTGTTTTGGAATGTTTCTTTCTTTCCTCTTTTACCAATAAAAGCCAATATTACTTTTGCTCTTAGTTGTTGTCAATTTATTATATTTATTCGTTAAAGGAACATTTGTTACTCGAATAGAATAAACAATTTTCTGCAGCCTCAAAATAAGTGTCTTTATTTTTCCTTTTTTACCTTTTTCTTAAGGAATTCTACTAAAGAGGTCGTCAATGTTTTTTTCGTTGACATATTTGACATGAGTGATTTTCCTTTCTGAGTAATCTTCTATATTTTCATTTTTAGAGCATTTTTTGAATTTTTTTGAATTAAAAGTCCTCGTCAAAAAATGCAAGAAACATCAGCTCTTTTAAAAAGTACCACAAATGACCCAGTATTTTTTTCGTGGTAACTACAACCAGGTTTCGGTTTATACTCTATAATAGGCGGTGAGGTTTTTCAATAATAAAAACAATAAGTCATTTTTCGGTGCTGACGATCCGGCAGAAGTTTGAAACCAATATGTTATGTATATCATGACAAAAAATGCATATATCTCTCACAGTTTTCTCTTCCTTTTTTGTCAGTTTAACCTGATATTTAAATAAGACAGTTTTCGAGCAATATACAGTTTTTACCATCCACCTAGCTCGGTGAAGGTCAGCAGGTCTCCTAACTAAAAAACCTTCTTCAGGAATCCCTCACAAGTCAATGATTGGGAGTTGTAAAAATGCTTTGCAGTCATGTCGAGGTTAATATACTTCGAGTTGTGAGCAAAGTAAATTCTGTCTTCGTTCTTCAGAAACAACATTTTTGTTAAATTTGGTATCCTTTGTTATTGTTTTATAACCATTTTGATCAATTTTGTTCTAGATGATTTAAAACATTTTGAACAGTTAGATATATCGGAACCACTAAACAAATCGTGTGATTGATCCATAAAGCTTTAAGATACTTTCCATTTATGTTGACTTGCAAGCCAAAGCAAATTTTTCTCCATTTTTCGTTCCAAATCAGGTTGGTTTTCTTTCTATTCCTTTGTGGTAAAAAATAAACTTAAGACTTCGCTAAAAGAAGGCAACTTTGACTAATTAAATTTAAGCATTAATTAGCCGATTAGCCAAACGTTGGTTTTTTGTTTTTTAGTAACTACACTGATACTACTACTTGTGAATGCATCTGCAAGCCACAACGACATATTTGTCATATTGACATCGGATTTTCACATAAAAATTGTTTTTTCACACCGTACATTTCTCTCTGACATAAATGTCAACTATTCTGAGAGAAGCTATCCGGGATTTATCTACACAGCTGGAAGGAGGTACTTCTCTCAGGGTGCGTTTAAATTATACATTTTATTCCATATATTTCTCTCTAATATAAGTGTCAACTATTCTGAGAGAAGCTATCCGATACTTATCTACACAGCTGTGATAGCTGACACTTATGTCGTAGAGAAAACATATTTTATGTCAGAGAGAAATATTCCGAATAAAGTGTCTAGTGTAAACGCACCGTCAGGATAGTTGACACTTATGTCAAAGAGAAAATATATTTTATGTCAGAGAGAAATGTACGGAATAATGTGTCTAGTGTAAATGCACCGTAAGGGAACTTTTCCTTGTTTTAGTATACCGACTGATTCACTTTCGGCAAATTTGAAAATACCCAATTTTCTCAAATACAACATCCTGAGCTTAATGAAAATGTATTTTTATAAGCTTTCTGTTCATATCATCTAGTATATAGGAAACAGTCTAAAAAGTTGAATGGTTTTAAACTCTTGAACTTGTTTGCACTAACCTAAAATTAATAATTCAGCCGGCATCCCTTGTGGTTAAGCGTTGAAACTAAACATGTAAGAACCAAAGTTTATTTCATGGTGTGAGTATTGGAAATCCCTAACCAGCATCCTGTCGTTAACAGTTGACAAGCCAAGTCACCACAAGAGCTAATCTGACGAATTGGCCAGTCAGTGAAGAGGGTGCCGGAGTTACATTGGGGTGGCATGAGCAGAAGTGTTGATAAATATGAAAAATTACGTCCAATGACAGCTTGATGGATTTAATGCCATCTAGAGTATCATCGTAACGCATTAAAATTTATCGCCAGCGCTAAAGGGCTCCGCTTTTGAGATTGAGAAAATTTACTTAGGTACTGCAAATGTTACTTTCGGTTTTTTTTTGTAAATATATATAGTTTATTTCAGATGCATCAGAGATATAGATATTTCAGATGCATAAGAGTAGACGCTGAACTTCTAATTTTGTAGTGGCAACAACAAAACATAGCAATATTTAGACATGGTCGTTTGGCAGTGTAATGCCATTTCTTAATGGTGTTCTGTGTTATTAAAATCCTAACCTGTATATCATGAAATATTTTGATTTGTTGTCGATTGTTTTAAGAGTGATCCCTTTATGTTTTCTACTGAAAAGTATTAAATTGTTTATAATGGTCAAAAAAATTATTTCTGCCAAACAACTCCGAAATATAGGCAACACATTAATCATCAAAATGTCAACCTCTAAAGTTAGCTTAACTTCTGGTGATTTTTTTAGCAACATATCTAAAGGATTGATTTAATACTTCACAGCCTATTCTTGTGCGCATTCGTCTAAAATGGACTACATAAATGTCTTTCTTCTTTAGTATAAAAAAGTTAGGCAGCGAAGTTTTTTTAATGGTTTTAAACCCGGGTTCTTTAAGTTCAAATTCAAATCTGAAATTTCAAGGAAAAAGTCGGACTAAAAAATGAAGTCTAAACTTCGAGAAAAAAAGTTCACAATTTCTAGAAAAATTATAAGTTTTCATTTCGAAGTTGAAATTTTAAACAGAAGATTGCAAGTTTAGGTTAGGGATTTTGAGAAAAAAGCCAAAATTTCGAAAGAATCTGAAGTTATTAATAAAAACTGAGAAATTCGTCTTTTCCTAAAAATGTTGATGAAACATTTCTGATAAAAGACGAATATTTGGGTTTAAGGTCAATATTTCTATAAATTAAAGTGGAAATGTTGACAAGGATATAAATTTTAACTGGATTTAAAGAGGTAATGTGGAATAGTCCCAGTAAAAAGTAAATAATATTCTCAGTGGAACCTGTTTCGCAATTAATAATTAAAAATTGTTATAGGATTTGCAACACTTAATTAATATTGCAATAAATACTTATCTAAATCATTATTACTTCTACATATCGTTTATTTATGTTATGATTATTAATATAAGTTAGGGTAAACTATTGGATGTTTTGTGCAACTTCAAGAAAATAAATAGAACAGAAAAAGTTCTTCCAATCTACGATTTTAGAAATAATATAGACGCAAATAAGTAAAAAACGATAAAAAAAGCACAATGCCACAGCTTAATAACTGAGAAAATCATTAAATGAATTAATAAGCGTAATTAAAAATAAGACAATTTATCTGTTTTGAAACGGCAAACTTGCAGCTTATTATCAATTAATTAGCACTCTTGACTACTGATATTTGCGTAAGCTGTCAAAAATTATTATAAACATAGATGAATAACCATCAAATATCATGAAGTTGTGATAAAAATGGGGAAAAATATGTACATATATGGAAAAGAAATATGCATGACTGAAGTAGTTTTTAAGTCAAATATTGAACTACAAACGCGAAACCTGAATAAATCATCAACTAACCTCTAACTGAACAATCTAATTAAGGTAAATAATTAATTGTTTAATTCTAGAACCACTATGCATTACAACAGTGAGTATTATAGTAGTTTTATACGACAAGAACGGACATGATGAAAATTTTAATTTACAAACTATGAAATTTTAATATTTCGTGCTATAATTAACTTGAATATTGAAACAAACCATTCTTATTTCCCCTTTTTAAGTTTTCACTTCTAGCAGCAGCCCCCATATTTTCTTTTAAATTGTATAACCTTAAATGGTTTCTAGTTATATGCGAAAAAATAATAATGTTATTTAAATGTAGGGTTAGTGAATTGGTTTTAAAGTGCACCTCATCTTTTGCATAACTTATTAAAAAGCAAAATCCCCTTATCGCAACAAACGATATAAATTTTCAACTTAAAATGTCATTAAAAGTCAATTTCAGTTTAAGACGAGGGAAAACACGTAAAAGTGTTATCTTTCAGCAAGCTCGGATGCTGTGAAGGTAAATTACCGGCCTAGACTGAACATAACCTAGTTATCGGCGGCGTCTGTACTAAAGCGTCCATGGAATGGAAATTACCTGTTAACGAAGCGACGCTTTGCACCCTGGACGCGATTGAAACTGCAACACCTGAATTTAAATGTCTACGGTGTCCTCCACACATCAAATTAACACGTACTAAGTCTTATTGCTATTTGTTAGCTTGGAATTGCTAAGCGAACATAGTTTCATTAGGTGCATAGAGGGAAACATAAAAGAGGTTCATCCAAAGAGATTCAAGGAGGCTTTAAAAAAATTTTGTGATATTCATTAATTCTAATGCACAGACCAATAGGTTTGAACATTTATTAGATTCGAAGTTTGGAAACCAAATTACCGGTTTCGATCTTGTTAGATCTCGTCAGGAGGGCTGCATGAATTTGTAGTCTAGGTTACATTCTACTTGCATATTCATTAAGTAGAAAATTTCATATAGTTTTAATACATTTTCGTTGTACTATTGCATAGGCCACAGCAAAGTAAAATCTACTGAGACTTTCTTCAAAATAAAATAATTTAATGGACAACTTACCTATTTTATAGTATTAATTAACATAAAATCTTTTTTTTACATATTACAATAATAAAAGTATAAAACATAAACTGAGTAAGCACGAAGAGGACTATGTAGATGATAAATATAAAAAAAATAGTTGCAAAGAAACTATGATAATTTATCATGGACTCCTTCGCTTTAATATCCAGTGCGTTTCAATGAAGACTATCCGTCCTAAATAACTTTTTAGATACTAGTCATTTTTAGGAAAAACTGAAAGACTTGTCAATAAGTGTATGCAGGGGGACATATTTTGTCATATTTATACGAGTGTAACTGTCGTCTCTACGTCTCCAGATCAACCAATTCTCTCTTTTTAAATCTAACCTCCTATATTTTCTGAAAGTATTGGATTTCTCTTCACGAGTAGATTTCAAAAATGTATTGTATCTAGGGTCAAGATTGAATATTTCCGAAGCGACAGCTATTTAATTTAAATTAATAAAGTATTAATCGAATCAATGAAATATCGCATTAGCTTTAGTCATTTTATTATTAGTTAATTAAAAAGAAACCAGACATACATACAATGATATAATCTAGCTTCCAAGGCATTCCTAACATTACTTATGGTACCACACCTTGGGTGAATTTTCAACACTCATCAATAATTTTTTCTTACAGTTTATCTACAGATGTTGGTTGGGTTGCATAGATTTTTATTTTTAAATAACAGAACAGAAAGAAATCCGTGAAAATGAAATCAGGCAACCTACGTGGCCATTCATTCATTCCATATCTCCTGCCTCTTTCCCTCTAGATATTTACGTTCAATCGACTGAAATGTGCCTTAACATTTTGAAACACAAATAAATTTTCAGATAGATTTTCGAGTTTTTCTATTATATTATAGTTATTTCCAGCCTGCTGACTTTCGAAAACAACTAACCCTAAAATGGCTACTTCCGCATCTTTCTCGTCGACTATTCTTTTTGTTTTAAGCACTTTTTTAGCCACAGACTCACAAACCCTAGTTTCATAAATTTTTAGGTCTATTCTATTCAATTCTGTTACATACTTTTTTTTTTGTTTCTTTTTTCCCGAGAAAGCAACATTAAAATAAATTTAGCTGCAGATTTAGCATTGTTTCGATCCACTCTTGGATACTGTAAACAAAGGATGGGCAACTTTTTTTTACATCGGGCCAATTACGAGGTTAAAATTTTGCGTAGGCCGCATGTGAGGAAAATATGAACGCTAAATTAGATGATTATACTTATTTTTTTCCGTCACCCCCAGTTTTCTTGCGACAAGCTAAAATTTATTTTTGGAAATGTAGTCTTCCCAAATACTGAAATATAGTATTTCAAAATTTTAGGAAAGTCCTCGAAAGTTAAATCCCTTTGTAGTAATTTTTCGATCTTTTTTTTTGAAACCTCGATCTTTTTCTCAAAATATTGCTTTTGTTTTAAAATTAGTTTTGTTTTTTAAAATTTCGATTTTTTTTTCGATTTCTTCTAAATTACGGCTTTATCTTACCTTTTTCATTGAAATTCGTCTTTCTCAAACTTTAGATTGATTTAAAAATTCGTCTTTTTAATAACCAGTATTCTCAAAATTTTACATTCAACGCCTAATATCAATTTTTTCTCAAAATTTCGTATTTTCCTAGCAATTCGTCTTTGTTTCGGAATTTCGACTATATTTTTACAAAATCTACCTTTTTTTAATTACGCCTTTATTCGGAAAACTCGATTGCTTTGACTTTCTATGCAAAATTCCACTTTTTTTCAAAATTAGTCTTTTCTTTCGGAATTTCGACTAGTTTTAAAATTCAATTCTTTACATTTCGACTTTATTCGCAAAATTCAATTTTTTTTAATTAACTTTCTCTGGAAAATTTCGAAATTTTTCTCGATTTCAAAATTTTTTTTTTTGTAACTTTTTACCTTAACATTAGGTTTTTTTTTTGAAAATTTTGGTCTAGAATCTGAATTTCCAGAAATTTTGACTGGATTCTTGAAGTTTGGTTTTTCTGTCTTCCTCTAACCCGAGGAGTCATGAAAAAATAAATATTCGATTTTTTTCTTAAAACTTGCTCGTTTTCTAACCAACATCTGATCTATCTTGGGAATTTTCGAAATTTCAATAAGATTAAACAGCTTTTTGTCAAAATTTAAATCTTTTTCGTAAAAATTCTTTCGTAATTAGTATTTTTCTCGGGGTTCCGACTATTTCTTTTTTAAATCACAACTTTTTTTTTAATTTGATTTTCTTTGGAAAATTTATGTCCATTTCAATGTTTTCGCTTTTTTTTTTCAAATTTCGATATTTTTCTGAACATTTAGCTAAAAATTTCGATCTTTTAGATTCTGAATTTTTCAGAAATTTTGACTGGCTTCCTAAAGCTTACCTTTTTCAGGTATTCTTGATTTTTATCTTAATATCCGATATTTACTATTTTTATAATTTTTTTTTACTGGTAAACTCGTCTTTTTTTAAATTTTGAATTTTTCTAAATAATTTTTTATCTTAAGTTCGCCTGTTCCCCAAAATTTGGCTTCGAAGTTTCGATTTTAGTTTTTGGACTTTTTCCAAAATGGTTTATTTGTTTCCAAATTTTGCTATTTTTTCGAGTGTTTGTCCTTTTCAACAAATTAGGACTTTAAACCTAAATGGTTTTATGGTTCTAAAAATGTTCACTTTTCTCACTAAATTGGAAGGATATGTTAGTAAAAATATTGCGAAAAATATTTTTTTCAACATCTTTATTAAATTTTAAATTTTAGGAACAATGTTTTTGAAAATTTTTCTTTCTCAAATTTCGACCTTTTCCAAAATTGCATCTTTTAACAAAATGAGACCTTTAAAAATTTTGACTCTGACTTTTTTCGCATTTTGAACATTTCCAGAGTTTTTGGGGAAGGTTAGATTTTTATTTTAATATGATTTATTGAAAATTCCAACTTTTCCAATTTCCCTCTTAAAATTGGATTTTCTTTTGGAAATTTTAAATATTTTCTATAAAGTTCGATATTTTTCTGGAAATTGCAACATAAATTTTCAAAAATCGTAAGTTTTTTCCGAAGTCTTTGTTTAAAATTTTTTTTTTATTTGATTCCCGATAATTTCATCTTGTTCGAAACTCATCTTAATCTCCAAATTTTGACCTTTATCCAGTGGCGGCTGGTCTTAAAGAGCGCAAGAGCACGCGCTTCTCGTGAAAGAGCGATCTATTCTTTTTTGTTTAATGTAAAAGACTTGGATTTATCACATTTTTAAACACAAAATAATGACATACTAATTAACTAATAATACTTGTGAATGACTTGGAATAAAATACACCAACGTTTGATTCCGTTATACGTATTAAATATTATAAAGAAATTTAAATAAGTTGGTGCGCGCGGAAATATGCACCTAGCGAGGGTGCCGTGCGATGCCTATCTACGGTCTTCACGGGATGCGGAGAAATAAACTACAGAACACCACGTTAAAGCTAGCTCGGGGTACGCCGCTCCGCGCATGTGCGATATTGCCAAATGGTGAGTACGAGTCAGAGTTTGGAGTGTGTATTTACATCTTTACATTTATGACGCTAAATGCGTAGGTCCCGGCTGATCTGATTGCGATTGTTAATTGTGCCGCTTCCAGGCCTAACTGCCAATAGTACCGCTATTCACAAAGAGATAGCAGTACCCAATCTAGGGTCTAATTATTCATTTATAGATTTGAATTTAAACAATTTTGATGAGAAAGGTAATGAAGACTTTATTTCTTTAAAAGATCGTAGAGCGGATTTTGTTTTAAAAAATATTTTTTTTGTGTTTTTGTAGAGTTTAATTAGAACCTTGTAATAAAATATATTTTATTTTCAAATGCAGTTTTCATGAAATGGAGATTATAAGATGGTAATTAAATTTAATTCGTAAAAATACTATTAAATATCGCACCTTTTGTGTCACTTTTGTTTCTCTTAAATTTAATATCTTGCTATGACACTGGATTCACCCAAACTCTTAACTACCAATATTTTTACATCTGCGCACCCCCTGTCAAAAAGTCACCAGCCGCCACTGCCTTTATCTCAAAATTTGATATTATCTGTTTCTGGGCATTTTCATTTAAAATTGAAATTTTTCTGAAGATTTAGAATTTTTTATAAAAATGGTTTATTTTTTTTTAAATTGGCTCGAAATTTTAATAGAAATCTAAAAACTTGAGAACAATATTTTTAAAAAATTTTGAGAAAAAGATTTCTTGAAAAAATTCAAGAATATGATAAAATTGAAATAAAATAAAAATTCTGAGAGAATTATTTTAAAAAAATGCAATTTTTTTTACCTGAATTCGACTTGTTTTCGAAATTACCACTTTTTTAAAAAAAATAATATCTGGAAATTTCGTTCTTTTTGCATTTCCGCCTTTTCAAAACTTTGAAATTTCTTAAAGTTCTCCGAAAGGTTTTTTTCTTAAGATTGGACTTTTTTTTGAAATTTAGACATCTGAAAATGCGACTTCCTCAGTTCTGCAGTTCTTAAGTGAAAATACATATTACTAAGCCAGTTGGTTTTTTTTTTGTCCATGAATTTTTCAGAATGATTGTTGCCCCTCTCCCATTGAAGAGAATCCTGCCTACGCTCATGTCCAAAATATTTTATGATTTGGATTGCATGTCTAACTATTCATGGAACTTTATTAAAAATCATGTAGGTAATTTTACTAGAAATTTATCAAGAGAAATCAAGATTCTAAAAAAATATAAGGAGTCCTATATAAAAAAATAGAATGGAGTTGCAGGCATAACAGTTACAGTTAAAATAAATGTGACAAAATATGTCCCCGGTATACATTCATTGACGTACTTTTCGTTTTTCGTAAAAGTAACAAACTAAAAACTTATTTAGGGTGGATAGTTTTCATTGAAACTCACTGTATAGTTTATCACAAAGTCTTTCATCCTCTTTGAACTTTTCGGTGAAATACCTTTATTTTTTGTTAAGCTAGTAAAAAGGTAACTCCAGTTTGTCTTCATTACATACAAAATAATTTAAAAGATATGCGCTTCCTCCTATACTCCAGCAAATTCCTACCATCAGGTTAACTAGAATAACACAAAAGCCCACAAAGGAATAATAAAACGTAACATTTCGTTTCATGTTTCTTAAATGACGAAAGCTAAACAATTTATTTATTAAAACGAAGGCCTGAAGTTCACTTGCCTTTGTTTGTCTAACAATAAATTGTTTATTTTGACATTTATTTACCATCACTTTAAATAATTTACCACAATGGAAATGTTACATTTCTCTTAATTGTTTTATTTTTGTAACACTCATCATTTTACCTGTGCCGTAAGCTGTCCGTTAATAACCAAGTTGGCTTTTTTAACTTGAGTATTTTCTAAATTATTGCTTAGCAGTCTAAAAAAAATAAGAAAAAAATCTAATGTTTTTTAACTCTGCTTAAATGACGATACTTTTCCCATTCAATTAATAAAGAGATCATAATAGAAGTAGAATCAACATCTGGGAAGTTAGTGAAAATAATATAAGCAAAAAAAATATTTTTCAAAAGGTGCAACAACTCCATATTAATTAAATGGGAAAAGCATCGTCAATTAGGCAGTGTTAAACGACTTCGGAAAAACTTTTGGCTTTTCTAAACTTGTTTTTAGACTGCAAAGAAATAATTTAAAGAATATCCAAGTTAAAAAAGCCAATTTGGGTATTGTATTCTGGGTTTCAATGTTCTAGTTCTATTCTTTATATTTTTGTAGACAATGCAACACATAATTGTGCTTCCGTGCAAACTGCTACTTAAGATATCCGTAGAAATATTGGTTTGGAAACAAAATAATTTCCGTTCTTAAAGAAGAAATACAATTTATTTGTTATTTTAAAAATTTTATATTAGCTTACCGAGCCCAGTTTGAAAGACATTTAAATTAAAATATGTTATAAACTGGACTCAGTAAACTGAAATAATTTTTTTCAAATAATTCGAGACGAGTCAATAAAGGTTTAGAAATGATCTGTTTGCACACAAGGAATAAATTTTAATCAGTACTAGTGTACCATGCACGAATTATAGAAGGAGGATAGTGCACGAACGTAGAAAACAGTGTCGGAAAAGCGTCCAGAGAATAAGTAGTACGTTCTAGTGATGATTTCCACTACCAATGAGAAACAAAGTAAATAAATATGGCTATTTAACAGCTGTTGGGAAATGTCAAAACTTGTCGATTTCTTTGTGTATTTATGCATATTCATATAAAGATACAGGATATACTTCTTCCCGGATTGGACCGTGTCAAAGAACTACTAAAAGTGTTCGACGTTTCGTCCACCATCGCAAGGAGGCTTCTTCGGGAACAAAGAAAAGAAACAATAAATTTCAAATAAATTAATCTTTTCATTTATTGTTTCTTTTCTTTGTTCCTGAAAAAGCCCCCTACGACTGGTGGGCGAAACGTCGAACACTTTTAGTAGTTCTTTGATACGGTCCAATCCCGGAAGAAGTATATCCTGTACTGACTCTGGCCGTGGAAGCCTTCGTTATCATATTCATATAAAGATCATGTACGAGAAATCTAACAATATATTAGGTGGGTTTTTTTTTGTAGTCTTCCAACAGAATAGTTGGGCTCCAATTGCAATTATGACTATCTTACGCCGTTGATTGCTCAACGCTTGCGAGCCCATACATGACCATCGACAAATGATTTTCAATGGGCGAGGGGGAGACAAGAAATAGTCGAAGCTATTTCACTTTCTAGACGCATTTTGATCAAATTTTTATACATGACCAGTACAGTACGTGCACTATCCTTATTCTATAATTCATAATTCGCACTCATATAATCTCTGCCTTTACGATTTCATTTCGTCAAAATTAATGAAAGATGAAAAATTCGAGCAGCCTTACAAACTTCTAAACTGCTGGGTGTGCTAATTAAAACTTCCCATCTGTAAAATATCGCAATGAAATTGATGTTGAAACGTCCTATTTTCTTTTCAAAGGGAACACATGATAACGTAAACAGTTTTAGTGTCATGCAAGCTACGCTTTAGGCAGATGCATAAAATAAAATCTTCACTTAAAGAACAATTATCAATGAATGAAAGAAATTTTATTAAATGCTCAACCTGGTTTCTCTCTACAGTCTAGAGCAAAAGAAGTCCGAAAAAACCCAAGAGTTTAAGGAAACAGTAAAATTTTTATATTTATTTGTTCCGTTTTTTGTTAAATATAGTTTTCGAGTAAATATTTGTTAATTATTTAAATATAAATGGAGTCAAACTTAAATGCATTTTATTTCATACTATGACCAATATGAATAAAAAGACATTTGCATTTTTTTATTATTTTTTAGGTTTTTACTTAAACAACGTGACTATAATATAGTTTATTCTAGTTATGTCAATTAACACCAGTGTAAATATTAAAATCTCAGAAATTGAAAGTCATTAGTTTTCTGATGACAAGGTTCTGAAAACCCAAAATGTCGGGTGCACAGGTGATTAAAAATCAGTTCTACAATAACAATGTTAATCTTTCTCATAAAACCATTTTTGAAAATGCTGGATTTATATGTATAGTATACCTATAAGCTAATTACTACAATTATTACCACATCAATATATTAATGTGCGTGCTGACCTATTAGAGCTATTTTTTCCTACTTCAATCACATCGTGTTTTGTAATAGTAGAATCATTACTGCACATTGAGCAAGAACCATTAATAATCACTTGTATGTTGCTCCCCTTGTGAAATAACGTAGCAAGAAATATTTAAATATTATACATCTTGCAGATGATTTTATTTAATGATTGTAACCTAATTTTACCGAGATACCCAATACTACACGAATACGACCTATTCCCTAAAAAAAGAAAATACTAATAAAAATACTATTTTCTTCAACATCTATACACTGGGATTTTTATTTTCAGAACTGCAACAATAAGGTTAAAAATGTTTAATAGAGAACTCTAGTCAATCCCAAAATACTTTTCAAGTATAAACTCAAAATTTAGTGATAATGGCAGTAATTTTAACTACGTGTTCGGATGGCTTAGTAAAGGCAGAAAATCGAAAAAAAAAATTATTCGATTTTTTAAAATGGACCCAAATTAACCCTTTGACGACCAAAAGCCCGGCGCTATTGACCACATTTAATGCTTTACGGCAACAGACGATTATCACGTTATCATCCATTCACCAGCTGCATTGATAAGCCGGACTGGCGAGGGCGAAACATCGCTAATTAATGGGCAACAAATCTCTATTAGTTATTTTGACAAATAAGTATTTGTATTTTCATACACTTAAAAGTTTTAACCTTTTTTTTTTTCGTTGATCATTCGTTCGGATGAAAAGTAAAACGTAAATTCAAAAAATAAACGAACACAAACGACTCAAACTAAAATATTAATTCTACAAAATAAATAACGATACGACGCACTAGTTTATTTAATTTTGAAGCATATTAACGTTGGTTAGCAGCTAGGTTGTTGTCTATAACAAATATGTCAACGATAGCCCACAGTCAGAATAAGTGCAGTGTACATACATTAATACTCGAGTGCCTCTTTTCCGAACTATTTTAGACCTGTCGGGCGCATGAAAAAAGTAATGATTCGTCGGTAAACTAAACATGGTTTAAAAAAATGTCCATCGTACCACAAAGGGTCACAAAAAATAAAACGTCGAGAAATCTCTCTCGAGTATTAACTACGTTTAACACTTGCGCCCACAACAGCGAATTTGATTCATTATTTGCAGCGTTGATATCAACGTTTACATCTTCTTCTGCAATTCGTTGTTACTCAATTTTCATATAAAAAAGCAAATTATCTAACTACTTCCGCTAGCATCGGTGCCGCCAGGATTATTTAATGTTTTTCGTATAGTCTTTTAGACATAACCTAGCAATAGTTTGTTTGTTTCGCCCGAGTCCCAACTGCGCAGCCGTAAATTCTTCTTCTTTCTATTTATCTGGGCCTTGGAGCTTTGAAATCAGTCAAAAGGAGTTTAAATTATAATTTTAAAATATTTTTTCAGCGTAATTGTACCTGAAAAAAAAATTTAATCACGTATTCGTATTATACTCATTTTTCTTTATCTTGCCTTAAGATTAATATCATTATGATTGAATCAGCTTGTACATATATGTACAAGAGGCCTAGAGGAAGGAGATTAAGATTTGAGAAGCAAGGACCGTTTTGCCACTATTTGGTCTCCTTATCTTGGTGCAATTAACAAATGTTTCTGCCTAAAATATAGTCAGTGGAAAACAGAATACGATCTATACTGCGATGTTGATGATGCAACCCTCTTTATTGTCTGTAATATACTAAAAGGCAGCTTTTCACATTTGAGTTGACATATCAAACTGACAAGATCTATATTCTCAACCCTCAATCTTTTAAATACTCCAGCCCTCTGTATATGCCTTAGAATGCAATGGTCAATAAGATTTATTAGTGCCGCAGCTATTATGTGACCCGCTAACATCAAATCTTAATTCGTTAAGAATCGATAGAACGCTGGCTTTTTTATAGAATATTCATTCATTGCTGAACTTCTATTTGTTAACAATTTGTTTTAATAAAATGATTTAGTATCAAGCTATGCATGTTTGTTTCTATGTCTCACGGGCTTAGAAATGAAGCAAACTGGACGAATCAGGGCTACTACCATTTTAAGGTGTTCTTAGGAACAGACTGCGAAAGGTGTTATATTCATGAAAATAGTTGCAACAAAAACAGAAGTCTAAATCCCGTGAGAGGTTCAGTGAAATGGTTATTATCAAATAGGAGATATGATTTGCTTTAAATGGATTCAAAAGAACCTGTGGCTTTTTTGGGGCTAACATCCCCGCATAACAGTGCTCCAGTCATAATCTGAGTTTTGCAAAAAATGGGCATCTATTTAGGTGTATAGTATTTTTTGGCTGGAAGAAAAACGTTCATTAAATCTCATTAAATGTTCTTTAAAACATAATAACCTTTTAATGTAGTTCCTAGAACTCTTGGTACCCAAACATTGATTAACCACTTTGGAAAGAATTATGAATACGAAAACTGTATGATTTTAAGAGTCATAATAATGAAAATTATTATGGTTCTATTATGACGTGTAATAGAATGAACAAATCGCATGACCATTAGGGTTCGAACTCCGATCTACCATGAAAGAGGCCACCGTCCTACGCATTAAGCCACCCTTGTAAACGAGACGCTTAACTCGCTTGATAACCTATCCTTATGCCAACAATATATAAGTTAAATTGTAGAAAGTGTGTATGCTATAATTGTTTAAATTGTGTTTTAATTTGATAATTACACTGGTCAATAAAATTGTATTTTTTAACGGTGTTAGTTGTTGTCTTTTGAAATTTTCATCACTCACGACATTTATTTGTTAAATGTTTGCAAAATGATGGATCTCCAGAAATATAACATAAAAAATGTACATGAGGAACTTTGTATTTTTTTGTTTTTCTAGATTATTTAGCTTTTAATTGGTCCCTCTTGATCAAGTAGTAGTAGTCAGCAACACTCTTGAGTTTAATCTGCCATGATAAAGTTTTTCCATCATTGGAATGTCCGCATGAAACTTTTATCAGTTCTTATCACTTAGAGCCCCCCCCCCCAGAGCCCCCTAATTCGTAGGAACTCAAGATATGTTTCTAAAAAATCAATCATGATCCCCATATTGCAACCCAAAGTTTAATACTCCAATAAAAGTTTTTTAACCAAATATCTATAGATGTCACTCTTATGGTACACCAAAAAATTTCCAATTGAATTCTTGAAGCATCTTCAAGCTGATTTTTTCAAAGCATTTAATTTTTCTTTAAACGAGTCTTTTATTAATTTTCTTAATTTGAGATTCTACTACTACTCACTAATTCTACGGAATTTGTTTTTGAAATATAAAAATCCATTTTTATTGGGAGCCATCCCCTTTAGAAAATATTTGGTTAGCCTAATTTGATATGAAGTAGTGGTAGAAATACCAGGGAGCTTCTTGCTCTAACGCGTCTGGACAGCCAAGCTATCATCTTCAGAGAGTATCTCTCTGTGTATGTAAATTCTTTACAATTTTCTATTTACAAATTAAAGATCTACGTGTAGAACAAACTTTTTCCTAATTGTGATTTTTTCGATCCCTGGTGTCCCATTCGCATAAAAGTACCCACATTTTAATTATAAAGAAGACTTCAAATGAAGAATTAATATGATCATGGTATTATGTCTTATTTCTGATAAAATTTTTTAAGATGTAAATAATATATGGTCCTAAATAAAAACGAACATTATTTGGGAAAACTACATTTCCAAAAATAAATTTTACCTTGTCACAAAAAAACTGGTGATGATGAAAAAAAATACGGTTTCATGATGAGGATTGGTAAGTCCAAATATAATTACCTATCAGAGTTCGTGTGACAAAATCAGTGTTGACCAGTGTAATCTCTTCCTACCTTATTTTATCGTGGCTGTTAATTATTTCCAATTTTGCATCATGTATTGTAATACATTGCCATTTAGTCATGGCAAACGTTTGAATTGCAATTCATGCAGCATGAAACGATTTTCTGGATTAGCTGCAGTCAAGGAGCGAGTCATGTTTCGCTTTAATACCGTTACTCGCATCTCGCTTGGCAGTCATCTGAACGCTGTTTTCCTGATGAGGTTAAAACCGCGTTTCAGAGAGCATGTATTTTACCTCAGACGGAATAAGCAGGGAATATAATCAACGTAGGTGTCATACCAAATTGTGCATCGGATGTTATATGCATTAGGGCAATTCGAACAATAAATTTTGCCCAAAAAAACATGAAATTGATGTATGGTGATTTAAGAGCTGTTTCGTGGTAGAATTCAATAAGGAGAATGAATTTATTGGTTGACTTGCACGCAACCTGATTTTAAGGCAATTTTATTCAAGAAATGATAACATTTTCATGGGATTAAATGCATATAAATTACAATATATAGGCGATTATGACATTCGAAGAAATTATATAGATTATAAGTGCAGGTATATGTACCTAATTAAAACTTATCGCATTTGATCAACTGTTCCAATTAAAATTGTATAATATATACAAACAGATGATTTTTAATAACTTGCTTCGTAAAATATGTGAATAATTCATTTCGAAGTAAATCTGGTTGTAGACATTATAGCTTCTTAGGTCGATAGTTCTGGTGAAAGGTATCCTTGTAGAACATTTTTGCGAGTTATGTATGAAGGTGGTTCTACACCAAAAATTAGAATAAGTCTTTTAAGGGGCGGATTATTACTATATTTTTTCAAATTTAAAGAAATTAGTTTATCTCTTTAGGAGTTGCGGTAAATAATCCAAGAAGCCGCAAATACGTTTAAAAATAACATGGAAATTTTGATTTTGACATTTAAGAAAGTGAAATTTAAAATTTATTCATTTTTTAAGTTTAATCCACTCGCAAAGGGTAATCCCATTATGCTTTCGAAGCACTGCGAGTAGGATACGAAAACAATGATAGATGGCGATGAACCGCCTTCTTAAACAAGGATAGGTTGTAGTTTTTGGGGAAAATTCCATAACTTGGAAGTTTTATAGAAAAAACAGTCTCCGAAAATAGAAATCCTCACTGTGTCAAGCTGGACCGCACAGGAATTTGCTGTCTCCGACTGTCTAGTACGCCTCAAGAATCTTGCCCTTGGGGAGATCAATCCTATTAGTTCCTGCGAGCATCTTCCATGAGAGTACTTGTAGAAAAGAGACAAGTCACCAGCCTGTGCTCTTGTGTTTCGAGAGAATCGGTCAAACTTTCATCATCAATTAGGCGAATCGCTCTTCTTCGAATTGAATCCAAGAGAGCTAAAGTGTGTTTTGGGGCTGAACTCCAAACATGAGAACAGTATTCTAGTGTTGGCCTTAACTTGAGCTTTGTATAGTGTTAATAGCTGATGAGATGTGAAGTACTTTTTAGCTCTAAAAAGAAAGCCTAACTTCTGAGAGACGGATTTGGCAATGGCGCGCACATGATCGTCCCAAGAGAAGTTAATGCTCGCATTCATTCCTAGGATAGATAGATTAGATCCCATCGGAAGGATTTTACCGTCCATTAGTATGTTTGTTGCATTATCCATTGATGTTTTTTTAGAGAAAACCGCGGCCTGAGTTTTTGAAGCGTTGAAGTCGGCCAAATTGATCTTACCCCATTCCAGAATAATATGAGATCCCGATTAATGGTCTGTACCTGCTGTTCCCTTAGTCGATCTGAAGCAGCGATAGATAATGGTTTGTCGGAGAAAAAAGATGACACAAAGTTACTATCATCTGCGTAGCTATATATAGGATTGGAGGTTGAAGCTAAGAGATCGTTTATGTGTAACACAAATAGAATAGGAGACAGAACAGACCCTTGAGGCACCCCTGCACCCACCATGGCAAATTTCACGGATGAGATGCCATCGACGACGACCTGAAAAGATCTGTCAGCGAGAAAATTGGATATCAAATGACAGAGTTCAGGAGAAAGACCATAAGATGTTAATTTGGCGAGAAGAGATCGGTGTCCAGACTCTGTCGAAAGCCTTTATGATATCCAATGCCACAATCCTAGCCTCACCATGTTTTTCCACAGTTACAGATATGAGTAACATATACCAGTAGATCGCCAGTGGAACGTTGTTGTCAAAAACCGTATTGCCTGTCGGAGATGATTCTATTATCCTCCAGATATTTGAGCATCTCGATGTTGATAAGCTTTTCCATCGCTTTAAAGATATAACGGGTAACAAACATATAGGGCAATAGTTGTTAGCCAGATTCCTTTTTCCCTTTTTAGGGACAAGCTGCACTCTAGCAGAGTTCCAGATGCTAGGGAATACACCTTTGTTGTAAGAGAGTGTAAACAATTTGCTTAGGAGAGGAGTCAACTCTGGGGCGCACTTCTTAAGAAGAATAGCAGGGAATACCATCAAGACCAGAAGCTTTCGAGGTGTCGAGCTCAAGGAAAATCTTCCTGATTGTGCGTTGTCTGAAAACAACTTCAGGCATCGAAGTGCGAACCTTAGGGAGAATAGGAGTTTCTGCAAATTTTCAGCAAACATTAAGGCTAATATGTCAGCCTTTTCCTTGGAGGTAGTAGCAATATTGCTATTTTCATCGAGTAAAGGTGGAAAATTTGAAGGTGTAAAATTCTTTCCAATCAACTTTGCAAATCCCCAAAAGGACACGGAATTGTTCGGACAGTTGATAAGCTTCTGGCGCATTTTACGATCGAATTCACCTTTTGCCTCGTCAATAACCTGTTTACAAGAATTTCGTGCATCTACAAATATGATCCGAGTCTCGACTGAGGGATTATTTCGCCAACGACGATATAGGCGATTGTAGGACACAGCCCGAGCACATTTTTTACTGAATCAAGATTTACTGGACGCGGACTTCTTTTGGGAATGGGGAATTGAGCATTCCATACCAATCAGGATAGTTTCCGTGATGGATGTAGACGGTTGGATTCGAAGTTTGTCACTGTCTCTATTTCTAATAATTATTATTGTTATTTACTGTTGCTTTGACTACCTCTCCGTACCTTTGCATATTTTAAGAATAAAAAAATCTTAGCAAAATTATTGAACGATTGAAATGCAAATAACTTGGAAACCGATAGATTTAGACCACTTAAACTAGTACCTTTTCTTTGTAGAATTGGTCATTTTTTTATGTTCTCCACTTGATTTAAGCTTATCAGAACTGATAAAAAAATATGTTTTAATTTAGGTAAATAAATAACATAAATGTCAAACTAGGGTCCTCTAGGGCCAAGGTCAAAATCAACCCAAAATTAGTTATGCTCACATCGAAAACATAAAATTTCCAAATATTAAATTTATAGCTTTAAAACTGTCTCAGTTATTGAGAAGTTTCAGAATAAAATTTAAACTTTGAACGACCTGTGTTTCTTAAACCAGCGACAATAGTATAAGGCTTGTTGAGCTTAATCGTAATATTTTGGTATCTAGTATCTAGGCGTTTAACGTTGGCCCATTCTTTCTGACTCACCCTGTATAAGTATGTTTTAATTACCTTTTATAATAGAAGGGGCAAATTTTACAATCCTTACAATTTATAGAAAGAAACTTCTTAATGGTAACTTTTGAAGCTTCTTTCGCAATTCATGAAATTTCAGAATATTCAAATAAACGTGTTATCACTGCAGCAAATGTTATCTTTTTATCTGAATACTATTCACTTCTAAAAATATATAAAAGGTATAAAGTTTCCAGTTTCCAAATTTACGAGACTCTTACCCATAATTTTATCTACTCATATCTCAACTTACACTTACAGATAAGTTCTGTATGGAAAATTTAAAATTGTTGGAAGTTATACCCCTTTTAATAACGTGTTTAGTAAAAAGATATTTGTAACATGTATTTTTATTGATGTAATAAAATAAATTAGCCAATTTTCATTTTTATTGACTATTGTTTTCAACAAAAAAATTAATCTGCTGTTTTAGAGGGTCCTAACTTCAAATGGAAGGGGGATTGGAAAAAAATTCGGGGAAAAGATCTGTGCTAATTTTCTATATAGAACTATCTCGTGAATTTTTTCTCAGTTATTTATTTACACCCTGCATGTTGTCCGTTGCTTGATATACAAATTTATAATACATATAATAAAGTTTTCAGATTGCTTTAAGCATTGGTTGGTAACCACTAAATCGCATCTGGTTCTTATTGTATTTTTTCCCCTAAAAATAATAAGACTTATTATAGGGTAATTCATCATCATTACCATTTGCCGTGATGGTTCGAGACAAAAGCCGTAGAAAATCGCCGGGGCGAGTCGTTCCTAATGATTCTGGGCGACATTACCACTGAGCACTTAATGAGGTTAAAGGTGAAACGGAGCATCCTAGTATGCTAATTTAATCCAGGCTAATTTCTAATTAAAACAGGCTCGGTGCGCTCATTCGATTTAAATGGGACAGTTTTATCACACAAAACCTAGATAACCATCCGCATTTATGCACATCGTGATTTTAACTTATTATTACTACAGCGCCCGCATAGTATGACCAACATCGGAGGAGACCGCTAAAATTATATGACATTTGTAGACATCTTCATCAACTTGAAGGTTGTCAAGTAAAGGGGGAACGTTAACGACAACATTTAACATCCCTTTCAAGATAGTGACGACCAATTACTCGGAAATTTGATCATAAAATCTGTGAAGTACAATGGGAGTAATATCTGATTATTTTCAGTCATGTGGGTTTCAATCGCAAACGTATTCATCCATTCTTCCAAGTATTAAACATTACAAGAAATGTTTTAACAGGCGATATCTCAGTTAGTTGAAAAGATAGAAAGGGAAATTAAACAAATTTCTATTATAATAATGCATCTTCAAAATGGTGGCGGTTGCATCCACCCTGAAGAAACCACCCCCACGTCTTGTTCTCCAAGTTGAACCCACCACTTTTTTTCTCTAAAAATAAATCCTCAGTTTTTTCTTAATGCAGGCATATTTATTATTTGATGATTTTATAACCTGGTGACTCGGTGTCGAACAAAAACTGAAGAAGGAAGAAATTTTAATCTTCAATACAGATCTTGATGATTAATAACAGTCATTGTCGATTAACTATAAATTTCTTCACCAACTCATGCTTTTGTAAATAAAACCATTGGTTTTTTCTACGACCTTATTTTATACACAGAAACCACTACTACTATAGCAACTAACATTCTTTGTTTTTTAGCGGTTCCAGCTTCAGTTATGAGATACTACTGCATTCAGAATGAACTGAAGATTCATTTTTAGCAAACACATTTGGGGGTGCAATTTGAAAAAAGGGGGGAGCATGGTTTCTTCAGGATGGTGTAGCGACCACCAAAGTTTTGAGGACGGCTTATAATAGATTAATTGATGCTATTTAAACATTTTTTAAATTTATGTTTTTACCTTATAAATTAACCGACATATCGCCTAGTAAAAACATCGCGGTACACGCTGTATATTGGGGCTTCCATGTAACTACATTTCTCTATTAAGACATGCATTGCCTCAATTCCTTAAATGTTTACTCAAATCTTTTGTCTTAACATCTCATAAACATGGAAAAGATTCATAAAACTCGATAAACCCTTTCTAACATTTTTTGTTATTACTCAAAGACGTATCGCGATGTCAAAACATGAATTTTAAGAAGTAGAAATTGTTTTTAAAAGTGTGGTTAAAGTGCATAAACAGTTTGTCAATTTCGTGCGGGGAATCATACACCTAAGCAACATGTTCAACTTACGTCACGGTTTTTCGGTCTTGCCTTGCGAGCCTGCAACTTAACAACATATTGACGAATCAACACACGCACTAGGAAACTTATTGATGGCAACTTTGTTGCCCAACAGGTTGCTCAACTCTCAATTTGCTTCTCAACAAAAATGGCCGAGTTCGTACATCAGAAAGCATTTGGCGCAATTTAAGTTTAGAAAACGCAAACTGAGAGTGCAGAATTATCAAAGCATGAAAAGGCAATTGCAATTGGCGACTCAAATTAAAAGTTCGCGCTAACTATCAGTTGATCGCAAGTAGGTCGGTTAATATCTGTAATTCATGTATTGTACGTAAAGACATCATAAAAACATTATGTTTTTGGCTAAAGACTAGACATTTTGGCAGAATATTTGTTACTATATTAGTCAATATTTATACATTTTATAAGTCATTACGATATTAAGAGATAACAATACTTTCAGGCAATTAAAACAAGCAAACAGTTTATGGAAGAAGCGTTCGTAAGGGAAGTGTTTGTTATTTTGATGGATGTCACTAATATACATTGAATTAGGTACATTACAATTATCAACTGCTAATTCTTTGATTGCAATTGTAATTATGGATTTTGGATAATTTTAGTTTATCTGTATGAAATAATTGTTGGGGATAAAAGTAACATTCACATCTTCAACCCTCATGACTATTAGTTCAGTCTTTGCTAAGCATTTGTGGTGAACATATAGATTTAGTTAAGGTTGCAGATATTGCAAGTAGTGAATAGACAGACAATGTATATAAAATTGTGTGAAGTTCTAAACTATTTGGAAGCGACTGTAGAATCAAGGAATTTTGTAGAAGGTAGGATAAATATATAGTACATATTTTGTCTTATTAATCGAAAAATATTTTTAGGAGAAAGACTTTTGAATGCAGGTCATGTTATTATGTGTGGAAGAGAGGAAAATGCAGAAAATTTTAAACAAATATTTAGTTTATGTTTGCAAACATCTAAACTTTCTGGTTATCCCCATGAAATTGCAGGAAAGTTTCTTGAATCGAAAGACACATTGAGTGTTTTTTCAATGAACTGCAGTTGTAAAGCAGGGTTAAGTGGAAAATGTAAACATATCGCAGCAGTCTTATTATTTTGTAATAGGTAATACTTTTGCAGTTGAAGTTATCATTCTAATCCAATTTTCTAAAATACTACAATTTTGTTAACATACAACATTGCTGTTTTCTTATTTTTTAGAAATGATATTGACACATTAGAAGATGTTTCAAAAACTGATAAAACATGTCTTTGGATGAAGAAAAAACATGAAACAATTGACATGTATAAGGCAAAACCTTTGCTGGAATATTCATGTTTTGCCCAAACTGCCAACCCTTCTGTGGTGGAAAACTTATCCAAAGAACAAAAGGAAGAGTTTTATGAATTAATGGTGAAATGTATTCCAGATTCAGCTTTGGCTCATTTTAGGCAAGTATTTTATTAAATAATGAATAGTGTTAGCTGATGCTTTGTGGAATTGTTCAATTCAAAGAAGGTTTCACCCCTTTACCACATCGGCAATGAATTGTTCAATATTTGATAATTTGTGAACTATATTTAATAAGAATTATAAGAATAAATATGAATATGTTTAAATATAATGATATAAAATGAAACTGGTAAGCGAAAACAAAGATTCTATTCCAACACCCTGAAATTTTATTGTAATACCTCTTATTAGATAAAGTTTGTGAATTATGAAGTATTTCATATATTTTTTTTATTTCAAAATACTTTTTTTTTCAGTGGCAGCAAGACAAAGAAATTGAACATTCAACAACAATCAAATAATAACACAAAAGATGAACACTAAGCTTTAACCAAAGACAAGATCCCTTTAACTGTTCCAACGAAACTAATGCCGCATCAAAATGTAAACACACCTGTCACCTACACACATGTGACCTGCACAGCATGTAGTTATAATTATTACCACCAGAGGAGGTGATCCTTAGCTGGAAATGACTAATAGACTTTGACAATAGCGATGATAAATATGAAAAGAAATAGAAGAGTATGGGTAAAGGAATGGTTAACCTGTTGAAAACCAAAGGACCAAAATATTTTAGTGTTTTCCTCATCTTAACTATTACTATTAGTTTGAAGTATAGTTGACGTGTCACTTCGAACACTTCACATTCGGAAGCAAGTCATAATACTATCAAGGACAGCTCATAAACGTCAAATGGGCTTTAACTTTAATACTTTCATAACTTTATTAACGATTAAAAAAGCAACAGATATTCAAAAATTTCACAGTGTTTCGATAAATATTTGCTAACACCGGACCAGGTTTCTCATTACTGGATCATGGGTTATATCAGAAATTAGTTTAGCCGCTGTTATGCTAATAAGCTCCACGGATCCCAGATTCCTACCAATATTCTAATTTCGAGTTCTCGTCCAAAGCTTCAATTAGAGGTGTGTTCAGAAGATCAAGCTGCTCGATCATAAGTGTAAATTGACTAGATTGTAAATATTTGTGAATTTCTATGACTTCCAAGAAATTACGTTTTTTGGTGCTATTACAAATATGTAATACTTCTACTGTATTTGCGCATGTAAGTTTATGTTGTATTATTAATAGATTCTTTGCAAAATTTGATTTTTCTGAATGTTTGTTTCTAAAGGCAGCAAGATGTTCGCTGTACATAATGTGTGAATGTGATGTTTGATCCTATGTAGCATTACAGCTCAGAGCAATTTAATTTATAAAGTGCCTGATTTACCAAGTCGTGGAGTTTTTTCTTTTGTGTTAAAAATAATGTTACTTGACGAATTATATAATTTAAAGCTAGGCGTCGCTTAGGATGAATGAGAAATTATATTACTTATCTTTTTCGAAATGTTTCCAAAATATGTAATAGCAAAATAGTCTCATTTTGTGTTTGGTTTTTTGGGAAAAATAAAGTTAATAGCTAATTTGTGTTTTTTTTTCCAGATATTAATCTATTAATTGTATTTTCAGAATATCCATTGCTATACTATAGGTTATTTCTTTAATTATCTTAATTTCTCGATTAAAATTTTCTTCTCTCTATTTATCATCGATTTCTATGCTGCCAATTTGTGTGAAATTGGATGTATTGAATTATTTGGAATTGTAACGTCTGTATACGTAGGTTTTCTATAAATTGAAAATTCTAATTCATCTGATTGTGAGTTAAATCCAGAAAATTTATTTTATTTTCATTTTCAATTTCTGCAGTAAATTTAATATTTAAATGTAGGCTATTAATGTATTCTTAAAATTTATCTAATTGTCTAGAAGAGCCCAGAAAACCAGCTAGTATATATCATCTACATATCTATACTGAAAATAGGATATTTCTCGACTCATTTGTTTTCTAAATTATCCATAAATATATTTGATAAGATGGATGAAATTGGAGTACAAATTGGAAGACTTTCATTTTTCAAATAATTCTTTCCTTGAAATGTAAAATAATTTTGGTTCACGCACACCTGAAACAACTCAATCGTTAATAAATTTAATAGTTATGAATATTAAAGAATTCCACGAAGTCATGGTTGGAAATGTCATTTATTTATAACTTTCGTTAGTTCTCTTCTTATTGACTCTGAAGTTCTTGTTTTTTTTTTATTGAAAAGTTCTTCATTTAAGCTAGAAAAACACTTTTGCAGTTTTTCTTTCAAGACGTACTCATTTTTTAAATGTTTATTTGAATGTATATAAAGTCTCCTAAATACGGAAAATATTCATAATATCTCTTGAAATTTTTTTGTTTCCACTGAAAGAGATATACGAGCTCAAAACATATACCACAAGAAGTGACTTAAACTGAATAAGGAGTTCGTCAATTTGTGCTTGGAACCACACACCTCACATCCTCGCGGCTTTTCGGTCTTGCCCTAGAAGCCTGCAACTTAGCAACATGTCGACCAATCAACACACACATTAGGAAACTTGTTGACTAGCGAATGACCTGTTTAATATTAGCTTTCAAGGTACTAAAATACGAAGACTATTATCTACCTCGCTCCATAAAATAAAAGAATAAAACGAACCGTCTCTTTTCACCCGTCGTCGCCGCGAACCGTCTACCACCCATCCAATGGAGAAGATGCCTTCTAAAACGTCAGACCTCACATAACATCGCCAGGAAATGTTCTCATTGGTGAATGTAATTCTCAAATCCATGCTTAATATTATTGCGGGCTTATCGGTTCGAATGATTAGACTTGTGAATAATACCCACTTTATTTCTAAACTTAACTCGGAAGACCACAACTGGATAATTAACTCACTTATTGATTCCAACTACTAACCCACTAATTAACTACACTGACTGACTGACTCGAGGGAAAGGCGACCGCCTTCTATACTTTTCGCTTCCGGGTTCTAGAAAAATACAGCAGATAAGGCTTAACGTTTGCCGAAATTTCTGGAACGCTTATCTTTGTTGTATCTTTGTTTCATTACCGCCGCCGCTTTCCCCTATCAGATCTTTCTAGAAAATTTTCTTAGATTCTAAATTGTACAATTACATTTCGTTACAATATATTACAAGTTAATAAAAAATCGTCCTAACTTCAAGATTTCTTGGTTTTGGTTAAATTTTTGTAGCTAACTGGAAAAGAGCTACACACAGTGTAAGATTTTAGACAATTTTAAATTTTTCACAATTGTGCTAAAACATACACATTTTTGTCATGACCAAGTAATTTATCTCACAAAATAGGCACACATTTGTAAAATCCCCGATCCCCTATCTCTAAAGGAAATAGCAGTAATAGGACAAAACCATCGAAAATGGGAAGCACTATACATAACTTCATTAATTGGAATACAAAACTTGTCCCCTGAAACCAAGACAGATTAAAAAACACAACAAAGGTTGCTCTAACGCGTTTCGACAGCCAAGTTATCATCTTCAGAGAGATACAGTAACGGAAATATTTCAGTAACTGTTTTAGTCACAAACGCATATGACTAAAAAACTATTTTTTAACTGTTCAAAGTATCACGTATTATTGTCTGTCATTGCAATCATTTTTATTGTTTTTTAAATACATTTTGGTTATTGCCAATTTTCCAAACAATTTCGATTTCATCCAGTAATGGGAAAAAATATTAAAACGTCAAAGAGTATCTACCCAAATTCTTAATAATTTTGTAAATCATAGTTTAAATAAATAAAAAAGTGTAGGTAAACATATTTCAAAAGCGTACTATCACAAATCAAAGTATATGGTAAACATCTTTAGGCTTCTGCGGGTCACTCCATATTAATGAAATTAAAATTCCGAATAAATAAGTAGTTTTTGATCAATCAAACTAAAATTTATTTTTGAATCTAAATACTACTTTATTTTTCGACCATATGTCTATAAGTATACATAACTGAATGCCTTATTTCCTCGAATTTTTGACGCGTAAGGAAACGTCTCCATTTTCCTTCTAAGCGAAACATAAGCATGAATCACTGAAAAACAAACTAAAGTACTCTGCGTTTTTCTTTGAGTGTTTTAGCTCAGTTCAGTGAGCAAGTGTATAGCGGCAGAAGTTTAAAACACACTGGTGCAACAACTTATCCTTCCTCTCCTTGTCTAGCAGTACAACATTATAATGTATATTATGGCACACTGAAACTTCCATCTTCATTGCACATATGCTGGGGGCGATGAATTTAATTGGATTGCCGGATTTCTCAAAGCGCAACCCTCGACTTGTAGATGCTACATTGAATTCCGGCATTTGCACAAAGAAAAATACACGTGCTGCTTCAAGTAATAAAATAGGCGGGGTTGTTTTGAGTTTAGTATTCATTAAGAATTTAATGCTTTTATTACAAAAGTAATTAAAATAGATTAACTGCATTCTTTTCTTTGGGTTGTATCCTACAATGTAATCATTTTTAATTGGTTAGACTAAAGAATTTCAACAAATTCAAGTGATTCTTTGCAATTTCGGATGCGAAAATTAATAACAGACATTCTATCAATAAGTGGAGAAGGTATTTATTCTTGGTTATAAAGTTAATATGTTAATCTAATAAAAGTTTTATAACAGCTTGCTTTAGAGGCGACTGTACTTTTCATATATTTCCCCTAAATTTTGATACTTGCAGAGCAAATCCTTACTTCAAAGTGTAAAGGATACTGCCATTAACCTTTATGCGTACACAATTTTCGTATAATGATATAAATTTTGAGCTTTGCCACTAATTGTCAAAATCAATAGATGCCTACATACATCAACTGATGTTAAGATCAGAATTTTTGAACTGTTACGTGCAAAATGTACTCCATTTATAATTGTAAGTATTTTCATTTAATATTTTATATATGAAGTAATTGCGTTGATATTTTTAAGTGAGAATTCGTTTTGTCAAATGATTTAAATACTTTATAATATTTACGTAATTATTTTTCTCGTTAGCTTAAATTGACAAATATTATAGAAAAAAGCTTTCGAATTTATCTACTTTGTTGTGCTTCCAATTTTGATATTATTTAAGTTCTGGATAATTGTTAGTTCTGATATGACTTTTCTTTTTCGAGAATTCTCGACAACACTGTTACCGACCCTACAGTTTTAGCTGCAGATCTACAGCTTTTTATAAATGTTTTAAAATGAAAACTTTAGATCGGCAGTTTTTCTATTATCCCTGTCTTGGTCAATCTTCGTTTCAATTTGTTCATTCATTTTGTGATAGGGAGCTTTTTTTAATCATAGATCAGACGAAAAGAAAAAAGTTGCGCCAATTTGTTTTATAATGGTGCAGTGAAAAGCTGTTTTGGTATCACTTTTATTTTATCAAGAAAATATCAATTATATTTAAATTAAATAAACAAAAACCGTTAATTTCCGATGAGATTTAAATTGATTCTGGTTGTAGTTACAATCAATGTGTTTTACAATTAGACAGACTATTTGCGTTAGCTACATAAAGAGGCGCGATTCAAAAACTACAAAGAATTCTTTAATAATTGACAAACTATACGAAATAGAAATATTTAAATACATTTTTAACTTTTTTCCTGGGCTCTTTTTCTATTTCATTTCACTTCCCTTTTTTTTTCTTGAAATTTTGGATTGTAGCTAAAATGTAAAAATTTCAGTTTTTTTTCTTTCTAAAGATGTCCGATATTAACTAAATAAGTTTTCAACAGTAGAAATTTGGGGGTCAAAAATTTTTTTTCCTTGAAATTTCATGTTTACTAGCTTCGAGAAATAATTTGAAATATAGAAGTACTTCAGAAATGTTGAGGTTTTCCCTGAAATGTCGAATGTTTTTCAAGTTTAAATTCAACATTTCGACATTTTTTCCTGAACACTGAAAAAAAAACCTAAAAATTTCGAGTTTCTAGGATGAAAATAAAATTCCGAGAATTATTAGAAATGTTGTTATTTTTTTAATTTTGAGTTTTTTTTTTAAGATCAGATAATAATTTGATAAGCTAAGTCTTTCTTAAAAAGGTCTCTACAGTAAGTCCTAAAGGAGCTCGAAAAAGACAATGTTAGATATCAAGATTTATTTAAAATAGGGATTTTTATAAGTTAAATACGAAACGAATATGTAGGAAATCGGTTTATTCAAATTCTCTTTTAAAGATATATTCCGTTAAGCTCGTCCCTTTTTCCGTTTTTACGATACATGCTTAGTTGGTAAAGTTATTACCGCTTTCAAGTTGAACTTTTCTTGTTTGTTTTGTGGTTTATTTTCGTCAAGATATGCCACGACTGCTGTGGCAGTTCTTGGGATTATTAGGCCACAGTGAAAGATTGACACCGACAAGGGAACACTTTGGGCTTTTTAAGACTGCGCCATACCCAATATTTATGCTGTATCTGTTGTGTCGGTTTTATGTTTACAGTATTTGTCTTCTGTCTTCTTTAAATTTAATCCCATTTTAAATTCAAAAGCTATCTCTTTTGTGAATATTACCGAAAAATGTTCTTTCATTGTATCTTATTTCAGCTGATTATTTTTCGTGAATGGTTTATAACGATTGAATCCAACTTATGAATCGTGAATTAATCATCAATCTTTTGGATTTTAGCTTCAGAAATTAGTAATATTAGCTAATATGTCTTGTATTTTAATAAATATATGTCTGTCCATTCTGGCAGATACATGAAGTCGTTAAAGAAAGCAGCAATCCGTTTTTATAAGGTGATAAAGCAGTAAAGGTTTACATTTCACAAATAATACTTATTATCTATAAAGGCGCGGCACATTTGGGATAAAAATCTGATGCTTTCAAGCGAGGGTTCCTGAGGGAGAAATATATAATGTGGTCCTCAATCGACCTTACCCCCAATGCCGTATTAACACTGCCGCTGTACCTGTAACAGCTCTCAGCCTCAGGCTTTACATGTTTAATTCCTGCAACTGCAAGAGGTTTTTATAACGTTCCTAACAAGAGGGTGAAATTCAACCACGCATGGAAGATTCTGAATACTATTTTGCAAGCGGATCAATAAAAAATATTCCCAATTTTCAGTCAAATAAACCTTTACATCTTAATCTTTATGTCTACTTAAATAATGATTTATATTGATCGAGTTTTTTTAGTAATTTTTGGCTTCAATTTAGAAGAAATAGAATAAAAAACAAAGTAGAGCATTCGTTAGGTTTCATTATTTTTATCTAATAAATGATCATTTAAAACTATTAATACATTATAGTATACAAAACCAACACCCTTAATTCTACAAAACTATTCCATATTTACTAAATCACATCCGAGGTATCTACGACGGTTAATCCATTACATGCCTATTATAAGAATGTTAGAATAACTTTAACATTTAATGAACCGCAATAAAAATGACCAGGGCCGGCCCTTGGGTTGTCGGCGCCCTGATGCGAACTTCTATTATAGCGCCCCTTTATCAACATTTTTAAAGTATTAGTGTTTGTTTTCGGGTAATAAAAATTTGTATAGAGAACCAAGCCTGTAAAATATAATTTGGTTAATTAACATAAAAATACACAAGTTATAATTATATCTAGTGTACTACACACTATAAACATGTTTACTGTCATAATAAATAAATTGTTAACAACACAAACAGCCATAAGGTATTATGATACGTTTTCTCAAAACATTACTAGGAGAAGTTACTGAAACTTTGCAGAACTATTCTTAAGTATAATTAAAAAATTCAGCCAAAAGCGAGTCGGGCTCGCAGAATTAGGGTTCCTTACCAATTACTACAGTGAACAGTCAATAGATCAAAGTAAATCATTTTTTGCTTATGTATGAATTTGAAATGTTATCCACATTTTCTTCTGTTATAATTGAAAATTTAAAAAAAATGTATTTTTTGAGATATACATGCTTGTTTCTACAATGAATCCAAATATCTATGGAACTGATAACTTTCTTGATAATGCCTGAAATAAAAAGCATTCATTCGCGATTCGCAATAAGTCAATGACTAACACAGTTTAAAAGATCGCGTCAGATAGCGCTAAAAAATTTAATTCCAATCGCAATTACTACGTTGCGTGCAATTTAATAAACTAGTGCTAACTCTCTAAGTATTCATCTAAATGAAATCATGTAAGAAACAAATTTGACCTGCGTTCTATTCTTCGTCTAAATCTAGTTTTTTATTTGAAAAAAATTATTAGTATATGGATATAAGTCTTGGAATGCGAACACCTATTTTTTCATAAAATATTTTTTTTTCAGCAACTATTACTATATCGAAAAAACCTGCACTTTTTGGATAATCTATGGCCCAATATCTACTGACCCTATTAAATTCGAAACTTTATCTTTAGACACCCAGGTGAACAGGAGAAAAGGTCATTTCTGACACATTTTGAATTGTATCTTTAAGACTATTCGACTGAAAATTATAAAAAAAATATTTTAGGATCCTTAAGAGGTACCTCTTTCAATTGATATTTTACACGATATCTTAACTAAAACTTGATATTTTTGGAGACCAAATTAACATCCCCATTTTATTATAAAATATTTTCTGTCTTTAATCGTTGGCTTGCAATGTTTGCGTGAATCATTGAGAACTAACGCTGTGCAGAAATTGAAATTTCTACGTTACATAATTTTCGAGAAAAACGGATGGACGGGCACCAGAGGGAGATTATAAAGATTCCGTTTTTTTCCTTTTAAGATACGGAACCCTAAAATTGTACGGATTGCTAAGTTAACCCAAGGCACAAGTAATATGTGTTGGGGAAAACTAAAATGAAACACTTTTTAAAGTTATTTATGAGCTGTAGTAAAATATAAGTGGCCATATGAGAGAATTGGGTGGTTGCAAAGTGGATAGTTTTAGCAATACTCAAAGACACAATGAAAAGCTAGCAGAATTAGTACCTACTCGGCTCGGAACTAAGACAAAAGGGCGATGTGATGTATTGTGCTTTTTTATGAATTTCACAGAATTATTGAATTTTTATAACTTTAAGGATACCTTTGTCTCGTTGACCAGTATCACCCTCGCCTGGAGTTACGAGAAGATGCCATAAAAGTAAGCGGTAGAAAGTTTAACAAAGCATCAACTAAATTATATATTTCTACATTTTATTCATATTTTGTCGATATCACAATTTTGCAATTTGGAATATTTATTACTTCTAATTTATGTTTGTATTTGCAAAATTGGTCATGATAAATTGTGCTTATTTTATTGTAAAATATAAATTTCTAAAGCGCCCCCTTATAGGGGCGCCCCGATGCCGTGCATCACTTGCATCATGCCTTGGACCAGCCCTGGAAATGACAACATATAATACATAAATCCTAAGACAGGCGAACGCTGATGTACCCATGTATGGAGCTTAGTTTGAAAACATACTTTGGGTCTTATGGACTCCATTCCGAAAAGAGCGATTCTTCTAATTGATGATAAAACTTCCACCAAGTCTCTCCAAACACTGTTGGGGGTGGTTGACAACTTGTCTTTTTTTATGGTACTATTTTCAAGCAAGGTGTTTACAGGAACTGATGGCTCATGGCTCTGATTTCTCTCACTGGCTCCTCCAAATTCTGCAATTCGTTGCAGAGTAGGATTTTCGCCAAGGATTTTTACTTGAATGGATTTAAAGCCCCCTATTTCATTTCCACCTCCAATTCACAGGGCCCCCAGGACATAATAAGTTTCTCCTATGTGGGAAGATTGTACTTCAAAAACATTGAATGGCTACTAAAAGACACGAGTATAAGAATTACAAGAACTACGACGCGAGTCATGGAAGAGTATCGTAAATAATACGACTGTTTTATTAGTCAGAGTTACTTAAGTTATTTTTGCCATTAGTTTTAATGATGAAAAAGTTCTTTGGATGCTGTTAATATCATAGCAGTGTTTAAAATTGCTTTTACATGTATCTTAATGTAAAATCTATATCTTAATAAAATCACTAATTGACAGTTTTAATATGTATCTATTATAATTAAGGCTCGTACATATAGTAATTGTCTAATAACTGAGTCAATTGAAATGTGGCAAAATAATTAACCAATAAGTAATATCAAGGAGTCAATTTTTGATAATTACATATCTTATCACTCAATAAGTCTTGAGGCTGATACACAAAGAATTCGTTTAGTAAAGTTACAGCGGTTTTAATGACGCTACGTTGGGTTCTTTTTTGTTTTTTCAAAACAACGTAAAAAGGGAATATATTGTGTTGATTAAACTCTGTTTTTTAATGGGCAAAAATATCGCTCAAGCAAAGCGATAGTTTGATGCATGTTAAGGGGACTCAACTTCATCGACCGTCAAATGTTGATTTTCCAAATTTAATGCGGCTGTAAAAACATCGATGATGATCGACGCTATGGTCGTCCGAAATCGGCTGTTTTTGCGAAAAACATAAAAAAAGCGGGAAAATTCGTTAAAAAAGAACGTAAATAAAATTACATGACATAGCTGATACGTTAAAGATATCTGCATCTACATAAATTATTTTACATAACATTTCTCCTTGAAAAAGCTATGTTTGTGTGCCTAATCCGCCTCTCAGAAGCTAGGCTTTCTTTTTAGAGCTAAAAAGTACTTCACATCTCATCAGCTGTTAACACTGTACAAAGCTCAAGTTAGGCCAACACTAGAAAACTGTTCTCATGTTTGGTGTTCAGCCCCAAAACACACTTTAGCTCTCTTGGATTCAATTCAAAGAAGAGCGATTCGCCTAATTGATGACGAGAGTCTGACCGATTCTCTCGAAACACTAGAGCACAGGCGTATAGACGGTGACTTGTCTTTTTTCTACAAGTACCCTCATGGAAGATGCTCGCAGGAACTAATAAGATTGATTCCTCCAAGGGCAAGATTCTTGAGGCGTACTAGAAAGTCGGAGACAGCAAATTCCTGTGCGGTCCAGCTTGACATAGTGAGGACTTCTGTCAGAGAGGACTCTTTATTCTATAGAACTTCCAAGTTATGAAACTTGTTACCGAAAATAATTTTCCCCAAAAATTACAACCTATCCTTGTTTAAGAAGGCAGTTCATCGCCATCTATCCTTGCTTCCGCATTCTACTCACAGTGCTTTGAAAGCATAATGGGGTTACCCTTTGCAAGTGGATTAAACTTAAAAAAATAAATAAAGTGAATGCCACGTATAGCCACAGTGAACAGAAACATCAACCCGTCAATCATTCAGACCACTGTTTGAAGCCATTTTACAGTAATAAACAGGATTTTAGTCATAGGTATGTGGCAATGGATGAAATATGGAACTCTGGAATCACATCCTCAGTTAGCAGAGTAAACAACAAGCAACCAAAAACATAAATGTGGGTCGGGTAAGCTTTAAGTCCCCCTATGTTGGGATGCCAACGACATTTTATTCGTCGACTATCCTAAAAGGGAAAATCTTCAACAGGAAGTTTTTGAAGGTGCTTTTGAAGGTAAAAAGTGCGAAAAAAAGCTCAGATTAAAGGAAAAAAGTGTTTTTCACCAGGATAATGCTTGGGACCTACAAACATTGGCTACGATGGCAAAATTACACAAGTTGAAGCTCGAATTGCTTTTCGAGCCACCATACCCTCCGATTCTGGCTGCCCGAGACTGTTACCTGTTCGGGGACCTTAAAAAAGAGATCTGCATCAAATGCTGAACTTATAACTGCAAAAACGCCTAATTTGAGTCTAAAAATAAATCAGTCTACAAAAAAGTCATCGAAATGTTAGAGAGTCATTGGAATGATTGTATGACTCTTGAAGTAAACTATGTTGACAAATAACGTACAATTTTGCAAAAAAATGTTTCTTTATTACTTAGCCTCGGAACTTATTGAGACAGTGGGATAGTTTGAGCGTGGTGGTTTGGATGGATGGCTTGAATGCTCACCGTTGGAAACAATTTTTCGGAGTAAGCATATTCTCTTTTTTTCAGTTTCAAGAAATCTTTTTACCTATTTCGTCAAAATAAGTTTAGCGGTGAAACTACAACATAAACATTTGTATGTATGCATATTGGCGTTGATTATATTCAGTTAAAGATATTACTTACGGTGCGTTTAGATTAAAGACTTATTTCATGATAGAAATCTCAAGCATCTGAGACTAAATTTTCTTGCTCGTTTACACTATGATACAAATATAGCTGAATAAAATTGTTGACACTTCTAGCTGAGATAAAGTCTCGATGTAAAATGTCTTTGCTACTTTAAATAACAAAATTTGTCTAATTAAATTTGCAAATTACTTAAATGGAATAGTATCTCAATATTATAAGTCATATGCAATAGTTAATCGCATGAAATATCTCGAGAGAATGTAGACGACTACAACTTCTGAGATATACAGTGACTCACAGCTTAAATGATGCAGTGAGCATACAACAGATAAAACTACTGGCACAAACATATAGAAATAATTAAATACAAAGAGTTACTAATAGTTATAAACCTTTGCAAATATAGTTCAAACTTTAATGTATGTCAAGCTCTAAAAGTAATGTACCTGATAAAATAATGCAAACAAACGGATGCGCCTATAAAATAGAGCTCACAGCTAAAATGATGCAGTCATTATACTAACCATAAAATACCACAAATTTGTACTTTATAAGTAGTCTAAAGGTCTCTCTTTGTTATCAATAATTGCCTGTAATCTTTTGGGCATTGTCTCTACTAAGATTTGGGTGTATTGAGAAGAAATTGCCTTTCGTTCTTCAATGATCATTTTTATCGTTTGGTTTTCTTTTAAATTGACCATACATTTTCTATTATATTAACATTAAATGATAGTGGTGGTGTATTAAGACACGCCAGACAATTTCGAAATAACCATTCTCGTACAGTACACTCTGAAAGTTTTGGGTAGTAGTAAAAAAAATGAAAATTCTGTTGAATGTTTAATTTTTCAGCACTATATTATACGAACTGTTTTAAAATATTGAAACAGTAATACTAACCCATTCTACCGTTACTTAAGTGTATTTTGCCAACCCTGACAAAAGACATACAACTCGTTTCATCAGCCAATACTACTCACTACATGCAGATCATTCATTTATTAAGATACTTCTTAGTGAATTCCATTCTTAGCTTTCTTTTGAGGGGTATATTCCGAGATGTTCTCCCGTGTAAATTAACTCCCCTTAAAGCAGGTCGTATTTTTTTGTGCAACATTGTTTTTTGATGTTTTATGAACTTCTATTGTTACCTTTGAGGCACTTAATTTGGGGTTTTTGGTGCTTGTTCTTACATTTGCTCCTTGTGAGTAAAAATTTTGTTATAAGCTTTTGTTAGTTTATTTAAAGTCCTATTTTGTTTTAGTATAATGTTAAACTGTTCCTTGACCTTTTTGACCATTTTAGCAATTTTCTATAGTGGTAACCATTATTAAAATGGTTAATCATCATTTATGACTTCTCAATTCTAGTATGACGGTCCGCACAGCTATATTTGTGTCTGTTAGCATAAATAATATGGCACAAAATTAAGATTTGCTAATAATTAACTAATTTGGAAAAATCTTCCGTAATTCTGATGATATGCTGAATTTACCGGTTTCCACAAATTTTTATTTATATTTTGGTTATTGTCAGCGTTGAATTCATATTATTCTAGGGGTAAATTATATATTATTACCCCTATTTACTGCAACCAACATTTCCCCTAGTTTTCATTTGCTTATTTTTATATACTCTTTTATAATAAATTATGATAACTGCATCATTTAAGCCGTGAGTCACTGTATGTCAGACACTGACTGAAATTTGTGTCGACATTTTATGTCGAATAATTTGACTAATATATCATGTGTAAACCATCCTGAGAGAAGATATCTGGGACTAATCACACAGCCAAGGGTGCGTTTAGATTAGGCACTGAGATAACCTGAGATTTCTATCATACAATAAGTCTCTAATCTAAACGCACCCTTAGCTGTGTGATTAGTCTCAGATAGCTTCTGTCAGGATGGTTTACACATGATATATTTTTATGTCAGAGAAAAATATACGGAATAAAGTGTCTAATCTAAACGCGCCCTACGAATTGCGATCCTACCCTAAGGTGTGTAGGTTTGGATATCTATAGAGCTGCACATATAATTAAAAGACAATTTGAATTATACCTGTTATTATACATTAACTCAGCTTTGTAGAATTAGAGATCTATTGTTTTTATATTATTTATAAGGAATAGGAATGAACAGCTTTAGAATTGATGAATTTAAGCTATGCGATTCATTGATCAGAAACTTGGAGAAATAGTGAATGGCAAAGTAATCCTTTTTCATCACGCCAGATCGCAAACATTATTGGAGCCTCGCCAGAAACTGCTGTAATTAAAATATTTGTTAGTGCAACTGATTTGCTCTTAGACTTTGCACTGAAGCATTAACATGTTTTATTTCCTTTAAAATTCTTAAAAGAGAAAACATCTTTGATTTCGATATTAATGTCCAATAACAACTGACATGGTTTTTTGAAATAAATTAAGAGCAATTTTTTAGCTCTGTCAAGCCAATTTTTTATATCATCATTTAGGCAAGCGAAAAAAATTGAGGTTGTCATTTAAAAAAATGATGTCGACATTATTCTCCGAAAGTCAATCACGTCATCATCAATTTTTGCAGAAAAAAGATGACATTTTAATAATAGGAGATTAGTTTGATAAGTCAGTGACTTTTTAAATAAGAGCAGTTTTTTTCGGCACATAAACGTTTTATTTTGCAACAGTTTTCCTTTAGTTCAATACATTTAGATTTTACCATTTTTGAAGTGAAAACTTATTTAGGCACGTTGAGCGACTTCTGATAGGAAAAAATCTATGGTTTCGTGTCACAATCACGTTAATTCGGGCACCATCACGCTAATTCTCGTTACCAACAGACTCTAACGTTAACAGTATTATGTAGCTATGAGTAAGATGTGGAAAAGTATTAAAAAACGCGTGGTCGGCAGCGGGTTTTAAAATTTCAACCCACCACGGAAGAAGCAATCGTCCTATTCATTGCGCCATAGCCTCTTGTTGAATTAAAAGTTTAATTCGCTTGATAACTTATCCTTACACCTACAATATATAAAATGACAACGTGAAAAATGTGTATATACTAAACATTGTTTAAATTATTATTACAGATGAAATACCAATAAGACGCGGTGTAAGGCAAGAATATGTTATGTCACCCATGTTATTCAACCTTTACTCTCAAAACATATTTCACGAGGCTTTATATGGCAGGACAGAGGGTGCAAAGATCGGAGGCGAAATTATAAACAATAGATACGCAGATGACACTGCCATCATTGCAGAATCCATTGTTACGGTTTAAATTTCCGTTAGAAATAGGGCGTGTGGCTAGGCCACCAAACATACATTGGTTGGTTTTATAAGTGCTGGCATATCTTCTGTCAGTCTTGGTGTGGGGGAAATCGGCCATCTTCTCTCTTGTCGTTCACTGGGGTGTCGTCCTTCTCAAGGTGAGGTTACTGAGTTTTCCCAGTGCATCTTAGATGTTTTTCCTGTGAGGAATTTACTGTAACCCATCTTCGGATCGTCTGGGGCTATTGTATTTTGTAGTGTTCATGTGTGTGAACTAAAACCTCAGATGGTTCCGGTTTTTCGGGAATAAGCAGGAAGGTGCTTCCCAAGCACGCGGCAGAGCCGACTAATAACCAAGGCTCTTTTTCGGTTGGGATCCTTGTCGGATTCATTTTTGAATCCTGGTCATCGGAAACTTTGGATCCATCTCTGATCGGCCAATCAGGACCTGAAAAGGGACACGAGGAGTTCCAAAGGAGTGGCCATCGTCTCGTGGAAGCCTCCAAGTGTGGGCTTCGAGGACTTCGGCGAAGGGAGTTCGTGTAAATCGATTCAGTAGCTGCACGAAATACCAGCATCCATTTCGACCTGGGACCCTTCACGACGATCACTTAAGTACCCCTTCTTTATATTATTATTTGGGGATTGTCCCAACCATAGATGTGTCAGATTTTTGGATTGTAACCTAAATTATAATACCGTTTGAAATTTTACCTACAGCCCTTTTTCGTTTGCTTACGTAGTTTGTTCTGGTGGGCTTAGGTCCAGCCAGTGTTAATTCTGCTTTTGCCTATGCGGGAACTTAACCAATATTTTAATAGTTATATTTATGAATAGAGTATTTTAAATATATATTAAAGGTAACGTTTACCAACTTTTGTAAACAGCTGTACGGAACAAAGTGCGCACTTTCTTTCAAATAAATAGTGTCAGTACTCTTAAGACCAGAATAAGAAAGTTTGTGAAAGATACATGTACCTTGGGTGCGTACATTATCGATTGTAAAATACCGTGCAGTACATTAGAACTTATCCTGCCTTTGAAATATTTTATTTTAATGCTTCTAAAAATTATTTTCCTGTCTGTCTAAATTATAAGGTTAGAACATAGAAAGCAACACTCTCAATAAGGTAGGTCCCAGAGAGAGTGGCAACGAGAACGGGAACTACGCCATCTAGGAGTGAATTGTCCAGCTTCCGTGATTGAGTATCTTTTGGTGATTTTTCGACGTCTTCGTTAGGTATATTGCGTGATTCAAAATCACCTGGCGCCCCTTTTTGGTATTCTTTAGCCGTCGTGCCGCGCAATTACCAAACTTAATTCTACTTAAGCGGAATTTGGGACTTAGAAATATTTTTACTCCTGAGTTCCGGACTTGTCACTTTTTGGGAAGTTTTCCACTCAATAGATTTTCACATCGGCCCAAACGAGGGGTCCTCACAGGGGTGTACGACTCCCAGGCTGCAACAAGAAGAGGCTCTTGCTCTTTCCCCAACGCTAGCCGGCGATAGTGAAGGAAATTATTTCTTAGTTTGATAGTGGCACTTAGGAGAATTTCTAGTAAATTATAAATACTTAGCCACGACTCCTTCACTGAGGAAAAACTCCGTAACACCATGAATGACTTGCAAATACGCTGGATAGAATGTACGAAGCTGGACGAAAATGGGGCATTAATATAAGCATCAAAAAAATGAAATGGATGGCAGTGGGTAAAATAAACATGGAACCAATTTCGATCACAATCAACGGACATAACATCGAGCTAGTGTCACGTTTCAAATACTTGGGTAGTTGGCTACACAATGAAATAACATGTGACGAGGAGGTAAAAACGAGGATTGAACTAGCACGTAGGCAGTTTAGTAAATGGAAATCCACTCTTACCCATAGAAACCTTGCAGTTCAAATGCAGCTAAGAACATTCCTCTGTTACATATGGAGCATTCTTCTGTACCAATGTGAGACATGGACGCTTAAAATTGAATAGGATAGAGGTCTTGGAAATGTGGTGTTATCGGAGAATCCTCAAAATCTCTTGGACTACACATACTAGTAATGAAGAAGTCCTCAGACAGCTAGATAAAGATCGGGAATCTCCTGAGCACCATAAAAACAAGAAAGGTTAGCTATTTTGGTCACTATAACACTGAGGTACCAAATACCACATTCCCCACCTGATCATGCAGGGAAAAGTTGAGGGCAGAAGATGGATAGGCCGCAAAAAGCTATGGTGGCTACAAAACATCAGAAATTGGACAGGAGTGGGAGTAGAGCAACTGGAGCTGCGAAAGATAGAGAACGATTCAACGAAGTTGTAATGGAGATAGCCCACGCTTCAGGATAGGACGGGACCAAAAGAAGAGTTTCAATTATGTTTTAATTCGATTATACGGCGTGCGAGATTAAAAAAGAAACCGCGCTCCTACACCATCACACAGTTAACAGTCAAAGCTATAAGAAACATAGGCTAGGACTAGATCGTAGACAAATATGAAAGGTATAAAAACTAGCAATAATAATTTTAATTTACAAATTATGAAATGTGTTATATCATAGTTTTAAGTTTTTACTTTTGTAGTTCCCATAACTGCCTAATTTTTTTAAATTCTTTCTAAATAATAAATTTCCTCCAGGCTCCCAAGACAGGTCTTTGTTTCAGTGATAACATCTTCATCCGACCCAAATTTGCTTACCGCTTAGCCATCTCTTCAGGTTTGGAAATAGAAAATAGTCGCAGAGGGCTAAATCTGGAGAATATGCTGGATGCAGTAGCAGTTCGTAACACAATTTTCTGAATTGTTGCCATAGGTGACTACACACGTGTGCAAGTGCACCCGAGCACTTTTGAATATTCACGAGGTTGTCTGCTTTCAATGGCTATCCAAACACAACGTCTTGCCCAAAATTTGACAGTAGTCTATTCATAGATGACATTTAACGGGAGCAGTGTTGCATTTAAAGTTATTGCGCGGAAATTCAAAAAGTCATTGAGTGATCAAACTGCCCTCGTAGAAATCGACTTGTTTGAGCGATTTTCTCTAAATTGTTAAATAACGCTGCTATTAATTTTGTTCTAAACTTTATTTGACATCAGCCTGTTTATGATCCACATTATACATACTTACATTATTTGGGAGGACAATTTGCTTAATTAGGTTCGCCATACTGGTTCCTTACCTAAAACAATAGAACATAATTAATAATTAACAATTTCCTGCATACATTTAACTATAAGTAAATTACGAAAAGATTCACACTTTGCAATGCTTCTCTAAAGTTTTATCACTTTCGGACAATTAGACAATTATCAAAGACAATATTATTATTGATAACGATTTTCCATGAAATTTGTTAGCTAGTTTTCTTCTCGACTAAGGCAATGTATACTATTTTGGCAAGAATTCGGAATCACTATGTTTTTTACTACTATTTTTCGATTAAGTCAGTAGGATAAGTAAGAAAAAAACAAAATTTTGACAAAACTCGATTTTATTATTCAACATAGTTGCCTTGGGGGGCGATATAACGAGTATAGCGATTTTCCAACTTTTCGATACCACTTGCATAGTACGATTTCTTTTTCTCTTCAAAATAGGCTTCAATTTCAGCGATTACTTCATCATTGGACTTAAATTTCTTTCCAACAAGCATTTTCTTGAGATCTGAAAACAGAAAAAAGTCGCTGGGGCTAGATCTGGAGAATACGGTGGGTGGGTAAGCAATTCGAAGCTCAATTCATTCAACTTTGTCATCGATGTCATCAATTTGTGACACGGTGCATTGTCTTAGTGAAACAACACTTTTTTCTTTTGCAAATGTGGCCGTTTATTTTCGATTTCAGCCTTCAATCGATCCAAAAGTGCACAGTAATAGTCGCTGTTGATGGTGGTTCCTTTTTGGAGATAGTCGATGAATATTATTCCATTCGCATCCCAAAATACAGAAGCCATCACCTTACCGGCCGACTGTTGCGTCTTTGCTCACTTTGGATTCGGTTCGTCGACTGCTGTCCACTCAGCTGACTGTCTTTTGGATTCTGGTGTGTAATAGTGGAGCCATGTCTCGTCCATTGTCACTTATCGACGATAGAATTCCATTTAACAGCACCAAGTACTCCTGTGAAGCATCGATTCGTTGTTGTTGTCGACTGTGAGCTCACGCGGCACCCACTTTGCAAAGAGATTTCGCATACCCAAATGTTTATGTAAAATGGTAAAAACACTACCATCTGATATCTTTACAATGACAGCTAGCACCTTCAATTTGCGATCTTTCATAATCAATTTGTAAATTTTTTTGATGTTTTCTGGAATAACAGCCTCATTTGGACGTCCACTGCGCTCTGCAATATTTGTGCTGGTACGACCACATTTAAATTCAGCAATTCACTTTTCTACCATTTGTCTCGATGGAGCAGAGTTCGGATAATGTTTATCAAGCAATTGTTTGGTTTCCACTGTATTTTTTTTTCATTAAATACAAGTTTCCGGAAACAAATTAAATTTTTATTTGGCATAAGTTTGCGATATACAGGGTTTTGCGTTTTTTTAGACACAAAGTTAAATTTGATCTATTAATTATTTATTCATATTTTACAGGACACAATATTTTGTTATATTATGTTTCAGTTGTTACCGCGAAATACTAAAACTTAATCAATAAAGTAGATTAAAATAAAGTTCATCATCTAGCACGCAAGTATCACACGACTGTATTTTATTACCTTCTTGTTTATAAAATGTTTTAAAAACATTTTTTCGTTTGAGATGCTAGGTAAATTTAATTTAATCCTTTCAAGCTTATTCAAACTCATCCTTTTAAACTATTATTTCTATTAATAAAATCAAAATAGTCTGTAATTACAAAATAAATATGTAATAGAAATGGCTAAACTGATTTTGATGGTATTTTCACTTAAAAAATGAGTATTTTTATGGGCATAATTTTAAACCATTTCTCACTCTTAACGAGTTAAATATATTATTCAGTGTGATACAAAAACACATCCATTATTTTCGTGTATCCTTGGAAACTACTAAAAATATGTTAATAAGACTTTAAAAGGTAGAATATTTTATTAGACATATTTTAGGTTAATTTTTCATCCGAACTGAATTGTATTCAAGTTTGCAGATCATACAAATCACTTCATCATAAATATCTTGTAAACAGTTGCAAAATTCAAAAAAGGTCTTTCTACTTTCTTCGACGCATGATAATTCCTGAAATAATTGTTTGAATTCTAATAACTGTGAACTTCGGATTAATCACCAACACCTGCGACCTGTCTACAGATTATTTTACAAAATTATCGATTTTCATTTTATTTGAATAGAGCCAGACTTTTTTACTCGAACATTTGTTAAAACAGCTCTACTCATTGTCTAACAACAAGTGTCTAAGTACACAAAAAAATTTAAAATTAACTGCATTATTATTATTATTTGCCTCATTGATTTTTCTGCGATGGATTAGGTAATTGCCATATCTTGGTGGCCAAAACGAGACCTAATCGCAACATGAGGTAGTTATATTTTGCATTTTTCACTTCACTTTCCCAGTTGTGGCGTATAATATAACATATCTTTTTTCCAAATTTTTCCGCCATAATTACCATTTTTGTTATTGAAAAACTTTAAATTTTAGATAACATTTTTCTGTTTCATTTTTCGTCCAAATAGATCTTTTGGAAAAAGAAATAATCGAATATCATTTTCGGTATGTGAGAAGTAGCAAAATTGGCATTTTTAACCCTAACTTTCAGGGGGTAAAACTACCTTTGAAACCGTTTATCGGCCAATAAAAACAATACGTGTCTCTTAGATTTCAGTCCTCTAAAATATATCCAAAAATGGGCAAAATCCGCGCCGGACACCTCGCGACCTTTCCTTATGAGATTAGTGTCAACTATCCTGAGAGAAGCTATCCGAGATATTTTTACACATTTAAGAATCTAACGGTGCATTTACACCAGACAGTTTATTCCGTACATTGCTCTCTGATATATATTTTATGTTAGAGAGAAATGTATGGAATAAAGTGTCTAGTGTAAACACACCGTCAGTTGTCCTGGGAGAAGCTATCCGAGACTTATTTATACAGTTGAGAGTTTCGATTAGCTTCTCTTAGGATGACATATTTTATGTCAAACAGAAATGTAGGAAACAAAGTGTCCAGTGTAAAGGTACAAGGGTACGTTCTCTAAGAAGAGAAGCTATCCGAGACTCTTAGCTGTGTAAATAAGTCCCAGATGGAGTCTCTCAGGATAGTTGGCACTTATCTGAAAGAGAAATGTACGGAATAAAGTGTCTAGTGTAAACGTACCGAAGGCGAATGACCCCGAGAGAAGCTATTCGCTTATTTACACAGCTGAGATAAATTACTCGACACAAAATGTTCTATATATCTGACCTAAGAGAGAAATGAACGGAATAAAGTGTCTAGTGTAAACGCACCTTAAAAACTGACATTATTTTTATATAACTGACAAAACACTGAATTTATAAATAAAATTAAAGATTTGACCTTGTCACCCACAGAAATTCTGGTATCTTTTGATGTAAGTTCACTTTTTTCCAGCGTACCAATACCCGAAACTTTAAATTATTTAAAAGAACTCTTGACATTTAATCAAATAGACAAAGAAGTAATTTCAGAATATTTAACTCTAACTTCATTATGCATGAAACAGAACGTCTTCCATTTTGACAATAAATTTCATAAACAAACAAATGGTACCACCATGGGAAATCCATTAAGTCCATTTCTAGCAAATCTTTTCATGGACAATTTTGAACAAGAAATCAAAAATGAATTAATAAACTTTCCTCGAATTTGGATGCGATACTTAGACGACATTTTTGCAATTTTTGACACCAGTAAATATGAAGTTCAAGATTTCGTTGATAAGTTAAACTCAAAATACAATTCAATTAACTTTACATTTGAAAAAGAAACCAATGGATTACTCCCGTTTTTAGATATCTTGGTTATCAGAAATAAAAATAATTTAGAGTTCGATATATACAGAAAAGAAACCAATACAAATCGCTTTATCACAGCTGATTCTAATCATTGTCCACAACAGAAATTAGCAAGTATACGTTTTTTAATCAACAGGCTTTTAAATGTTCCTCTAAGTAAATCCAGATATACAAAAGAATTAGCTTACATTAAAGATTTTGCGATTTTTAATGGTTTCCCCATAGAAACAGTAAACAGCATGTTAAGAAAATGTAGATTTAAGAAAATAATTCAGGATTGCTCTAAGCTTGATCAATCTAAAGATAACACTCCTACAACCGTTGGGAAATTACTATTTTACCCAAATATCACTAATAAAATTAATAAAGTTCTAAAAGAAAACAACGTAAAAGTAGTGTACACAGCCAATAACAGTCTTCGCAATAATTTGGGTAATGCTAAAGATAAATTGGACAATCTTGAGAATTCCGGAATTTACGAAATAAGCTGTAACAGCTGTAATTTATCATATGTTGGACAGACCAAGAGATCCATTAAAACCAAATTTAAAGAACACATCGCTCATTTTAGATACAACAGAGAAGAAAAATCAAGTGTCGCCCTACATATGATAAGTACAGGACACAAAATTAACATTGAAAATTTAAAATTGTTAAGATCGGTCACAAATAACAGAGAACTTGATGTATACGAAACAATTTATATCAATCAGAGGCCAGTTCCCCTAAACGGTGACAAAGGACCATTGGCGGCCTCCAGTTTATTGAAGGCTATTTGAGGCAGGTCAAAATTGCATGCACCAGATCTGGTAATTAGAAATAGGAAAGAAAGCAAAAGACCGCCAATATCGATTTGAATCTCAATGCAGATGACGTCGATGCATCTTTTGCTAATCTTTTTAGATTAGTGCGCTTGAAAATGCCAGTTCTCCTGGCGAAATACGTATCGCGTAATTATTTATTTAATTGCCGATGTGGTAAAGGGGTGAAACTTTCTTTGGACGTAACTGACAAATGTCGAATAAATTGTTACTTTTAAAATACTACAGAAGAAACAGACTACCTACATTGGAAAACTACGCGAAGTTCCCATGATTTCCGAATAAAGTAATTGATCTAACTAAACTAACTTCACCTGGAACGATTATGTGGGAGCCATTGGCAAGTTCGCATCTCAGAAGTTGGGATTTCTTTTAGAGCTGAAAAAGTATTTGAGATCTTATCAGTTGCTCACTCTGTATATGTATAAAGATCAAGTTAAGCCAATGTTAGAAAAAAAAACGCCAAGGTATACTTTGTCTCTTTTGAATTTAATTGAAAGATGGGCGATTCGCCTAATTCATGAAGAAGAATTTAACCAAGTCCATCGGATCACTGGAGCACAGGAGAATGGTTAGTGGGTTTTCTCTTTTCTATAGATACTTTTATAGGAGATGCTAGGAGGAACCGGTCGGTTTGGTCGCCCCGTAGGAAACCCCTATTTCCAGGTTGTATGATATCAGGATACAAGCAGGAAATTGGTGGTTTCAGTTAGCACAGGACAGATCAGCATGGAGAAGCATGGAAGATGCCTACGTTTAGGAGTGGACAGAAAACGGCTGAGAAAGAAGAAGAAGAAGAATACACTCGGAGTCAACAATATCCTGTGCTTGGCAGTGATTTCTGTCTTTGAAGAGTTTTTTCTATACAACTACCAAAACTATGGAATGTGTTATTAAACAAAATTATCCCAAAAATAACAACTTATCCTTATTTTAAAAGGAAGTTCATTGCCAAATATATCTTTAGTTTCACATTCAGTGTATCAAAAATAGCATAAAACTATCAAAAAATTAACTCAGACAGGGAATGAATGTTATAGATAATTAATCATCCCTTAGAAGCCAGTATATTAAGGAACGTCTCGTCTGTCGCATCCCCACAAAATTCCCAAAGGATTTCGTCGACGATTAAACCGTATTGCCTCAAGCGGATATCGGTCTAAGTTTTAAATGGGTTCAAGAATTGCCTAAAATGAAACTTGAATGGAGAATTCATGCCTAAAGGCAACAAGAGATTTAACTGAATTCACAAACGGAATGGATTTCTGTTAACTGCCTTGAGAATATGCAAGTGTTACTGAAAACTGAATAAAGAACCGAATGTGCAACATTTGACTTGATTTTTTAAAATTTTCATCAAAGAATAACCCGTGCTACGTGCTAAATGTATCCCGTGTGTTCCGCTTCAAAACATTTTTGTTACTTCAGGAAATAAGTGGGCTGTATTTTGTTATCACTCAATCACTTTGACGGTAATATTGAGAGAATCCATAGCGTGATAATTACTTTTAATTGGAGCTTATGTAGGCGAGCTTTTGGTCGTAAATAAAACTCCAAATCAAATTAGCGACCGCCGCGGAAATTCTCTCGCATTTCAATACTATCGACTTTCCCGTACACAGATGAATTCCTTTATAGCTCCGATCCCTCGGTAACGTTGTTAACGACATTCTATAATGAACAGGGGCGTTGGTATAATGCATCGCCACACACTAATAGACTTCATCTTGACTGTCGCGACTTCTTGCCGAAGTTTTAATGAGCAACCATTACTGATATTGTTAAATTGTTGTCTCCATTGAACACTTTCGGTCTATAGAATTTGTGCATCAGTCTTTTTAAGGAGACTACTATTATTATGTACGTAATTATTAAAATTAATTTAACACTTTACTTGCATAAAAGAAGTGATTTTCCACATGTGCTCCAGGATGTTTCACCATTAGCTAGGTTATTAGGTTAATTGCTCTTCTTTGAATTAAATCCAAAAGAGCAAATGTATTTAGAAGCTGAACTTCAAATATGAGAACAATAATATAATGTTGCTGCAACTTGGAATTTATAGATTCAGCAACTTTTTTTCTCTCAAAAGAAGACTCAAATCCTAAAACGGGTTTAACAACATGGCAAACGGTTATTTCAAGAAAAGTTGATGTCTGCATTTACCCCTAAGATCGACATTTTACATCTCACAGGGATGACTTCACCGTCCATGAGAATATTGGCTGTATCCCTCGACGTTTTCTTAGAGAAAACAACAGCCTGAATTTTTGAAACAGTGAAGTCGACAAGAGTTTACCTATTTCGAACGATTTCGAGATCAGGATTAATTACTTATATTGTTCCTTTGCACCGACGGATAATCATCAGCGAAAAAGGATACATTTGGATTAGAATCCCAATAGCAACTGATTAGGGCCTAGGACTCGGAGACATAACAAACCCCTAGAGCACCCCTGCATTAATGGTAAATGTCTCAGATGAGATGTCATCAGCATTGACCTGAAGAGATCTGACATTTAAGAAACTCAACATGAAGGGTCAAAGACCTGATTAGAGTCCATGAGATATTAATTAGACGAGAAAATAACGGTGCGAGACTCTACCGAAAGCCTTTGTAACAGATATCCAACAAGTACTGCCATTCAATTTGAAGATCATTGACAGTTTTGCTGCTTTAAAATGATATACAACAGATCTCTTTGAGATCTGTTGTATATCCCTTTGAGATCTTGTAACACTGCGATTTGTAAAAGGATCTTTTCTATGAAGATAAAAGAATGTCGTTTAAGTGCGTCAGCATCAATATACACACATATTCTTAACGCTGCTCTTTTAAGCAGTTTGAGCAAATAAACGAGAAAACCTTAGTGGTAGTATGATTTTGATCGGAGAAGGATTTTTATTAAACAGACTGAATGAGTGCTTGAGATTAATAAATCTAGATTAATAAAATAGAAGCGTCTAAGAGTCTGTCTGTCGATTGGTAGATTGCTACGATCGCTTTTACTGAAACTTTTACTAAAATGTACGAGTATTTTTATGGGCTTCTTTTAGACTATTTTTTTTTAATAAAATACAATTATGTTAAAAAATGTATGTAAGGCTATATGCGTGTATATTTTGTTATAAATTTCTTCTTATTCTTCTTCAGTTATTAGCGCAAGCAAAACGATTATAACATAAATAAAAATCATCCAATTCCCCCCAAAAAGGTAAGGGTACTTTTTTGTGTATGTGTGCTAGTTCGTAAGTGTGAACTTAGAAGTAAATTATACATCAATAAAATTTGAATTCACTTCGGAGTACACCCAAAGCCTTGCCAGTATTGCCGAATTGATGCTTACTTAAATACGTTAGAGAGTGATGTTTTTACGTTGAAGCTCAAGAATCAGACGTTTGTTAACAATAATGTAAAAGTAATGAGTATTATCGACAGCTTTTAATAAAGCTTTTGATGCCAACTTTTTTCTTAAATGATACTACCGTAGGATGTTTTTATGATGAAAGTTGGGGTGTCTCACTTACAGAAGGATTTTAAATGGAACCCCTCTCACTTCGCCTTTAACAACCACGTAACCACGTATCAACAACTGAAGAAGAGGCACACGATTGTTACGCTAGTAAATCCTAGTCTTTTTTGCTGTTGCTGTCCATGTTCAGTGGTTAATCTTGGGACGTCATCCTCGCACAAGGAAAAGCGAGCCCTTTTGAGATCTGGCTGAGCGTTTTCCCACGTCGAAAGTGGAGAACGAGTGTTATTATTCATTTCTGCACCCTTAATAGTCCCCTGAGGTAAGGGTAAGACCACTATTTGAGCAGCATTCTTCTCCTCGTCCTATAGAAGAACAGAGGAGTGTCTTCGAGAAATAATATGAGGTGACATACCCGTTTAATTTTTTTCTACCTTTCTTGCTATTTTAAACAGATATTATCGCGCCAGAATAGTCTCCCCCTGTCAGTCCTTAGTTTTTTAAAATTTATTTGTATAGATTTTGGCAATGAAAAATTATTCAAAATTTAAGTTATCTTTTGAGTTAGCTTTCTTGTTAGCTAAGTATGCCGCATTTAGCCACAATTGGCACGCTTTTCAGTATTAATTATTATACCCTTTACACATGTATGCAAAGGTTAAGTCTTGTCTGCACAATTCTCAGCACATGTGCAAGTATGTATTTGAATGTTGTAAACTGAAGGCGCGTTCAGCACCAAGTAGTGATTTTTTTAAGCAAGTGCAAAGGTAAATCGGAGTGTGTGTGAGTGTTTCTGGCTGTTGTCTTGTTGAGCAAGACAACAAATTGGTTTGCTTCTTGTCTTTCCAATTTCTTACTGATTTGATTCTTGTCTTCTTGGTAAGTCTTGCTTCTTCTTATTCTTGTTGGCTTATTTGTTTTGCGCATGAGCAACAACAAAACAGATTCAGGATTAATTGTCACATGATTAAAAAATGATCCTTGTTGACGTTCAAGTCTTAAGTCCTAAATTTACACTGGAAGTTGATTTTAGAGAAAACACTTTAAATTAAAAATACTATTTTAATAATAATTTCGCGTTTTTGTTTCCGAAATAGCGAAATCTGACTTTCAAATTTTAAAATTTCAACTTTACAACCAAAATTTTCGACTTTTCACGGAAAATTTAACATTTTCTTAAAAAAGATTCGAAATATTACAATTGCGGGAAAACACAGAACGTTTAAACATTTTTGTTGAACGTTTTGAAGTTTTTCTGGAATTTCTAATTTATCGTATCGCTGATGAATAAATTAAAATTTTTCAGTTTTAATTTTAAATTTAAAGTTGAAGTTTTCGAGGTTACACTCTTTTAGATTGTGTTTCAAAAATTGCGGTATTATGTAGTGTAAATGTTAATTTCGAAATTTAGAGAAAAAATTGAAGTGGAAAAATTTGGAGAAAAAATTAAGATTACTGGAAGAAATAAGAATGTTTGTAAAATTTGAAATGCTCTAAGATAATTTAAAGATGTAATAAAGTCAGGCATATTAAATTCAAGTTTTTTCAAAAATTTTTAACTTTTGCTCAAATTCTGAATTTTCAATTTTAAATTTGTGTAATGTTTTTACTTACTTTTTCACTTCAGAGTCGATTTTTTCGACCACAACATTAAACTTTCGATTTCGTTTACGAAATTCCTGAATAAAATTGTTTCCAGGAATTTAGGGATCAAATTCGAAATCTTGAGATTAAAATCCCAAGTTTCAATAATAAATCGAAATTAACTGAAGTTAGTGGAAAAAAAAAATTGCGACTAAAATCAAAATGTTTAGAAAAAACCGAATCAAAATCAAAATTTTGTGGTTAAAATTTTAATTTCGAGAAAAATGGAAATATTAAAATGAAAACTGAAATTTAGAGCATAAAATTAAGAAGTTGAGGAAACGTTCAAAATTTCTGAAACTTTTTTTCTAAAATTTAAATTTTTTCACAACTTTAAGTTGAGAGGGCCCCAGAATTTATTACTTGTAAAGGAATTGTGTATTCAAAAAGGTTTAAAAACACTGTTCTAGAGCTTATTTAAAGAACGTATTGAAAAAAGCAGGAAACTTTGCACTTGATAAAAAAATTTCTTATCTTGTTCTTGCCCACAAATTTCTTGTCTTGTTTTTCCAGCAAAAACAAGAGAAGAACAAAAAAAGGAAGACAAGAACAAGTGCAACACTGTGCCTCTTTCTTAATTAAACTATTGACCGATTATTTCCAAAATCAATACGGTTCTATTCCTAAAAATTTCGAATCGATAGAATCGGGAATGGCAAAAATCAGTTAAGAATTGAAACCTGTAGCGAAATAATATACGCACAGACTGACAGTAGCTTTTCAATAAGGAATTTTGAAGTGATTAGCAATTTAAAAATGTAGCAGACTGGTATCATCGTCTAGAGAAAGCTTTCCTCTGTCCAAAAAACTCTATTACAACTGATTTGTGATTTATGACAAAAAATCTCATTTCGTTATGATACAGCAAACCACGACCAACGGTGCCCAAAATCGTGTTTTTTCTCATTTTGTTATGATATAGCAAACCACTACCAACGTGTCCAAATTGTAAGAAATAATTTTATTCGTTATTGAACCCAAAAGGATTAAAGTTAAAAAAAAGGTGTAAATTTCGCATTTCAGGGTCAAATTTTCGGCCTACTTTGTAAAATCTGTAGTTAGAGTTGAGATTTTGATATGTAAAATTACTAGGAATTTTAAGGAATTTATAATTTTAGCTGAAAAGGTGAAATTTAGAGTTTTAAGTTAATATTTTGAGGTTACGTGGATGTACTTTTGTCCCGAACCAAGAGCTGCGTCCACTTGATGATTCTATCAAAACAAATGTTGGCAAAAAACTCATAAACTGTTGTGTTAACTGTTTTAGCCACTGGAATTGAGGAGGTTCTTAATGAACATAGAATAATAGCAGGATCTACAGTTTTTTCATTTGCACATTTGCTGTTAGAATAATAACAATAATATAAGATGTACGTAAGCTCTAGTGATAAATTAGTAGTCGTAGCGTCTCTGGACCAAGTTTAATTACGACTTGTTCTTGAATTTACTATACAGTTTTTACAGAAGATTTGTCCGGCGAAATGACCCATATGCAGGTGTGATTTTAGGATTATCTAAATGTCGAATATTCAGGAACATGAGAAATACATAAACAATACGGAACTCGACCCTAAGATTCCCTTCATTAATTCCATTATAAGCAAGTTAGTTTACTGTGTTAGTGTGAATATGAAATTGACCAATCACGGCATGTAACAAGGACAAAAGTCATTTTTAGATTTAAAATTATACCATAGAAATTGTCAAGTTGACGTATTCACTAAAGAACATATTTAAAACGAGTGCTTTTAGTGCGGAATCGATAAACTGCATCCCACTGGACATTTCCGAAGCTGCAAGTGAAATATCCAAGACCCAAAATATTATCTTAGAAATCAAATAGTAAATATGAATTTTCTTATGATAAATTTATGACGTTTCATTAACACATGGACACTTGATATAAAATATATTAGAAAATGTAAATGTCATATGAAAAATTATTGATATGTTAAATTGTGTTTTTGTTTTTGATGCATCGTAGTCTTGGGAAAAATTGGCTGAGCGGATTGTCCATATCGCACTCGAACGATTGAGGCATCCCGCCTACGGCGTTGTGTTCAAACTTCGTTCTCGTGCGATATGGACATCATATCCGCTCTTGTTGCACAAACTACTATTTTGTTGAATTAGGTAGGTAGGTAATGTATTACTTTTTTTGCTTCTGCTTAAAAGTACATCAAATAAATTCAAATACTTATCTCAGTTTTCAATTCAAAAAACTTAATAGTAATTCATGCTGATGCTGAATATATTTAGTGTTTATGTAAAACTATTAGCTCACAAGATCACATTCTTTAGTTCTTTATTTCTTAATAAGTTCATACATGTCACATGTCATATATGGCAAAGCCGTAACTTTTAACTAGTGTCAGAATTTTGTTAGCTTATTTTACCAACACCAAACTTATAAATTCAGCTATAACATGTCTCGTGTGGTTATTCTCTTTAAAAATTGCGTTAGAAGAATGGCCAGCTCATGAATTGCATTAGACCTTGCTTTTATTAGTCTTGAAAGGCACTTTTACGGGAGCTTTTATCTGAAATAACGCAAACGTTTTGGCAGCTTCAAAGACCCAAGGTTTCAGATAAATAAAGATGAGAAATCCTTAACAATCTGATACGGTTTAAAGGAAGGCATCCAAACGAAAGGAAGGCATAATCTTAGCAAATGATCTCGAGAAGGTATACAACTGCTTCGCGTCTCGCACCCGTCGCTTCGTAAAATATTTTATTGGCTTCGCGGCGGAGCGTCGCGAATATTTCAGCTAGGTAAAGGGAACGTGTAAGCTGACAGGTTTGTGTTATCGGTATTACAAACGACTCCCCAGGGACACGCACCGTACAGCAGGTTGTTCGGTGCAAACACCCGTACTCTATTGTCCCGCCACTCCCAAGTGAATCAATCCACTCGGTGTTTTTACGTCAACCATTAAGCACCTATTGCCGCTTAGAACAAAAATTCTATTCAAATTTATATGCTTGAGTGTTTTTTAGATAGAAAAACGTGACTTACCGAGAAGTGCATTTGACAGATTAAAAAATGTTAAATCGATTGTTGTAAAGCACCACCCCAGTATATGTGAAGACAAGTTATCAGAACAAGAAATAAAGGACAAGGCCTCTTGTTATTTCACAATTTACAATCTACGTGAAAGGTTTCTCGATTTTTTTTATATAATGGATCATTCACATAAAACAAATGATGACGTCAAAAGTAGTTAGGTTTTTGGAATTTGTTTTAAATACTAGCGATCTAACGTAGGTAACAAAAGATTTCGGTAAAAATTCTGGGCGCAATACAAAAGAAGTAATAAATTGTGTTCGAAGCATTTATTAAAGATGTTTTTTCTTAGTATCTTAATGAACAAAAAGCAAGTCCAATTATACCTAAAGTTATATTATCTTTAAATGCACCAAATTTTTATCGGACTTGCAGCATCAAAAGCTGCCTTGTCGGAATAACCTATGTGACAAAATTTTTGCAAACAAAATAATAACTAACAGCGCAGTAATGCAAAACAGGTTCGTATTGAGTTTCCACTGAAAACAGACACTAAAAATGTTTCAATTTAAGATTCCATATCATATTTGCCATATAGTTTATGAAGTTATGGCGTATACATTGGAAATTCGAAAATTTATATTCCAAGTGCCGAAACGTGATGTAAATATCAAAGATGTCTTACAGAATTGGTCGATTTTATCAACACACACTATTCTAATAATGGGAATTGTTACATTATGATTCCCCAGTAAAGGAGTTGTGGCTAAGAGTAAAAAAAAAATTATGAGAAATTATTTGAAGTGTCACTATTAGTGCATTGAATAATTTCCTTCACTATCGCCGACTATCGTTGGGGAATGGAGAATGAGAGTACACCCCTGTGAGAACCCTAGTTTTGGGCCGATGTGATAATATAAGGGTGAAAGCTTCCTGAAAATTCACAAGTTCGGAACTCGACGAGTGAAAACTATTCTAAGTCCAAATTCTGCTTAAGGTGCGCGACACGACGGCTAAAGGAGTACCTAAAAAGGGCGCCAGGTGATTTTAAATTACGCAATTTACCCACCTAAAAGCGTAGACAGATTCGGAATTTCTCAAACCTCCAGGTAAATATTGGAGCCGACCCCGAGGAAGGTGCTCTTGGGTATCCTCGAGGGGTACACTAGGTGAGGTCCTCCACTGATTGGAGAATATGTTAGAAAATAGGTTAGGAAAAAAATAAGGGCCTGGAAAGAACGCGACAATAGAATTAGCCCTGCAGATGCTGAGAGTTAATGGCCCATGCTCATACCTCGGCTGTTGGTCGACCTTACAGCGTGTTTGGCGATCCTTCACGTTCCATCGAAAAATACTGGAACCATCCGATTTTAATTATATGTGCTCGAACTGCGACAACTCCAGATGTCCCAAGGGCGGATTGTAGTACATCCCTTTTGGGAAAAATACCTAAAACACGTAGAATACTTCGCGTACCGCATCGTGTGACGGATTCCGCCAAAGTGAACGACACGAGAGACAAGATGGCCGATTTCCCTAGATAAAGACTGACAGATGATTTGTCAGCGCTTCCAAAACTAACAATCTGGTATCAATCCGTATCACAAGTCGCCTATTCCAGGTAACAATATCAATGAAAATCCAAACGGTAACAGAATGTATTTTGGTTTTATCTAGCCTCGTCCATTATGCTAGAATACCCACAGAGGTCCATTAGACTAGAATACAGAGATTTCTTCGACGTTTGCAACAACTATGGGCGTAGACAGGATTTTGTTCAGAGGGGGAAAGCAATTATTCTGAGAATTGATTGGCAAAAAAACAAAACCAGGAAATTTTCCGGCTACGTGTAGTGTATTACTGAACTGTACGAATTTGGGGGATCGAATATTTAAATTAGTCTAAATTCCAAAAAAGAGCGAAATTTCCAGGAAAAAGTCATAATATTGAATTTGAATTAAAACATGAATCTTTCGAAATATTTAAAAAAATGCTGGAATTTCTGAAACAAATCGAAATTGTCAAAAAACGAATTTTGTGAATTGAAATATTCAAAAATATTCATTTCAGAATTTTATTTTATTTCAATCTTAAAATAATCCAACGTTACAAGACAGCTTTTTCTTGAAATATTCAAATATTATTCTCAGATATAAAATTTTACTAAAATTTCCTTCCAATTTTCAACAAAGCAAATGAATTTTGAGAAAAAGCCGAAATTAGGAGGAGGCAGAAATTTTTAGAAACCCAAAGTTGAATTTTGAGGTGCATATTGTTCCGTGAATAAGATCAAATTGAAGAAATAAGTGGAAATTCAGAAAGTCAAATTAAAAAAAAAACAGTAAAAGCCGAACAGTAAGAGAAATAAATTTCGAAAAATATCGTCAAAATTTCGAGAAAATCGTCAAAATATCTGGATAATATCCGAATTTCCAAGAGAAGGTAATTGAAAAGGTAGAACTCAGAAAATAAAGATACAATTTCGAAAAAGACGAATTTCGAGAAAGTCAGAATTTTCAGAAAATCAAATTTCATTTTGGAAAAACTTGTAAAATGTCGTAAAATCGAAAAAAGTAATTTTCAAAGGTGGAATCTTGTAAAAAATAGTTGCAGTTTTCGAGCTTAAGAAACGCGCAATTTGCCAAAAATAGTTTTTTTGGAATTTTTATTTTTTATTTAAATGTTGACATGACAAGTTTCGGTTAAGAAATTCAGTTTGTTTCTCTAAACACAGAAATATTTTTCTCCACATTTTTGCTTTTTTATTAACATTTCTATCGAATTAAGACAACATAAGCGAATTTTGAGATTGAGAAAGTAGAAATTTCAAAGAAAAGCCAATTTCGAAGAACAGACTACAATTCTAGAAACATAAGATATTCCTTTTTTTTGTGGAACGGACTGGTCCTTGGTTATTTTCAATATAATATAAAATATTCCGAGATAAAAGTCGAAATTTCGAAAACAACGCGAATTATGAGATATAAGACGAAATTTTTGGAAAGTTTCATTTAAAAAATCGAAATATTGAGAAAAAACGAATATTAAAAAAATTGGCAGAATTTCGAAAAAAAAAAACGATTAAGAAAAATAGCAGAATTTTGAAAGAAAATAATTCTTCAAAGAACATTCCATAAAAATGAGTTTTGAAAAAATTTCGAATTTTTGTTGAAAAGGAACATTTTAGGAAAAATACTAATTTTAAGAAATAAAGTCAAGATTTTGGCAAAAAGACGAATTTCAAGCAAAAAGTAGAAACCTCCAGAAATATTAAATATCGAATTTTGAGATAAAAATCGAGACTTCAAGAAAAAAAGCAAACTAAGAAACCAGTCAAAATTTTGGAAAGTTAGATTGTAGAAGATTGAAATTTTCAGAAAAGTTCTAATGTTTGAAAAAAATAAAGGAACTTGGAGAAATAGGAGAAATCGGTTTGAAATTTCAAGTGAAACTTCGAAATTGAGAGGAGATTCGAAATCTTTCAGAGCATGTCAAGAAATAAAGTCGAATTTTGCGAATAAACTCAAAATTAACAAAGAAAACCTTTTCAAAAAGAGTAAAGGAAATCTGGAGAAAAAGATGAATATCGAGGGGAAAGTTATATTTTGAGAAAATGGTCTAATTTTGAAAATTATTGTTTATAAAAGACTTTTTGATTTGACATAAACTGCGACGAAAAAATTGCGATTTTCAAGACGTAACGGATTGGATTTGAAATAAAATCAAAATTTCTAAAAAAAGTCCGCTTTTGAGAAAACTAGCGATATTTCGAAAAAAAGACTAATTTATAAATGCCGCAAAAACAAAAACGGATTTTGAAAAATTTAAGATTTCGAGAAAAAGATCAAAATTTTAAAAAATCAAAATTTGGAGAAAAAATTTAAGATTTGAAATTTTCCAGAGATAGCCAACATGTGCTATCTAAAAGGCGAAAAATCACGAAATGTGAAAAAAACGAGATTATTATAAAATGTCGAAATTCCAAGAAAAGTACGAATTTTGAAGAAAAAATGGAAAATTAAATGTGAATTTTCGGCGGTTTCAGGATCCAGGACAAGCGCCCCACCCTGCCTATTCTAGCTAAGCCTATGGCAACACCCTTTTTGTATCCAAAAATGAGGATCCTCCAAATGTTTTGTAGACACCTCTCATTAAAGACTATTGGGCAATATTGAACAAAAAGATTGATATGATATGATAGATGCTGAGATATTGGAAATAGAGAACGGATATGATGCTGAATCTCTCAAAAATTTCGGAACTGACCGTGCAGTATTTGATGCAACAAACCAAAAAAAAAAATGCGGATTGTCAAAGACAATGGAAATTTAGATACAATTTGAATGTTTTTTCTGTTAATTAGTAAGAAAAATCACCTTTAATAAATGCTTCTACCACACTTTATTATTTTTTTATATTATGCTCAGATTTTTTTCCGAAAACTTTTATTATAACGTTATTATTGAAGATAGATCAGTTTTGAATTTGTCCATTGAAATGATTATTCGAAAGCAAATGGCGCTCAGCTAGTTATTTACTGCATCAGTAGTGAACGGGCAATAATATTTCAGTCATGTTATTGTTAATTGCTTCTATCGGTTCTTTTATGAACGACACATTTCTTTATTTTTTTATATTGCGGTCAGAATTTTTTCCGAAAACTTTTGTTATAACGTTATTATTAAAGATAGATCCGTTTTGAATTTGTCCGCTGAAATGATTATTCGAAAGCAAATGGCGCTCAGCTAATTATTTATTGCATCAGTAGTGAATGGGCAATAATATTTCAGTCATTTTATTGTTAATTGCTTCTATCGGTTCTTTTATGAACGACGATTAAAAACTCTGCTATTAAGTTTAAAGTGCGGTTGTAAAAGAAACTTTTCAGGATTTTCTATAATTCTGGACCTTTGTCAGTATTTTCCTGACCTTTTTTTTTCTTTATCGAGTAAGTAATTGTTCGGGACAAAAATATCAATTCCAAAAAATTAAAATTTACGAAAAGAATTTTAGATTAAAATCATAATTTTACAACACTAATGTACACAGTGTTAAATCTAAGACGCAGCATTTTTGAACATCACTTGTAGAGTTAATAAGCCAATAATTTTGGTTTGTATGGATTAATACGTAATTTTTTCCAAATTTTTCATTTCTTTGCAAGAAAAAAAATTGAACGTAAGAGAAAAAAGATACGGATATAAATTGTACTTTTTTAATGGAACAACCTGTATCTTTTTGTGTGCTTGGATAGAGAATTAAATTTATTTTACAAATATACAGGTTGAACCAAATTTGATTTTCTCTATACAGGGATCTCGGAAACCATTAAAGATACAAGGAAGCTTAAATGGGCAAAGTAGTGCAGCATTCAATGCTTAACAATATACCGCTAAGAAAACAATTGAATTGTCTTGATTTTATTTAGAAAAAACTGAAAATCGGCATTTTTAAAAATCAGCTGTAACTCGTTTATTTGAAGTCCGATTGAAAACATTCAAAAAATGTAATTAGTTGTTTTTTAAGGCCTTTACATTAGTTTAGGTTAATTTTTTATAAATCTAACTGTTTCCGAGAAAATTATACGAACTATGTTATTTCCTATGGGCGCCATATTAAATTTTATCATTTTTGAATTCAGTATATTTATTTGATTAATTTAATACGTAACATGCCATACTTCAAATGTGGCCAGGTGGGTTAAATGAACTAATTTATTATTTTTACACAAAAAATTATAGTAGGCGATTTAACGACCATAACTTTTTAGTATTATCAATACAGTACCTAATTACGTAGCAATAATAATATTGTAACAAACTGTGCAACATTGAAACAGTTATTAGTATAATCGTAACGTGCATGCACCCCATTAAATGGCGTGTTTCTATGTAAACGTGTAGATGTTCTAAAATTTTGTTCCTTAATTTTTACAAACATTCTTTTAACATTGAATACTTATTTGTCTAACATGAAATATCTAACAAACTAACGTTAGAAATGGCTCTCATATTTATGGACATTATTCCACCTTCAAATATTTAACTTCTAGAGAAGTCTAGAATGCACACTTTCGTATGAGTCATGGGAAAGTCCCCTCCAATAAAACTTTTGGTAGGTTCCAAGAATTACGTCAATTAAAGGGAATCATGATCTTACGTAATAAATATTTCAATATTAGACAGCCAAGTTATCTTCAGAGAGATGCTGAACTACAAAGTTGTTAAAAATTTCGACTTTAATGTTAAAATTCCAAATTTTCGAATAATTTTGTTTTTTTTTGGGATTCTTTCAACAAATTATGCTTTATTTTGAAATTTCATCTTTTTCTGTTAAAATGTTGAGTTTAGGGTTTCAGTGTCTACTTTTCTTTCCTCAAATTTCGACTTTAATATCTTTTTACAAATTTCAACTTTTTCTGACGCACGTTTTCTTGATTTTTTTAATTTCAATTTTCTCATACAGAAAAATTATATATTTATTTTAATAATTTAAACATTAATACGAAAATAACAACCTATACTTGTTTAAAAAGGCAGTTCATTGCCATTTATCCTTGTTTCCACATTCTACTCGGGTTATCCTTTGCGAGTGGATTAAACCTTTTTCTCGAAATTCACATCTTTAATTTTTTATAAATACAAATGAAAGTATCAACTTTCTATCCAAAATTCAAAGTTAAGATTATTAACATTTTAGTTTTTACCAAAAATTTCGATTGGAAACTCCATTAATTTTGCAATATAACTTTGATTCGAAATTGTAATTTTAATTTCAAAATTTCCAAATACTTCGATATTTTTCGGTTTAATGAAATATCAACTTTAGTTGAAAGTTCTTTTTATTAATATTGCTATCGGGGATATTTAGGTAGCGTTAAAAAAATACAAGGTAAGCAAATAAGGTGCACTCTGACTTGGGTCTGAGATAAATTGTGAGGGATCTCCTTACGCAGAAGATCCCCTTGTGCACTGCACAAGTGCAGGTTCTTAATGAGTAAATCAATTTCGTAACAAAAATAATGCCCTGCCAAAGTAGCAAAGACTTTACTGATCGAATATCCAGAGTTAGCTAAAAATTGATAATTTTGAGAAGCAATTTTTAGGATTTTAAGAAGACGTCCAACCCTTCTAATGATGGCCCACAATTTTAGTTAATATATCGTGTGAAGTGTCATTTAAAAGTGCTACCTCTGAGGATCCAAAAATATTTTTTTATAATTTTCGGTCCAATCGTCTTAAACGATACAGCTCAAAATGTGTCAGAAATGACCTTTGCCCTCTGTTCTCCTAAGTTACTAAATAGATATTTTTGTTTTGTTTTTTAATTATAGCATAAGAAAATTTGGTTCAAATTTCAAATTCATTCATAAGTATATTTAATTTGGTCTATTGACTGTTTACTATAGTAATTGGCACGGAACTCTAATGGAGAAGTTTCCATTTTTTTCTTATTGATTAATTATACATATTTAAGTAAAATGATACAAATATCTGAAAGAATCATTAAAATACCTAGAAATGAAAAAGTTATGGACCTTTGAAGTTGCTCTTGTAAGGATACGTGTGTGACGTCCACAGAGGTAGAACTACCCTTAAAACCTTTTATCAGTCGACAAAAAACTAAGTGTCTCTTAAATTTCGGTCCTCTTTCAAAAATTAGTAAAATCCGCGATTTTTTTTTCTTGCTCAATGATTTGTGAAGCGGCGATCTTGGACGGATCAAATGACGTCACACACACACACACAGACGTTCGCGCTAAAATATGTAAACTTCAATAATTTATTTCTCAGTCATTTATTAACATATTTCAAAATTTTTTTCAGTGATTTATGAGTTTTGATCTATATTTTAAGTTCATTACATTAAACATAGTATTAACAACCTCATGCGAACCCGATTCGCTCTTGGCTGAATTATTTCATAGTACGGAGCTGTATAAGGCAAAGTTCCATATAAGTGACCCCATGTTGAGCCAACTTTTTTGGGTGCACGCGGACACGGTATTTTCAAAATGAACCAAAGTCCTCCTTTAAATAGACATCATAACATTTTAATACACTGGCTCAGGACTTGTACATTTTGAAGATGTGAAAGTTTCTTAAATAAAAATACTCTCACCGTTAAAAGAGTATTCATAAAGAGACATTCGATGTAGACGCCCTATCAAACAAGACATTAACCTTTAAACGCAGAAAATGAAAATATCCCTGCAGAAACGGAAACATTGGTTATTGATAAATTACAAAGAGCATTTAAAGACGTCATCGTCAATAAATTGTCTGCCGCATGGAAAAGTAAAAAGCTTGGAGAATATCTGCAGTAATGGGAAGATAGTTGATGATGAATCTTGACGGAAGGTTGGGCCCAGAAAAAAAAAAGGACATTTTAACGATTATATCGAATATGCAAGTCACCAATAACTAAGGAGAGATTTTATATTTTGTATCCACCACCTCCCCTCCAACCGGAAAAAAATCACGAACTACCACTGCATTATATGTCCACTAAAATAAAGCATTATTAAAATCTTCAATCATTCTATGGAATGCTTTTATTGAAGATGAATCTAATTTTCATTAGGATTTTATTAACATATGTGGAATCTTTCCAAAGCATTCAAAATCTTGCCTAAGCTTGAAATGTATTAGTTCTGGATGCTGCTGCATTTTACAAAAGCTGACTTTAAAGTAATCAAACAAAGCCTAGAATCTAACTACGAGGGTAAATCAAATATGAACCGGAATTTCTAACATGTCGCCATGAGGGCGTAAGGAATGTGCGCATACTCTTAGACATGTTAGGTGGGGATATCACGTAACTTCCTGCGCTGAATCGAATTCCGTTCTCGCCGTTTTTCAGTTGTAAATACAATGAGTCAGCAAGAGGTTCATCCGCACGTTGCGCAGCGCATTAGTATTAAATTTCTTGCCATTGAAGGTGTTAAGCCCGCTGAAATTCTTCGTAGACTAGAAGCACAGTTTGGGGACCTTTGTTTAAAGAAAACTCAAGTGTATGAATGGCACAACAAATTTTTGGAAGAACGAACTCAAGTTGAAAATGAACCCCATGCCCTTCGTCTTCGGACCAGTGTGACTGCCGACAAGATTTACGCTGTTCGAGGCTTTTTGGAAGGTGATTGCCGTTTAACTGTTGGTGAAATTGCAGCTCAAATAGGGATAAGCTTTGGGAGTGCTCAATCTATCATTACAGATGAGCTGGGGTTTCGAAAAATTTCTGCCCGTTGGGTACCTAGTCTTTTGACTGAAGAACAGAAACAACAACATCTGGTGATTTGTCAGCGCCACCTTGGATATTTTCAACGTGTTTTTGCAACGTATCAGTTATGTGTGAAGAGACTTGGGTCCACCGTTACACTCCTAAATCTAAACAAGCAAACATGACGTGGAAAAGCAAGGGGGAAGGTGCACCCGTCAAGGTTAAAACTCGCCTATCAACTGGAAAGGTTCTTGCGACAGTGTTTTGGGATTTTAAAGGAGTTGTGCACGTCGATTTTCTACATGAACGTTGTACGGTTAAGGCTGCCTACTACTACCAGCTTTGGATGAAGCAAAACGTGCATATCGGCGGAAGAGGCGGGAATTGTCGACAGAAATGTGATTTTGCTTCACGACAATGTCCGCCTCCACTCAGCTAATCTGACACATAAAAATTTAGAGGAAAAGGGATTGGGCAACATTAGAACACCCTCCTTATAGTTCCTAGTTATCATCATGGGATTATCATATGTTTGGGCCACTGAAAGAAGCTATAGGAGGTGAGCGATTCCATGATGGTGCTGCCATTGAGACTTTTGTGCGCAATTGGCTGCAAACACGCCTCCCTTCTTTTTATGATGATGGCATTAAAAAAATCCCAATCCGTTGACAAAACTGCATAACAAAATCAGGAGGATTATGTAGAAAAATAGTTAATAATTTTCATATATGAATCTTGTACCAATAAATTTTTCAAAACAAATACCGGTTCATATTTGGTTTACCCTCGTATTTTCCAGTAATATGGAAAATCTTTGAGGTAAAATTCAGTGGTGACAATGATTTGCAAAAAATTTATTAATATCAATACTAAGTTTGTATCAGAAGATGATAGTAGCATAGTTCCTGACGATTATGTTGGAGCCAAAGCCGTAAACATTTCTGATAATTTTAAAGAAGCAGAAATAATCGATAATTTAATCAAACAAAATTTGGTTAACTATTTCCCATGAACGAACATCTCCATTGGGCATACGCGCACTTTCTCGAAGGTGCTTGCTTTAGAGAAATTTTACTGTACTTGTAACGTGTAATATATCCTCTGTAGTTGTTTATTTCTGTCTATAATATTTTCACATATCTTGGTACACTATAACTTCTCTCCCCTTCATATTGGATTAGCATTTGTGAAAATTCATTCCTTAAGGGAGTAAAATAAGGGGAAAAAATGTATTGCTAGTGAAAAATATGGTTTGAGAAAAATTGGATATTTTCAGAGACTTTACCATTTACCAATGACAAATCTCATCGGATACACGATGCTTAATTAATTCGCGAAAAAATTATGTATAATGAATGATCTATTACAAAGTCAAATATCCTGTAAAGATCATATCAGAGGAGCTTTCAGTTGGACATAAAAGAATTATTTATCAACATATGGCGACTTTTTATGGAAGTAATTAAAAAATAAACTAATAACAAATCATAAAACTGGTTTATTAAGATATAGTAATAACGACTTTATTACGCCTTAAAAATACGGCTTCCCAGGTTTATTAAAGTTTATGAAAGATATAATAACAAGAAAGACCAGTTGGCCAAATAAGATAAAGTTTGCGTCTTTCTCTGGATTGTATAATAATCTTCGTAGCCTTTTCACATACACAATGGACTATGAGCTTCTTCAAGTTTAGCCTTTTATTGAATTTAACGTGAATAACTCCCTAAGAAGTTCAAACGAAACTTTTTACACATTGGGATCGAAAATTCTGAGCCATTTATTTTGCAGAGGAGCAATTAAGTGCATTTAATTAGATCTTCTAAACAGTAAACTGGTTAGTTAGTGTATGCAAATACATCGTTGCAACATATTAAATGAGTTGCATAGAGACAAAGCTACGGCAATAATTATTAACATAATTCACACCACAATACTATCGAACAGTACAAGATATTCATTTACACTAATATTATAGAGGTAAAATTTGTTTGTTAGTTTATTTGTTTTTTGTTTCACTCCTAAAAAGCTACATAATATACTTCCACTAACATTATTATTTTTTTAACATTTCTGCGACCCAGTTTGGAAATATTAAATTTTTAGTAATGAAAGTTGACAATATTAATATTCTAAAACATTTTTGAAATATGACTACATGATATCCAAATTCTTAAAACGACCTGATAGCAGCTGACAAAAATAGGTTAGTTTATTTTATACAGAATAGGAAAAAAAATATAGAAGAGCTAAATTAGACATGAACATTTTTTTAATAAATTATGAAATTATAAAAAATATGAAAAAAGTGAAAAAACGTAAAACAGCTTGTAGCATTGGACATCGATGTTTTGCTCTAATTTGAAGTCATCAACAATGCATAACAAGGAAAATAAATAATAAAAAAGGAATAAGTAATTAAAGTAATAAATTGAAAAACACATTTTTTAATATCAATAGATGTTTAATCAATAATTGACGGTGGTAAAAATTTAAATATCTAAAGCCCGATCTAAAAATAAACAACTACTCCGAGGGCTAATACCTCTTCCGGCATTGAACTACACTTGTGGACCGAACTTCATGCTCTTGGTGATTATTGTTCTTCACCGCCGGAAGGTCTTTGACTTATTAGTTAAAAGCATTCACCATGTGCGAATCCGTTCGTCTCGTTAAAGGAATATGATTATTCTTCATTTTAGACTTTTATGTTTCCAGTCAATAAGAGTCTAAAATGAAGAATAATACTTTCACTGAATGACATATGTTACATTTTATTTTGATAAATATAAGTTTTTAGTTCAAGAGAGAACGAAAAATCGGGTTGAATAATTGAATTTAACTGCCAAGATCTCCTACATCCGAGAGACTTACCACAGATGAAATATGACGTCATTGGACTTTGCCGTTGGTAAACTACACCAGAAAGTAACAACAATCGATTGTCATCCTAACACTTATGCAAGTAAAATGAAACCTAGATTACAAATTCATGCAGCCCTCCAGGCGTGTATAGTGAATCATAGGTAGCTGAACTACCAACAGTTGAAACACTGCCACCTAGCGAAGCGGTTGCTCTCTAGGAACAGTTTCCCAGAAGACAAGGATTCCAACTGCACAGACCAATATCAATAGGTGTGAACATTTATTAGATTCGAAGTTTGGAAGTTCTGGTTTCCAAACTTCGAATCTAATAAATGTTCAAACCTATTGGTCTGTGCATTAGAATCCTAACACTTCTTAACTCTTGAACACTCTAAAAATTTCGATCTAACTTGGTAAACAAGGGATAGTTGAACCCAAAATATGATGAGGATAGATGTCATAGTTGGTAACTATTTTTGGGGCATCTTTCTTCTGCAAGGCATAATCTTTTTTTCTTTGAAATGGCTTTCTTGATTTCGATAAAATTTGGTAACTGGAAAACTAATCCAGATAGGTGCTATTTGGGTAACATATCGCGTTCGTTATAAAAATTTTAATTTTATACAATGAAACAGAGTAAGACCTTTATATTCTGGTATCGAATATATTGAATAACATTTAAAGTGTTCGAACAATATCGTAGATGACTACTTCAAGAACATTTTTTTATCTCCAAATGACCCTACAGATTTAAATAAACCTAAGAATTTTTTGGGTCAAAAAATGATCTAGATATAGGTGCCGTTCTATTAAAAATTCTGGATGATGATTTTTTTTATCTGCATATTATATTTTTATAATTTCAGATATTCGTTTTTCGGAACAAACTTCAGATGTAGCAGAAGTATTTAAAATTTGACTAATATGATAAGGAAGTTCCTTCAGGAACAATTTCTTTCTTTAAAATCGTTTTAACGGTTTCAGTAAAATTTATAGTAAATGGAACTTTTTGGGTAAAAAAAAAATAAAACAAGGAGAGGGAAAATATATGACTTCAAACAGAGCCTAGATCGGTTCCTAGATTCACATATTATCATTAAAAGATTTCAACAGTTCTTATGATAGGTTAGAATACCTTATCTGTTGATAGAAAATAATATACACATGAGGAAAGTTTTTAATAATCCATAGGGAGAACCTAATGGAAGATTTAACATTAAGAGCGCATCGGTTGGATAACCGACGTGCCTTGTTTTTCCCTACACCGACCGATCTAATTGAACGGAGAGTGGAACCATATGGATAAGAGATATTCCGCGGCGACAATCAGTGTTTTTACTTAAACTAGCACGCAACAATTTTATTACCATTTGCATTACTTATTCTTACAGTCTGTTGATTTAATCAACCTTTTGTGCCCTCTGAGGTGAAATAACATATTGGTAAACAAATTGCCTAATTGAAGAAGAGAGCTTGACCGATTCTCTCACTAGAGCACAGGCGGATGGTTGGTGACTCTTTTCTACAAGTACTATCATGGGAGATGCTCGCAGGAACTAATAGGATTGATTCCTCCAAGGGCAAAATTATTGAGGCATACAAGACAGTCGGAGATAGCAATTTTCTGTGCGGTCCAGCCTGACGCAGTGAGGACTTCTGTCTACGGAGACTCTTTTTTTTATAGAATTTCCAAGCTATGGAACTCGTTACCGAAAGGAATTTTCCCCAAAAATTACAACCTATCCTTGTTTAAGAAGGCGGTTCATCGCCATCTATCCTTGTTTCCGCATCCTACTCGCAGTGCTTTAAAGGCATAAAGGGATTGCCCTATGCGAGTGGATTAAACTTTAAAAAAAATTAAATAAAGAAACGAGCTTGCTCCAGCAAAGTAGGGGACTAAATTTAGAGGACCTGTAGACGAGCCGATAGATTTAAGAAAAAATGTTCCTTAGCGTTCTACATGATCATTTAAACATTTTCCTTACCTGTATTCTATATATTCAATCAACACCTTCTCATACCCGCAATTCATACAGACGAAGTCATTTAAAATAAGCGTAGATGCAGATGCGCGGACAAAGTCGCCCAGTTCAGCTGGTAGTCCATAAATAAAGAAATAAAGAAAATAAAGAATATATAAAATGAATATGGCATAATCCCGCATGGTAAAATTTTGTTTGAAACAATCACGATTATTCGCTTTGTTTGACAATCTGGTGACTATCGATTGCTAGTTAGAATAGAAGTATTGTATAAACAGTAACCAGTTCACACATATTCAAATGGTTGTTAGCTGATGTGCAATGAGTTGTACAAATAACGTGTTTAAATATTGGATATTTGTAGTCCCTGACTAGAACAATTTATTTGTTGTCCATTGGTCTGTTACTAACCCCCTCACAAAGCACAAAGCTTTCATTTAGAGGGCATTTGCAAATATTTGAGCTGATATAAACGAGTGAAATAACTAAAACTGACTGCGACTGCTCAAAGCGCAGCAAAATTCTATTAATATTGCAGTAGCGCAGTAAATAATTCTTGCACCGTCATTAATAATGTTTTTCTGTTAATAAAACTTATAACGTCTAGTACTGCAAATTAGCAGCGGCAAATTGTTACCTTTTTTATACAGGGTGATTAACATAAGGAGTATGACCCTCACTAGGCGAAACACAAGTGAATATACAACATTCGTTGATGTCTAGAGTGGGAAATTTTATCTTTGGACACCCCTTTGGATATGTTAAACAATTAGTTTTATCAATAATAACTATCTTTATCATAGTACAAGATCCCGACTAAGGTCGACTTACGATCATCTTTTATTTGAATGAGATGGATTTTTAATAAAAAATGGTAATGCACAAACCAATAAATCGCTATGTAACGTAGAAGGTACCGAGAGTACGGTACGTAATTTTTGGAAGGAAGTCAACATTTTGCAAAGCGTGGTAGCTCAGTGGTAGAAACCTACGTAATATGAAGGCCAAGGATTCAATACCCCCGATGATTCGTTTTTAAATTTTATAACATAATTTTTTAAAATCATTTCTCTTCCTTCATTCCCTTCACTTCAATATGTACTCCAAACTTATCTATTCTGTTTATATTGATATCCTAGTACTGGGGCCAATAGGTAACCTAATAGATCTTGTATTCGCTATTGGCATGATTTTTTAAATAACAAATGAGGGAATTGATAAAAAAATGATTTACTTGTTTTTAATTAAGGGTATTCTGGTTAGGCTACCCTTTTTCTTGTAATAAAATTAACTTCATTTTGATATTAGTTAAATAATACATGAGGAGACTTATCCCGAAAAATTAATTAATGTAAAACAATTAAACAAATAGTATTTGTCCCTAGCGAGGATCAAAATTCGAACCTTCGACTTGGAAGATTGACGTTCCACCGCTGAGTTATCACCATATGATATCCATAAACCTTATACACTTTACTTACTCAGATCATGTGCCGCACTTCTATATCTTCATACCTTCTACTTAACTAGGCCACCCATGCGCGATTTGTTGATTTGTGTGTTATCATTTATTTAAAATACGGCTCATTCAAATAACAGATGAGGTTAGGTTGATATTAATCCGGATCTTACGAAAACCCAAGACAAGATTAAAATTGTGCTAAAAAATTTTCAAATTGTGTCCTTTATTCTTCAAATAGGCGTGAATTATTAGAGGCGGGACAATAGTGGCTAAAATTACGGACATTATTTGTTTACATACGATGCTGTTAGCCATGATATCAGGGCTGTCCAACGTACATAATTTATTATCCTTCCTACTCATGATCTTTGTATATTGGGTTGCCTTTTGGGCTCGTGAGGGTAGAGCCTTAGGTGAATCACCCTGTATTATTCACTTCATTGCTTGTCAATTTTAATCAGAATGGTATTTGCATTGGGAATATTATATCTATCCAATTTAGGACAAAAATGTACCTTTTATTTATCAGTTATCACCTTAAAATACTATTTTTAAATAACATTTATAAATACAATATGAATAAATTCAGTACTATATAAATATAAGCAAAATTATTAATTTTCCATAAATATTATGTCTGGGTAGTATGTCCATGTTGGCAAGAAAGTATGTAATTTGTTATAAAAGCTAGTGATATATTTCTCGATAAACTTTTTTCTGAAAAATTGGTGAATTTGCCCACTTTTGGACCTTATAAGTAGCAAAAAATCTAAAACACCTTCCATGTAAGGTCATGACCATTAGTGACAGTTTTGTAAACTTGAAATAACATTATTAACTATGAGAAAATACAATGAAATTCTAATCGTAGCATTGATACCTTAAAGGCCTTTAACAGGGCCTGGAATTGATCTCTTCTCTTCAAATTAATGTCTTATTGACTCCCATCGGTTCTTTCTCTTGATATTCAGTTTCAGTTGATAATTTCAGGGGTGTCCCAGGGGCCTGTCTGTTTATTACTCTGTTTCAATTGATCCATAAATGATTCTTTGGCTTCAAAGAGCATGGGCCAAAATTGTTTGTTTGTTGTTTTGTTACTTTTTATAATAAGCATGTTTGGGGCGACGAAAATTATCATGTTCTAATGGAATCTGAACATCGAATACATTTTTCATTTGAATGGGTTTTATAGTCGACAGGTTTCTAGGTGCTGTTGTTTTACCAAAACCATTAACAGACGCTTCCTATCTGACCATTCTGCAGAATACAGTGGATGGGCAAACTTTTGGATTATATTTCTTTGGACTTTAGACTGAATGCAAGAAATCATGTGCTGCAGCTCATTTTTTGATTGCCGTTAGAGAATATTTAGGACAAAATTTTTCCACGTAGATGGGTAGTAGACCTCTCTTTTGGGTTTCAAGAATACCTGATTTAAACCCTCTAGATTTCTTTTTTTGTGAATACTTGAAATCATTAGTCTATGATCCTCCTGTAAATATAACCAAGAATATGCAGCTATGAATTGAATAAATCCTTGAGACAAAGACGCGTTTGCTTGGAAATGAATTTATAAATTTATCAAAAATGCCGGCAAATTCTTGAGACAAAGATATATTTACTTGGAACTAGAAAAGGGGCACTTTAAAGATCTTAGGCCTAGCGCTGACACACAATTTTCAGTTGCGCAACTATTTGGTTTTAAGAGCGACTTGCTATGGGTTTATATGGTAGCGCGCCCACATGCAACTAAAAGTTACTGCAACTAAACAGTTTGTGTTTTGTCACAAACTAAACGATTGCACAACTACCTGCAACTGTTTTGTATCGCATTGGGTTAAATGCACTGGCGCTGACTTGCAAGTGAAACCATGCAATTTGTAGCATGATCATCGCAGACAACAAAGGGTGTAATTTAATTTCTAGTGTAAATTTTTAAAGTTGTAACATTATTTGTAATTTCTTTCTGTTCCGGTAATAATTTTGAAGTACTCTTATGTATAGGCTTTATAACCCTTGATTTTTGTTCCATTGCCACAATTCTCGTAATTCGAGGCGAGGATAATTTTGACTACAAGACAGTTGGGTTGTAAAAATTCTACAGTTAGGTGACAAGACATAATGAACCATATCGCCCCTTTTCCCTTTCAGTTCCTAGAAGTTACTAATTACCAATATTGGTGTTTTCTTTTTCTGTATCTTATAAAGGAGAAAAAAAGAACTTCAGTATTTCTTAACGGGTACTTGCGATAATCACGGTTGTCTTGTATCTAATTTTTTGTATTAAACTCAGTAAGTTACTTGTGTGTTGTGTCAAATTAGCCACCCATAGAACTTAGACTAGATGATGTAAACAAGTTTAATTCGAATTACTTGACAAGTCGATATGATTTCTATAGAACCACATGGTAAGAAACAATTTTTATACATATTTAATTTATAAGCTCTCAATCATATAAAATGAAGTGCTGCACAGTCGCGGTGCTGCGCCACTTTAATGGACAATTAATTTTTTAAATTACCCTACCAATTAGAAATTTCCCCAACTTAAAAAAATATTTCTTTGACTTTAAACTTAAACTATAAAGTATACAACTTGAACTTTTGTACTTAAGTTATTATTCAATATTCATCCTATTACAGTTCAAAAAAAACCGCATCACAAAAATAAACAATTACAATCATTAATTATTTTTTGAATGACTTTGCAAGCAAATCTACGTGCAATTTATAAAATTGTCGTTTTATTAAATGCTGGCTTGTAAGGGGCTGTACTCAATATCGCTTCCTAGGTTTTCTTTTTTTTTCTTTTACTTAATTCGAGAGCACATACAGTAGCTAATTCGAAGACGTCCATATTGAAACTAAAAGTTTCAGTTGCATGTGGGCTCGCCTGCCTGAGACCAAACTGTTTGGTTGAGTAAGTGAGCGCGATGTTTATTAAAAGTTTATTGTATATTTCGTTCCATACTATTACCTCTTTAAATATTTTAATAGATTTTAAAACGGTGGCACAGGCTTCGGCTCTTTGCTTGGGAGCTGGAGGAATGTGGAACGCGACTGGTAAAATGGTGAGCCGCCAGCGCATAATTGAGGGGGGGCTCCATAGGGCGCCCATTCTGGGTGTTCTGATGGACCATCTACCAGTGAAGTATAACTTCACAAAATCGGATCGTATAAAATTGGATGAACCATAGGCAAGAATCCCAGATGTAAATAAATACAAGGATGGATCGAAAACAAATACGGGCATTGGAACAGGAATCTTTTCGGAAGACTGACCCTAAATGTATGTGTTAAATTAGACAAATATTTAACAATCTTCTTAGCGGAGATGTTGGGAATTTTATATAGCGCCGAGCAACAAAGCCACTGAAAATTACAGGAAAATATATCCAAATAAAGACGGACAGCCAGGCAGCCCTTAAGGCTCTGAGGAATCTGAAAACAATCTCAGAGCTGGTATGGAACTGCCACCTAGCTTTAGAACGTCTATAAAATGAGAATGCAGTTGATTTAGTATGGATCAAAGGACATTCTGGAAAAAAGAGAAACGAGCGTACTGACAAACTGGCGAGGAGGGGTTCAGAGGGACAATTCATTGGAGCAGAATCAACCCTTTCCCTGGTTAGATCGACCTGGTTAGATTGACACAAAGCCCAATGGGCCTCAATAACAACATGCTGACAGACTCGCGTGCTGTGCAGGAAAAGTACAAAACTATGCCTACAAGTTTTAAGAGATAACCTCAGGAAACTTGTAGGAATCTGTCGATTAAACAAACATTTTTACACAATGGCGATTATAAACGACCCGAGCTGTAGGGGGTGTTTAGAAGAAGATGAGAGTGTCAAACACGTGACATGTCACTGTCCGGCACTAGCTATAATCAGAGGATCCACGCTGGGGGACTTCTGGCCTAGTGTGGTCAGTTTAAAGGAGGCGTATCAAAGGGATATTCTTCAGTTTCTGGATGAATGAATGACCAAGGACGCCCCAATCACGGGGATAGCACAATGGGTCCGGAAAGGGCGCCCTAAGTGCTGTCCTAAGCATTTTTAGGCAACCTACTCCAAATCAAGAATCCAGAATAACGTTTCGGGTAGTTTTTTCTCCGTAATTCTCCTCTGTTGGGATCCCGGATTTATAATTTTATAGAGTCTTGACGAAAACTTGACACTTCAATATTTAGGATTAGTGATTTTAAAAAACCTACAAGATTAATAATCTGGGTGGGATTTTTCCAAATGCGCTCTGAATACAACGACTTTTAGTAAAACAAGATTTTTGAAACATATGCATTTGGTACTTCCTTAAATTGTCGGGCGGGTGGGCACCCCGGTCCTCCTAGATTTAGGGATGCAGCCATATTGGTCAATTTTGGTATTGGAAATTTGCAAGTTAAGTTCATAGCATGCTATGTCTCCGCAGCTCTACATCACATCTTTCTGTTTGTAATTAATATAAGGCCAACTAAGGCGCGAGCTCCAAACTGCATATTTTTTAGTCATCAAAAATAATTTCCAGCGTTTTTATATGATGAGGGTTGCCAAACATATTTGTCTGAGGCAGTGTCAATATTTAATCAATCACTAAAAAAAAATTAAATACTGATACACATTACATATAAATAACTTCAAAAAGAGAACCCTTATTAATTGGAAAGTAAATCTAAATTACATTAGATCTGCATTTCCGTAAAGTCAATGGAACAAATGCAAGAAGTGCTGCCAATTTAGTAAACTGTGCTCTATTTATAACCTACTGATCTAAATTATAGACTTACGTTTTACGTTTACTCTATTGGCTATTGGCCCACATGAGACGGAGACTTAAGATTACTCAACATACTGAATTAGCTTTTAAAATTAGTCGCTTTAAGATTCAGTAATAGACTAGAAATTTTCGAAGCTCTGCATGAAAATCTGTCACTGATTATTTCCTATAAGTTATCTCGTAAATAGCCTTTCAGCAATCTTGTGTATGTCACTTGCGTTGTCAATGGAATAAACAATGCCAGAATACGTGGCTTTAATTAGAAGTTTATAGTGCAGATGCCGGGAAAAATTCCATCTAGGTAAAATAATACGAGATCTTGAAATGGCCTGAATTCAATAACTGGAGAAATTTTTATTTTAGAAAGGTAGGTGAAATAATTAAATATTTTCCTTTAAGTTAAGTAAGAATAATGGAATGAATGAAATTCTATCTATTTAATGAAACTTATTTTTAGACACAATAGAGTTCGTGTATTACTTATGTATGTATTACATACTACAAACTGAAATTAATAATAGCTGGAATAAATTTGTTTGCCATGAATAGTTAAAATTATATGTATAACGAAGTTACGTGTTTCTGCTTACCACTACTATCGAGAAAACACAATTAAAAATTAAATCAATCGCGTTAAATCACTCAATGATTAAGAAATAAAACCTTGATAATTTTTTAGTCTAAGGAACTGAAATCAGTATAACACTAATTTTACTTGTGTGTTGTATTGCTTTGTTGGCAGGTCAAATTTCAGCATTTACATATTTCTAACCTTGTGAGTATTTATCCAATTCATTTAATGGGTGGATACAGTTTAAACAAATAAAGTCCCAAAAAGTTAAAAGCTTGTCGTAGACTGAAACCGAAGATTTTCCCAAGTCTCAATTCTCTGCTACTTCAGATTTCGCCTAGTTAAAAATAAATAATCAAACTATTTTAATTAATTTATTTATTTATTTCTGATTTGCTTTTCACCACTCAATGTGATTCGGGATATACTAAAAATTAATTAGAAAGCATTTCTCACTAACTTTATTGTCAATAATTCGGTTTATCGCTTTATTTTGTTGCACAAAAATTCTATTTACAATTTTAAATTTGATTAATTTGATTGACTGATTTACATGTAAATCGTAGCTACGGTTGTAATGATAGGAAATGAGTTTACGTTTACCCCAGTAAGGTGCCAATGTAATAACTATACTAAGGCACAGAATTTAAGAAACATTTTTTTTAGCAATTTTATTATTATTTAATTATTTAAATAATTGATATTTTTAACCCTTACTAGGGGGAATTCTTCAATAGTCATAAGTAATAAACTGTGTTAACAGTAAATATACAACAACAGATAAAAAAATTAGATTAGAAGGAATATTCGTAGGAGTCTCTGATTCATAGCATAACAAAGGCTAAACAAACTACTAGTACAACCGCCGATGATGCGAAAAGACGAAACCTGATCCCATCATATCAGATATTTTTCGAAATATAATAATTTTTTTTATATTTATTGTTGTATTTATTGTTAATACAGTTTCTTGATTGTGAATATTTAATTATTTAGTTTTACTTATACAAATTTCGAGTTATTTTCGTAATTTCCGATATTTTATTAAACCTTCGAGTTTAAAATGATTTTTTTTGAAATTTGGTAATTTGGTAAGGCTATGCAGATCAAATATCTAAATATTTTAAAATAAATTTCGAAAGTTTTCTCAATATTTGGACTAGTTTAACGGTTCCGTACCTTAAAAGGAAAAAAGAACCGTTATAATCTCTCGTATCCGTCCGTCAAAGAGGTTTTCCTCGAAAACTATGTAACGCATGAATTTGAAATTTTGCATAGCGTTAGTTTTCGATGACCCATGTAAAGACCGCCAGCCAATAATTAAAAAAATAGAACATTTTATAATAAAATGGAGGTTAATTTGGTTACCGACAAGTCAAGTTTTAGTTAGTATATCGTGTGAGGTACTATTTGAAAGAACTGTCTCTAAGGATATCAATTTTTTTTAATTTTAAGTTCAATGCTCTTAAAGGTACAGCTCAAAATGCGTAAGAAATGACCGTTCCCCCCTGATCTCCTAGGTTTTTAAAGATAAAATTCAGATTCTAATAGGGTTAGTAGCTATTGGATCACAGATAATCGGAAATCTGCAGGTTTTTTTGATATCGTAATAGTTGTTGAGAAAACAAATATTTCATGAAAAAATAGGTGCTTTCATTTCAAGGCTTCCGGACTCATACAGTATTAATTTTTTTCAAATAATAAACTTGATTTAGCAAGGATAGAATGCAGATTAAATGTGTCCCTTACATGATTTCATTTGGATGAATATTTTCGGAGTTACCTCAGGTTTATTAAATTGCAGGCAACGGCAGTAATTACGGCTGGACTCGAACATTTTAGTGCGATCCGAGACGATCCGATAACCTGTGTTAGTCATCGACTCATTGCGAATCGCCAATGAATCCTTTTTACCAGAGGCATTATCAGTATAGACACCAGTTCCATAAATATTGCGATTGATTGTAGGAAAAAAGTGTGGTATTTGAAAATGAGCAATATTTTTATTTTTCAATTAAAACACAAGAAAATTTGGATAAAACTCTAAATTCATACATAAGTAAAAATCATTTAATTTGATCTATTGACTGTTTACTGTATTAATTGGTACGGAACCCTAATTGTGCGAGTCCGACTAACTCTTGACTGATTTTTCCTTAATACTTCAAATTAAAGCTTCCAATATTTATTTTATTTTTAAAATTTCAACTTGTCTCATTTTAAGAAAGTTTTGATTTTCTTTTTCGAAAGTTCCACCTGAATCTCCACAGCTCCCTTTTTCTCTAAATTTTCCGTTAAAATTCAAAATTTTAATTTTTTTAAATTGCTGAGCTAACAACTCGAATCTCCAAGTTTTATAAAAAAAGTCAACATTTCGGAGAATCTTTAAATTTCGAGGTGAATTAAAAATTTCAAAAATATGGATATAGATAGAGCAACCGCTGTTTCGAATTTTAATAGCATTAGGTATGTTTTTATTATTCATTTAATTTTTTCTGTTATACATATCAAAATTGTATAAAAAATCAACCACTTAAACTAAATTTTTATTGTATTTTAAAATTACTAGAAATCGCTTTTTCTGTTGAAAATTTTAGAGCCGTATTACTTTCGAGGAGAACATTAGTTTTTGGTGAAGTGTTATGCATTTACATAGTTTTCCATGTTCTTTTAAAAAAGGATAGACAAATTTTATTCAGGAGAAAATATTCACCAGAAGAGTTGCTTCAGTTACTCTTAACTGCCTCCTAGAAATTTCAGAGAAGTCTAAGAACCAGTGGCATGCTCTTCATGGAAGCTAGGAAAGTGCCCCTTTTTACAAAATGAAAACTTCCATATTCCTTTTATTTTAAAATCTCTTTTTTTTCACGCAACAGCTGCGACCACTATTTCAATAAATAGTGGTCGCAGCTGTTGCGTAAAAAAAAGAGATTTTAAAATGCCTAAAATCAATATATTGATAACGCTTATGATCAAAATTTAACAATTTTTTCAAAATTTTGAAAAGCCTGACTTTTAAGTTTCAATTAATTATTAACAATTTCGACTCTTATGAAAATTTTGACATTTCAAAATTTTATGGTTTTCAAAATTTTATTTTTTCAAAATTTTGACTTTTTCTCGAAATTTTAACGTTTCTGAAAATCTTAACCTTTTCGAAATTTCGACTTTTTTATGAAATTTTATCTTTATTTTTTAAATTCGACTTTTAATTAGTAGTTTAGCTTCGACATTTTAAAAATAATTCATTTCTCGAAATTCCAATTTAATGTATTGAAAATTTTTGAACTTAAAAAAAAACTTTTTAAAAGATTTTAAGAAATGTTATACTTTTGAAAATTATGATTTTATGAATATTTTTTAACTTTTATTCAAATATTTCGGTTTTCTTGAAATTTAATAATTTTATTTCTCAAAATTACGACTTTTATATAGAAATTTCGACTCTCACTTGAAAATTTGATTTTTCAATCATATAGCTTGTTTCGTGAAGTTTTGACCACTTTTTAAACATGTCCAAGTTTTTCTAAAATTCAACTTTTTCTGGAATTTTGAATTATTTCCAAAAATATTGTCACATTTTAATTTTTTTTGTAAATTGGACCTTTTCCGAAAAATTGGAATTTGTCTAAAATTCGACTTTGTCTCTCTAAATATTAAATTGTTTTTAAAATTTAGATTTCTTTGTAATTTCTAACTTTTTTGAAAAATTGCATTTTCATAATTTTTTATAAAAATTCGACTTTTTTAAATTTCGATTTATTACTGAAAATTGCGACACTTTTGTAAATTTAGACATTTTAATGTATTAATTTTTCAAAACTTTATTTTTTCAAAATTTTAGTTTTTCTCATAATGACGAATTTTTTAATTACAAATTTCGATTTTTTAAATATTTCGACTTTTTAAAAATTTCTCAAAATTTTTAATTATATTAAATATTTCGACTTTTTTAAAAATTTGGTTTTTTCTACAACTTGGATCTTTTTCCTACAATTTTGACTATTTTCTAAAAAAAGTCAATTTTTTTGAGATTTCAACTTTTTGTGGAAATTTCGACTTTTTTCTAATATTGACTAAGAAGTTTGGACTCGTTTAAAAATTGAACATTTTTGAAAAATTCGAAATTTCAACTTTTCCTCAAAATATCCACTTTTAAGTTTACATTTTTGCAATTTTCAAGTTTGTTTAAAAAAATAATGCTTTGAAAGTTTCGAAATTTTTCGGAATAATTTTAAAATTTTGAAATTTTTCAAAATTTTGACTTTCGGAATTTTGACTTTTTTTAAAAATTCCGACTTTTTGATATTTTGGAATTTTTGAAAATTTCGACTCTTTTGAAAAATTAATGGAAATTTTAAAGAAAATCTCAGAAAAAAATATATTCTTGCTCAAGTTACATTTTGTGTTTAAACTGATTTTTGTAATTGTTTAACATAAATTTTAAGTTTAATCTCTGGCGTTTTTGTTTAATTTAAGGAGATAAATTCAAAAAATAAATGACTTAGTACAAAAACCAAATTAAACATTAAAAAAATAATATTTAAAGTTTAACTTCAAATTGGAATATTGGATTTTTTTTTAAATAAATTTGGACAAACATTTGGATTTAGACTTAAAATTTTCAATTTTTTTTCTAACATTTTAACCATCTTTTCGAAATTTGAATTGTTTTAAAATTGTTAATTTAAATCGATATTTCGACTTATCGAAATTCGACAAAAAGAAAGGTTACTTTTTGAATGCTAATGCATTTAAAATGTAATCAGTTGGAAGCAAAATTGTACTAAATCTTTTAAAAGCATTTCGATCATAACACGTCACTGCCAAAAACTAAGAAGATATTTGAGTCATTTCACTCAAAAAATATTGATCAAGCCAAATCAAAAACGAAAAATTTAATTCCTAAAAATTGAAACACAGAACTTGTCCCCTGAAACCAAGAAAAATTAAAAAACACCAGCTGTCGAAACGTAGTTTCTCTCTGAAGATGACAGCTTAGCTGTCGAAACGCGTTAGAGCAACCTTTGTTGTGTTTTTTAATTTTTCTTGGTTTCAGGGGACAAGTTCTGTGTTTCAATTTTTGAAGATAACCAAGGACCAGTCCGTTCTATTAAACTTATTAATTCCTAAATAAAGGAGAAAATCTGTTTGTATCCGTCACTGTATAATGCAATAAAAGTATATTATATGAGCCAAATATGTGTAGTATTTATACCTAAAATTTTGGTAACATAAGTATAGTTGCTCATTGGAGAAAAATTTTACCTGTGGAATTTATATTTTCAAAAAATAGTGACTTTAATTTAGTCAACTTTTTATTTCAATGTTAAAATTTACACTTTTTTTTGTTAAATACAACAAAAATATGCCGAAATATGCGAGGTTATTAGAAATGTGCCAACATCATCAAAATATGCATGCATATGCAAGTTGCATAAAATCCGCTCTCTTCTGATAACCAATAGAGATATAGTCTAAAATAAAACAGGATTAAAGGTAGATTACATAAACTTTAACAAACTTTTATTTGTCGCTCACATTCGAGGGCTGAGTGAAAAGTATTTTTTTATAAAATGAACCATCCTGCATATTTTTTAATGTCTTAAAAGGATGTTTTACTTCCCAATTTAAAACACGTAGTGTAATTTATACATGATTAACTGGGAAATTATTGATATACAGGGTATTTAGTAAGAAATGGGACAGTGCAATATCTCAGGAATCAAGAACAAGGGGTGATTTAGGCAATGAGAAAATATGATGTTAAATTATGCCATGGGGACACATTTTCAGGTACAAAAATTGTAATTTTCTTTCGTCATGTCTATGTTATACCATAATAACGAATTTTTTTTAAAATTGATGCCATATTTTTTATTTAATAAAGCATCTAGCACCCTAAAACCAACCACGAAATAATATTTTTCGAATTAAACTAAAGATGAAGAAAGAAAATTAACATTTTTGTCCCTGCAAATGTGTCCACATGATTTAAAATCATATGTTCACATTGTCGAATTCACCATTTGTTCATGAGATATTGCACTGTCCCATTCCTCGCTATCACCCTGTAAATGGTACACTTACAATGCATCTGATTTTATTTTAAACAAAACAACAACAAAACTATGATAGACGGGTTGTAAAATATTTATTATTATTATAACTGTCTAAAAATATGGTCATTGTGTTCTAAACACATTGAAATTTTTCTGACAAAATACAATTTTAGCCCTTTAAAAAGTGGTATATAAAGTTTCCTTTTCCCTCCCTCCTCTCGGAAGAGTTTCGCCACTGGTATGGTGGACATACTGAGTTAGCGTGCTCTGATGTTTTGAAATTGGCCTTTTCATTTTTGCATATTCCCTTATATTTCTCTTTTTATTTATTGTTTCTTTTCTTTGTTCCTGAAGAAGCCCCCTACGATGGTGGGCGAAACGTCGAACACTTTTAGTAGTTCTTTGACACTGTCCAATCCCGGAAGAAGTATATCCTGTAATGACTCTGGGCGTGGAAGCCTTCGTTATCATATACCCTTAAAGTATTACATAATATATTCTATTAAAGAAACAATACTTCTCGGGTATCCCTTGTATATATAAACGACACAACAGTTTATTAACGTTTATGTAACATATGCAAGACATCATTGAAGAATCTTTTTCATTTTTGTCTAATATATCTCAAACAGTTATCGAGGTATTTAGGATTGATATTCCATAGTCAAAAACGCCAATCACTCTGTACCCTATACCTGCTACATATAGGTAGAAGAGATATTCCTTTAGAATGAATAAATAACTCGAAAAAAGTGACAATAGGAAATCTAATTATTCTTGTTATTACTATTTAATTATCAAGGTTTTTCTTCAAATATGTTACGCTTCAACGAAGTAGGTTCGTTTTCTTTATTTCGACAATAATATGATCTCATTAGAATTTGTTTTAAAATGAATCAATTTTTGCATATGAGCTCATAAATAGGAGGTAACCATATCATTATGCAAATAAGATAACTGATATCTTTTTATTTACAGCAATACAACGTTAGTCGGCGGAAGTATTTCAATGTGTAACAAGGAAAATAGCACGCTTCCAGAGAGTACCCGAATTTCTGAAGACTGAGAACCAACAATAAACTGTGATAATTTTGTGATCTAGTGTTTAATAAAAACTTAAACTTAAACTGATATAAAATCTCAAATGTCGGTTCCATATTTTTAATAATTAAACAAAACATAACACGTCATATCGAATGGTGTTTTAGAAAAAAGTACCTACAAATAATGGACTTTCTCACTGATTTTAATGAAGAACTTGCTGCAGGTGACACATACTACATCAATTTTTGTAGGAAAATTCACAGAGTCGGTAAAATTTTTTCATATACCTTTTGGCGAACGCAAATTGGCGATGAAGTTTTCTGGAGTGTTCAAGGAAATAATCCCGATGGATCTGCTTGGATAACCACACAGTATTTTGGTCCCCCAAGTGAGGCGAAACGTTATCAGCAAGAGATCATCATACACCACCCCACGGAAAAGAGAATTAAAATGTATTATATGGGGTCGTGTCAACCTGGAATGAATTGTATCAAAATATCAAGGGAGATCATTTATCATTTCAAAAATAAGGAGAACAGCTTCGAATTTGAATTCAGAATATTAAAACTGAAAAGGCGGCCGTATTCTCAAAGGAAACTGTGATACATGGATGTCATGACAAATCAAAGTAACATTTAATTAAAAGACTGCTGTTTGCCTATTACTATTTTAATTGCTATTATTTGCAAATTTGGAAGCAGCCTCACTTAGAACGTTATATGGTACTGTACGCAGCAGAGTAAAAACTAGGAGTGTCGGTTTTAAATTGTTTTAATTTAATTAATTTTGGATAAATGGTGAACATGTACCTTAAAAATAATTGTCTCCGTCCTTAGTAGGCAAATTATGAATTTCTTAGATCCTGCTTGAATGTTATATTGGGTGTAACAGATTCATGGTATAGTCCCTACTTTTTCTTTATTTATGAATATAAAATTTTCCAACTTTCTACATTCAATTTACTTTTTGAAACGTCAATTTCTGACATGAAAATGGCATTTCTGCTTCGATTTATTTTGCCAGTTTTTATTACTATTTTTATTAAATTATTATCTTAGAGACATAGGGAATGAAAAGATTTTTTAGTTTATTTTCCACGGATGTCTTATTTATTAAACTGGCCTTAAAATAAATTAAAATTGAATACGCTCTATTATCTTGACTATAATTTCGAACATGTGAGTAGATTCCCTATTAATTACTATTTTAATATAAAAAAACCATGTTTGTAACTCTATTAAATGATATAAAATAAAATATATCTTTGTTTGGAATGATTTTATTTTTGTGTCGTTAATTTAGTCCGAATTATTTGCGTCATAGCTCTGTAGATTGAAAAATAATAAAATGAATGCAAAACTTTTTTCAGGTTTACAACAAAAGTTTATTTAATGTCCTTTATATTCAGAAAATTGCGCAGATACCTAAAATGTAATAATTAGAGTGTTCCACTTAAACATCAAAAGTTGGTATCACTTTTATCGAAATTAACAGTACTAAAAATATTCATGATAAAAAATGGCATAACTACATTTAGTTGATCTTTATAAATTAAAAAAGGGGGGTGTGCCATAAGTAGGTTACACCTAATAAAATTAAAAATTGCGGAAAAATTACATCTTATATTGAAATAAGAAACATCCAATGTAGTGTTATAATTGTTTAAAAATACACATAACATTTTCTTTATTGTTTGATATTAATCGAGTAAGATCAGTTGATGTTTAAAAAATGTTTGTATTATTTCTATTTAGAATTAATTAAGCTTTTTAGGACATTTTAAGTATATTTTTGGTTTGCATAATGAAATTCATTTTTCAATAGGTCTTTATAGTGCTCTCCCTAAATTACATGTAAATTGAACTTCAATAAAAGCTGTATTCATATATAAATTTAAATACATATATAAGTCCAACTCGCAGACTTTCTTTCAGGAAAATCCAACAGTAATTTTAACACTAAAATCCAATCTACTCTGGTTGTTATAGGCTGAGGGTTTTTTATAAACATGTTTTGTAAATATTTCTAGAAAAAGTGTTCCCTTTTTTAAATACAATCCACTCGCATGCCTTTGGAGCAGATTTTTTATGACCATGAATGAAATTTTGAAGTATTCTTCCTGAAATTTAGAGTCATATTCTAAAAATGTTGGGTGTAACTTTGACAACTCTTAAAATCCATAATCTGATTAGCCCAGTTGCATTGTGCTCAAAAAAGCAGAAGCGGTCTTGGGGGGTGGTGAGCCCGGGGCCTCGCTCTTGCAAAGGGCCTCGCGCACACGCTCAGTAGTACGAATTCTAATGTTCATTTGAATTTCGCGCCTTACGCCGCGCGTTACTCTCTTGCGTGGTAGTTATCGCGCTGATATCTGTCTCATTTACTCCAATGAATTTTTCTTTTCTTCTCTTTCACATTGACGAAATTTCGTACAACTGCCACAAGTGCTGTCAACTGCAAGGTTAAACAAAACCTGATAGTACTTCATTTTCTTTGTGTTTACGATTCGGAGAATTCCCGTGTTTCATTTCACCTGTCAACTGTCGTTAGGTTATGCTTTTATATCAGAACAGGCGTCATCATTTCTAAATCCCTGATTCTTTTAAGACATTAATGCACCTTAATTTATCATGATTAATATTTTGTTATCTTTGTGTTTATTAATTTTTCCTAATTTCCAATAAAGAATTTTAAAAGTCAAGAATCATTTTGAAAAATTAATAAAAATAAGAACATCGGAAAACGTTCCGGTTGAGTATATGTATATTTTCTTTTAACTACATAAACTGAGGAATCGAATTTTCACATTAACTTTAAAATTTGGAAATAGAGTCGAAATTTGCGAAAACAGTCAGAAAATTAAATCTAAAATAAAAACCGAACCTTTCGGAAAACTTTGAAAACTATTGAAATTTCGAAGATTTTGAAAAATAACGATTTTAGTTTACTCTTAAAATCTAGCTTTTTCCTTTGGAAAAATTTGACTTTTTAAAGTTTTTGATGGTTTCTCAAAGCCTTTAAAATTGGATTTTTCTTTTCTTTTATGGTTTTTCTAAAAATTACAAATACATCTTGTGCTCTAAATTTCAGAATGTTCTTAAAGAAATGTATTTTCTTAAAATTTGACTTCCTTTAAGAAATTTCGACTTTCTTTTCGAGATGGATTCACTTTTTTCATTTTCGATTTTTCCTGAAAACTTTTGTTCTGTACAACTTTAAATAAGAAAATAAAAAAATGTGGTCAGTAATTTTAAAAATTTTGAGTATTCCAAATTGGTCATTTTCTGGAAATTTTGTCGACCTCCGTTGACATAGACCGATGTAGAAAAACTATGTGTAAAAATGTTTAGTTGTATTTTGATTTAAGAAGTTATGCCGCCCCCTTAAGGTGCCGCCTGATGCGGTTTCCTCGTTGCATCATAGCACGGCACGGCCCTGAGTCCAAGATGTCAGGAATAATTTGTACCATTTCAGTTCGGATTCTTTACCATAGTTCTAAATTATAGGGCCTCTTTATATAAACTTTCCCTTTTAAATAACCCCACAGAAAAAAATCCAATGGACTTAAATCTAGTGAACGCGGGGGCCACTCCATTGCACTCGACGCTCTATGCATCTTCATCATCTTCCCGGAATATGTGGCGTCGAGATATCAGCGGACGTCAGCGCCAAAGTGAGGAGGAGTCGCATCTTGTTGAAGCCAAATATTCTGATGGGGTACCTCGGAGTCGTCATTATTTGGAAATATTTCTAAAAAATGTTCTACAAAAATTGTAAATTTTCAGATTATGATCAGACTTTTGAAAGCAAAGCCAAAGTGTTAGGAAATAATCAAACCATGTAGTTTTAGCTAAGGAGTTTGAAAAAAAGTCCAAATTTGCATACAAAACTCAAAATTCACAAAAAAAAATATTCCGTCAAGTAAAGTGGGCATTAATATTAATATTTGTACATATGTATTTATGTATTTTGTTTTTAAATTATATTGTCCGGATACATTTTTTCCTTCGTATTTTTGCCCGCTTCCAAAAAAGTTTGCCTTAGACTGTTAAATTTCTCTTCGAAGTAAATGGAACAATTCAAACTTTCTCTACAAAGAACTACTACAGAAAATATAATGATGTTTCGAAATCTTGATAATTATTAAATTATTAATAAAAAGTATTAAAAAAAGCTATGCACATTTGAAAACTGGTCTAAACAAGATTTTAAACGTTCTTAGACTACATGCAGCTTTTATCCAGTACAGTTATAATTTAACAAATTTGAAATATGTTGTTATAAGTGTCTAAATAATTAAAAACATTGGACAGTTTCACAAAGTAAAGATGAAAATATCAGTTTATTTGAAAACATAAATTGCAATTTACAGAAAATTACACTATCTACAAGCCAAGCAACAAATGAGAAAAGAAATTTTAATAAAAGAATTCATGCAATAAGGCTGCTTTTATTTGTGTGATCTAGACTAGAACGTTTCCTATGAAACTCTCTTCTAACAGAATTTGTAGTAAAATTAAAGTACTACTACCTAAATTAAATGGCTTTGCGATTTCTCATTTATATTTTCATACTTTGAACAGCAGCAAGCAGAGCTTTGTAAGAAAACGAGAATTTATTCGTTCTTACTTAAATATTTAGTAAATATATTATCAAAGGATATTGCCTTCTGATGAAAATAAAATATATTGCATCTCTCTAAACAAATGTACAACGATGAATATTACATTCTATTTAAATACTTCTTGAAGCGGCGTGCATTCCCGATTTAAATTTACATTTGTAAAATCGGTTTATATTTGCTCAAAGGAATACATTTTTCAGTAAAAATTTAAATTCAGTGCTTAAGGGTGTACATTTTTCTGAAAAATATAATGAAGCCCTCAAGGGCGATTGTCTTGGCTCGTTATAAAACTTTTGGCACCAACTTTTGTTCTAAAATATCAGTCAGTAAATCATATTGAAAATTACCCATTTTAGGTAACCAAAAAGTTGAATCACTAATAACAAATTTAATTAACATTTCACCATTTATTTAAATAGATATGGAATGTATGAATAGAATATATGTGATAAAAATCTATTAAAGATAGGGTTTCACGAATTTCTTGTTCTTGTTCTTGTCTTGGTATTTCTTGTTCTTATCTTGTTGTTGTTGCAAGAATAAGAAAAGAAGTTTTTTTAGCAGGAGCAAGATTTCTTGCCAAAAAATTAGCAAGAAGCGAGCTTTCTTCTTTTATTCATTTTCTTATAATAAGCGATGCTCTGGAATACTTTTTTTTGAACAAACTACAAGTAAAAAATTCTGGGGATCCCTCTCAAATTTCTACACAAAAAATAGAAATTTCAGAAAAAAAATTAATGTTGAGTTTTTTCCCAAAATAATACCATTTAATATCCGGAAATTAAAAAAAAATAAATTTGGGTTTCTTCAGAAATTTCTAATGTTTCCTAAACTTTCATTGTTGTTCTCGAAATTTCAATTTTAATCTCGATAATTTAACTTTTTTCTCGAGAATATAATTTTAATCAAAACATTTTGACTTGATTTTAACATTTGGAATTTCTATAAAAAAGTTCTGCTTTTTCTTTTTCATTTCGACTCTCTTCTCTTATTCTTCTTCTTAGGTTAGAACGTATGTCCTGTTCTTTTTGTAGCTTCTGTTATTCCGTCTGTTATTCTTGTTTTTGTGATGCGGACGTCCAGCTCTCTCATACCATTGCTTTGGGGGTCTTCTTGGTTGTTTGGAAGTGTTTGGTTTTTGAGTTTTAGCGATCTTAGGTAATCTGCCGTTTGTCATTCTATCGACGTGGTCCCTCCACTCTCTTCTTCTTTTTCGTACTCATCTCACCACATCCTGTATTTGGCATGCCTGTTCTATTTCGTCGTTAGGTTTCCTATCTTGTAGCGTATGATCCGTAATTGCTCGAAGAGTTTTCATTTCGGCTATTCTTAGAAAGCGATCGATTCCGCTCTAGTCTCGGCTGCATATGTCATTGCTGGTCTTATGCATGTTTTATAAATTTCAATTTTAGCCTCAATGGAGATGTATTTGTTCCTCCAAATAATATCTCGTAGGAATCCTGATATTAAGTTTGCTTTTGTCACTTGATCTTTCACTTCCTCTTTTATATTTCTGTTGCTGGTAATGTTTACTCCTAAGTAGTTAAACTTCATTACTTGTTCTATACTTTGGTTATAGATAGCAAGTTTGGAGCGTCTAGGTTCCTTATAGATAGTTAAAGCTTGGGTCTTCGGCACGGATATGATCATGTTATATTTCTTTGCCACTTGTTCCATTTTATATAGCATTCTTTCTAGGTCATCTTCTTCCTCTGTTATTAGGACTACATTATCGGCATAGCAAACTACCTTAATAGATTCCTTACCCATTCGGTATCATTTACTGATTGTTTGTATCTCGTTGATTATCTCGTCTATAATTAAACTAAATTAAAAAGAATAGGGCGAAGGCTGCGTCCCTGTCTTATTCCATCTACAACTGGTATTTTCTGCGTCATTTCATTGCCTACCTTTATTGTCGTTAGGTTTTTCGTGTTCAGCTCTTTCATGATATTATTCTATTGTCTATTTTCCTTTTTTTAATAGCGCGAGGACATCTATGAATCTTACTCTGTCAAACGCTTGTGTAAAGTCCACAAAGCACATAAAAGCTGGTTACTCTTCTCGGCTATTTGCCGCAGTATGAAGATTTCATCGATTTTGGATCTATTTTGACTGAACTCTTGTTGTTCTTCACGAATTCCTGTTTATGGTATTTCCGCTGCCAAGATGTTGGTCAATAATTCTAAAACGGCGCTTAATAGGGTAAAGCCACGGTAGTTTCTTGGTTCGGCTTTCTCTACTTGTTTGAAAACGGGTATTGCCACGCTTTCTTTCCAGATTGTGGGTACCTTTTTCGTGTCCATTATTTTGTTAAAAAGAGTGGTTAATTCGTTCATGAGTGGATATCCCCCATATTTAATCAATTGGTTTGCTATTCCGTCTGGGCCTGGTGATTATTTATTAGTTTGTCTGCATTTGTTGGGCTGTTTCTTTTCTAATTATAAAGCTTTGTGTCTTGCCCTGGTCTTGTTCCTTTAATTCGTTCTCTAAGTCTTCGCTTTTTTTTCTTGTTTTCTGTGTTTGTGCTATGGTATGGGTTTTTAAAATGTTTTTCCCATTCTCCCGGTTTAATTTTGGTGATTTTTACATATTTGTTAATTCCAAACTCGTTTTTGTGCTCCATAAAGGTCGTGCTCCATGTCAGTTGAGAATTTCTCCAAGTGTTCACGTTTTATGTGTTGTATTGCATTGTTTACCCTGTTTCTGACCAGTTTGTATTCGTCGTATGTTATCACTTTCCTTATATACCAGAGATAGAATTGTTTTTTTTGTTTTTGCTAGGTGCTTAACTTCGTCACGAAACCAAGGTTCCTTTTGTTTTGCAGCAGTCTTTACTTTTCTCTTACCTGCGGCCCCTTCAGAAGCTGCCTTAATGTTTCTTTGGATCTTTTTCCATGATGTTTTAACAATGTCCGTTTCCAGGATCGTGTTTTTATGAACTTTTTGCTTTAGCCTTCGCTGATATAGGTTTTTTGTTGCGTCATTCTTAAAGTGTTCTAGGTTTAATTTTTCAGGCGCTTTTGATCTTGGTCGTTGGGAGTGGGGCACATTGTACTTCATTTTTGATAATACTAGATTGTGATTGGTTCCAGTGTTCGCAGAGCTTAATACCCTCACGTCCAGTACTTTGGGAGGGTGGATATTTCTGTTAGTTAAAACATAATCTATTATAAACTTGTGTTCTCTGCTATTCTGAAACGTAACTTTATGTTGATGTTTGTGGGGGTAAAAAGTGTTATTAATAAGGAGTTCATTTTGGGCAGAAAATTGGAAGAGTCTCTCCCCGTTTTCATTTATGGTTTCTTCGTTAAATCGGCTTTTCACCCCTGCCAGGACCTCATTTCCAAATCTGGAGTTTAGATCACCAAGTATTATTATTTCGTTTTGAACCGGTATTTCGTCTAGCGTTGTTTGTAGTTTATAGCAGAAAGTTTCCTTTTCTTCTTGTCTTTTTGTTATATCTGGAGCATACACGCTTATAAAGTGTATTGTTTTAATGAAGAATTTTACCCACTATACTCAGCTCAAAGTTTCGATTCATTCTTGAAACTTCGAGTTTTAATATAGAGAGTTCGAATCGAACTCAAAATTTCGAAAGACAGTTTTTTGAGGAATTTTGGAAACGAAATCGAAAGTGGAACTTTGAAGTGGAAAATTTCAGAGAATACATTACAATCCATAATTGTAGAGTGGAAATGCCAAAGGGGTTAGGTAAGTGCCAAAATAAATATTTTTCAGTTTTTATCTTAAATGGGAACTAAATGTCATCACCAATATCCCAATAAAAGCACAAAATGCTAATCCTTCCCGTTTGGCTACTAAATTAAATTGATTAATTAACTAACTTAATAAGTAAAGTGAATATTAAAAAAAATCGAAATGATTCACTGGAAACTAAACGGGAAGAAAACCAGAAGAAAATGGGAACCTAACAAGTCTTGAGTTTTTGCCCAGATTGTTTGCAGAAATTTCGAAATTACTAAAGTAAAAATGTTAATTATACTTGAAATGGAAAATCCAAGAAAATTCAATCTTAAACTTAAAAATTATAAGTGAAAAATTAATTTTTAAATTTTTTCATCCAATTTCGAGAAAAAATTAGGAACTCCAGAAAAAATTTAAAGTTTTCAGATAAAATATTGAACGTTTGTCGCGCTTTATATTTTTGCAATTTTTCATAAAACAATTTATCGTATCATTGAAAATTAAGTGTCCTTAAACTTAAATCTTTATTGATAATTATTAACCTCACAATATTTAGCAGCATCATAATAACTTAGTAGCACATAATACAATTACAATTATAATAGTTTAGTTACCTATCACAATTCCCAAAATACAAACTTCATTTTAAAATTTGTTGATTTTTTTTATGTCATCGTTGTCAATGATACGATCAAGCTTTGAATGCAACTCGATATTAGCGATTTAAACAATCTCGGACGTGGCCAGACGACTCGGCTAACGCCTTGTCGCCTGGCAACGTCCTCGTTTATTATAAATTGCATAATAATCTAAAATAAATAATAACTAAATAAAAGTTAAATTAAATGATTAAACATAATAATCTAGTCACATCAATATCTATTAACTTTAAAGTCGAAATATCAAGCAAGAACCAAAATTTTGAAATTTAAACTTCAGATTTCCCAAATAGGATGAATATTCCAGGAAAAACTAGAAATTACTAAAAAAATGTTTTTAATGATGCAGTGTTTTATATAATTTATTACCTTTTTCCTCGAAATTTAGAATTTCATGTCAAAATTTCGATTTTTATTTATAAATTTTTCATTGTCTTTACATTTTTTATAGATTATGCAGATTTTAAAATTACTGGCTGTATCCCAATCAATTCTGAATCTTTTTTATTATTGTTTATGTGCCAGCAAGAACAAGAAAAAGCAAGAAACTGCTTGTAAAACAACTTCTTGTCTTGTGTAGCAAGACAAGACAAGAAGTTAACAAGCAAGACAAGAATCTTGCTTTGTGCATCACTAATTACTGAAAAAATAGTCGTATTTAGGTTTCTAAGAGAAATAACAGTTGACAAATACATTTTCATTCTAAGGTAGTTTGTTTTAATGCTTGATAATCATCTACAAATATTAAACATCCAGGTTTTGTTATTGAATCGAAATATGTATAATGAAAGAATGCATAAAATATCAGTTCATAAAATAAAATACGATTACTCTAATTTTCTGTCATTAACACTTATAAACTTTACCTTTTTTTCGAAATAAATAAAGCCTTTATGACTTCTGCGATCTATTTTGCTATTAGTGGAAACAAACTCAATTATAAAGTTATTTTTAGTAGAACATTATTTTATTTGTTTGGTACTCAACAATAAACTTTATAATAATAAAGTATATAAATGACCGTATCATGTTTAAAGTTTGCCAGAAATGTTATTTATATCAATCAGGAATCGCCATTATGCTTCTATAAATATTATATTTTATTTAGCCTGGTTTTCTTAGTTTATTGTGTTAATATTTATAGTCGAACCTAATTCGGTCTCCGATTAAGTAATTTCTTTATCGATTAATGGAATACTCACCCATATTAGGAATTGTCTTCTCCTTTAATTGCCTCTTTATAGAGTACTAATATTATTATCAAGAAATAAATCTGAAGTCTATAAATATATCCGTGAGTTTTCTTTACTTATTATACTGGATATTTTTTAGTTGGGACGTTACCTTTATGCGGAAAACCACCTATTATAAAGAAAAACTAATTTGGTAAATGGGACTAAGCTAATCATCTTTGACAGCTTGAAAGATATTTCAATCTCTCGGAATAAAATGACCGAAAGAAGCATTACTTTGACCCCTTGTATCATTGTCATTATTTTCAGAAAAAAAATGAAATTTGGGTTGAAATCGTTGAATATTATGGAGACTACTCTACAACAATGAAGGCAAAAAGGCATTGCCTACCCTAGCAAAATCAGAAAAGAAAATATAAATGCACTCCTACGCGTAAATAAAATTAATTTTTTAGCAGACAGTATTTCGTTTTATTAATGCTTTGTTTCTCTTTTCGATCATTAAAAAAAGGTACAAACTTTTAAAATAATTCAAGGTTATTGCAAAGTTAACACGAGTACGGTAATATTCCAGTGAACAGTCACACTCCATCACAATATCCCCATGTAGGTGGCCCATAAGCCAAAGGCATAGGCAGATATCAACAATACCATAGGGCTTATATGAAGATGTAAAGGCAGCATCTTTTACTTGCTAATGTGTATATTGCAGCGACATCTTTGTTACAGTGGACTTACATTACATTAGAACTTTCTATTTCGGTAAATCCCCTAGATATTAACTTATAATACGATTTGTTAGTTTTGTTGTCAACGTCTACGTTCCGTGTGTATTTTGTAGTGTTTATTTAATACAAACCGAATTCATTCGTTTTATTTTATAACAAGCTTTATTCAAGACATTTAATATATACATAGTGTTGAACTGTTCCGTTACTGTTAGTTTATTGGACTGACAGTACGAAAATGCTGTGAAAATGCGATCATGGTGAAAACTGCTTAAAGTGGCTAAAAAACTTTCATTGGGGTTCATAAACACGCAATTACCGCGACATGACGTCTTATTCCTCTACTTAAACTTATGTTTGGATATTTTAGTAAAAAAAATGTATGACAATTACAAATAGATTATTATTTTCAAAAGAAAAAAATACATGGGCTACATTTACAAACATGCGAATAGGATTCTTGCAAAGACTTTCTGCTCTGTAAGTACACGATAATTTTTGCCACGTTACATTTACTCCAACGTTTACTTTTATCTGTATCGGAATCATCGGATATCCATTTGCCTACCCTGTCTGAAATGGCACTGCTCGCCACTGGGCATGGGGTTGATTTTCAACTTGAGTTCGTCGTTCCAAAAATTTTTTGTGCCATTCATATACTAGAGTTTTCTTCAAATAAGTATCCCCAAACTATACTTCTAGCTACGAAGAATTTTGGCGGGCTTTACACCTCCAACGGCAGAAAATTTAATAATAATGCGCTGCGCAATATGCGCATGAACCTCTTGCTTACTTATTTTATTTACAACTGACGAACGGCGAAAACGGAATTCGCTTAAGTGCAGGAAGTCACGTGATACCCCCACCTAACATATCTAAGAGTAAGCGCATGCTTCCGACGTCCTCATGGTGATATGGTGCATATTTGATTTACCCTTGTAGATTTATAAAACTCGAAGCGATTTTTTCTATAGCGCACACGGGAAAATACCTCTACACTGTTGACCACTTACGTTTACCTTTTCGTCATTTCACGTTATCGCTATTAGCCGTTTCTACGCAAAAAAAGCGAATCATGCAACTACTTTTTCGGGACTGAAAGTATCATTCAAAGACTTGTATGCCATCAGCTTCGAAGTAAAATCTAAGCAATGTTTTGTTTTCCCCAATTTCTGATTGCATTATTTTCCTTTTTATCTAGCAATGTCGAAGCCACTTGGAATCAGTGACACATCGAAAAGGGGTTTAAATTATGATTTTTTTTTAATCGCGTGTTCGTATCGTACTCATTATTCTGCATCTTACCTTTAAATTAAGATGAGACACCCTGTATGTTACATTAACGTCCTTTTTAATCAACATCGACAAATCTGCAAAGACCACGCCCTATTTCATTTCTTCCTTCAAATTGTAAAGCCTCTTACAAAACTAAAAACAAAAAAGATTTGGTTTATGTTTAGAATGCATTGATTCGGTCACTAAAAAACGAGGAAATTAAATTCAAATATAGTATGAGTAGACAAAAGGATGAGGATTATCTAGCACGTCGAGCAGAAAGAATCCGCAGAGACCTGTTATTATGAATTCAATGCTTTGTGTGTTTAAATAATCACAAAGCGTATTAATTAACGTAATATGTCTATATGATTCTGGGTTTAATGGAATTACCTCATGTATTTTATTCATCCAAGCCACATAAATTATTTTATTCGTTTATTTTACATGCAAACCTAAAAACGCAGATTGTTTGCTTTGCAAAGTTGAAGCGAATATTAAAGAGAAGTTTGAAAGTATACAAATAAAATTCATAGACTTATTTACAAAATGTAATGAAAAAGGCTTATTTCCGTTTATTTTGATAAATTTAGGACAAACAGGATGTATATACATGGCTTATAATTGCTCTTGTAAGATCTTTCTAGAATAGTTTCCACTATGTTTCATAATTTCGTGATTAGTTTGAAATTAGGTACATAAATAATTCATTCAGTCATCGATTTATTTTTCTAAATTTAACTGCAACTTACAAGATCGAAGGACCATAATAATTATGGGAGCAAAACTATCTTGATTTCATTTCATTAATTTTACAAGTACGAAAACTCTGTCATTTTAATGGCGTGTCGTGCCTATTGTAAATAAGTAAGCTGATTAGCCGAAATGCCGACTTAAGAGTCAAAATTTCGGGATTAAACTCGAAATTTCTGAGAAAAACCCAAAACTTCTTTTTACAGTCGAAACGTAGACCAAATATTAAAAATTTTAAGGTAATCGAATTTACTGAAGGTTACCCGAAGAGTTGGGACATAAGTTGATAATACCAGAAATTGCTCAAAATTTATTAAAATAAATCCAACATTTTAAGAAAAAACTCGAAACTGATTAAATTAATTCGAGATTTCTGAAAAAGAAGTATAATCTTCAAGTGTAAACTAGAAAGTTTCGGGCGAAAGTACAATTTTTAAGATAAAAAGTCGGAAATTTTGGGATTAAGACCGAAATGCAAGGAACCAAATCAGGTTTAAAACTGAAGTTACAGAACACAAAATTTAAGTATTTCTTAAACCGGAATACTTCATTTTTTTCTGCTATTTTCAACATTTGACTTCAAGCTTAATATTTCTGAAAATAGTCGAAACGAGCTTAAGGTCGGAAATTCGAAATAAAACAACAGTGCAATATTAAAGTTGAAAACTTGAGAAAATTATTTTTAATTAATTAACCTTTTCGAAATTTTAACTTTTTTTACGTAAAATTTCGAATTTAACAGATTTATAAAGAAGTCTCAAGTTTCAAAATTTTAAGATTAAGTATAAGAATATTGTGGAAATAATCTATAATGAAGAAAAACTGAAAACTTGTAACAACTAAATTCGTCCATTAACATGAACTTTCGAGAAAAAATCGGAAATACTGAGACCAGCTTCAGTTTGTCAAAAAAATCCTTAAAATTTCGAGTCGAGTTCAAAAATTTCAATGTTAATCTTAAAATTTTGATAAAATGTCAGATATTCTAGTTTTCAATCAAAAATTCCTGATGTTTAAGAAATTAAAAAAATAAAAGTCGAAATTTCGAAAAAATTTAAATGTGTACTCTTCAGTAGAAATTTCTAATTTTTTTTGGAAGTTTAGACTTAAAACAAGGAATAAAAAAAATGTCAAGTTTAAATTCAGAATTTTGAGACAGCAAGGTTGCAATAATCTAGTTTTTGTTAAATTTAGCTTTTTCTCTAAAACTTCAACTTCAAATCTGAAATGGAGATTTTATTTTCGAAATGCAAATAATTTTTTTTTTTTTGGAAATGTTGAGTTTAAACTCGAACCTCACAAAACTGAAATTTTGATAAAAATTCGAATATTCAACTCTTTCGAATTTAATCAACTCGGTTTATTTTAGAAGCTTTTTGCTGCCTCAAAATTTAGACAGTTTCTTTAAATGCTGACTTTTTTCTTTCGAATTAAAACTAAAAATAAATATAAATAAATAATAATTATAAGTTTAAACTGGAAAATTGAAATTAAAAAATCTAAATTTTAAAATTAAAATAGTAATTTGGAAAGAGAGAATGAAAAATTTTAGAAAGGCGATCGTTCAATTTCGAAACTCAAATTTTTGAACATGGTATCAAAGTAAAAAGCCCAAGAAGAAAGTTCAAACTTTTCATTTTAAAAGTGTATCAAGTCACCTTATTAAAACGATCCAGGAAAAGCAATAAAACTTTTATGTGCTTTAAAATATCGCTATATTAGATTTCTTTATTGAGGATTATAGGGAGTAATCGTGGCGAAAAGTTTTTAGAAGGCTGCGTATAACTAGACGGAGGCGCTAAACTACTAGACTGCTTGATTTTTAACACAGACTGTACGGGTGAATACAATAATGCAATTCTCAAAACCGCTATGCAATAAATTCTCTGAGTCGACAACACTACAGTGCTTATTCGATCAATTCCCCTGACAGAACCACGAAGCTAAAGCCAAAGGTATCTAGAACGAGTGGGAGAAGGTAGTAGAGCTCTTAGGTTGCCATTACTTCAAGTTGTTTTCCTCACATGGAGAGAGGAGCATAGAAACTCCGTAAGACGTATAATTTCGAATTACGATTACGCAAAAATAGTACCGCTAGAAATCCTCATATTACACTATTTCATTCCAAATATCATCCTACATAATATATTACTTTTCTATCAAAATCTGTAAGAGGGTTTAGTCGCAATAAATTAAGATGAAAATGTTCTTTCGCCTATAACTTCCAGTACCTTAAAAAGTATAAGATTGACATTGAATATTTCGGCTTCTTTTAATTTTGCATGCGAATAGGTAATTCTGTAAATAACATCGGTGGATATTTAAAGAAAATCTATAGAAAACCATTGACTGGTAAAAAGAACCATAAAATGTTTTTCAAGAAATACTGGCATATGGAAATTCGGTGTTGTATTCCAAAGAGGTCTTAACATCAATGATTTGGGGGAAGCAAAACATTTTTGAGGAAAATTTTACTTTTATTCTGTGGGAGAGAAATGATTTCTCGTTAACACCAGTCAGTTTGAGGGGGAAAAAAAATAAAGTTAAGAGAAAACTTACCTAATCTTATAACAAAAATCAAGTTTTACCACAAAAGTTGTGATTTAAAAAAATTGAAATTCTCTGAAATTAAAGTTCATAAAAAAAGTGAAATACAATGAAATACTCTAGAAGAAAGAAAATTTTAATGTTTAAACAAAAAAGAAAGTGAAGAATGTTAACAAATCGAAATTAAAGTTGAAAGAGTCTAGACATACTTCCATAGCGAAATTGCCTCCACCGGGAACCTATATCGTGATCTATATCATAACGTATAGGATGCATTAGTAACTAAAATTTGTAAAGCGTACTGCAAGCTATTAACATTAAATATTTATATGGGGGAAATGGTACGTCACTGTTTTTTTTTTAAGGTTTTGAAAAAAGGAAAGTTTAAAAATTGCCATCAAATACCTAAAATTTATAACTGAAAGCAGCCAAACTTATAACAATTTATATTCAGGATGACGCAACAAAAATTTAACAAAGCTAATAATAATTCCTAATTTAAACTCAATGTCAAAAAAAACCTCTCCATAAAAACGAAATGTGTAAAATTAAATTTGCAAGAAATAAAACCATGTTTGTATTTCTTGAAAATTAAAACGTAAGTGTACTCAACTTCTCCGTTCAATATATAAAGTTTCAAATGGAATTTAAAAGAAAAATATTTTGATAAAAAAAATGAGTTTTGGCAAATTTTTTGTTGAAACTTAGAATTTTAAAAAAACTGAAAAAATATAGAAAACTCTTTGGAAAATTTGAATGTAGATAAAAAAATTGAGGTAAACTGAAAATGGAAATTTGGAACTTTAACAAAGAAAGAAATCTAAATTTCGATATTAAGTGAACATTTTGGAAAAAATGTACATTTCAACAGATCGTCAAAATTTGGAAAGAAAATTTTCAATTTATAGAAAATTTAAATTCAGTGAAAAGAAGAAAATAAAATTTAAAAAAATGCAGATTTTCAAGACGAAAACTAAAAAGAAAGTTAAGGATGTACAATCGGAATTTTGACGAAAATATTTGACAAACTGTAAAAATACGAAATTTGTAGCGACATTTTTCGAAGAAGTAAAACATGAATGTTAAAAATCGAAATAAAAAAACATTCAATGGTTATACAAGGTGTCTTGAAATAAGGTTCAAAGATTTTAAGAGTGGATCCTAAGCCAAAAATATGTAAAAAGTTTCATATAAGCCTATATCGGGAGAAGCTTCGTTTTCGAGATACAGGGTGTCAAAGGTAAAATCGAAATGATGGTTTTTTTATTGATTTTTTCGAAACGTGACAAGATATATAACTAAAATTTGGCACACCTATTTAGATTTTGATGCTCCATAAAATAAACTGTAAAATGTTATTCAACGTGGATCAGTGGTGGGTAAAACTAGAGGGGGGGGGGTTAATAAAATTGTCGCTAATTTTGTTACTTTCAATTTTATAGATATTCTAAGGATAAAATCGGTTAGTAGGAACTTTTTTGCGTGAAAAAGATACTCTTATCTTACATCGATAAAGTAGACCGTTTTGGAGTAAAATGCATTCCAAAAATGTATTGTATGTCTAGAAACTACTACTACCTAAGTTGTTGGTGGGTCATGGAAACAAAAAAGATTTTTTTTTAGGTGGAACGGAGTGGTCCTTGGTTATCTTCAAAAATTGAAATACAAATCTTCTCGCCTGAACCCAAGAAAGATTAAAAAACACAAAAACACAAAAAAGATGATTGTCAAAGTGACTTAAGTTTGACCTCTTAACATTAAAGCAATACTTTTTCTTTGGTTTAATTTTTCAAATTCTGTTAATCGTGGGTTCAATCTATTCATTTTCGAATAAAGAATTAAGTGATGTGCATTTTGCGGGTCCTGTAATGGGAACACAGTGGCTGCTCTTTCAAAAATAAGACGAATCGGTATTTTTTTGAAAAAACCGTCTCCAATACTCCCGCTAAGCAACCAATGTGTTCTTATTACAGAACGAATCGATTGAATTCGTAATTAAAAAAATTTGAAAAATAAAAGCAAAAAAAAAAGAATTGCTTGAATATTTTGACGTTAAATCTAAATTATATTGACAATCATCTTTTTAGTTATCATGGCTCACTTACAATTTAGACCTTTTTTATAGTAATTTCTAGACATGCAATATATTTTTTGAATGCATTTTACTTGAAAACGCTCTACTATGTTGAGGTAAGATAAGAGTAACTTTTTTATGTAGAAGAGTCCCTACTAAAAGTTTTTAGTAGGGATTTAGTCTTAAAATAACAAAAAAATTTAAAGTAACGAAATTAGAAATAATTTTATTATCGGCCTCCTTAGTTTTACCCGCCACTGATTCACGTCGAATAAAATTTTAGAGGTTATTTTATAGCGCATCAAAATTTAAATAGCTTAGTCAAATTTTAGTTACTTTGTCACATTTCGAAAACATCGATAAAAAAACCCTTATTTCGATTTTACTTTTAACACCCTGTATCTGTAATCTAAGTTTCTCCTGATATAAGTTTATATAAAATTTTTTTACATATTTGGACGAAGAATCCGTTGTTAAAATTTTTCAACCTAATTTTGGGACAGCCTGTATGCAGTGTGTCCCACGATAGAGTATTGAAGGAGGATTTCTTATTTATTTGTGGGTTTATGAGAAAAAATAATGACTTTTTCTCATAAATCTACAAATAAAAAAGAAACCCCCCTTTAGTACTGTATGTGTCCCACACATTGGATAAATGAAGAAATCACTTTAAGAAGGGCGAAATTTCAGGAAGAATTTAAAATGCCTAGAAGAGATTTTCTTTCGAGTTTAACAGAGAAATCGGAATCTTTAGAAAAAAAAGCCAACATTCAGCCTTTCAAAAGGTATAAAACGAAATTTCAAAAAGGTAATCTTATAAGTGAGATTCTTGTCTCGCAAAAATGGTGAGAGAACTTACATTTCGGGATCTTGGTATCCCGATATTCCCTAGCACAAATAAAGCACTGACTAACAGGACAACAAATGCAACAAATGCAAAAGCAAAACAAACAAGGACTTTGCAAAAACTATTTGTAACTTGGGATAGTTAATTAAGTTATGTTTCTGTTAATAGTCCTTTATTTATGACAAAAAAGAGAAAGAAAAACAAACTCTGAGCGCGAAAAATAAATATTTACTTAAAAGTTATCCAAAAGCCCGCACAAAAAGTATTCGTACATTTCAACAGATGCATATAAAAAACAGTAACAATTAATATTCCGTTGATCTGCCTTTAGCTTTATTAATACTGGTATGGAATCTTCTTGAAACAGAACTAACTAATTTAGAAGTGTAAGAAGGCATCAAGGCCAATTCTTCTCGGAAAGCCGTTTTCAATGTTTTTTACTTGAAATTTGTTGCTCTCGAATCCTGCATATGCTCTGTAAAATTAATATCGATAATTTATTATTTAGGGTTGCTTAGGGTCCACAATGCCATCAATAAATGCAAGTTTTCCCACCCTTTCAGTACTTATACAACTCCAAATATAAACAGAACCTCCACAGTGTTCAATTGTAGGAATCAAATTTTTGATATTAAGACTATATTAACAAGACAACGTTTGGAAACAGGTAATTTTTAGAGATGAATCTAAATTTAATTGTAAGGGACGTCAAATGGAAAATTTAGTTCCTATGATAAAACACAGTATTGGATCCGTTTGAGTTTGAGATTCTATGGGTACTAAAAGGGCGGGAAAATTTGTCAATTTTTGATGACATTATGGACCATAATCAACTTTAAAGAATTTTGGTGCAACGGACTGGTCCTTCGTTATTTTCAAAAATTGAAATACAAATCTTGACCCCTGAAACCAAGAAAGATTAAAAAACACAACAAAGGTTGCTCTAACCCATTTCGATAGCCAAGCTATCATCTTCAGAGAGGTACTAACACCTAATCTCAAAATTAACCCTTATATAATAAGAACATATATTCTTAATAAGTATATGACTAAGAATATTCACTTCGTGCTTGATCGACCGCATCCGAACGCGCATGCGCATCTAATTATACACATCGTAGTGTCACAATTTCTTATCTATCAACCTTAACTATTTTTAACAGAGAGGAGTGGCCTAAAGGCCCTGTGCAACCATTTATAAGGTTATTCCCAGCCTTATAGATGGCTAAGCTTTCACATGTATTTAACATTGAATTCTTATTAACTACTCTTAATAGTTTAATATTATCATATATCCTATGACCTAATTCAAAAGCATGTCGAAAAACACTCGGTTCTTCCGTACCTCAAATGAGCCAAATGCTCCTTCGTTCGGATTTCAAGAGATCTTCTAGTCTGCCCGACGTACTTTTGAGGACAATCTTTACAGGAAATTTGGTAAATACCGGACTTGTAAGTTTGCTCTACTTTATCCTTCCTTTGTATTTCAACCCGAAAGAATGCATTACCATGCTAAAAAAATCGTCTTTCAAGTGCAACAGCAATGAATTTTAATAATAACTGGATATTTTTACAAGATAACGATCCAAAGCATATACCATGGAATGTTAAGAGTTTGATACTTTTTAACACACCAAAATGCCTTGTAATACCTTCTCCGTCACCTGATTTTAATGTTATGGAGCATTTGTGGGATTCTCTTAGCAACAAAATTCAAGAGCATCAAATTTCACGTAGAGAAATATTAAAAACTAGGTTTCGGGTAGAATGCGCATTGATACCTCTTCTTACACTTCTAAATTATTTAGTTCTACGCCAAGAAGACTTTATGTTATTATTAAAGCTAAGAGCAGACCAATGGAGTAATATTTGTTACTTTTTCTTACATTTATCTGCTAATTTTTTAAGTGCACGAATACTTTTTGTGGGGACTTTTGGATAAATTTTAAGTAAATATATTGTTTTCGACTTAAGTATTTGTTTTTCTTGGTTCTTTTTATAATAAGTAAAGTGCTGTAACTACCCTGTGATTGACTCAATTTTTTAAAATAATTAAATAAATTTAAACCGAGACAATGTGCATTGCAAGGTGTACGAATACTTTTTACACTCACTGTACCGGGTGGCCAACTAAGAAAGGACGTCGGCTATATCTCAGCAACGCACCATCCTACAGTTTTGAGAAAAAAATTTCAATGAGAAAAGTGGCAATGAAAAATCGCTGGAAAATATTTTTGAGGTTCTAAAATGACCGCTAGGTGGCGTAATACGTGAAAGCTAAATAGAAAATTAGGATTTTCTCGAAATTTTGCTTAATTAAGGTATACTAAAAATGCACGCATTGTAATCCTAGAGTAGTTTCAATATGTCTTAGTTCTACACTCTTTCTTCTATCTCTAAAAATAAAGTGGTAGGGAGATATCGAAAAAAATTTTTTTTAAATATCATTTACTTTAGTTAGGCTCAATAAAAGTTAACAAATTTAGTCTCTATAGAAAGAGTGTTATTTGGTCTATGAAAAGCACTTTCATATGTTTTTATTTTAAAATTATTGTCGTTGGTACAGCGCGTTATATAAAATGGTAACAAATTTCGCCGTTTTTCTAAAAAAAAATAAATAGGAAGGTATGTCAATTTTGATATCTTCAAATAGAGAATTGAAAGCCCTAGAGACCAGTGAAAACCGCAACTCGATACCTTATGTCTAACCGAAGAAATTGGCAAATAAAATTTTAGTAATGTAAAAGCTTGATGACGTTGTTTACCATTTAGAATACGAAATCAGAGGAGGTTTAGAATTTGTCTTACATAATATAAAAATAAGTAATTAACATACCTACAATGACCTAATAGTAATAACAGTAAATAATGTAAAAGAATTAATCGAAGAAACAATCTAATATTTAAAAAAGTAAAAAAAAAATACCCTGCATTACATTAAAAATGTTAAATTAATATCCTCTATTGACAAGAGCCCTAGATGTTTAAACTGATTGCAGCCCATCATTTTCATGCAGTGAATCCTCTGACGAATGAACAACACTGAAATTTTAACTTTTATCATTGACCATTCTACCCCTCTAAATATTGTTTCTTATTCTTTCGATCACACCCTTTCTTTTGTAGGTTTGTTGGCAAAAGCAAGGTCTTCTATTCGCCTGACAAACAAAAATCAAAGCAAGTCAGATCTGGGGACCTGGATGGCCAAGAAAACTAACTTCCACCTTCCTATCTACCTGTCATGTGGGCCTGGTTTTGAACGATGGTTCAGCATATCCCCAAGTTATTGGCTATTGTTCTAGCACTTAAATGAGGATTAAATTTCACATATTCTAAAACATTTATAATATTTTCCTCGATGCCACCTCTACGTTATCTTCCCAACATAGCAACATGCACATTTCCTGTGGTGCGTATGCGATGTTTCAGTCGAAGGAAAACTCTATCACTTTGAATGCGTTTTTCGGGATACTGCACGCGTAGATTTAGCAGCATCACTTGCATTTTCATGCATTCGAAATAACTGGTTAGTTAGCATGTCAAACGCTTCTTCATTTGTTTAAATCTTTTTAATTTTAATAACTTTTTATTTTATAAAGAAATGTATAAGCGGAAATAACAATTCAGTTAGAAGAGCAGGTAGTAAACACATTTGCAACCCTAAAGATTTGTACTTTTTTATTTTATTTTCACAGTTAACTTTTTTCAAGGGCCACTACCAGTTTTGTAGACAAACTATGTGATTATTTATAACTTAAACTTTGATTGTCAATATCTTCGGTTAGACAAAAGATATCGAGTTGCGATTTTTACTGATATTTAGGGCTTTTAATTAACTATTTTAAAATATCCAAATTGACATATCATTCTATTTAATTTTTTTTTTAGAAAAACGGCCAAATTTGTTACCGATTTATATAACGCACTGTAGCAGCGGCAATAATTTTAAAATAAAAACACGTGAAAGTGCCGTCGATAGACTAAATAGCACTCTTTCTATAAAGACTAAATTTGTTAAATTTCCTTAAGGCTAACTGAAGTAAATGGTATTTAAAAAAAATTTTTTTCGACGTCTCCCCACCACTTTATTTTTAAAGACAAAACAAAAAGTGTAAAGCAAAACAAATCGAAAATATTCTAGGATTACAATGCATGTATTTTCCATATACCTTAATTGGGCAAAATTTCGAGAAAATCCTAATTTTCTATTAAGTCTTACCTATTACGCCACCTAGCGGTCATTTTAGAACTTCAAAAATATTTTCCAGCGATTTTTCAGGGCCACTTTTCTTATTGAAATTTTTTCCCCAAAGCTGTAAAGTGATTCGTTGCTGAGATATAGCCGGCGTCCTTTCTTAGTTGGCCACCCGGTACATAAACCTAAAACTTAGATAGTAAATTTATTTGCACTACGCAACGGACACCCCCAGCAAGGAAGCACATATTTTAATAAAATCAAATCTTGAGGAAGTACGTAAATGTTAAAATTCCGTAGAAAAACAATTGTTTATACCTAATTTGACGCGAAGGAAATCGTATACAATAAATTACACCGAAAATGCAAAAAATTATGATGCCTATATAACCTAAATATAAGGTAATTTATTACTCGTTTTTGTAATGAAAACAAGTGATTTATATTGCTGTGTATTTAAGTTTTATTACTTATTTGCTAAGGTATATTATTACATGATTCTCTTCATGTGACTGACCGTATCACAACGTTCTGTCTGAAATAACATGGCTGGTAATTATGAAGTGCTTGCAGCTAGAATTTCGTTCTGTTCGTTATTTCTGGAACACCAGGCACTAAATTACGTTTCATGTAGAAACAATAACTATTATGGTTATGGCATCAAGGTATTTCTTTTGTTTAGTAGGTACAATTTCCCTCAAGGTTGTGCAATAATGAATCTTGATGTAAAACCTTGGTACGGTTCACTTACCCACTTAAAATAAAAGAAACAGGTAAACCTTAAACAATATTTGCAAAATTAATTTTTCATTCAGATGCATGTAAACATTTTGCATATTTTTCTAACATGAAAAAGATTTTTGACATTTATTACCCTGATGCTCCGTGGAATTGCTTGATAATAATTCATAAATTCTAGAGAGTGTTTTTGAATAGATGCTAATATTTAAAAAGCATTATCCTTGGACCATCTTAAGAAAGAAGTTTATATCAACATCAATAACGTCTTAATTTTAAGATACCGAAGTTTGAAAATTAGGTGCACACACTGTAGTAAAGCGTCTACTAGTAACGTCAAACGTTTTCAGAAAAAAACTGTTTACATACACGCTTATTCATTAACATTATTTTTGTTGCGAAATGTCGGTCTTTTTGCGATTCTTGCTTCCTTTTAGCAACTTCTTTTTTGCTACAAGATGATAAATACGCTGTCTGTAAATCATAACTAGGTATCGTATAAAATTTTTCAAATAATACTTGTCTATCAGCCTCAGAAATTTTCTCGTTACTTTTGTACCTACACACATGATTAAAAATTCTTAACTGTTTACTTGGATGCATTACGCTTTTGTGTCCTACGTACAATTTCCCTTCTGTTCGTAATCTCTTCTTTTCATTTCTTCTCCATTTACTGGTATTCTGCCTTCTCTCTGCTCTCTTCTCTGCTCTTTATTTTCAATGATACAAACTAAATTTTATTGAATTTATGGAGGTAAGTTAATTTAGTATAGAAAAAATAATTTAAACACCCGTTAACAACTCGTTTTCAGTATAGACACCACGTCAGTATGACACACCTATCTTTAAAATATTAGATGACTGTTGAGTGCAAAACCGGTACAAGTGATCTTATACCCTTTTTGCACCAACAGGTTTTCGATAATTGCTAAGTAGGTATATCTACTGATTCAAACATGACGTTAGTATTCGTCAAATGCACTTACACCCTTTTTGCTCGAAAAGAATCCATACTTAAGTTTCGGTATTTACAAATATCTCAAAAAACAAGAAAATATCACTTATGCCCTTTTTACTCTAACCCCTTAAATTTAGGATATATTTGATTGCATGTATTTCATATACATTTTAAAATTTTCAAACTTCAAATATTATTACAATAGGGTATTTGACTTCTATATTTATAAATTGTTTTAAAAGATTCTCACGGCTGTATTAGTCCATATAAATTATTATTTACTTTAAATAAAATCGGTTTATACAACATTCATTTGAAATAATGAGTTTCGTCTTTATACGTAATATTTGGAGCGAAATTGCAAGTTTGCAACTCTAAGAACACCGCAAAAATTGCTTGTAAAATGCCCTGATGACATTAAAAAGATAAAGACTTGGTTACAACATGCAAACACAGTCCAAAAATATCAAGTAAAAGTATATCATATTTTTGTGAAGTTGGTTATACTGAGTGACGTCACACTTAAAACCATGATCGGTACCAATTTGTGATTTGTGGTATTCGTTCACCGAAGCAAAATATTGCAACTTTAAAACTACAATATAACTAAATGAATTACGTGTTTTTATGAGTAAAAACATATAATTTATTACTTCTTACTCAATAATTTATTACATTTATATAATTTAATAAGGTATTTTTTATAGTATCAACTATCCTATTCAAAAAAATCTTACACTGCTGGATAAAGAATTAAACCCTGTCAAATGAGCTCTCGTTCGATTTAAAAATTTTAAAAGGGTAGCTGTCACTTCAAGAGAGTTAAAGGAGGAGGGTTAAATTATGCTTAAAAAGTGTCATTTTAGAATTAAAAATCGACCTGCTTCAGGATTTTACTTATAAATTTTAAATTACGTAGATAATGAATGAATGCTTTTGGGCCTTCTGAATATTTGTAAAGGAAATTCAACAGCACAAAAATGTGGAGGATGTTTCATTTAAAAACAAACAATTTATATCTGTGTCTTTTTCTGTTAAGGTCAATTGTGTTTTCATGTGAAAAATGAAAAATTTGGAAAACATTAGGTAGGTTTCCATATAATGTAGCAAAATTACTAGTTTATTAAATCTGTAGATAATGTTAAAAGAAGAGTGCGCCTTAGATTGAACACGGTGTACATCTACATAAACGTTTCTTTGTTCTTATTGCTATTGATTTGTCTTCATAAAAAGTAGGTACGGTACAAAATGGCAAATCACTTAACCTTAATAAATATTCATATATTTCAATTACGATTTATTTGAAGGAACGAGAGAAAACTGAATTAATTTTCATAAAAGAGAACATGCGAGCTTGTATTTAACCTATATATCCAATTAATTATCATTTTGGGAAGGTCGGTCGTTGCGTCTTTATTCGGAAAGAAATAAATGTTAGGCTTTAGATCTTATATCAATGAGAATAATAAACGCAAATTCATCTTTGAATAGCCCGAGGAATCCAAACATATGCATACTTTGCATACCAGTAATATGTGTTGAATGGAGCTCAAGGGAGGGAAAGGTGGTGGCCATAGTGCAAGAGGGATTTTAAATTACCTGGCTCAGCCATCGTACGCAGATGCAGGTAAAGACCGATGGTGCAAGGAAGGTTGATTTGGACTTTTTTTAGATAAAACCGGTTAGATGCCCTTAGTGTTGTAGCCGGCTGTGTATCGAGCTTCATGATCGGCCTTTGCAGCAAAGAGGTCATGTAATAAACGAACGATAAAAGAGCAAACTTGATTCCCATTCTTTGTTTCGCAATGTGGATATTATGTAACGCAACATGGCTAATGGCAAATCAATTTTATCTCAAATGCTGATCTATTTTGATGTGACACGTGAAAATTATACCTGTCAGATTAAAACACAGTTAAACTAAGAATTGTTTTATATAATGTTTATGGGAGGTTTTATATGCATTCATTTCTATTTATCAGTTCAGACTGGCCAATTTGTTTATCTATATAGGGTAAAGTGGGGTAATTGTACTCAATTTTGGAAGACTGAAGTTTAAAGCTCCATGTAGTCTTAATAAAAGTTAAATTAGGGCATCTATATGATTGACGCAGTTAGTTATTAAGTTTTATATTGTTGAATACACCATTTTCGTGGAATTTTTTGCAAAAAAAATCAGTTTACAATTACTCCCTCGCTTTTAATGACAGACGAAAATATTGGGGTAACTGCGAACAGCCATTTTAGATGTGTTATGATTTATAATAGTTTTCAAGGGGCCAATTATACCTTTTTAATGTACTGCCATTATCTTCTGGTTGGATTGTGAAGTTTTCTATATTTTGGTGGAAAAATGGAGTTTCAAACAAAAAACTTTTGGATTTCGAGTTTACAGTATGTACCTACGTATGTAAGTTAAGTATTTTCGAAATTAAATTCGTCATGTAAAAAATGGAAATGACATCATTTCCATTTCATACATTTTTTTTTCTCAAAATGTTATTCCTGATATCAAATGATGATAGACTTTTAAACCTAAATTATTAAAAAAAATCAGAAAGATACAGAAAAAAGCAAAGCCATAGCGAGGCAGGTGCAACATATAAAACCACATACTGTAAGATAAGTGTTAAAAGATTTTTTTTAGTCGTGGAAAATAAAGTTAGCATCAATGTTCGCTCTAGAGGGGAATGATCTGAATTTTTGTTTGAAGCGGCAATTTTTGACGATGAAAATCAAAATTTTAAGGATGAAGTCGAAATTTTTAAATTAAACTCGAAGTTTCGATATTCGAGTCAAAATTTTTAATTCGAAATTTTAGACAATGAACTCGAGGATTTTAAAACCAAAAAGAACAAGTCGAAACTAGAAAGAAAATTTTAAACAAGATTCGAAAAAGTAAAAAGAATTTTGATTTTCAATTATATCCGATTTCTCTCAAAATTGTTTTTTTTAATCTCCTAATTTTATTTTTAAAATTCCGAATTTAGATTTAAAATTACGACTTCCATTTCGAAACTGTGACTTCTAGATTTGAATATTCGATTTTTTTTTGAACATCTTTGAAGTCAAAAGTTTAAGAGTGAACTCGAAGTGGCTGACTTAAACCCAAAGTTTCAATATTAAAGTCGAAATTGCAATTTTAAAAGTTCAAGACTTTAAAATCGGAAAGAAAAAGTCGAAATAAAAAAATGACAGACAAAATTTATTTTAAATTGTTAATGATATAATTATTAATTATATATATTAAGGGGATTTATTCATAATGGCATTAATTTTAACTACATCTTCGGAAGGTTTAGTAAAGACAGAAAACGGAAAAAAAATGTTATTCGACTTTTTAAAACAGACCCAAATCAACCCATTGACCAGCAAAAGTCCGGCGACGCTGACCACATTAAATGCTTTACGGCAACAGACGCTGATCACGTTATCATCCACTCACTAGCTGGAATGATAAGCCGGACTGGCGAGGGCGAAACATCGCTAATTAACAAATCTCTATTAAGTATTTTGACGAATAAGTGTTTGTATTTTCATACACTTAAAACTATTTACATTTTTTTGTTTCGTTAATCAATCGGTCTGACGAAACGTAAAACGCAAATTCAAAAAATAAAGAACACAAATGACTCAAACTAAAATATTAATTCTACAAAATAAATAACGATACGACGCACTGGTTTATTTGATTTTGAAGCTTATTAACGTTGGTTAGCAGTTAGATTGTTGTTTATAAAAAATATGTCAACATGAACTTACAGTAATACTCGAGTGCCTCTTTTCCGAACTATTTTAGACCTGTTGGACCTGTCAGACCTGTGATGATTCGTCGGTAAACTAACCATGGTTTGAAAAATTTCCATCGTATCAAAGAGGTTCACAAAAAATAAAACGTTGGGAAATAACTTTCGAGTATTGACCACTTTTAAGACTTGCACTTGTACCCACAACAGCGAATTTAATTTATTACTTGCAGCGTTGATATCAACGTTTACATTCATCTCGCGATTTCACCTTTTTTTATTTTCGCCTAACTTTCTTCTTCAATGCGTTGTTAATTAAATTTCATTTTCAAATCACGCAATGACTTTTCTGCAACCATCGGTGCCGCTAGGATCGTTAGATGTTTTTCGTATTGTCATTTAGACATAACCTAGCAATGTTTTGTTTATTTGTTTCGCCTGAGTCCCAACTGTGCAGCCGTAAATTTATTTTCTTTCTATTTATCTGGGGCTTGGAGCTTTGGAATCAGTGGCAGCTCAAAAAGGGATTTAAATTATGATTTAAATTTTTTTTCTGCGTAATTATACCTGATTTTTTTTAATCACGTATTCTATTATACTCATTTTCTGTATCTTCCCTTAAAATTAATGCCACTATGACTAAATCACTCTGTATAATTATGAATTAATTAACTAATTAATAATAATTTCGAGTTTACTTTCTTCAAACAGTTTTAAATTCGAACTTTTGGTACTTTAATTAAATATTACATTTTTCGAACTTATAACATCACATTTAATGTTCCAAAAAGACAATCAACCCTAACCTCAAATTTCCACTTTTTTACCGACAGTTTAACTTTTTCTAGACATTTTAACTTTTTTCAAGTTTACAGTCGGCATTTCTGAAACAACTCGCAGTATGAGAAGAGAATAAAAATTCATAAATTCAAAATCACAATATTTCGATTCCAAAAAAGTACAAAAAAAATAAGAATCAATCCACCAAAAAATGTATTTTAGAAATGAAACTTTTCTAAAAATTCGGTTTAAAATTATAACCTTTTCTCCAAGTTCCAAGATCATTCAAAATTGCAAAAAAAATTTAAATCTATGCTTCAAAAATTTTCGAAATTTCTAATGAAACTTTTCTAGAAATTCTCCAAGTTCCAACATCGTTCAAAATTTCAGAAAAAAACTGAAATCAAAAGCTTTCAAGAGTTTCCAGTCCAGTCGAAACCAAAAAGACAAACATTTAAATACATTTAAAAAAGTTTATTACCAAACTTCCGATCATTTTCCAAACGAAATTCGGACGTACCAAAGATAGTTTAAGAAAAATCTTGTTTTTTTAAAGTTTAATCTACTCGCAAAGGGTAACCCCATTATGCTTTCAAAGCACTGCGTATTCGCAAACAAGGGTAGATGGCGATAAACCGTCTTCTTCAACAAGGATAGGTTGTAATTTTTGGGGCAAATTCCTTTCGGTAACAAGTTCCATAACTTGGAAGTTCTATAGAAAAAAGAGTCTCCGTAGACAGAAGTCCTTACTGTGTCAAGCTGGACCGCACAGGAATTTGCTGTCTCCGACTGTCTAGGATGCCTCAAGAAACTTGCCCTTGGGGGGATCAATCCTATTAGTTCCTGCGAGCATCTTCCATGATAGTACTTGTAGAAAAGAAACAAGTCGCCAACCATACGCCTGTGCTCTAGTGTTTCGAGAGAATAGGTCAGACTCTCGTCATCAATTAGGCTTCTTCTTCTTTGATTTGAATCCAAGAGAATTAAAGTGTGTTTTGGGGCTGAACTCCAGAACTCCTGAACTTAGAAACTGAGATTTCCTCGACATTGATTCTCTTTTAATTTCAGTTTTTCTGTTCTTAAAATGTTAATTTTAAACTGAAAATGTGAAATTTAATTTTAAAATTATGACTTTAAGTTAAAATAAAAATGGTTCATAAATAAGATATTTGAGAAACTGGAAGCTTTTCACGAGGTCTGATGTTTTAAAATTTATCACAAAAATCGAGTTTTAACATTTAAAACAGACGATCTTGAAAAGCCAAATTTTCCAGTCGAAGTTATGAAGAACAAAACATCTAAATGGAAAATTTTCAGTTTCAAAGAAGTGAATGTAATGAAGCACAAACTTTTCGGCAAGCTTAAAATTTCGGGAAAAAGTAGTGATTTTTGTTGACAGAAAATTCATTATGACTTAAATAAATCAACAAAATGTCGACCTAAAATTAGACCTTCCTCCTGAAATTTTAAAAACGTCAACAGGAAATAAAAGTTTTAGGCCAAAATTAAAAAGAAATCAAACGTTTAAAAAAAAACTTAAAATAACATAAAAAAGCATCCTAAACATCATCTTTCCTTAAAATACTGACTTTTCACTCCAAATTGTTTAAGGTAATAATATAAATTTTCAGGCATCATCAACTTATAAAAAAAACTTGAATTTTCAAAATGCAATTCAAAATTTTGAAATTTCAAAGTTAAATCCGAATATTCTCGACTTTTTTTAATGGAGATTGTCTTACAAGCTCGACAATCTCTTGAATTTTAAAATGATTATCAAAAAGCCTAGGTTTTGAGGTTAACGTCGACATTTCATGAAAAGGGAAAAATCGGGGTTGCCCTTTGCAAGTGAATTGAATTAAAAAAAAAAGAAATCTGAAAATGTGGCTGTTAAGGTTAATGCGGGAGTGAAATTTTGCTACCAATAGATTTTCGACGTTGAATCCAAACATTCGACTTTTTTTCTGAAAATTTCCATTTTTAAACTTGAAATTAGTTTCAACTTCAAAGTCATATATAAATATAAACGTAAACGTCGAAGGTAAAGTTTAACTTTTGATACTATGGTGAAGATTGAATCGGAATTTGTAGAAGAGTGATAAAAAATATAACTCGAACATTACGCTTCTTTGTACTTTTCGACTTTTAAATTAAAAACTTCAAAATTTTTAGAAAATATCGAATCTAAAAAAAAATAAATTTAAAAAGGTCAAAATTTTGCTGATTACTAATTTTTTGAACAAAAGTAGTTTTATTTTTTAATTATTTTTAAATTTCATGTTGAAAGTTGCAATATTTACTTTCTTTTCTCAAAATTTCCACGTTAACTTTCTACATTAACTGTTTAACATCAAGTTTTTTGCTTTCAACGAAATGTTGTATTTTATTTTGGGAGACGTAGATGCTGAAGCAGACGATGTTGGGGTGATACTTTTTTTGTTCTCTTAAATATTTTGGGGTATTTCGATTTTTTTCTGTAGTGGAACTAGAGAAACATTGAGATGCGGCTTTTTTAGTCGTTAAATATCCATATTTTTTGTGATAATGTCTTTTTGTACAGTGCATCCCATTTTTGTTGGTCTTGCCCTATTTCGAGCAGATGATTGGGGTTTTTACAAGCACAGACCAATTTTGAGAGATAAATTATCTGGTTATTACACAAATGCTGTATTCATAACTATTAAACTTTATTAACGAATACAAAGCAACATATATTAAAAATTCCGCAATGTTTTGATAAATATTTGCTAACACCGGACCAGGTTTGGCATTACTGTATCAGCGGCAGTTATATCAGCAATTTGTTTCGAGTTAGACGGAATATTCGTAGGAGTCTATGATCCATGGAGCTTATTAGCATAACAACCGCTAAACAAACTGCTGGGATAACCGCCGATGATGCAGTAATTCGATACCTGGTCCAGTGTTAGCAAATATTTATGGAAACATTGTGGAATTTTTAATATCTGCTGCTTTTTAATTGTTAATAAAGTTTAATAGTTATGAATATTAAAGAATTCTACGAAGTAAGAGTTGGAAATGTCAAAAACGTTGTATTTTTACCCGTTTTAGCACACTTTTGAAAAATTAAAATTTTTCGAAAACCTTATAATACTGTTTGCAATTTTTTACAGGTTAACTATAAAAATTTAATTAAAACTGTTCCTAACGCAGTTTTTTAGGTAGAATTTATTAATGTAAATGATTTTTTAATTAGTAACCCGCAAACCCAGGCTTAATGCATAACAAGTTGATAGCAAAATCATGGTAACTTAAAAAAATTTTGAAATACATACCTAAATCTATATATATTTTTAAAACAGGAAAAAATGCTCTTTCATTTAAAATCATTGCCTGCTATGGTTTCCATTTTAAAAAATTGAACTTTAGATTACACCTTTAAAAACAATAGACCAATTAAAAAATTACTTACATCGTTAAATTCTACGTGAAAAACTACAGGAAAATATTTATTCAAATTTTTGTAGTTAACCTGAAAGGAGCTACGAACAGAAAAAGATTTTAGAAAATTTTTAATTTTTCTAAATTGTGTTAAAACAGGTAAAAATACAACGTTTTTGTGCTGACCACGACTTTATCTCACAAAACTGGTTTAGGTTTGTGAAAACCCTAATCCTCTATCTTATCGAAAATGAGAAGCTCTGTACATCACAAATATTTAAATTAATTTTTTGGATATCGATTTAACATTTTATAAATGTCCTTTAAAATCTAGCCACGCCACTGAAAAAAGTATTAACTTTGGAACAAGTTCCTGTTAAAATTTTTCTCGAAATCTCGAGTTTACTATTGATAATTTCGAACTATTAGTCAAAATTTCGAAAAAGAACATCAGAAAAAATGTTTCCTTGAATTTCTTTATGTAGAAGATTCCAAGGTAGGGTACGTAGAGTGAATCAGTAGTTAAAAGTAGTGGTGGCGATGGCTCCGTGGTTAAGAAGTCTGCCTGTAACTTGATGGTGCTGGGTTGGACTCCCAGTCGCTGATTACACATTTTTAACTCTACTACATTTAGTTTTAAAATTGAATCGTGTAAATGAACAGGTGAAGAATCTTTGGAATTGAAAATTAAAAAAAAATTCCGGAACTTATAGTTTTTAAAGGCTAAAATTCGAAATTACGAGTAGAAATTAGTCCAAAATAAAACTTCCACAATTTCAATACAAGACAAAATATTTAAGTAAACAATGATCTTAAATTTTCGAATTTAAAATAGACATTTCGCATTAAGTTTTCGAGTACCAAATGTGGATGCTCTAAAGGCGCAAAAACTTCGGAATTTCTAAATTAAATTATTTATCGGAATTTAGAACTAAAATGGAAATTTTGAATTGAAGTGGACATTTTTAGAAAGAACTTCGAATTGTCTAAACAAATATTTATCTGAATCGTGAAAATTAATACCTAAAAAATTTATAATTTAAAAACTAAAAAATTTATAATTTAAAAAATGCCAATTTTCCTGTTGAAGATAAAGTCAACATTTTAGAATGAATCTCAAAATTTATGGATACAAATTTTCAAGTTTCTAAAAAATATATTTTTTCTGACGTGTTTTTCTATGTGAAATGAAACTTACGAGTAGAAATTACTTTTAGAACATTGGAATTCAAGTTGTAATTTCAAGAAAAAATCAACCCACAAATAAAATAAAAAATTGCAGGTTTAAGCTCAAAATTTCGAGGAAAAAGTCTGAAGTTCTAGTTTAAAAAAGAAATTTCAAAATTAAATTCAAAACTGCAAGGACCAATCGACTTTAAGATAATCATAAATTGAAAATTTTGAGATAAAATCAAAATTTCCAAGATATATTCAATTTGAAATTTTATGAAAAAAATTAAAAATCCAAATGTCGAAACTTTGAGAGATGTGGAAATTTAAAAATATATATAAATTAATATTCGTACTGATCCTTTGCTACTATTGCCTAACCTACTATGCGATGAATTCGGTCGTTGGCACATTTTTTATAAACAACCTAACTGTCGATAAATGTTCCGCAAAACTTTTGTTGTTTCAGCAATGGGCGTTAATTTTGCCGACGCATCTTTATTAAATAACATAGGAATTCTAAACAATAAATGACACAGAAAGTGTATGAAAAATTAACCGGTCTAACAAAAAATAACCTAGGAATCTCAGAAAATTAAAATTTATTTTGTTTGGGATTCCTGAATTATTTTTTGTTACACCAGTTAATTGCAGGATATACTTCTTCCTAGATTGGACCGTGTCAAAGAACTACTAAAAGTGTTCGACATTTCGCCCACCATCGTAAGGGGCTTCTTCAGGAACGAAGAAAAGAAACAATAAATGAAAAGATGAATATGAGGGGGAATATGCAAAAATAAAAGAATGAAAAGGCCCATTTCAAAACATCAGAGCCCGGTAACTCAGTATGTCCACCATACCAGAAGAGTTTCGCCTCTGATATGGTGGACATACTGAGTTACCGTGCTCTTCAGTCTAAACTTTCTTATCCTTTCAATTCAGAAGAGTTTCGCCTCTGGTATGGTGGACATACTGAGTTACCGTGCTCTGATGTTTTGAAATTGGCCTTTTCATTCTTTCATTTTTGCATATTCCCTCATATTCCTCTTTTCATTTATTGTTTCTTTTCTGAAGAAGTCCCCCCCTACGATGGTGGGTGAAACGTTGAACATTTTTGGTAGTTCTTTGACACGGTCCAATCCCTGAAGAAGTATATCCTGTACTGAATCTGGCCGTGGAAGCCTTCGTTATAACACCAGTTAATTATTTCATACATTATTTAAATCATTTACGTTTTAGAATTCCTGTGTTATTTTCATCAGACCGCTTGATTAAAGGAACCAAAAATGTTAAACAGATGCAATTATTTTTATATTAGTTTCCAGAATATGAAGTTAAAAATAATTGCGCTAAGAAATAACTACATAAAGATTTATTTTTTATTAGCTGACCATGTTTTGCTGTGGCTAGTGTGACTTTTCACTGCACCTGCGAGTGGCTGATAACGTACTGCGAAATAATTGGTAAAAATCATACCATTAGTTAGCGATATTCGCTTTCGTCAAACTCTGCACCTAGTAACGTGATAATACTGATAACATGATAAGCTAAGTGTCTGTTGGCCTATGAATTTATATACAATTTTTGTAAGAGAGTTTGTTGCAAGCTAGTAGCGTTCTGTTAGGGGGAGTTTATAGATTCGTCTGTCCTTTTAAAAGAGAGAATAAAATATTGTTTTATCCTTACTAAGCCTTCCGAATTCGTGGTTAAAGTTAATGACATAATAACTGAGACACCCTGTACGATGATGGTAGATTGTTAACTACGTTTTCACAAACTGATTCAAAATCAGTTAGGTTTTCACCTTGTAGCTTCCAGAGATATTTTAATTTTACAGCAAACGTATTTAAAACTTTAGAAGAGCGTCGATTTGTGTACAGAACATTAATTTTTAGATCATATCTAGAGACAAGTTGAAGAATCGATTTCATTTGAAATAAAAGGAGAGATAATGTCGAATTGTCAAAATTTTATAATTCTGTATTTGAGCTACTAACTACCTCTTTTCAAATTGTGGTACAGCTAATAATGATGTCGAGTTTCTTAACCAATTCAAGTATTAGAAACGACGCGACGTTCAGATTGTTACTTAATTTATTAGAATCTATTACAAACAGGTTCGATGTGTTTAATGTGATACGTGGAACTTACAAAACCAAGTGTGATAATGTCACGGTAATGCATGGCTGAAAGTCGTTAAAAACTTGGGCATTCTATAGGAGTTTCAAAAACTTCACCTAACAATGGAACATAAATTTAAAATGACTAGCTCTATCGTTCTAGCGAAATGCAATTTATGCAAACTTTAAATGTCGTGATACGATAATAATAATTTGTTGTTAGAAGAAAGTAAATAACGTTTTAGAGTTTTTGCAATTATTTCTGAATGCGAGGCATATTTGGTGCAATCGTACAAATCTCACGATATTTTCGAATAAATTAGGTATTCCCAAGTAATACAAAATTCTCGTGACTATTTTGCGTGACGTGTAATGTGACACTAAGTAACTGATTGAAGATAAAACCTATTAATTGCCCCTTAAATGTCTTTTCATACTTATTACGCTAACCTACAATAGCAGGCACGCCTATAACTAGCTATTGTAATTAAAAAATTCCAATAATCTCTGAAATTTGCATTTTCATGAAAATGCAATAGATTAAGTAGCTTTTGATTCAGAACGGTCACGAACTCATATAATCATCTAACGTCTAACGGTAATAATCCTTCGTTATTCTTTGCTTTCAACTGTCACGAAATTTCATCATTTTGATTTTGAAATGTTTTTCCTTAAAACTTTTAAATTTTATACGTTGCAGATATTTATCAACTATTTATTTATTATTTATTATTACTATGGGGTCGGTCATCCCTGCAGCACTGAAGCCATCGCTTATTGTGCCCCCCCCCCCCCAAGATTATCTCATAATAGACCCGTTCTTTTGAAAAATTCCAGAACTTCCTTTATGGGTGTCTCCACTATTGTCTTTGGTTCAGTCAGAGCATTCCCAAAGCTGGAATATCTATCCCTTGCCAGAGCCGGACATTCGCATAATATGTGTAAAAGACAACTATAAAAGATAGAGTTTAAACGCTCTCGTGGGAAATTTCCTGTTTTATTAAAGTTTGCTGTTTTTCTAAAAATTTTGAGGGTTTCTTTTTCTAAATTCGACTTTGTCTTTTCTTAAAATATTTATTTATTTCCGAAATTCGCCTTTGTTTTAAATTTCTACTTTATTCTTAAAATGAAAGTCTACATAATTTTCAAAATGGTAACTTTTTACTATATTGTTGTGTGGTTATCCTTTCGAATGATTATTAACACGTGAATTGTAAAACAGTTTATTTCCAAACTAAACTCGGAACACTACAACTGAATAATTAACTCACTTATTGACTTCTAACTCTAACTACGAACTCACTAATTAACTACACTGATTAACTAACTGACTGATTCGAGGGAAAGGCGACCGCCTTATATAGTTTTGGCTCCCGGGTTCTAGGAAAATCCCGCAGATAAGGCTTATCGTTTGCCGAAATTTCTGGAACGCTTATCTGCCCTTTGCTTCGTTATAATGGCCGCTTTGCCCTTATCAGATCGTTCTATAAAATTTTTTTACGTACTAAATTCTATAATTTACATTTCGTTACAATATGCCTTTTTTTTAGTTTTTCTCAAAGTTTGGCTCTTTCTAAATTTGTAGAGTTTTATCTCAAAATTCAACACTTTCTTCCATTTTTTAAAATTTAGATTTAATTTTGTCTCGTATTTAGATACAAAATTTATTAAAAAGTTTAAGAATTGTTCGAAATTTTAATCTTCAACGAACTGTCTTTTTATCAAAATTTCGAATAATGTTGTCAGTAGTGATATCCGTTTGAAGTTCGAGTTTATCCCTAAAATTTAACTTTATTCCTAAAATTTAACTTTATTCGAAAAAGTTCGGAAATTTTGAAAAAACTTTCACCGAACATTTCAAATAGGGCAAAATGGTAAATCAAATTGAAATTTTCAAAAACGTTCAAATTTTCAAAAAGAAAAGACAATTATAAAACCGCGCATTTTTTAAAGTTGAATTATTAGGAAAAATATTTTCGAAAAAATTTAAAACTTAGTTAAAACCCCAAAACTTTAAAAAAGGTCGATTATTCAAAAAGTAAAAATTTTGGAGAAAAAGGTAGATATACAATTTCAAAAAATAACAATTTTGAAAATACTTGAAATTTTCTGAAAAAAATGTAAAAAAAACTTTAAAATAATTCCTTTTCTCAATATTTAACTTTATATGAAAAAGTTCCGAAGTTTTGAAAATACTTTTACCGAAAATTATTTCAAATGGGGCAAAATAATAAAACAAATTGAAATTTCCAAAAAGGTTCACATTTTTAAAAAGAAAAGGCAATTAGAAAACCGTATTTTTTTTAAGTTGAATTTTTAAGAAAGAAATTTTCGAAATAAATTAAAACTTCGCAAAAAAGTCAAAACTTTAAGAAAGGTCGATTTTTCAGAAGTAGAAATTTTGGAGAAAAAAAGGTAGATATACATTTTCAAGGAATAACAATTTTGAAAATGCTCAAAATTTTCAGAAAATATAAAAAATTTTAGAAAACCAATGTTTTAAAAAAATAATTTTTTTCAAAAAAGGTCTAAATTTCGAGAGAAAAATTACCCTCTGAAAAATTAAGTCCAAATTTTCAAAAAGACAGAATTTTGACAGATGTAGAAAATTAAAAAAAAAAAACAAACTTTCAAAATTTAAATTTTGTATAAATTTTCGCAAAAGTGTAATTTTACAAAAAGAGGCACACTTTTGAAATTAGTAACAATTTTAGAAATAGAATTTTTTTAAAGTGGACATTTTGTCGAAATTTTCAAAAATGTCAGACTTTTAGGAAAGGTAAAATTTGTTTATAAAAGTCAAATCTAAACAATTTGAAAAAGACAATATATGTAAATAAAATGAAATATTTAAAATGGATCGAAATTTTCAAAAAAAGCCGAAGTTTCCTGAAATTCTGAAGAATTTTTAAATAAGTCATAATTTTCGAAATAGGCAAATTAAAAAAGGGCTAACTTTTCAAAAAAATTCGGAATTTCAGACAAGTCAAAATTTTGATAGAAAGTGGAAATTCTAAAAAAAAATCGTAATCGGCTGATCAGAAGATTTTAACTTCAAAAGAAGACATTTTCGCCTTCGACGTCATTGATCGTAAAATTTCCTTTGATGACATTGATGATGAAATTTTTTAATTGTTATATACTTTTGTATTGATAAATTACCTCTTAACAATTTTTAAATTAATTATAAGCACAACTTTTTCTTCTCTCAAAATAACAAAAATTGTATGGGTACCTTTTTTTTGAAACAATTGTGCCCACTTTAAAAATAATGGCCCACATTGTGCCCTTCCATGTACGAGAGTTTGGCGTCGTTAGTGACCAGAATGTACGAGGTTAGATGGAGGATATAAAAGGTTACAAAGGCCAAAAATGTCAATTGAATGTTCTGTAATGAAACAGTCAACGTTTCAAAGGTTGCAAATATTTACAAACACTAATCATAGACCAAGTTCAAACTTCATTGACGGCATCACATGTAACATATAACCATTAGTCTATACTGATGAGGCCAAGAAAGGCCGAAACCAGGTTATGGTTGTAAATATTATACATTTCTAATGAACTCTTTTATTATAGAACATTTAATTGACATGATATATCCTTTTTGGAGGGATATATCTCAGTAACGTTGCGCAGTAGGACCAAGATTTATAATATAATCTTATTTTACAACGTTTGGTTCTGTTTTCACTTTTTTTTTTTAAGATTTATACCAACTTTCGCGAACATCCTGTATGAAAATGAAAATCTCAAAAATCAAATCATTCAAGATAAAGAATAATATTAAAAATGGTAAAAGTATGTTAATAAAATTATCACATCTTCAATCCCGTAGCGTACAAGGCCCTTAAGTTTCTAATCTGAATTTTTAGAAGCACTGTAAACTATCATTTGGTTACAATTTTTTTTGTTGATCCGATATTGGAAGAGCCTTTGAAACTGGATTTTGGAATCTCAGTATCAAAATGCCACAATTATTCAAGAGTTCAAAGCGTTTATTTAACATCATGTCGATGTTTACACTGCATAAGCCGCATCCAACCAAACAACTAAGTCTGGGCATAAATGGCGAAGTCCACTAAAAGGCTTCCTCCAACTTTACGATCCTGCAATATTCCATTATTTTCTAAAAGTAAACATCTGGCTAATGCGCGGAAACTTTTGAACTGCTGAAGTGTTCTAGAGCAAATACGGTGTAATGCAGCTTTATATTAACGGCTCTTTCTTCAACAAAGTCAAGGATTTATGTATCAGAGATACTCTAGGCGTGAATTTTAATTAAACAAATGTTACTCTGCAATTTAAATTGCTAATAGAACAGAATATACCTGAACGTTTATACACAAGAAAGCCAGACTCGACGAATTTTAAATGTGGCAATAATTTCGCATAAAAGGATCATAACATTCACATGAATATATAATTTATGACCCAGAAGTATATTCTACTTCTAAATTTTATAATGTAAAGCGTCGTTTTGAGCCATTTGCGGATATATAAAAGAACATAATATAACCATAGACTGCAGTATAAACGGATAAAACAAAGATAATAGATTATTTTATGCACACATTTTACTAATCTGTAATAACGGTGTAAATTGAATTTGTTAAGGTATTAAGGAAATTTATAGTTTTTATTACTAATTTTATTTAACTAAATTTTTATTATAAATTATTTATAAAGGATACTAACTCTGCTGACAACTTAAGGTCGATGGGCAGTCTCAAACTCGAGATAATTCGAATCAAAGTTAGAAATAGTTACACAAGGAGCAATGCCAATTTATTGTTGATGCTGTTAAAACATGCGTTTTTGTTTTTAAGGAAAATAGCACCCGAAAGATTTTTAAAAAATTGGGCAATTATGTCGACAGAAGTGAAAACTTAAAACTATAACATAACACTGTTTTGTTTTCAAATTTTAATATCAAAAGTAAAAATTTCATAATTTGTAAATTAAATTTATTATTTCTAGTTTTTATATCTTTTATATTTGTACACGACCATGTCAATTTTAAGTTACTGCATATTAAAAAACCTGTCAACTATCTAAATTTTATATTTGCATAGCAAATTTCAAGATATTTCAAAAAAATGTGTTTTCAATGTATTGATTTTTTGTGATTATGTGAACACTTTAATTTCAGTTATCTCAATACTGCCAAAAATAAGTTACTAGAGTCTTCGTTGGGTGGGTAGATATGCAAAATACGTAGAATTAATAAACTTTAAAAATTCAAATATATTAAAACAATTTTACTTTTATGTATCTATCAACAACTGCTTCACAGGCAGCCTTCTACTCAACTTCGGTTCGAGTTATTAAAGTTCGACTGTGTGTATTTCAATACTGCAAATAATGTGTTACTACGTTGGATGAATCGGTATGCAAAATTGAATTAACATTAGAAAGTTAAAGGTATTAAAAAAATGTTACCTTTATGTATTTATCTAGTGCTTCACAGACAGTTTTCCACGCCACTTGTATGAATAAAGGAATAATTCACTAATAAACATGAAAAGGATACATTTAACTTCGATCATAAAAAAAGAATGAAAAAATCTTCAAGCTGTTATTAATTCACCTTGAAACTCTATGTAATTTTAGGATATCTCCTTCTGGCTTCAAATAAATTGAGTCAGTGTTGAAAACATTTTTCGCCAATTCTTAAACACGTTCACAACGGCCCCACAATTGTCTTCTTGAAGTTCCTAATTCATTAGATTTCAATTACCTTCTCTATATTGGAGATCTCGCTCACTAAAGTCTATCCTGATAGTTTATTTGTAATTGTCACCTGTACGAGATTCCAATCTCAAAGATAAAGCAATTTTATAACAGAAAAATTAAACTCCAAAATTCACAGATCAAAAATGTAAACAAAAATTTTAATGAGTTGGTAGTAGGTAAAAAGTAATAAGTCACTAACAGAGAGATGAGTAGAGTCGTTATATTGTAGGTTCGCCGCGCACGGCGCATTTCTAATGGAAGCCTGTTGGCTTGCCAGAATTTTGCCATTTTCTTCTCTTTTAATATAGGCAATTTTCGCTTACGGAGAGATTAGAAATAATAATAATCAAATTAAAACACAATTTCAACAATTATAGAACACACATTTTGACATATTCACTTTAAATTCAGTGGCGCAGTGGCAGAGCAATCGACTAGTAGTTCAAAGAGCTCTTTTTGGTAACGCAATACCGACATATGTGATTACATATATATCGTATAATATCGTATAATATCATCCATTTTTTCCCTATCTCTAGTTGCTTAGCGCACCTAAAGAAGTTCAAAAATAGCTATAAGATTAAAGAATGGTGCGTCTTCGAACAAGCTTTGGTGTATTTACTTTTAAATCTCGTATACTTCTGTTAATTATGTTCTGTACTACTATCCATTTTTTAGGCTCTTATTTAACTTCACCTGTTCAATTAAATCTTGAAAACAAGTAATAACTTTTATTAATTACGTATGGTTATTATAATTAATATTTCTTAATTAGTATTAGTATTTCTTAAGCAAAGAGTCGGAAACGGAATACATTTTGTTTGCGTATTTTTGAGGCTCAACTCCAAACATAAGAGCAGTACTCAGAACTCCAGTGTTAGTCCAACTTAGGTTTTATAGAGAATGAGTATATCCGATCTGAAGTATTTTTTAACTTGAAAATTAAAACCCACCTTCTGAGACCTGAAAGACGAATTTGGCAATGACGGGAAAGTGGCTATTCCAAAAAGAGCTGGATGCTTGCATTTACTCCTAGGACAAAAAATTTATATGGAGAATTTTACCGTCGATACGTATAGAGGTTGAAACAAATTCACTTCTCAGTACAGGCATCTTGAAAAGGGTAAGAGATGCGGCCTAGGCAAAGATTTTCTTAATTTGTGAAGTTCTTCGTGCGACACGTGGACCAAATTAGAAAAAAAGCTTTAGAATTCGTATTACAATGTTTAATATATCTCTCAATTCAGTGATAATTGCTAAACAATTTTTGTATACTCACCAATTCAACTGACAATGCTTAGATAAACATTTACCTGAAACAAACAAAAAATCGAATTATTTAACCGATAGCAGTAATAAAATGCGTTGAGATGTATTACTTATTTACCAATAGATAAGGTATATTGTACAAAATTTAGATGTAATTCAACTTGCGAAAGGAAAGAAGACATATTTAACCCATTAATGCCCATCACTCTTATATGAGTGATGGGCTTTTTGGAAACTAACAAATAAATTCCAATAAATTCCTTGGCAAATATAGTTGTGTTGAAATTGTTCTTTAAATCATTGCATGAAACTCCATACATTGATCGATAGGAGTAATATTTTTTATGTGAATCAGAAGGGTACACTGCCAGTCTACCAGTTTCTATTTTGCATTGCCATTCAGTTGCTGTTGACAGATTGATTTAAAAGGCCACTCCTCAGTAAAAATCCATTCTAGATACGAAAAAGCCTTGATTGTGGCTTTGATATATTTTCTTTTTTCTTCGACGATTATCCGTTTCTCTTGTGAGGCTAATCTTATGCTTTTATAACTAGCAACAAATGTAACAACACTAATGTCATTCCAGCTTACTAAAAGAGAAGGTGTTAGTTATAGGGATAGCCGAATTATCAGATCTTTATTCTCCATCTGACCAGAAAAAAAAATTGCATATATTTTAAATTGTTTTTTGACAGTTCTAATAGACAATATATTTTTCTCTCTCAAATATGATGAAATATCGGAGTCTGTAAGCTATTTGTCAAACAATATTGTGTGATCAGTTACAACCTTAGATCCCAAGGAAAATATGGACCTAAGAATCTCAATATTGATCAGATTTGACCGGTGTGAAGACAGCGGCCAAAACCCAGCAGCCGACTTTTACGAAGTTAACCGAACGTCCATGGGCGTGCAGGTATCGCGATATGAGTTGCCGGCAACGAGCATGCAGACAGAAAATAATCTGTCGTAGCGGCCAAAATATTAGCAGCGTTAGGCGAACATTCTATTAAAGTAAATATCTATAAATTATATAAGAATTCATATATACCAAACGCGTTGACCTAACCAAATAAAACTTTAACATTTTGTTCACAAAAACATGGGAATTCAATTCGTACACGCTCATCAACTAACGCCGGGATCCTCAGGGTAAAATGCACCCCTATATATGAATTATAAAAAAATTCAAATCATAACTACAGCCTGGACCTAACCAAATAAGATTTTGGCATTATATTCGAAAAAATGTAGGAAATAAATTGTAAAAAGCTGATCGACTGACGGGGGGATCTTCGGGTTCAAATCTACCCCTATCTATAAACTATAGCCTAGACCTAACCAAATAAGATTATGGCATTTTATTCAGAAAGATATAGAAAAGCAACTGTAAAAAGCTGATCGACTGACGGCGGGATCTTCGGGGTGAAATGTACCCCTGTCTATAAATTAAAAAAAAATCAAAAAATCAAAAAATCATAACTACAGCCTGGACCTAACCAAATTAAACTTTGGCATTCTATTCGACAAAATATAGGAAATTAACTATAAAAAGCTGATCGACTGACGGCGGGATCTTCGGGGTGAAATGTACCCCTAACTATAAATTCTAAAAAAATTCAAATCATCACTGCTGCCTAGACCTAACCAAATAAGATTTTGGCATTACATTCAGGAAAATATAGGAAATTAATTGTAAAAAGCTGATCTACTGATGGCGGGATCTGCGGGGTGATTTGCACCATACTAAGTATCGAAAGTATGACATTAGCCACATTTTATTCTTTATTGCTAAAATTACTGGTTCATCTGTCATAAAATAGTTTGTAAAAAGGCTCTAATTATCTGACTACTGTTTCTCAAGTCGAAAAATATTCGTGAAAAATTTGGAATTGTTGGAAGTTTATATCCTGCATCTGCCCATTGTACTCAATCGAGTACGTTCATATTCCTGACAAGATAAATAAAGGCCTATAATAAAATTTTCTATTATCTAATAAGAGATTCTTGATCTTGTACCTTTTTTTTATACAGTTAATGAAAATAAAGATTTGATAATCAAAACAAATTACTGTTTTGAATAATAGTATTTATGTGAAATCTATTTCCTATCAAAACCTCTTGCATGTTACACTTTGTGTTGCTATTTCCTTAACTTAGAATGAAAACATTGAAAATTTGATTGTACGGATATAAAGAAAAAAGTATAGGGATTAAAATTGTCACCAACTTTGTTACTTTTAACTCATAGACACCCCCGAAGGGCAATAATTTAAGTGTACTCAATTGAGTACAGTGGGCACGAATGGATTAAACACCGTAAAATTAATATGCTTTCTTAAATTAAAGATATACATACAAATATTTTATTAGTTTTGCCGGGAGGTTTAAAAATAAAAAGTATGTTGTCAAAATTAATTTAAACTTCACGATACCTGAAATAAGTGCATTTTTAGCTAAACTAAGTTATTTCCTATGAAACTCTCTCCTTCATAATTTCATTAAATGTTGAAGGTGCCTACATAGTTTTATGATAGGTTGGGTTTAGCCAATGCAATCCCGCAACAAAATTTCAATTGTGTTATTTGCTGGACTGAGAGGCCTTAGTCTGGCGAAATCCAGGTATTTGCGAGATATGGAAGATGTTAACCCCGATGACCTTCACTAGCCAAATAAAGAACAAGAATCCTATACATTTTTTTTTACATTTTGTGGGGACTGTTATAGGCCCTGTCATCTACATTCAAAATTTTTTGTAACTATAACAAGTTTGTCCGAATCTCAATCCTCATTATATATCCCGGCCTTTTCAACCAGACTCAACATCTGACTCATTCCTTCCAGATCTTCTGGTCTTAATGTTTCTTTGAGAGTCAGATTATATTTAGTATCTGGCAAGGTTTAGCCAAGCACACACAATGTGTAAACTTGTTTCTTTTTCAGTCCCACAGGTGTCAGAGGTGAAAAAGATGTCCTTTAAAGTCCTCGTGGCCAGTGAGCAGACCTAGTGTTTTGCTTAGTTTGCTTTTATTCATTGCAATAAGTACTTCAGTCCTTGATTGCAAAGGTTTATGTGCCTCTTCCATAAAAAAAGTTCTGTATCTGTCTTTGCATCTACAACAGCCAATTCGGTGGTCATGAATATAAAAATTACTTATCTGACTTGACCAGATGAGTGACTTTTACCATGACTTTCGCATGAAGAGATAAACCATATTCTAACATTTTATGTTTAAAATTCTAAAAAGACTACAAGCAAACTTCGTTGTTTCAGAAAATGAACTTATAATAATTGGCAAATGTGTTCCAATAGCTTAAAAAAACTCTCAAATTTGACGAAATGTAGAAAACAGGAAATAATAAGAGCATAATTTGACATCAAGAGAGAGAGAGAGAGAGAGAGAGGAGAGAGAGAGAGAGAGAGAGAGAGAGAGAGAGAGACAGAGACAGAGAGAGAGAGAGAGAGAGAAAAAGTAGATTTTACAAAAAAAAATTGCTTAGTAAAAGTTGTTGCTAATAAAATAGTGAATAATTTAAGACATAGATCATTATAATCCGATAGATGGTTAACAAGATATCGACGATTAACTCAAAGCGTCTGGCACGCGTAATGTTTACAGAAAGTTAGAATTAAAAAAAAGGTAAAATATTGAAAAAAAAATCACTTTCTAAAAGTTATGAACTTCGAGAAAAATCAAAATTGTGGAAAAGGTTCGAAAATATTAAAAATGCCGAAATTTCGACAAAAAATTAATTTTTCAAAAAACTGAACTATAAAAAAGTCGAATTCTTCATATTAAAGTTCAATTTAGAATATAAAAGTCAAAATTTCGAAAATAATTTAAATTTTTGAAAAATTCAAGAAATTGTCAAAAATTTTAACAAAGATGAACATTAAAAAAAAGGTAGAATTTTTCAAAAATCAAAATTTAAGCATAATAAACTTTCCAGAAAAATCAAAATGTTGAAAAAGTCATAATTTTAAGAAAAAACTAAAATTTTTCAAAAATTCGAACATAAATCAAAATCTTAAAGAAGGCGAAATTGTAAAAGTGCTGAAATTTATAAGTTAATATTTGAAAAAAGTGGAAATCAAAAAATAAATTGGAGAATTTTAAATTCAAATTTTTTAACATATAAAGTCAAAATATTCAAGAAAGTCAAAAGTGGAAGACTTTCCTAAAATATCATGTTTTAGAAAGTAAAATTTTGGGAAAAAGCCTAAAATTTTGAAAAAAGTCGGATTTAAAAAAATTAAACACTTTCAAAGGAGTCAATGTTTTTAAAAGTTGAAACTTACAAAAAATTCAAATTTTCAAAAACAATTGAAATTTTAAAAAAATCGAATTTAAAAACAGTCAGATTTGCAAAAAAACATCAATATTAAAAACTTCAATAAAGTTGAGTTATCCAAAAAAATGTTTTTGTGACAAGGACAAAAATCATAAAGAAGAAAAAAGTTTAAAAAATCAAAATACATCCAGATAATCCAGAAGGTTAAAGAAATAGCAATTTTCAAAAACTTCAAAAGATTGGAAAAGGTCAAAACTTTCAAAATTAAGTAAATCAAAATTTCGAGAAAAAGTTGCAATTTTGGGAGTCGAACGAGCAAAGATCGACATTGTGAAAAAAATGGATATATCGGAACTTTCCAAACAAGTCCAAAGTCCAAATTTTCGATAAATTTCCTATTCTTCAAAAAAAAAATCTAAATTTTGAAAAAGACCACCCAAGAATCTTTTCTCTTCTTTCACGTAGATGAAGACTCGGGTATCAGCTAGTAATTTAAAATAAAAGTATTTGGTTTGAAGTCAAATGTTAAAAAGAAGTTTAAGTGTAAGGCGATAAATCCAACTCATGAGGGGGCACAAATTTGGTTTCATCAGCAATGCGCGTCATGTGATGCGGAAATTTTATTTGGTCCGTTGGCGAAAAGATTTCTCCACTCCTGACATGATATATGAATACAAAATCGCTAGGGTCCATTGTTTCAAAGTATTACAATTGACGTCTTATTAGCGTTCTATATGTTTGCTTGTTGTTTACTAATATTAAAGACAAATAGTATTAAGATGTAATTTGTTGTAAGTAGTACATGTATGTAATATACAGATATTTTGTATAAGTATAGAAAATTGTCTTTTTTTTCTCACATTCATTTAAAATTTGTCGAGGCAAAATCCAATTAGTGTACGCTTTAAACAGATTCACCACATTACATTAACGCAAAAAAAGACAAAATTAAAGTAATTTTGCTGGCTTTAAGCAAATTTCGACCATAAAAAGTCCTAAAGGGTTGTTTTCATTGCCCGGCGAATTTAATTAGTTTACAAAGAAATTTTAAAAAGCCAGGTGAATTTTACAGAGGACCTCTTTTAATTTTGGTGGTGTTTCAACTCTTTTAATGAAAACATTGTTAAGTAAACTGAAAATGTAAGCAATTTAAAAGCTTCGAAACGAACAATCTTTTCGTAGGGATGTCGTTCATACCATAATTTAGAGTGATATATTCAGCTCATGACTTTAAAATTCGAAACGATTGAATTTAACGCGGTAAATGGAATATTTTATCCGAATCCGGCAACTATTTTGTATTCGACGAGATAATAGGATTAACGTATACATTTTGTACTTCAGTTTTTACATATACACACGGTTCGGTATATGAAAACCAATAATCAATACAATTTTTATGCAAAACTAGGATTCATAACGAGAATATTTCATTTGATATTAAATAGTAATATTGCGAGAGTCCACAAACATTCTGAGTATCCTGAAACATCCCCGTAATCAGTTCATGACTTTTTAATTTTAATATTTACTTGAAAGCTTTTTAAATTTGAAAATCTTTGTAAAAATTAACTGATAAAAGAAGACTTTTGCAATTCTAATTTCTAGGTTACCTTATCATGTTAAGAAGCGACATTTATAAGGTTATCCCGAACAGTACTCTTCATTCTTTATTAATTTGTCAAACTCTAAATTGCGACTTAATACCTACAGTAAAAATAAATAAATATTTGATTAATTTTAATTATAAGAATTTGATATTCCTAGGTACATGATGTTCAGGGACGGACTGACTCCAAATTTTGTGGCGGGCTACCTAAATCAGCGGCCTGGCAGGTTATTATTTCATTATTACTTTGTAGGATTTAACTGTAAACCCAGGCCACGAATCGATTTAATACTTCAGGATTGGGGTCGTAAATTAAAAAAAAATGTCAAAACTGCTAAATAATGTCAGCATCCCAAGTTTACAGTAAAAACTTTCTGGAAAAGAAGAAAACATTAAACGGACGAATTTTAAGAAAATATTTCAAGCTTTTAAAAAATGAAAAGGGTTCTAAAAATTTCGACACAAAAGTCGAAATTTTGAGGCTGAAGACAAAATTTTGCAACAAGAAGTCAAGATCATTAGGAAAATAATTATAACCATGCATTTATTGTCAAGATTTTGAATAAATAGCTTGGGTTTTTCAGAAAAAAAGTCGAGAATAAATTCGAAATTTCAAAAATAGAAAGGCAAATCTCTGGATATAGAAACTGATGTTTCAATTTTGGAATTTGAATTTTCGAGGAAACCATAATGTACAAATAAATGTTCCCAAAGTTTAGAGAAAATAGTTAAAATTTCGAAATTACCATTGAAAATTCGATAAAAAAGTCTTGAGTTTTCGAGTTTATATTCATAATTTAAAGGGGCGAACCGAATTTAGGAGATTGAGATCGTTTCTAAAAGAGGTCAAAGTCTTTAGAAAAATTTATGCAGGCCCGGATTTAAGGCGATTGAAACGATTAGGCCCACTCCGGCCCCGCACTTGAAGGGGCCTCGCATCACCACCAAAATTAATAGTTAACAAAAAGTTATTTTTTGAAATTTAAAGCTAATTGCTTTTGACGTTAAAGGATAAATTGTTAAAATAATTAAAAGTATATTCATTTTAAGTTCCGCATTGATTGATGAGATTTATTATTATGTTTATTATAATGCTAGCTGCTACCCGCGGCTTCGTCCGCTGTTAAATTAAATAACTGTTTTTCTAGCAAATGTTATCATGTTACATCCTCGAGATTTAATTTTCTTTAAAAAAAACTTTCCATGTGAAGCATTGCCCATTTCCCGGTGCACGAACCACTAACATAATCATTCTGAAAAATTCATGGATAAAAAAAAACCGTCTGTCTACGTAAAAATGTACATGTATTTTCACTTAAAAACTACATGAATTGGCGAGATCAAATTTTTAGATTTAAAGTCGAAATTTCGAAAAAGAGCCACATTTTAAGAAGAAATCTGTCAAAAAACTTCAAGAAATTTCAAAATTTCGAAAAAGTGGAAATTTAAAAAAAAGACGAAATTTTCAAAGGTCGATTCTTGCGAAAAAATATTTCTCTCAAAATTTTTATATTACTTAAATGTTAACATATTCTTGAAATTTACAAGAAATCTGCTTCTCAAAATTTCCTAAAAATATTGTTCTCAGACTTAGATTTCTATTAAAATTTCGATTCAATTAAAAAAAATCAATTTTAAATAGAACTGTCCAGGAACAGAATATATCAAATTTTGAGATAAAAGTCAAAATTTGCAGAGTAGAGGAATTTCTAATTTGAAGTCACTGGAAATCAAATTTAAAAAGTAAATTAAGAACAAACAGATAATTAACAAAACGGACTTCGAAAAAGTATCACGATTTTTGAAAAATACGTACAATTTAGGGAAACTGAGAAAAAAAGGTCGCACTTTCTAGAGAAAATATTTCAACTTTTCAAGAGAAAATCCAATTTTAAAATCAAAATTGGAATTATGAAAATAAACTAGTAATTTCCAAAAAGAAGGATTTCGAGGAAAAAACTGGAAAAGTCGGAGTTTTTAGTAAATCACACTAAAAATAAAAATCTAACCTTTTACAGAAACTTGAAAATTATCCAAAAAAGTTGAAACTTGTAATGGTCCAATTTTGTAAAAAAGTCGAATTTTGAAAAAAAAATCGCAATTTCCAAAAACATTGTTCTCAAAATTTAAAATTTAGTAAAGACGGTAAATTTATAAGAAATCTTTTATTATTATCTATTATTTTATCAACATCAACATTTTTATTAACATTCGGATCTAATTTAGGGAGAAAACATTTTCAGAATCATAAAATATCACATTTTGAGATAAAAGTGGAAATTTGTTGAAAAAAACAAATACTAAGAAAAACTGCGGAATTTCGAAATAAATAAAAGATTTTTAAAAAGTTCAAAAAAGTTAAATTTTTGACATTAAAATCGAAATTTTGAAAAAGTCGAAGTCTGAGGAAAAGACGAATTTTAGAAAAGACTATTTTAACGGAAAAATGTAAAAAATTTTAGAAAAACGACGAATTTACCAAAAAAATATTTAATATCGGATATTGAGACAAACTTAAAAATTTTCTTGAAAAAGAAACCAGTCGAAATTTCCAAAAAATTAGATTCTGAATTTTCAAAAATAGCTAAATGTTCAGAAAATTATCGAACTTTGAAAAAAAAACGAAAATTCGAGAAAACTTCGAAAAAGACAAACAATTCAAAATGTTTTAAAGAAAGTCAAATTAAAACAAAAAAATTTGAATCAGAAATTTCATCTCGCAACTTATCGTTCTTTTTATCTTAAATTGTAACAAGAAAAAATTGAATTCAATGTTTTTAAACTTCCAATATTTGGACACAATATCAATTTATAATGTTGAGAAATTATCTTCATTTATGTAAATAAGACTTATTTAAATGTAATGAAGTGTGCCGCCAATTAACTTGAAAGGTTATTTTGAAATCCAAGTTCATTCACACTTACTAACTAAAGAATATAATCGGTTTCTTGATACCTTCAGTCTACTTCAGACGAATATATTCTGTAATATGACTTAAATATTGAATTCACATAAATTATTTCATTTTAAATGACCATAAAATGAATTTGTAAATCATTTTCAACCTAATCTAAAATTAACTTTCTTGTTATCTTAAATTAACGTAAAAGAACACTGAGGGTTAGTCGTTTGTCCTTACTTCACAAGATAGGGTATCAAACTTTTTAAGATTTAATAAAATGTGCCACAGTGGACGATGAATTCATTTTGTTGGAGTTTTTTTGACTATTGTGTTCAGTGTCCTCTAGATCTCAAATCTTTATCTCTTATGACACTAGTTTTACATTGCGCCAATTTCGCTTAGTTCTTAATTTTTAAATCGCTTATTTTGAACTCAGAACCCTCATCGAAATTCTTATAAATAACTAAAAACTTAGAAAATACAATATACCTAAAGATAGTCTGTCGGTCTTCAAAAATTTTAATTTCTTTTTTCTCCTCGTTCTTATCACATTTTTCATTCCGAGACAGGAATGTTATTCCCAAGGTGATTTCAGGACGGTTGGTTTTCTCGCTCTCTACGCATGCTACCAATTCTACAATTTTCCACCCAATTGTCACCGCTCTATATAATCAGAGGCGATTCTTCCTTTGTCTCTTTTATGTTTTCCTGCATATTAATGACTCGTTGGTTAGATAATTTATGTATTTCTTGATACTGACACTTGTAGGTTTAGATGTTTCTCCTACGTACAGTGTACACTTTTGGCCAAAATTATTGAACATCCCTATTGTTGTGCATTTGCAAAAACAATACTTATAAAATTAATTGTCCAGCGACGTTTCCCTGGTAACATTAGGATAATGAGAATAATTATTTTCGCTGCCTAGTATCTGGTTCACAAAACTGCAACCATATAATGACATCAATAAATGTAATTCACTTCCATTTCTGAGTCGTAAGTGAATACATCCAATTCATAATACATTTGTGCTACTAGTATTTATTAATGGTTGATGGCTATGTAAGCAGAAAAAAATGATAAAAATAAGGGAATTAGACTTGGAAGAATCTGTAAAAAGATTAAGGCAAGTTACAAATAACAATAATTGCAAAAATTACGAAATGTGAGCTATACAATATTCCCTGGAAAGATTTGATTAGACTGAAACACACGATAAAAAATTTAGAGGAGGTCGAAAAAAAAGAGTAATTCGTGACGCGATGACAAATACTTGCTTGATCTCTCACAATTAGGGGAAAAAATTCGTTTGACTTTGCTGTCAAATTATTAGATGCTATAAAAGCTGAGAAAAAGATTTCAATACACTGGCTTGAAAGCCAGGAAGGAACCATGGCTGTCAGAAAGGACACTATCTACAAGTGCTCGTAAACATCAACACCTAATGTAAAAACGATTGATCAAAATCACATGCTCTGAAATTATTTTGAAATGCGTCGATTTTTAACCTGACTATTACAAATACAAAATAACATGTATATTGTGTTTTGTCGACAAATAACTCATCAGAATCAATTTTGACATTTTTTCTGAGTTTTTTTAAGACCCCGTACAGCAAACATGAAGTGATGGATATGCGAAGAATATGTTCCAAAGTGGACGTTGAAACATGGAGGCAGGAATATATTATGATTTGGAAGTCAATACTAAATCTTAGTGTCGACGTATAAACATTACAGAATCTATAAACGTGTTGGAAACATAATTATTTTCAACATGTTGTGAGATATTTGGTAACACAAACATATGAGGAGTTGGGTTCCAGAAAATAACGCACATTACCATACATCTGCCCATACTAGGAAATGGTAAGATGAAAATTACGTATGGTACACTCAATCTCTTGATCTTAACCCCTTGGAACATTTGTGGAGTATGCTGAAACATAAGATCTGAACCTATCTAGAAACCTTTAAAGAAGTTCTTAAATATTACCTGCAGCAAGAATGGAACAATATCAAACTATATCGAAAATTGCTTCAATAACAAGAAATGTCGCTAGCGCTATAAATTCTAAGGGTGGTCCAAGATTGATTATATTTTAGAAGTTACATATGGTGCTTTTCATATCCATTGCTATTTCATCCTAAACTGAAAACTTCAAAAAAATATTAATAATTTTATAGGATGCTTAATAATTTTGGCTGAAGCTACATTTTGTTGTATTCGTAAGGTATTTTGTAAGTGAGAGACCAAACGTAAGAACTATCCACATATACAATATTCTTCTTATCCATTTAATAGGAGAGTTTCCATTATGATAAAATATTTTTTACACAACAGAGTGTTGAACCATTCCACTGAAAAATAACACAATCATTGTGCCATCATAATAGTGACTTCAGAAACCCATGTAACATATGTATTTTTTTAAAACAATCCAATCGAAAAGGGTACTCCAATTATGCCTTTGGAGCACCGAGACTAGGGCGAAATAAACCTCCTTTTTAAATCAGGATAGGATGTAATTTTCGGAGAAAATTCTGATCGGTAACAAATTTAATGGTTTGGAATTTGGAACTTCTATAGAAAAAAGGAGTCTCCATAGAGAGAAGCCATAAGTGTCCAAGTTGGACCGCACAGAAATTCGCTGTCTACAATTGTTTTGTATGCCTCAAAACTGTTGCCCTTCGGGAGCTCAACTCATCAGTTCCTGTGAGCACCTCCCATGAAAGAACTTGTAGAAAAGAGAAGTCATCGAATATTCTTCTGTGCTCCATTAATTCGTGGAGCAGATCAAATTCTCATCATCAATTAGGCAAATCGCTCTTCTTTTAACTGAACCCGAGAGCTAAAATATGCTTTAAAATATAACTTCAAATATAAGAACAGTATTCTAATGTTGGCCTAACTTGAGTTTTTAGAGTGATCAGCTGATGAGATATGAAATACTTTTAGCTCGAAAAAGAAAACCCAGCCTTTGAGAGGCGGACTTGACAATGGTGCGCACATTGTCACTCCAAGAGAAGTTAGTGCATGCAGTAGTCCCAATAATAAACTGATTAGATCCCATAGGGAGGATTTTTACTATCCACGAGGATAGTGCATTATCCCTTGAAGTTTTCTTAGAAAAAACAACGACCTGAATTTTTACGACATTGTAATCAGCCAGATTTTTCTTTCTTTATTCCAGAATAAACTCGAGATCTAGATTAACCATTCGAAGACGCTGGTCTTTTAATCTATCTAAAGCAATGACGGATAATGGTTTATCCAAGAAAAAGGTTAAAACCAGGCTACTATCAGCTGCGTAACTATATAAGCTTAGCCAAATTGAGTGTCCAGTATAGGTCACTTTGTTATTATTAAATACACAAAATTATTTAAATTAGTAAACTAATAGTATTATCAACTTACAGATAGAAGAATGACACAAGCTACTGGACTGAGGTAAAGTACCATTGTTTTAATGTAATCCTCTGTACATTAATATTTTTTTTCGGGTTGGTAGTTTAAACTAAGAGATAATTTATGTGTAATTAGATGTAAAGATATTTTGACGCTCAAAAAAAGAAAGGTTCACAACACAATTTGACCTATCGTTCCTTTCTAATGCATAGACCAATAGGTTTGAACATTTATTAGATTCGAAGTTTGGAAACCAAATACCGGTTTCGATCTTATTAGATCTCGTCAGTTTGGTATATCCAACTTCAAATGTTCCGACAAGTAAGTACTAAGGAATTTACGGACGTCAAACGTGTAACTTCTTAGTACTACCGTCACCTATTGGTCCATAGAGAAACTATGACCATTGCCATTGAATACCGTTTCATTGCAAACCCAAAAAAAAAACAAAAACATACCCTCCGTGTCTGGACTAATTTAAATGACTCAAGAATAGTACAGTTGCAAATATATTTTTAAATCTAAAAAACTACCCTCCATGCTTTGTCTCATTTTTGAACTCTATATTTTCGTACTTTGGTTGCCCAAAGAGAGTGTCTACCCTGGATATTAACATTTACTTTAGTCTACCCACTGTTTTACTACAAACAATTTTCACGCCCCATATTAACACCCTTTCATCTCCTGGCGCCTAAGGCGACCCCACTGTCCTGAAGCCGGCCCTGCCTGTTGATTAAAAAAAACAACAACTTGATCTCTATTAAGGTTTAAACTTGTATATGTAGATTCAGATTTTAATAAATGTAAACTATTAAACTCGTTGCCTCGTTTGCTAATAAGCTAGGCTAGTACAACTTGACAATGACAGTTCTGAAGAGGAAATACGATCGCGTAATTATACTAGATGTCTCAGTCAGAATGTCATTAATTTTAGCAATATATTCCGAAGGTTTCATGACAAAAACAAAGTTATTGGACATTTTAAAAAAGATAAACCTCAACCCTTAAACTCTTCCTACCATGGAGCTTCTGATTGCATCAAATGGTTTAAGAGTTCATAATCTCACAGACGCTTATTAACTTATCACGTTATTTATTTGTATTTCCATAACTGTACCTCAGAATAAAAATGTATTAAGTCTATTTTTCCGCAAATATATTTGGGGAAATAGTTAATATAAAGTCCTCTTTGAAACGCAAAACCGAATTTTCGCATACCTGTATGTCTTGATTCCTTTTAATAAAAAAACTAGCGGATAGAAAAGATGTTTTCACCCAAATAAAAGTGTTATTGCATTTCCTGAATAATTCAAATAATGTGGTAAGATACGCTTTTATTCTGGGACACACATATACTGAAAACTAATATGAAAATAATTGCAATACTTTACATTTTTGGTTTCTTTAATTAAACAGTCTGACCAAAAGTAAAACAACAATTCAAAAACTAGATGAACAAAAAATCTTAAAAAGTTATGTCTGACATAAATTAAAACATGAATCCTAAAAAATAAAAAACAGCACAACACAGCATCCACAAAATTAATGTTCAGTGCTCAAAGAGCCAGATTATTTACTTTGAAGCATATTAAACATTTGTAGCCAATTAGGTCGTTTATGAAAAATTTTCCAACGGTGGAATTTCTTAACATATCTCGAAGTCAGAGTTAGTGCAGGGTGCAGTGTACCTACAGAAATATTCAAGTCCTCTGTTCCGAACTAAATATTTCAGGGTTATGGGGTCTATGTAGAAACTAAATGTCGGTAAACAACAAATGGTTTAAACATTTCCGTCGGCATCCTTCAGATTCACAAAACTCACGATCGTCGGAAAATATTGCTCGAGTATTATCCACAGATTTATTTATTTTTAAATTCCTCACTATTCGCGTTAACTTTTTTAGCGATCAGTTATCGCTACCGATAAGGAATTGTACAAAAAACAGTTTTAATGACTTGTATGTTTTTATCTTAGATACATAATACATACATATTCTAAGCTGTGTTATATTTCCCAGCACCCGATTACATAGCCACCACATGCTATTTCTTCTTATTTAGCGATGAGGAGTTAGTGACAGCCCAAAAGGAGGTTTAAATTATGATTTAATTTTTTTTAGCTTACTAACCTAATAATCACGTATTCGTATCATACACAATTTTATATTATGACTGGGACTGAAAGTATATCAAATAATGTAGTAAAAAGACAATTTTTTTGGATTTTATAACCCGCAGTGCTTTAATAAAAATCCCTTCTCATAAATATAAAATATGAAGAGTGTTTGTCTGTTTATCCACTTGTACCGAGTTGCAATTTGAACTGGAAATTAATTCCAAATTTCATTTAAATGTAAAATTGTTTTGAAACTCTCATTAACTTGCATTGCAGTTGTTTATTCAAATTCGCTGACGAAGTCAAAGGTAACATTCAGTAAAGAATACATTCGAGTAGTTATACGTAAAATCAAAATTTTGCTGCCATTCAAAAATGCATTCGTTTGCTTATCTGTCTGCCAATTATAAACCTTAAGCCTTATGTATGTTAACCAATAAATGTGCATGCTTTACGACCTCAAAATTATAACACACTGCTCACCACTTTGCTGCATGATCTGTTTACGAGATAGACCAAACTCAACAAATTTCCTAGTGAAAATCAAAGCCCATGTACATTTGTACATGTATATTTGTATGCAGCACTGACCAGTTTATCAGTTTAATTTACTTAAGGTATACCTCAAGAACCCAATAATTATTGGAATTCAATAAGAACGATTATTAACTCAGCAAAGACGTTGTTCACATTAACACCACACCCTCACACAGGAGTGCAGTTAAAGAAATTTTTACGAAATTTCAAAATGAAATTCTAACTCTGAACAGTCCTGCGTTTCTTAAACCAGAAACATTTATTTAGGGCATATTTAGCTCAATCGACACATTTTAGTGTCTAGTATGATCAATTTCAAGATTTCCCATCCTTAATGAATGACCCTGTATACTTTCCCGTACATCCCGCATGATTCTATGTTTACATGCGGATTTGAAGAGGTTCGACAGGAAGTATCAATGTTACCGTGCTGGCAAAAGGAATTAAGGGCGAAAACATTGCACCAGATAGAAATATAATCACACAAAGCTTGGACAGCTGTGTAGCCACACATTAAATGAAGTTACCTAAATAAAGCACGGACATGAAAATATCTCCTTCCTAAAATTATATTAGCATCAGTTATTTGAGCGACTGCCTAAAGCACCATCCCCTGCAAGAAAAGAGGGGTTGGAACAGCTGTCATTTATGACAAATGAATACACGAAATACATTATTGTTTTATTAATTGTTTCTGTCTTCTCGAATATTAATAGGCTGGCTTCTCAAAGTTATACACGTTTAAAATAATAATATATTCACAAATGCACGTGTTGGCGTAATTTCCCTAAGGACTATATTGATTTTTGCTTCAGAAAAGCAAATTGTTTCAGAGGGCGAAGATTCTTTTCGGTTGAGCAGCTTCACTAAATTATATCAAAATACATTTTATATTAATGTAGATTATAATTAATTTAAATTACAGTATTATTACTTACGTTAATTAAAATATTGTTACGAGTTTTATCGGTTCGAATTGATTCACACGTGAATTGAAAATAATACCCACTTTATTACTAAACCAAACTTGGGGACTACCACAATTGAACAATTAACTCACTTATTATTGACTTCTACTAACTCACTAATTACAGTGATTCTAACTGACTGACTCGAGGGAAAGCTGACCGCCTTATATAGTTTTGGCATCCAGGTCTAGAACAATCTGGCAGATAAGGCTTATCGTTTGCCGAAATTTCGGGAACGCTTATCTGCCGTTTGCTTCGTTATCACGGTCGCTTTCCCCTTATCAGATCATTCTAGAAACTTTTCTTGTGTACTAAATTCTACAATTCTATTCCTTCTATTTACATTGCGTTACAATACGTATGTTTATTTATTTGAAAATTCCTTTTTCCAGTTTTTTTATAAAAGCATGCCTGTGACAGAATATTTATAGTTTTTGCCGTTTGCTAAAAAATACCGAAAAACTATTTACTTCGAAAAAATATTTTAAATTTCAAAGAAGATATAATTTGGACTCGTCTTTTTTTTAAATCCAGTCATAAAATTTTAATGAATAGAATTTTTAAATAATAAAAGGTTGAATTGTAACGGGTGAGTGCTTAATGCTGATATTATTAATTGCTTTCGGTTTTTGAGAACGTGGTGGCCTTGATAATTACTTAAAACTCCTTGAAAATTATCACATTAACACTAAATACGAAAGAAGTCTTTGAATACTCAAAACAAAATTAAACAAAAAGAAAACTGCCTTTAGAGGAAGCGACTTGTTTGGAGATCATTGGTCGACTACCTCTTGAGGTCTAAAAGGTTCTATTGCTAGAGATAGCGCAGTTCCATGCAGATACTCAACACACCTTGTTACAAAATAGATTTCTTTGTTCGTCTTAATGCGCAGACCAATAGGTTTCAACATTTATCAAGATGGTTCCGGAAATAAAGACCGATTTCAAGCTTATTAGATCTTGTGAATTTTGCAGACCCAACTCGAACGTTGACAAATGTTCTGGTAAGTACACACACAGAAATCTGTGGAATTCATCCATGGGATTCTTAAGTGTAGGACCACCTATCGGTGAAAGAACTGTGAAATGGCTCCAACAAGTGTCATGTAAATAGGGTGTAACCTAGACTGCAGTAATGCAACCCTCTAAACTTATCATCATAGACAGCTGAGCTACTTTCAGTTGACCCCTGACGTTTAGCATTAAACGATCACTCTGGAAAAAGCCCAAAAACTTGATTCTAGTACACTCAGACCAATAGGATTTAATAGCCAATATATATAAATTTCCTAAGACAATATGTAGATTTTTAATTTCATTAATAGCTCAAGCAGCAGCAATATACAATAGATAACACCGTTTATTATCAGATCAAATACTAGGAATAATTACGAATTAAAAGTTTTGTACAATTCCAATTACTAATACATATATTTTATTTATTATTTAACTTAACCAGGAATGAGTAGTCACATGCAAATCCAGCAAAGACATTAATAAGTTCACAGAATCATCTGAAATTATACAATTTCCTGCGTTACTATTGACTCAATGTTCAAGTTCCTCAGATTTTTATTTTTGTACGTGACCGCAAAATGTGTATTGGCTATTACATATAACGAAGAGCAATAAAATTGTTGAGAGTACAGAACAAATAAAATCGATAAATATTAAGGATTCATTTTTAAGGAAGTTTATTTTTATCGGTAACCTTCGAAATATCACTTTGTAACATTAATGTTTAAATAGATTAATCGATATCTCTTATCTACAAACTAATCTAGAAAACAATAACAAAAACGATGTAGATCTTGTGTGAATGTCCCAACTGCAGATATAAGTGAGTACATAGTAGTTAATGGTAGTTAAATAAATACGTCAGCCACTCCAAAATATCAGGGGCGGATCTGCATGAGGGAACGATCGAATAAAGGAAATCATAGTAAATCATATAATATACTCAAACTTGGAGCCATATTTAAGACATTTTTAAAAGTTTTTACGTTCGTCTGAAAGACGTAAATGATGATCCTAGTTCTGGACTTCCTTGCTTTCAAATTGCAGATGAGAATGTCGAAGCAATCAAAGGGGTCATTTAAGATTGGGGACGGAGATCTAGAAGAATTTGACATGAAAAGTGAAACATGCAAAAAGTAATTGTGTGCTAAAATTTAGCTGAACTTGTTAGTGCCAAACAAAAGAAAATGTGAAGGGACATCTTCTGTGATATCTTAACAAAAATCAAATATTTGACGTAACGCAGACCTTTTACTTTATATGCCTCAAATAAGGCAGGTTGAACCCAGAAACAAAATAGTGAGAATGCCATTCAAAGAATATTTAAAAATTAAAATGGGAGGGGACTGAATGAGGGGTGCGATAAATCTCCCAATTCAATATGATAATAATGTCCAACTTCACTTGTGTGGTTATCATGAGCTGTTTTAAAACAGACATATATTTTTTTTGGCTTGCCAGGCATTTTTGTTTAGGGTCCCAATAATTAGAGTCATTTACTGCTGATGAACTGATAGGTATCTCTTTCAACGTTTTTAAACGTTGTATCTAATCATAAACACTGCGAGATTGCATGGCGAACTAAGCGAAGGCTTAAAGCGCTAAAAATTTGAAAAGGTAGGTACGGGAAATGGGCACATGAGAGGCGCAACATATAAGTTGATGATCTTCTTGTTTTTTTTTTGAACGACAAAAATTATTACAGAAATACAATTTGAGGACTTTTTTACTTATTTTTTAGTCATCAGAAACAATTGGGGACACTGTGCAATGTGTAGGTCTTTTGCGTCGAATCTGCTCGGGCAAGGCACTGTTTGCGTTTCACAGAATTGACCGAGTACTGACTGAAACTTGTTTAAAAAAAAACAAAATTTTAAATATTTTGGAATATTATCGAGGAACCACATTATTGAGAAGTTAGGAATTTTATGTATAAAGTACTTAAAAAATTATGAATTCCTTCTGCACATTCAAGATAAGCACAGATTAGGAAGGAGAGCAGAGCAGAGCATCAGGAGCGCAGAAATCCGCCAGGATCGAACATAATTCACGTATAGTATACGTGAATTATGTTCTACAAGCTACAATTTAAGATGAATTTAAACATGATAGCAGAAGCTAACTTCATAATTGCTACCACATAATAATTCAAGTACAAATCTTGTATTTCCAAATTCTACTCTTTCTCGATTTTTTTAAATATCTTTTTTTTAAGCCAAGATTAATCTCAAAATTGAGAAACCTACCATCGACTGGATCGTCTCCATGTTAGATGGTAGGAGGATCAAAGCAACCTTAGGCAGTGATTCAGTCACAGTGAGCGCAGCAAGGGGTTGTCCCCAAGGAGATGTTTTATCTCCATTGCCCTGGTCCATCGTGGTTGATGAGCTCCTAAATATACTGCATTACTCGGGCTTTGAAGCAATAGGTTATGCAGATGATATTACTTTCATTATCAGAGCCAAAAACGATAAAATCCTGTCGGATTTAATGCAAAAAGCCCTGAGCACCCTTAACAACTGGTGTTCAAAACAAGGGTTAAGTGTAAACCCAAATAAAACAATTATAATTCCTTTCACGAAGAGAAGGAAGCTAAATATAACAGCTCCCACTATGAATGGAGTTCAACTTAACTTGTCAAGTGAGACTAAATATCTAAGAATAGTCCTAGGCCAAAAGATCACCTGGAATCCTCATTTGACTAGAATAATCAAGCAAGCCACGATAGCGTTCTGGACGTGCCGCAGATTTTTCAGCAAAACCTGGGGCCTGAAACCGAAAATGATCTATTGGTCCTATAGGATGATAATTACACTTCTGATGACATAGGCTTTTTTGTATGGTGGCCAAAAATAACGAAAAAGGCAGCACAAAACCAACTGAACATAGTTCAAAGGTATGCATGTCTGGGCATAACAGGCGCAATGAACACCTGCCCAACAGCAGCAATGGAGGTAATGCTAGGTCTAACTCCTCTCCACCTTTTAGTGAAGAGGGAGGCGATCAAACGAGCCTCAAGATTACTGCAGTTAAAACAATTTAAAGAAGGAGACTTCGCCGGTCACATGAGAATCCTTAAGGAATGTAGCCCGGTGATTTTAGCAAGATCGGTTGATTATATGCAACCCAGGTACGAATTTGATAATCCCTTTGAGGTGGACTTAGATAGCCACACTGACCCTCAATCAGTATCTGAAGAAAAACACAAAATATCCATCTGATTTACAGATGGATCAAAGACAGCACATGGGACTGGAGTGGGAATTATGGCCCTAACTATAGGTTCTCTAAAGCCTTGGAAAAAGACCCAACTGTCTTTCAAACTAAAATACTTACAAGAGAACTCTGCGCCTACGAGTGCCTTCGAAGAAACCTGAAAGGCACAAAGATCTACATCAACTCTGACAGCTAAGCGGCAATAAAGGCTCTCAGCAGCTGCCTTGTCAAATCCAAAGTAGTTTGGGACTGTCAACAAACTCTAAAGCAACTGGCTAAACACAATAAGATCAACCTTAAATGGGTGCCAGGGCACAAAGGAATACAAGGGAATGAAGTTGGGGACCAACTCGCTAGAGAAGGATCTGCATCGTCATTTCTTGGACCTGAATCGGCTTTTGGTTTTTCTAAAAGTCAAATCAACAATGAGGTCAAAAAATAGGAAGCAAAGTCGTGAATTTCCCACTGGAGATCATATCCAGGACTAAGACAGGCGAAAAGATTCATATCTGGAACGCTTGAAAATACAAAGGTCTACTTACAACTCAATAAATTGAATTGAGGATACTAACCGGTCCATTAACAAAACATTGCCGTATAAGGTACCACCTCAAGAAAATGTGTCAAGTTGAAACAGACCTATGTTGCTTTGCGCAGAAGTTGCGGAGACTGCAAAACATATGCTATGCAAGTGCGATGCGCTTGCACGCAAAAGGCACGTCCAACTCGTATGGGCGTCCTTAGACCCCTCAGATGTGGAAAAACTCAATCCCAGGTCCATAATAAACTTCTACAAGAGTTTGAACCTGGGAATTATATAGATCAGGTATGCACAAAAAATCTCCTTAGGACGAGGTGCGGGGTGGACAAATAGAAACACGAAACGACCCATATATAATCTAATCTAATAATCTAATCTCAAAATTTAACTTTTTTTTTCTTAAAATTTGACTTTCGTTAGGAAACTAACGAAATATCTATTTTTTTATAGAAATTTCACCGCTTTTTATTTCCAATATTTCTGAAAAAGCGTGCTTACTTTTTTTAATTCCCTTTTAAATTCAATTTTCTGGAAACTCTTCCTTTTCTTGAAACAATGTCTATTTTGTTAACTTTCTTTGAAATTTTAATAAATCCTATTTCTAAATTTAATTTTTTTTAGAAATTTCGGCTTTTCCTTGAAATTTCGACTTTTTCTTGAAATTAGGAACAATTTAAAAATATATATATGATAGATATCTTTTAATTTTTACTGAAAAAATACTACCTTTTCTGACATGGGCGTAGCCATGACAGGCAGAGGCTCTAATGTATTTACTATTATTGAGCGAAAATTTAAGGTCAAATTCAAGGTCACAATATGTAATTACCCACTTTTTCTTACTTTTTGAATCAGGAAATGGTACCTTGAATGTTTGGGCAACAAAAATGAAACACTGTGTAAATAGCCGAGGACCTTTTTATGCAAATTTCAAAATTTATTTCAGGTTTATGTTTTTTACTCAAAATTTCGACTTTTTTACGAAATTGGTCTTTAAATTTCGAATATATTTTTTCCAAAATAAGTTTTTTTAAGATTCCTTGTATTTCTTAGAAACTTTGCTTTCGATTTTTTTTAATTCGAATTTTTAGAAATTTCGGTATAATTTGCAAAATTGGTCATTTTTTCAAAATTTCAACTTCTATCGTAAAATTCAACCTTTTATTTCAGTGTTAGTTTTTAATTCGAAATTTTGACTTTTTTTCCCTAAACTTTTGTTTTTTATTTAATTAAATATTCTGGAAATTTTGATTTTTATTTTAAAATGCGTCGCTTTTTTCGAAATTTGAAATTTGTTTCCAAAATTCGAAATGTTTGTCTAAAATTTGACTTACTTAAGAACTTAAAACTTTTTCTATATTTCAACTTTTTCACCAGAATTTCGTTCCAAAGTAGGGTTTTCATTTGTCTATAATTTCGCAATATTTCTCAAAAACTAGGCTTTTCTAAAAATAATCTCTTAAATTTCAAAATAGGTCTTTTTTAAATCTTAGTTTCAAAGTTAAAGGTGCACGTCATTAATAATGTTAGAGGTCACCGTTTTCGATAAATTTGAACATTTCTACATCGATGTAATTTACTGAGTTCCTTAGGCGTTAAGTTGTTGACAACTTTACAAAACCTGTTACAATTTATAGTTTAATAATAAATACAAATTATACTTTTAAAAAAAGTATTCATTCGAACTATGTGTTATTTATTAGGCAATTTAAACAATTAGAAATTTAACAAAATCATTATTACAACAACTACTGAAAGTGGCTATCTACGACTGTAATACAAGGTTCTAACCTTATCACCAAGAACCCTGTAAACATGTCGAACAATGCCATAATGCAATATTTCTTATCGTTTCCAAGGAAAGTATTACCCTGTTTCTTAACATTTCTTCAACTTCAATGGGCCTAGCATAAATCAAGTATTTAAAATTACACCCTGCAGAGCCCACAAACCGCCTTCTGGAGATTAGTTTGTATTTTCCTACCTGAAATGTGTGCTAGAACGGGGGAGTTTATCGATTTTTTTTTCAAAAATTTAAACTTATCCAGTTTCAAATGTAAAGAAAGAATTTCTAATTTTAATCGACTTTAAAAAAGTCGAAAGGTCAAAATTTCAAAAACAAAGTTTAAATATTAAGAAAAATTAAATTTGCAAAAATCGAATAATTCTTTTATGTCTCCACTAGCGAGCGAATGCGAACATACAGTTTTTATTTCCATTTAAATCTTGACATCATCTCGCAATTTACAAGTTGTATTTTTCTCTAAAATTTCATAAAATTATTATTCTCAAAATTTTTATGCTTTTGTTAAAATCTTAATTCAATTTTAAGAAATAAAATTATTTTAAGAAAAAGTCGAATTTTTGGTTAAAAAGCTCAATTTTAAGTAGAAATTTAGTCGAAACTTCGAGAATAAAGCGAATTTTAAGAAACAGGTTGAAATTTTCACACTCAAAATTTCGAAAAAACGCTGAAATTTTTATAAAATATTTAACATTTTAAGAGAAGAAAGTAGAATTTTGAGTATAAAGTCGTAATTTAGAAAAATATCAAAATTTCGAGAAAAAGACGATATTTGAAATAAAAATCACAAGTTTCTAAAACCCAAATTTTGAAAAAAAATATCGAAATTTCGAGGAAAAGATTGACATTTTGAGAAAAACGTCGAAATTTATTAAAACGTTAAAATTTGCCAGAGAAAGTTAAATGTTGTCGAAATTTCGAAAAAAGGGCGAATTTTGAGGAACATTTCAGAAAAAAAAGCCGAAATGTCAAGAAAAAGAGTCGACATTTCTTGACTGAATATTTATTTTTTAACCCTCCCCAACTGTGACATCAGAAAATATCCACTATTGAGATAAACTGCGAAATTTTGAGAAACAAGTTGGAATTTGAATTTTCTAGAAGTTTTAGTCTCTTAACAAAAATTCAAAGTTTTTCAAATATATGTTTTAAAATTTTCATATAAATATTATTCTAAAAATTTTTACTTTTTTACCAATTTTTCAGAAAAAGGCAATGATAAACAAGTCGAATTTTTTAGAAAGATGAATTTAAAAAAAAGTCGAAATTTTCAAAAAAGTAGAATTTTGAGAAATAACGAAATTTTAAAAAACAAGACGACGAATTTTGAAATAAAAATTCGAAATTTTAAGAAAGTCGTAATTTGATATAAGAAGTCGAATTTTAGAATGAATTCGAAATTTCTAAAGAAAAAGAGAGTTTTATGAAAAAATGCGGATTTTGAGAAAACAGTCGAAATTTCGAGAAAATGTCGAAATCTCAAGGAAAGGACGAATTTTCATTGAAAAATATGAAAAATTATGGAAAAGGCTCCCGCAGTTAGGAACATAAATTTTCTGTTGGGTGTATGAACCAGTGGGGAGCAAGCGTCTCAACCTGCCATATTGTAGCGAGCTAACAGGAAAAGAAAACAAGGGAATTTAAAATACTTTTTATGAGGTGGGACTAGATAAATTACTGGATTAGTTATTATCTTCAAAAATGTTGTTACCTACGCTACCCATGGACCCCTAACACTCATGATATGGATCTTTCAAGGGTCCATGAACCCTAGTTTAGGAAACCCTTAGCAGTTGCATTCTTATTTCACAAATAATTTCCCGCTTTATTACCAAATACATTCGCAATATATTCGCATAATTTCTTGCGAATGCGAATAGTAAAAAAGGTGCGAATATTCGCGAATGCGAATGCGAATATTCGTTACATCACTAGCCAATCTGTTTACTTTAATTTCTAATTATTTTACTACCTAAATTGGAGCTTTAAAATCGAAAATTTAGGATTAATTTCAAAATTCCAGTATAACAGCCGAAGAAAAATGTTGAAATATCAAAAAAAAAAAGCTAGAAATGTTGACTTAAAAGCTGAAATTGTAGCTTTAAACTTAAAATTGCGAGATTAAATGTTGGTGTTAGATTGAAACAATTTCAAAATTCTAAAAAAATTTTCCAGAAATTTCAATTTCAAAGCGAAATTTAGCAATTACGTGGAAATATCCAGAATAATCTTCGAAATGTCTAAAAAAAAAATCTTTCGGCAGACTTCGTCTGGAACATCGTTAAATTTTAATGATTTCGGTTTTAAAATAGAAATGTAGAGATTAAAGGAATAAAAAAAATTCTCGAAATTCGAATTTAGGTAAAGTCAAAATTTTGAAATAAAAGTTGAAATTTTGAACTCAAAATTTCGACTGTAAGAAGCAGTTTCACTTTTAAATATTTCAAGCTTATCCTTCAAATTTAAAATAAAAGTTAAATTTTGAGAAAACCTCATATAATTTATTCTCAAAAATAAATTCGAATGTTTGACATGAATTTTCGAAAATGTTTTAGGACTCGAAAATAATTTTTTTTTTAATTTTTAAGTTTAAGAATTTTCGTTTAAACTACAAATTTCAATAAAGTTGTGACCATTCGACTTTTTGCTCAAGGCTTCAAAATTTCTGGAAAAATTTAAATTTCGAGATTAGCTAAAATTTTGATATTTTTATTAATAAATTCAATTTTCTTATCGTTTTGATCCGAAATTTACACTTTTTTCATATACATTTCAACTTTTCTCTTTAATTCCTTTGAAATAATAAGTAAAAGTTTTAAATTTAGGTACGGAATTGTGAGAAAATATGTGTGAAATTTCACAGTTTATGCAAAAAAAACCATTTTAGTCACAGCCTTTGTAACTTTAAGCTTAAATATTCCACTTGTTCTCGAAATTTACTGCGAAACTTTGTAAGAATTTCTGGAAAAGTGGAACACTTTACAAGTTGAAAATTTAGAAATATCTAAACGATCTCGGATCCCATATTCCTTCTTTCACCTGTCCAAGTAGGTACAGGGTCTTTGGTTATAAATGCACCCCCCATTTATCTTTCGAATTATGATAGATACAAAAAAATTTGAATGAAAAAGTTTCTAAATATCTCTTAAATTTTTATTTGAAATAAATTTGCGATATACAGGGTGCTACGTTTTTTCAGAATCAAAGTCAACTTTTGTTTTTTAAACGGAACACTCCAATTATTTTTTTATTTTCGAATTCTCCTAAAAATTTCACATATGTTTTATAAAACCTACCTATAGCTAAATTTAATTGTTTCCAAAATATTGATAGTTAGAAATAGCCAATATGAGCTTGATTTGATACTAATAATCAGGTATCTACGAGAAATGTTAAATGTAAAAGTTTTCAAGAATTGCCTAAATTTTTGTTTGAAATGATTTATTGATATACTGGGGGTTTTGTTTTTCCAGAATCCAAACTTAATTTGGTCTTTTTTTAAGTAGAACAGTCCGATTACTTTTTCATTTTTAAATTCCCCTGAAAATATATTTTATACAATATACCCCATATCTAAATTTAACTGCTTTGAAAATATTGATGGTTTTAAATCGTCAATATATTCCTAGGTTCATTTCGATTAAAACTTTAATAAAAAAATGAAGTAACATAAAAAGCTGGCTTATTTCAAAATATATCAATAATAAAAAGGAAAAGAGGAGCCCATTTCTTCTATGTTAAACGGTTTCAGAGTTATACTTATAGGTTTTTGTTTTAATTTTAGAAAATTGTCAGTTTTTTAAGTAACAACATTTTTAAACTGCTGAGTCTAAGAATAAGCTATGTCTTATGAAATACTTATCAAAGTAGTTCAAATATAACAACATAATTCGGATGTTCTATTTAAAAAACCAAAATTGATTTGTATTCTGGAAAGCTAAACACCCTGTATATAGCAAACCTATTTGAAATAAATATTTAAGCGATTTCTATAAACTTTTAAATCTAACATTTCTTATAGATATCTATTATTTACGAAAAATCAAGATCATATTGGCGATCTATAACCATCAATATTTCGGAAACAATTGAATTTAGATATAGGTATGTTACATAAAATATATGTGGAATTTTTGGGAAATTTCGAAAATAAAAAAATAATTGGGTTGTTCCATTTAAAAAACCAAAGTTGACTTTGATTCTGAAAAAACGTAGCACCCTGTATATCGCAAACTTATTTCAAATAAAAATTTAAGAGATATCTAGAAACTTTTTTAGTCAAATTTTTTTTGTATCTATCATAATTCGAAAGATAACTGGGGGGTGCATTTATAACCAAAGACCCTGTACTTGGAGAATTGGAGTTAGAAATAGGTGACTCAAGAGTCCATTCTCCTAACTCTTTTATTTCTCGTTTCTTCTTTTTAAAATAATAAATATATTTATGCATTCTACAAGGGAAGCAGTGTTTCCCTAGCTTCCATGGAGCTTGGAGAGACGCTGGTGATCGGTATAATGGGTAATTTTGGATGCTCCAGTTTTTCTGTCATCGATATCAAAGAAAATTATAAACTTAGTATAAGAATTTATATCTATACAAAGACGCAAGTTTATTATCAACCTCTCATAACAAATAGATAAAACAATGGTTTATATTAATCGCGTCAAAACTATATTTACTTTAAAAAATAAAAACTTAAAATGTTCGTCGTCGTCAATTGTTTTCCTATTTAAACTTATATCTTAACTAAATGTTGTAAAAGCAACTTAGCTGCACAATTAAACTGCTCGGCTTAAATTTCCTTTAGTATTACAGTGTTACACAATAAAAGTAATAAAACTCTGCGACATGGGAAACTTCACTTATTCAATTAACGTTTCGCGCGAAATAACATAGTTTAAATTTACTTAATTACTTTTCGCTTAAAGATAAGCAACACCAAAGCCAGCTCATCTCGTAATTAGGGATTAAGAAAGTTTCTTAGTTATTCAGGAGAATAAACTTGGAATTCGACGGGTTTTTAAGTAATTTCAAATGAAACCTTTTCAAGTCGATATTTTAAATTTAAATCATGAAATACGCAGCAAATCGATAAAAATGTACATATCGCAAGTAAATCAGCATAAATTAAAAGGACAATGATGGATAGCTATTATTTCCAAAACTTTCAGTTGCAGTTATTTCCGCTGTCAGGTATGTGCCACCAAAAGTGAAGTCTTAACAAAAGGCAGAGTTCCTGTGTACTTGGGAATACGAATAATAAATGAGCTTGAAACTGTTTGGAAAATACGGCCAGCCCATTTAAAATAATTTATAATATAATTTAGCAAGAGCTAGTGGTAAAGTAAACAGGACTAACATCCTCACAAATGGCTAGAAAAGCATGTCATGCGTTCTTATTTAATAATTTATTTTCATGAAAATTGTATAGACTCCACAAAATATACACCACCATAACATAAGACCGAAGTCAAAATATTCATTAAACAACACGGAACTTTTGTAATGTTAGGGACACCGAAAGAGAAAAGGATAAGTGGAAGTCCTCGCACTTCATCAAGTAAATGCCCCGAGTTTTAGAAATGACATAACGCTTGTAGTTTAAATTACTGAACAGATGTTGAAAATTAATTAATTATTTAGTCCACATCCAAGTCTTAAAATCAAAATAAGGCTAATCATGACAATATACTTTAGGGTCGATAAATCATTTCCTCTTTGCCATAATCAAAACCACAATATTCTCTTCTCTATTTGAACGATACGCCATGCGTGTTACGTCAAGAATCCAGTTGCGAACCGAGTCGGGAACCCAATTGGGAGCACGTTGCGAAACAGATCGCGAGCCTTATTGCGTACTACGTCGCCAGCCCTGTACCGAATCTCTTTCTGAAACCACGCGTTAATTTTTATTAACATGTTTTATTGAATTGAAGACTAAAAAAAAATTAAAACACAACAGAGCTTGCTATAACGCGTTTCAATAGCCAAGCTATCATCTATAGAGAGATACTAGATACTATCTCTCTAAAGATGATAGCTTAGCTATCGAAACGCGTTAGAGTAACCTCTGTTGGTTTTTTAATTTTTTTAATCTTCGAGTTAATAATACATGTTAATAAAAATGAACGCGTTAGAGCTACCTCTGTTGTGTTTTTAATCTTTCTTGTTTTTAGGGGACAAGATTTGTTTTTCAAGGAAAGTATATGTCAAACTTTTAAAGTACAAATATTCTGAGTATGTGTCACAAATCGTTTTAATCAGTTAACGAAATGTATGCGCACAGTAAGAAGGGATTTTTTGGAAATTCGACCTCTAAGGGGCCCTAGAGGGGCGTTAAAAGTACGCTCTGATGTCTGTCAATGTGACATGTTTCGAGTGGGCAGACAGCAAGTTAAAATTTCTGACAGTACGTTGACATAGGGATGCACAAAATTTTTAAAACATAGATACTATATTCAATTGATGTTTCGATACGTTTCGATACATCGGTAAATTTATTCGATATTCGATGTATGTATACATCCAATACCATACAGCAGATCTTCTCAACCAGCGACCCTCATAATGTCGCTTTTTCCAAAATGCTTATTTTTTAAAACAAATTTTGACTTATTTCAAAATGTCGACTTTTCTTAAACCAATGACTTTAAAAATTCTATATTTAATAAAAAACTTCTGCTTCTCTTTAAATCTTCTGCTTTTTTTAATTAAACTTCGAAAATTGCAACATTTTATAAAAAATTTAGATTTTAAGCTTCCAATTTTTATGAAAATGTCGAATTTTTTGAAAATGTGAAATTTCTGTTTGTCAAATTAAAAAAAAATGATTTTGTTTCAAAATTAGGACTTTTTACCCAAAATTTGCACTTTTTTTACATTTTTGACTTTTTCTTAATTTTCGATGTTTTTCAAAATTTTTAATTTTTTAAAATGCCGATTTTTCAAAGGTTCGAAATTTTAGAAAATTTCGACCTTTTTTGAAAATTTTGAAATTTCACTCATTTTAATTTTTTCGAGAATTTTGATTTATTTTGAAAATCTTAACTTTATTGATAATTTCAACATTTTTTTCAAATTTTCGATTGTTTTTTCAATTCCGGACTTTTTCAAAATTTCGAATTTCTTTCAAAATCCAAATTTTTTTCTGAATTCCATTTTTAACTAAACTTTAAATGTCGACTTTTTTGGAAAATTTCCTTTTCTTAAACTTTTGTTCGACTTTTTTTGATACTTGGTACTTTTTTTGAAAACCTTAATTTTTTTAAATTTTAAATGTTTTTATTGAAATTTCAAAATTTTTCCAAATTTTGACTTTTGTTTTCAAACTTCCACACTTTCTTCCAAAATGTAAACTTTTCTTGAAAATGCCATTTAAAAATATCGACCCTTTTTAAATTTATCTATTTTCCAAATTTTGACTTTTTCGAAAATTTGATACTTTTTTCGAAATATTTTTTATATTTATATGTTATATCTTTATATTTTTTAATAAATTTGTTAATTTTAAATGTTTTTGAAAATTTCCCCATTTATTCAATTTTCCAACTTTTTTTGAAAATTTTGACTTATTTCAAAGATCGTTTGATTTTTTTTTAATTTTAACTTTCTATAAAAATATCGACATTTCTCAAATATTTTCTTTGCAATTTCTACTTTTATTCAAATTTTTACTTTTTGAAAAATTTGGCTTTTTTAAAAATTGCGACATTTTTTGAAATTCATCTTTTTTTTAGATTGTTACGAATTTTTCTACACTTTTATTTTTCAATTTGAAACACTCAATATTTAGACTTCTTTTAAAATTAAATACGAAATTTTTCCAAAACTTTAAAATTTTTGAGAATTGTGTCTGAAAATTTTTACTTTTTATGAAAATCTACATTTTTCACAATTTTCGGATTTATTCAAGATTTTGACATTTTTTCGACATTTTGACTAAAATTTTGACTTTCAAAAGATTGGAATTTTTCGAACATCTCACATTATTTCTTAATTTTCGAATTAAAAGTTTCGACTATTTTTCCCAATTTCGATATTTTTTTAGAATTTTGAACTTTTTTTGATTGTCAATTTAGAATTGAATTTTCGATTTTTATTGAAAAAACCAAATGGGTAAAAAGTATTCATTTAAAAGAATTACAAAAAGAATTGGATTCTTAAGAATTAGTTGAAATTCAAAAGAAAAATCAAAATTTCCAAAAAAAGTCAAAATTTTGAAAAATTTCGAAGCTTTCATCGAAAGCTAAAACTTCCAAAATAAACCAACATTTTAAAAACTGGGCAATTTTTCGAAAAAAAGCGTAGATTTTAAAAATAAATCTGAAATTTAAAAATTTTTTGAAATTATGAAGAAATGTCGAGATTTAAAAAAAATGAAGAATTTTCAGTAAAATCTCCTAAAAACCCAAATTTCGAATAAAGTCAAAATTAACAAAAATTTCGAAATTTTTGCTTTTTAAGACTTTAAGACTGAAAGAAATATTACAAAATCACAAATATTTAAAAATCAATTAAAGCCGAAGTTTTCAAAAAAAAGTTAAGATTTTTAGATACAGGCAAAATTTTAAAGAAAGTGAAAATTTTTAAGGTCAAAATTTTGAAAAACGACAAAATTTCGTAACATTTCTAAATTTTCGCAGGAAATTAGGAATTCAAAAATCAAACTTGAAAAATGTCAACATTTTGAAAAGATACTGTTAAAAGTCGATCTTTTCAAAAAATTCAAGGATTTTGATAAAATGAAGAAAATGTCAAAAAACGTTTAGAAATGTTGGAATTTTGAAAATTAATTTAAATTTCGAAAATAATCAAAATTTTAAAGAAATATGGAGATTAAAAAAAATGAAGCATTTTTGGTTAAATTTTGAAAAAAGTCTACATTTTCGAAGAGACTGAATATTGAAGAAAACTGAAAATTATCCAAAAAATTCTTAACTTTCATAAAAAGTAGAAAGTAAGAATGTTGAAAAACAGAAAATTCTCTTAGTTACATTTTAAAAAGAAAATAAATATTATTTTTTTAAAAGTTTAAATTTTTGATTGAATATTTTTAAAAAGATTGGAATTTAAAAAAAACGAAAATTTTAAAAAGCATCGACATTTTAAGAAAATGTCACGAGTTAAATCACTCAAAATTTTCGAATAAAGTCAAAATTTTTAAAAAATTAAAAAGAAATCCAGTGTTTACAAAAAAAGGAGAAATTTTTGGAGAAGTTGAAATTTAAAAAGAGGTTATATTTTAAGAAAGTAAGAACTTTCGAAGTTTAAATTTGGAAAAACGTCGAAATTTTCAAAAAGTCATGGTTTCCAAAAGGTGTCAAAATTTTGGAAAATAAAATCTACCCTTTTAAGCGCAAAAATAAGAAAAAAACCATTTTTGTTAAAAGACAAAAATTTAGAAAAAAGACCAAATTTTCAAAATCGAAAATCTTAAAAACTTAAATTTTGCTAAGAAGTCGTTTCCTAAAAAAAATTAAAATCTTGAAATAAAATCGAAATATTGAAAAAATAGAATTTTTCAAAAAACTGAAAATTTTAAAAAATCTTTGGTGTCAAACTTTATTATTATTTTATAAAAAATCTAGAATTTTCAAAAGAGAAAGATTTTTAAAAAAGTTAAAATTTTGAAAATTGAAAATCTTAAAAACTTAAATTTTGATAAGAAGTCGTTTCCTAAAAACAATTAAAATCTTGAAATAAAATCGAAATATTGAAAAAATAGAATTTTTCAAAAAACTGAATATTTTAAAAAATCTTTGGTGTCAAACTTTATTATTATTTTATAAAAAATCTAGAATTTTCAAAAGAGAAAGATTTAAAAAAGTTAAAATCATCAAAATGTCGAAGTTTTCAAAAAGTCGAAATTTTCAAAATAGTAAAATTTCCGTTGAAAATTGTGTGAAAAAAATGCTAAAATAAAAGTTTTGAAAAGGTTTAAATTTTAATAGAAAGTTCAAAATTTTGAGATAAAATAAGTATTATAGACAAATTTAAAAAAAAAACTTGACATTTTGATTTTATCAGAGAAGCTGAAATTTTGAAAATTTTAAATGAAAAAAGTTGAAATGTTTAAAAAGTCATATTTTTAAAAAAGGTCAACTGTTCGATAAGTCGAATAAGATTAAAAAAATCAAAAGTTTCAGTAAAGTGAAAGATTTCAAAATAAGCAAAATTTTTAAAAAAATTTTGGATGTTCGGAAAAGTCGAAACTTTGAAAATAGTTGAAATTTTAAAAGTCGAAATGTTAGAAAAAGACTAAATTTAAAAAGGCAGAATTTAAAAAAAAACGATACTTAAAAAATTGATTAGTTAAATAAATTAAATAAACTAGTAGCCGTGAAATAGTGAATGGGATCGGGTGACATATGAACTAGTACCTAATGATGACACAATCAAATAAGGTAAAAAGGTGAAGAAAATGTTAAATTAGACAAAAACGACCAGCTAAAAAAGGCACTAAAAAAGGCATTAACAAGGCAAAATTCACAATTAACAAGAAAAAAAATGTTTGACCATTTTGAACTCTCACTAAAAATTTTGAAAAAAAAATTAATTTTAGGTTATCCTCGGGATATTCAGAAGAAATAAAATAATTCTTAAAATTTCGAGTTCATTCTCGAATTTTCACCACAAACCTTAAATTTTTACTTTCAACTCATTCGATTGTTTTCCGAAATTTTGACTTTTAAATTTGAGATTTCGTTTGCACTTTATACTTTTTAGAACAAATCGAAATTTTGAGACTAAAAAATTAAAAATTTCAGGGTTAAGCTTGATTTTTATTTTTTTTTAAATAATTAAAACATTTCTTGAAATATCTTTTTTTTATTCGAAATTTCGATCTTACGTTTTAAGTTTTCTCAAAAAAATGTCGAATTTTGCAGGTTAAAAATGTGAAGTTTAAATTCCGCATTTTGGCTAAAAATTCAGATTTTAAGGAAAACTGGAAATTTATAGAAGTCATCTTTCGAAATTTAACACGAATTTCGAGAAAAACTTCGATTTTGTGATAATATTTTTACAATTTTCGAATTTAAAAATTTGAAGTTTAAATTCGGTATCTGAATAAAATTTTCAGCATTGTACTCTATTAGAAATTCAAAATCTTTTACAAGTCATAATTTTGAGACAACATTTTTTAATGACTTTTTTTAAGAATTTATTCCATAATTATTCTAAAATGTCGATTGCCCTTAAAAAGGCCTAAAATGTCCATTATTTTATAATTTCAAGTTTTATACAAAATTTGAACATTTTTAAACTGGAATATTCAGAATTTTTATTATAACTTTAACCAATCAATTTAATTCAAAATATTTAATTTTTTCGTAAAATTTTAACTTCATAATAAAAAATGACAACAGAATTCAAAATACTTTTTATTAGGAGGAACTGGATAATTACCGCATTAGTTGTTAAGTACGTTACTAATAGACCCCCAAACTCATGATATAGATGCTTCAAGGGTCCATGAATCACAGTTTAAGAAAGAAACCCTGCCTTAGCAGTTGCATTATTATTTCATAAATAATTTCCCGTTTTGATGCCAAATCCATTCGCAATATATTCCCATAATTTCTTGCGAATGCGATTGAAAATGGAAATATTGAAAAAACATGCGAATATTCCCAAATGCGAATATTCGTTACATCACTATTAGGTACCATATTTGTTTAAATTTCGCTAACGTCGATTGCTTGGTGTTATTTATAATAACACAACCGACATTATCAACTTAATCAATATCGATTTGAATTTCCAATAAAGGCCACTGTAATTTATTTTCTATTTGTTCTATATAGAAGCCTTCTGTATTACTAAAATAGTAGTTTGTGCAACAAGAGCGGATATGATGTCCATATCGCACGAGAACGAAGTTTGAGCACGACGCCGAAGGCGGAGTGCCTCAATCGTTCGAGTGCGATATGGACAATCCGCTCGAGTTGTACAGCGTATTTTTCCCACGACTACGATCTATCAAAGACTAAAATACGATTTAGCAAATTAATAATTTTTCATGTGACATTTGCAGTTTCTAATATATTTTATATAGTGTCTATGTGTCAATGAAATGTCATAAATTTATCGCAACAAAATTCATATTTACTATTTGATTTTTAAGGTAATCATATCTTGAATATTTCACTTGCAGCCTCAGAAATGTCCGCTGGGATAAAGTTTACTGATTCTGCACTAAAAGCACTCATTTTAAATATTATCTTTGGAAAATACCCAAGTCAGTTTGACAGATTCTATGGTATAATTCTGAATCTAAAAATGACATTCGTCTTTATCGCATGCCGTGATTGGTCAATTTCATATCCACACTAGTGTGGATATGAAATCGACCAATCACGGCGCGACTTTCATTATATCCGTTCACTAGACTGATATGGTCTATCTATCCTGCTCGTAAGGTATAAAGAAAACAGTGAATATACGGGTGGGAGTGGGAAAATAAATTTTTAAAATGCCCCAAAGACGTAATAGATGTCTTAGAAAAAACTGAATTTTAAAATATACCTTCAATGGAGAGCCATTCTTCTGTCAATTTTAGAAAAACTCGAAATTACCAGAAAATGATAAGAAAGATTGAGACATTTTCTTCTTCAATTCCAAGTTTTTCTCTGAATATCAATTTTTTTCTCGAAATTTCGTGTTAAAATTCAAATATCATTTTTGCAAACTCATATTTCCTCGAATTTCTAATTTTTATTTTAAATTCAAAGTTTAAGCTTTAATTTGTCCACTTTAATCAACAACTGTGATTTTATTAGATTTCTCAACTTTAAACTGAAACTTCGGGAAACATTTTTATCAAAATTTGTTAGAAATCGAAATTTACTTTACACTATCTTTATTTACTGCACTTAATGTTCAAAATCTTGTTAGTTCTGCCATCTGGCATTTCTGTAGCACTAGATTACAAACTAGAACTTAAAGGAAATATTGGATATTTTATTCAAATTATCAAAGAAATTCAATTTCGGAAGTGCAAATGTTTCTGGTGAAACGTTTTTCATACTAAATTTTTTAGCAGGCTACATTCGGAAAATAGCAATTTTTGGAAAAATGCTCAAATAGATTAATTTTGTTTCTTTGAAATATGAACTTTGGTGAAATTTAATTCACAAAAATATAACCAATGGCAGCGAGAGGGGGATAAGATTGGGTTTTTAACCGATATATTTATTACAACATATGAAAACTTAGATTTTACTGAATCAATTTGGTGCATAAAGAAAAATGTTGGAGTGAATAGTACAAATCGTAAACTTCGACTTCTCACTGGACGGTTTTTTTGGATTTCTTTCCAAAATTTTCCCCGAGAATCCTCTACATGCTGCACCCCAAATTAACAGGGAATACCTAAGCTTTCATAAGGTGTAATAAAAAAGATTGGTTGTCATTTAAAAGAAAATATATCATCCTCCTCCCGCCGCGCTGCCACTGCTACTGACTAAATTTTTGGGAATGCGTGTGGCTTTTGAAACACACTGAAATTTTCTTATACGTTTTTTTCGTCGAAATATTTATTACCTCGGAATCGCGAAATATATTTATTTTTGTCATCAGAATCGATTAGGGGCCTTGTGTGGGTCATCGTCTAGGACTATGAATCTGCTGGGGTCAGCACTGGATCCAAATGTAAGTAAAAAAAACTCCTCATACGAGTAATGATAGATGCAATTGCAAAAACCGATTTCAGTAATGATTTAAAAAGATTGTAATTAATGTAAGGATTAACTCATGCTTAACAGATGGATTTTTATGGAAAATTAGAAAGTAAATAGTGTTGCATGAATATATTTAGGTTATTATTAGGTAGATTTTCCTCCGGTCACTTTAAGTAATGAAATTTGTGCTGTTGTTGCAAAGGCAATTTAAATTTCTAAAATCCGTGATAGTCATGCTGACTGGACGAAATTTTTCATCTATGTTTTGATTAAATGTACTTGCGGTTTCAGAGAGAAAGCATTCTTCAATAATTTAGAAAGTTTTCAACGCAAAAGCTTATTACGGCATTGTTTTTGTAGTTCCCTTCTGTATGCTTGTCAAGTCCTTTATTTTGTACAGTACGTAAAATAGAAGTAATATAGTATACCTATTACACGTGTGGTTTTTAATTATATTACATATGAATCGAGGACAAGCAATTAAAATATATTTAGGGTGACCTGATTTGCTTATTGGTATATATTTATTTATTGACGCTTCCATTTTTCATTAAACAGCGACTGAACTATATTTCAATCCGATTTATTTAAAGTTCATTCGGATCACAGTTCAATTAACTGTTACATTATGTCACAAGTTTATAACTGGCGTCCTTGACTAAAAATAAAATTAAAAAATAAACATCCGCCGTAGTAATTGTTACACTATTTATTAATAGAACATTGTTAGACAATAATAGCAAAATAACACAACACCTGATTTTGATATCCTAATCTATATAATATGTGAATTGAATTATTTTCGTAATCAGACAAAACAGCAGCAATTATTAAAAAAAAGTGTTTAACTCGTATGCTGTAAAGATTCAGATTAAAATAATTTGTAACCAATGACCTGTCCCGGCTTCACTCGGAAGAACGATGTCTAGATTAAAATATAATGTGATTAAAATCTCATAAAAATTATTGGGTGTAATTTTATTAAAAAAGGAAATTTATTTTAGTAATGTATTTTCCAATATACAGTTTTTTGTAATGCTACAGACTTCAATACCTCTATTTCCTCTTAGGATTTTGTTAAATTGGATAAAGTATATGTGTTAAAAAATTTCTTTTTTTTACAAAAATTGTGGGTGATACCATAAGGCTTTTTTTTAAAGAAAACTTCTTTATGCGCGTTGAGTGACTTTTAATAGGAGGAAAATTTAGGTAGGATTTGGAGTTACCATCAGGCTAATTTGGGGTATCAACATGCTCTAATGGTAACAGTAATATGTAGCTACGAGAATGATGCGCGTAATACGAGGGCTGCCTTTTAAGTTCTTACAAAAAATGAAATAGAAACGAACAAGTTCGAAACAAAGTGTTTTATTGCTTTTCGAAATATTCGCCCTTAAGGTCTTTATATTTTTGCATACGCTCAAACCAATTCTGGAAACATTTTTTCCACTCGTAGAATCGTAGAAACATGGTTTTGAAAGTCTTTAATAGCTTCTTGATGTGATGAAAATCGCTGTCCGCGCATCTTTTGTTTGACAAGAAAAAGTCATTAGGTGATAAATCGGGTGAATACGGGCAATGAGACATTAATTCGATGTGTTTCTCCTTCAAATATTCAGTTGTTTGACGTGCTTTATGGAACCTGGCATTGTCGTGATGAAGAATGATGCGATGTTTTTTGTTCTTTTTCCTTATTTCATCGAAAACTGTTGGCAAACAAATTGTTGTATACCATTCAGCATTAACATTTCTTCGATCATCTAATGGAATGGGTTGCGACATGTCCAATACAACCGAAGAAACAGGCAATCATTTTCTTGGAAGTGCTCTATGAACGAATAACTTTATTGTGATAAGGTTCATGGTTAAACACCCAAACAGTAGACTGTGGTTTGCTTTCAGGATCATACGAATATATCCAAGTTTCATCTCCTGTAACAATGTTGTATACGGATTTTGAACGTCCTCGGTCGAATTTTTTCAACATTTCCTGACACCAATCAACACGACCCTTTTTTTGCGCTTCGGTTAAATTATGCGGAATCCATCTGGAACATATCTTTCTCACACCTAAATGTTTATGCAAAATCGATTGTATTGCAGTCTGCGATATCCTAAGAGACGCCTCTATCTGTCTGTAAGTCACATGCCGATCTTCTTTAATCATGTTGCGCACAGCATCGATGTTTCTCGGAATGACAACCGATTTTGGCCGACCTTCTCGACATTCATCACTGACGGACGCACGACCATGACGAAATTCTGCAAACCAATTGTAAACAGTCTTCTCTGATGGTGCTTCATTACCAAAAGTTGCACGAAGCGATTCTATGCATTGTTGTTGAGTAAGGCCTATTTTAAAATCATAAAAAATCATCCAACGTAAGCCTTCATGGGTGATTTCCATTTATGCACAAACTTGCTTCTTTTAAACGTTCACTATCAACAACCTACTCAGTCAATTTCTAAATTGCCACTGGCTTCGCAAAAACAAACGTCAATGTTCACAAATACCGTGGTGCCACAACCCATTAACGCCACCTATTGTCCGTTGGTAAAAACTTAAAAGGCAACCCTCGTAGAATGAAAAATCCCGTGACCGTTATTGGGGTTCGAAGTACGACCTACCACTCAACTGGCCACCGTCCTATACATTAAGCCATACACCACGAACGAAAGCTTTACTGCCCTGATAACCTATCCTCTAAGAATATGTAAACAATATAAGTTAAATTACGGTGTGTATGCTATAATTATTTAAATTGTATATTAATTTGTTTATTATTATTACTATTCTCTCTGTCTATATCAGAAAAAAAAACGGTAACAAATTTCGGGCAGGCCGGCAGGCGTCAATTTGAAATATGGCGTGCGAGATTTATTTAAAGTCATAATAAAGACACCCCTTGCGCGAACTTAAAATTTAACTTTTAATTTTTGCTTGCTGCGAACTTAAACTTATATTTTTTATTAACAGGTTTGATCTCTCAATTTTGGAGGTTATCTGGATTATTAAATTGATTTTTCTGAGAGATTGGAATCTCGTGCAGATGAAAATTATAAAGAAACGATAAGCAGTTTAATATTATAGAGCAGTAGCTGCTTATTTATACAGAAATAGACAAAGGTAAAACTTCGTTAGTGGACGAGACCATGATTATGGGGAAAGCAGTTGAAATATAATGAATTAGCAATTTCAAGGCGAGAATAGTAGGGCCGGGCCATATTAGCCTTTTTAAGAATGGACAAAAAATGTTTTGAACATTTATTGAGTTTAAATTAAGCCAGAAGGAAATATCGTAAAATTACATTGAGTTTCAGGAGGTGATCAGTTCAAAACAGCTTGAAGATTTTTTTTATAGCCGAAGTTTATTGTATCCTTTTCATGTTTTTAAGTGAACTATTTTTTTATTGATACAAGTGGCGTGGAAAGTTCTCTATGAAGCACTTGATAGTTATATAAAGGTAAAATTGTTTTAATATTTTTAACTTTCTGAAGTTAATTCGATTTTGCATATCGACTCATCCAACGTATGGTAATAACTTATTATTTGGACTATTGATATACCTAATTTAAATTAAAGCGTTTACATAATCACGAGAAATTAGTTTTTTAAAATATCTTGAAATTTGCTGCACAAATATAGAATTTAAATATTGTGGTAAGTTTTTTAATATGCAATAACTCAAATTACGTTTGTCATTAATGGAATATACTGGGTGAATAATAGATATTGCTAATGCATCAGTGTATTTGGTTGGAAAATATTTTATTTATTGGCGTTGGACTTCAAGAAAACAAAGCCATATTTTTGTACATACATATACATATATTATTGCGCCTTACACTCCTGTCGAATTAAAAGTTTAGCTTGCTTAACAACCTATCCTTACGCCTACAATATAAAAATTAAAGTGACTACGTGAAAAGTGTATATACTATGCATGGTTTAAATTGTTTTAATTTGATTATGCGGCATACGAGATTAAAACAAAAATCTCACAGTCAGCAGACAAAGGCATAATAGACAAAGACTAAATCGTATACAAATATAAATGATAAAAAAACTAGAAATAATAAATTTCATTTATGAATTTTTTATTTGTGATATTACAATTTAAAAATTCAAAAAAAACACTGTTATATCATAGTTTTTAAGTTTTCACTTCTGTCGGCAGTCTCCATAACTACCCATTTTTTGTTTGTTTTTGCCTCCATATGGGGTTCAGTTATTAAAATCAGCCAAATAAATGTTTAACTATTTATTTTGTATATTAGTCACATAAATTTTTAAGTTATAAAACCCTTTTTTTTATTTTTTTTTTCGTGATCTTTACATATCTTATTGCTTCCTTAGAAGCCGCATAATTAAAGTCGGTTCTAACTTTGTTATGCACTAATTTTGAAATTCCATTACACCCCATTTTCCCCTCACTGATTGAATTGTTAAAATTGGTCAAATACACAAACCATATGGTCTGTGGTCAAATACGTGTTTAATTATGTCTTAAAAATATTTTACACAAAATGTTAGCTTGTAATACCAAGTTTTAATTGTTCTATGGTGTTCGGTACCCATTTTCTCCCTTAGGGGTTGAATTGTTAGAATAATCCAAATAAGTGTTTAATTATTTATTTCATATATTCTTCACACAGAATTTTTTTTTCCATAACAATTATGATCCCATTATTTAACCCCTAAAATGCTTACTTGTTAAAATCGGTCAAATTCATGTTTATATATTTCTTTCATAGATATTATGCTTAGAGTTTAGGATTATGAAAAACTTTTTTAATATTTTCTTGCACTTTGGTTCCTCCTTTTACCCCCCTTGGAGCTTGAATTATTAAAATCTAATACATTTTTTGGTATATTATTTTCACAAAAGTTTAGGTATTAAAATGCATTAACTCTGTTCCATGCTAATTTCAAGACCATTTCACTCTCCTTTTACCCCCTTAAATACCGAATTTTCGAAGATCCTTTATTGCTCACCTACACCCTGAAAAGAATGTTCTATCCAAATGTCATGTTTCTGACTTATGTAGTAGCGATGATTAGATTTTTCAGACGATTAGAAGTTATCTCTTTATAATATTATTATATTATATAATTCTATATAGGTTTATCATAAATTACAATTAGTTCCTTAAAATAGAACACTCTGTATATTATTTTATTTTTATATTGCCCTCTTTCTCGTCTTTTGCCTAATATATGGTTAATGGGGTATGTACAGAGTCATTCATGAAAACTTTTCTCAAAAAAACAAATATACAGTCGACGCCCCTATCTTTTTTAATGCTATTTTGTATTGGAAAACACTCGTTTTTTTCGACTTTTTTCTACAACTGTTACAGTTGAAGACAGAGTTTAAGTTTTCATGAAAAGTTCAAATGGATTTGTCTATTCACTACTTACCATTAGTGAGATATTCACCGTTTTAAAAGCAAAATAGATAGCTATTATCTAATGAAAGTGAGACATATTTGGACGTAGAAGAAACAATTTCTTGGGAACAACCAACAAAACTTGTTTGTTAGGGAAAGAAATTATCACGACAAGTATTCTGATTCATAACATGGTTCGTTCGATCAATCTACTTGCATTCTATTTTTCTAATCAAGTCTTTGCATAAGTTTCTATGAGTCGTGATGGGATAATTTACGTGCAATTTTTAATTGATTAGATAACTCAGACAACGACAATAGTGATTCTAAACTTATTTACTCGAATGTAATGTATTATTTCAATAATTTTAGTTAATACAACATCTACCAAATCAAATAACCTGTACAGACCTGTATCTTATATTATACATACAGGTTTTTAGTTTACATCTGGCAACGTTGCACCCATGCTGATTAAAGTAAATATGAGATCTGGTTAATGCCATCGGAACCTAGAATCAGTGACTGTTTAAAAAGGGGTTTATTTGATTTGAAAATATTTTTCTCGGTGCAAATATTTTTAAAAAATAGGCAGTCATGTGAACTACCAACAGAAGTGAAAACTTCAACTAGGAAATAACAATAGTTTTTTTAATTTTCAAATTAATTGTAGTATTCAAAATTAAAGTTTCAGAATTTTTAAATTAAAATTATTAACATTCGTCTAGTTTCAAGCGGGATTCAAGCTCCTACTGCCCATCAGGCAGCTTTTTAATACCTATTACTCGTTTTACTCATAGCTACATAACACTGTAAATATTACAGCAGGTTTGGTAGCTAGAATTAGCGTGATTCAAGCCCCACTGCCCATCAGACAGCTTTTTAATTCTACTACTCGCTTTAGTCATAGCTACCTAACATTGTAAACATTACAGCATGTTGGTAACTAGAATTAGCGTGATGGTGAGAGGAGCCATAATGTTCACCCCTACAAAAAATTAATCAATATGCCTAAAGAACTTTTCACTTTCTTGAGATATTTAAATCCTCACCTTTCAGTGCAGGATCACTATTCAAAAAAAAAACGTATTAAATCAAAGCACCATACAAAAAGTTACTTCCACTTCCTCCGCTGCTTTTACTTTTACATTTCGTTAAAATACTGACTTCGTAATACAATTATTTTCTTCCTAATATCTTCAACAATTAAATTGCCGGAATAGTCCATTTCATTAGTTATATTCTTTGGACATTAGTCATTTTACTTATAAAACAGATTGTGGTCATTATTTTACGCGGAATAATTTTCATATTCTTGAATAACAGATATGATGAATTCTCTTGTTGCAAATGTCATCTACAAAATGAAGGTGTTTGTATTCATAAATGCTAAACTTACATTTATTTGTTTTGTCTTAAAATGTCTTAATTTAGGCGAAATCAAGACGACAGCGAAATCATTTTGGTAAAAATTTTCTAAATGACAAACATCAAAACATGTTTTGTCTTTACTATGTCTTTTTCTGCTAACGTATGATATTGTTTGGAAAAGAGATTTCTGTTTTAATCTCGCAAGTCACATTTTGAATTTACCCGAAATTTGGCAGCATTTTTTCCTTTCTGATATAGTCAAATTGTAACTTATATACTGTAGACGTAGGGATTGGTTATCAAGCGAGTTAAACTTTTAATTCTGCAAGAGGGTATTACGCACTGGCTAGGATGACTGGTTTTTGCGTGGTAGGTCAGAATGCAAATCCCGCTGCCGATCACGTAGTTTTTTAATTCTATTGCTTGTCCTACGCTTAGCTACATTAATTACTGTTGACATTGGAGCATGTTGGTAACGAAAATTAAGGTCATAGTGATGGCAAATCCTAAGTTTTCCCCCCTATCAAAAGTCGGTCAACCGACCTAAAGAAGTGTTCACTTTAAAAACTTAATCAAGACATTTTCCCTACATTTTCTTAAAATTAATTATAAGTAAGCCTCTATACGAAAAGCTTCCAGCTGCACGTTTTGATTTAGTTTGAACTCATATAATTTCTTCTAAATTATGCCTATACTACAAAAGGCTTCATAATACTGCTTATGATTTAATGATAATTAAAGTGCAATGCCCGGTTAGTGATAATCTGATAATCTATAATGGGAAGGGAGCAAACGTTAAGAGTTGTCACGGGTGGTTTGTTTTCCTTACATCTTGTATTACTCAAGAATAGACGTAGCAGTTATTTTGGTGACCCTTTAAAAATAGAAACCAATATTTTTAGTTCTAAAAGAAGCCAAGAACTTCTCTCTCTTCAGTGTCAATTGAAATGTAGTATTATAAATTTTGGTATTTATATACATGTACTGTTAACTGCGAATTTGTCCACGAAATTAAATGAATAATTGCTTTTTGTTAAGTATGAAGAGTCAATAATGAATACAATTTCTTTAAACCTATTCAAACACAAATAAATCAACCCCATTTGATGCTTCAGTATTAATAAATACATTCAATGCACTTTTCTATAATGCCATCATCGTTACATAAGCCACAGGATATTCATTATATTCATATACTCCTGTTACCACTCTATTAAATCTCAGACGCATTGATCTTTTTTTAGTATATCTTGTTGTTGAACAAAAATTAATCATTTACGTCAGTTCTCCCTGATCAATAGTTCTACTTTCGGAAGTTCAATTAACTCACTGAAGTGTATTTATATACACTGTATATTATACAGGATGCTTAAATAGTACTGCACCAAATGCAGCAGAATGTAGAAACGGTTTGACATTTAGATTTGACGTTTGGTGAGATTAAATTAAATATAAATACCCATATTTTGATATGAATTTCATTTGTTTTGGGCAACTGGTGTTTGTGAGGGGCAACCATCCTTAAATTTTTTTTAATGGAAACCTAGGTTTAGTTTGGTATCATTTGACTGATAATTGATTTAGAAACAAAATACATAACGTATCATAGGCTTGTTTATTCTATAAGTAAGATAGAAAATTTTAAAATTAAGCAATAACTTTAAGTTTTTTAAAAATAGTAACATGAAAATTGAATTACCTAATTGAAAAAAATGACAATAACTGCTCAAATTATTGTCTATTTACTTCTTGACAATATTTAAGTCCATGTATAAGATATAAAGAACCCGCTAATGACATTTCCCTTCAATATTCTACACAAAACGTTAAGTTTTTATGAAAATTGGGTATAGGGTTGCCAGATATCCCGCATTTTAGTGGTTCTCCCCTATTTTGGTCAAAAACATGTTGTTTCCCATATTTTGAAAGAAAAGTTTAAGACTTTTTTCTTATAAATCTTCGTTAGTTACGTAATAGAATTATTACTTGGAGATGAGGACTTTTTTTTTGTTCATCAAATGTTTCCGAACGACGATATCTTTTCTTTTTTAATGATTTCCCGTGACATCCATTTTTTTATATGCCAATCTGCTGTAAATTCGAAAGTTGCAGGAGGCGGTCCTGTTTGAGTGTGAGTGGGGATTAGCAGGATGCCAGTATATACTAGTTATGTCTGTTTAAAGAACCATTTAACATAAATGTAGCTTCGTCTGACAAAACAATGTTTCTTACAAAATGTTGATCAATTTCAGTTCTTTCAGTCATAATTTCTGCAAAGTGCACGCTGAAAATCGTCTCCTAGGAGTTCATGAACTAATTGTAGTTTATAGGGATGATACCTAATATTTTTCTTATTGATCCTTCGGACACGTCATGATCTGCTGAAAGTTGGCTGATTGAGGTTTGTGGTGTTTTATGGGCATCCATTAAGACTTAGGGAAATCCCATCATTTGTTGCTATTTTCGGTCTTCCGAGAATTAAACGATGTTTTACATGTTTCATTTCATTCAAACCGTTGCACTGTTCACAATTCTGTATACTATTATAGATCTGCTGATTGGAGGTCTGTTTGGACTGCCGCTAGACACATGACAACTTCAAAATAGGTGGGTCCTTTTGCGATCACCAGCGAATTCACCAGTTATTAATTATTCAATGCGCTCAATCTCGAAGAATTCATTTTAGTTTACCCATCTTAACTTATAATAGATAGTTTTATTATACTAGTAATTTTTTGACAGACAGTATACGCACATATATAACACACATGTTTCTTTTCATTCATATTTTATTGGCTTTTTCTTTGCCAGTTGCTCCTTCCAGAATTGCAGATTTCTAGTTACCTTTTGTTAAGGATTGACAATCTCTTATAAATTCCCCAAGCAGCGGGTTTTTGTTCATCAATCGCTTTTTGTGACTTAACACTTAAAACTATCTTAAGATTTAAACGATGTAAAACTAAATAACAAAATTATTTTAAAGATTTTACGTTTCGGGTAGTTTTATTCTGTTTCTACAGACACCAAAACTTAATTTTAGATAGTGTAAGGAAATGTAATTATCGAATTTAGTACCTAAGGAATTTTTCTAGAAAAACTTGATAAGGGGAAGCGGCCGCGATAATGAATCAAACGGCAGATAAGCGCTCCAGAAATTCCGGCAAACGATAAGTCTTATCTGCTCGTTCCTTCTAGAACCCGAAACGGGATCTATAAATAGACGGTCCGGTCAGCTTTCCCTTAGTTGGTTAGTCAGTCAATGAATAAGTTAGTTCATTAAACAGTGTTAATTAATTGGTCAGTTAAGTGAATTACAATTGTAGTGTTCCGAGTTCAGTTTGGAAATAAAGTGGTTACCATTCGCGCAGTATTAATCTTCGAACCGATAACGCGCAACAAGCAACAATATGATTCTACATGCCAAAAAAGTCTTATAATATCGTATTGTAGTATTTACTTCCAGTTCGAATTAAAATTGTTACTTTTGAATTAATTTTGAATAATTTATTCACAAATTTTTCTCTCTACAAAGTTTTGGTGTTTCAATTTTCTTCGCTATTTTAAAATAAACAAGCTTATGATATACCGCATTCTACTTCTAGATCAATTGCTTACCAAATGCCACCAAAATAGACCTAGGTTGCGATTTAAATAAATTTAAGGCGGCCGTCTTTAACAAACATCAGTCCCATAAAACAAATGAAACTTCCATGAACATAAGCGTATTTATTTATGTTTAATTTAAACCCATCAAACGTAAGATCTAAATATGATCTACATAATCCCAAATCGTTTATGTTACTTATTACGAACGAGGCAGTCAGCTTTTCTCTAAAATTTCTGCAAACATTTCTGGATATATTATAATTTTGAAAGTGTCACCAACAGTTTTCCTCCATACCAATTTTTGTCTAAACTGATTTAGTAATGAACCGCGAAAAGAATGTATTTTAACAGTGCAAAAATATTTAAAAGAAAATAAATTACTCCTATAGGACAAAAACAAATAGCACAAAACAAGTTAAAACTTTGTGTGCTTAAAAGGTAAATAAAAACATAAAACATAACATACATATTTATAAATCAATAAATCAGAAGTTCCTCAATGATCTATGGCAACATTCCTTCTAGTTTGCTATCAGATTTAACTGTTAGGCGTTTTAGTAATTATTCATTGTTTTCCTGATTTATCATCAAGATAGTTTCATAGGTTCACAACAACAACAGTGGCAAGAACAATACTTAAAAGTATTCTCTTTTTGATAAAAAAATTCATTAAAAATATTAGTCACCATTAAGAACTAACCCGTTAATTTAAACCTGATTTTTAAAAACCCATTAATACCTATGTTAGATTTTTCTAAATGTACCTAATGCATTTAAACAATATTTCTGAATTCTTCAAAAGCCAACCCCTCTAAGAAAATATTTCTTAAATAATAAATATAGTTTTTTAAATTATTAAGACATTTAATACATAAAAAACGCATTTCTTGAGTCTGTTTATAAAAATAGACTCAAAAAATGTGTTTTTTTTAAATTAAATGTCTTAATAATTTTATCGCATCATTAAAAATTAAGTGTCCTTAAAATAAAATCTTTGTTAGTAATTATTAACCACATAATATTTAGCAGCTTCATAATAACTTAGTAGCACATAGTACGTGAGTTACAATTATAATATGTTATTTACCTATCATAATACCCTAAATACAAATTTCATTTTAGAAGTTTGTTGATTTTTTTGTCACCGTTGTCGTTACGATAAAGCTTTGAATGTAACTTCATTATTAGCGATTTAAACAATCTCGGACGTGGCCAGACGACTCAGCCAACGCCTCGTCGCCTGACAACGTCCTCGATTATTAAAAATCGCATAATAATCTCGTTACATTAATAGCTATAAAAAACTATATTTAAGATTTAGTTTTCAGCTTTCATAATACTACTGAAACTCATAAACAAAATTTTTATTGTTCATCATCACCAGACCATTTTAACATATTTTCTGCGTTACATTAACAATGATATACAGGGTGATTTTTTGAAAACGTGTCACCCTAAATATCTAGAAAACAAAAGCGTTATGTGCAAAATGCTGGAACCGATCAATTTCGGTTGTGAATGAGACACGTAATTAGTGTAGTTTTAGACCTACAGGTTCACTCCCTTGGCAGGAGCAGCAGTGCCTCAAAACTCTTAAATGGAACAGAGGGTTTAAAAGTTTATTGATTTAAAAGGCCCATTTAACATTTTGGCTATGTAGCAGTTTTTATTTTATGACTATTGAGAAATTCGCTTGTTTTGCAGCACGGCCCACATTCATGTTTTTCCTGCACAACATTGTTGTTAAGCTCCTATTGTTAGTAAAACCAACGCTTGGAAATGTCAATTGTCAATTAATGTTTGAACCGCTGTTTAGAGTTTAACTTCAAGTAATCAGTTAAACGTCAATTAATAAGTAAAGAAACACACCATGAATGATGAAAAAAAAAATATTATCTTCAAAAATACAAATCTTATCGTTTAAAATAATTGGATTTTACAAGAGATGCTTGAAATGAGGACCGTTTTATTTAAGGCAGTAGTAGATCCGGTTTTCAAATTATTGTCGCACTTTTTAAAATGTTTCTCGCGTAATTCGCCTGGATCCATCAACAATTCGTTGTTGTAAGTTCTCCAAATTGGCCGGTTGTGTTTTGTATATGACTGACTTCAAATGGGCCCAGAGAAAAAGATCCAAACTTGTCAACTTTGGCGATCGTGCTGGCCACTCAATTGCACGACATCTGTCAATCCAATGGTTCGGCAATAGGTTGTTAATGTGATGGAGCTCCATCTTGCTGAAAGAATAACTCATTTTCTTCCAACATTTGATTTCCTTCCAAATCTTGCTGATTCTCTATTTCCACGGTTATTAAAAGATCTATAACATATTCAAGTAAATGTCACCAGTTAGTGTTTCATTTATGAATAGGGACTCAATGAGAGCATCCCCAAGAATCCCTGCCCAAACATTCAGTTTTTGGAGAGCTTGAGTATGACCTCTGACAAAATGGGAGTTCTCATCCCTCCAGTAACGCACATTGTGTTTAATAACATTACGCATGTAAAGTGAAGCTGCATTGATCACTGAGGCAAATGTTTTTTTACAAAGTTTGGGTTTGCAGTGACTAAATTCGACACATTTTCACAAAACTCTATTCCTCTGTTGTAATGATCTTCACCAAGCTCTTGGACAATTTTCATTATGTAAGGATGGAACTTTTTGTCATTTTACGAACTGATGAAAGAGCCCAGTAGCTTCAGCAGTCTGGCGCAAAGAGTTAGTGGGATTGGCCGTAATGTGGTCTACCTTAATTTGAGTCATTTCATTTACCACTCTGTTAAGGTAAACGCACATTGATCGGCACGGTACGGAGGGCACGGATCTGAAAAATATACTTTACCTGGGTTCAAATACGGCAACGCACATTAGTGCGGACGGTACGGATCGGATTTTAAAAATTCCTTCTGACTTGAGAATCGCCTAGGAGCTGCAGAGCTTTGCCGTACTAATGACTGACCAGGTATAAAATAAACATTATTACAATTTAGCAATATGTCCTCATTTATAGATTTGCAAGCCTTCCCTTCGATGGAGTATATGATACCTGTTTTAAATCTGCCGGCTATGCCGATGTAATGTGCGATAACCTATAATAAAATGTGGCTTAAATGCTTACCTGGATGCCTTATCATTAAAAATCCCTGCCGTGACTCTAGCACCTTTGTTTTGGGAGCCATAAATAACAATAATTTTAACTCTTTCAGCAACTGAGTACACCATTTTCACCCAAACTGTGCAGATTTACTTTAAAACTGAATAATTGTCAAGCTCAATGCATAAGAAACAGCTTTTATTTCAGAAAATACTTGATAACAACAGAAAAAGATTCACCTTTCTACCTTGCAAATTTTGTCACCAAAGTGACGTTTTCTTAAAAACTTATCATAGAAATAAAAAACGACTACATAGCCAAAAAGAGGTTAAATGAACCTCTCAAACAATAAACTGTTTAACCCCCTGCTTCAATTTAAGATTTTTGAGGAAGCTGCCGCCTCGGCCAAGCAGCTGTAGGTCGAAAACTACACTAATTAAGTGTCCCCCTCACAACCAAAATTGACCAGTTTCGGTATTTTGCACATAACGTTTTTGATTTGTAGATTTTTGGGGTGGTTCGTTTTCAAAAAATAAGGCTGGATAACTGTGCAATAGTTTGCTGGTTTGTCTTCCTCAGAATACTCGAAACCTAACACTATAAAATAGATGCGACTTGGATAGTGTTTTCATTATTTTTTTTTTGCATTTATGCGATTTTGAAATAGTCTATGCTAGGGGAAGTCCACTTGTGGAGCATGCGCCAAACTTTGGGCATTGCATGATCATAAGTGGCGGCTTATAGCATCGCGCCTACTTACCACAATAACTACCTACCTATTCTTTTTAAGTACACTTGGAAAAATGTTGCGTTTATTTTGCATGGCAATTCGTTTACAGTGTAAGTGGTACGTACATTTATCACGAATAATTTTTCTATTGACACCATAACCAAATCAATCCGCGTAGTCAACACCAACAATAATCATCTGGGCTAAGAGATCATCACCCTCATTATTGCAGATTTATTTTTTAAAGTTCAATTCAATTGTAAAGGGCAACCCTATTATACTTTTAGAGCACTACAAATAGGATGCTGAAATATAAATAGATAGCGTTGAAGTGCCTTTTTAAATAAGGATAGGTTGTAATTTTCTGAGAAAATTCTCTTAGGTAACGAATTCCAGAGTTTGGAAGTTCAATAGAAAAAAGTCTCCTTAGAAGTCCTCACTGTGCCTAGCTGGAGCGCACAAGAATTGGCCATTTGCGACTGTCTTGTGGGTCTCAAAAATGTTGCCCTTGAGGGGATCAATTAGTTCAGTCAGATCAATTAGTTCAGTCAGGATCTCTCATGAAAGTACTTGTAGAAAAGGTACAAGTCACCAACCATCCGCTGGTGCTGCAGTGTTTCGAGAGAATCGGTCAAATTCTCGTCATCACTTACACAAATTTCTCTACTTTAAATTGAGCCTCCTATCAACACCACGAATGAAAAAAGTAGAAAAGGTACTTGTGTTGAACTTGCCGGTATGAAAACCGTAGGTAGAAATTGGATGAAACAGAAACTCACAACATGTAAAAGGAGAAAAAAGCATTCGCCAAAGAGGCTTTATAACAAACGAACAAAAATAGTCACACATCTGTTGACGACGATGAAGTCCCGTATGATCATCAACCAGCATTACAGCTTCTGTTTGAAAAGTCTGATTGTAGCCAACCATCTAAGATATATGATATTATACAACCATAGAGAATTACCCTATGGGAAGGATGCACTATCCTTGCCTCATAGATATCTGGAAACTGGAAACATAGTTTCGATTTGATACAAAAAAGTTCTCTTTATCTTACGATGAAAAAGGTTACCTTAGTCCTAATCAAAGAGAGTCCCTCATATTAAAAGCAGGACCAAGCCTTTAAGTTCTATGTTGGTGGGATTATTCACACTTTTTATTTGGTTTATGTAAATTACGTTTCCTATTTCCTAAAAACTGTATTCATTCCTTTTTTTTTAAATAATATATACCTCATAGAAAAATCTAAATTTTATTTAGTCTATTGATGGATCTGGATAAATTTGAGAGCATACTAGTAACATAATATGATGTTAAAATCCATTAAATATAATTAAAATTCATAATGTGATCATGTTATTATGAACATAGTGTTTCATATTAAGCCCCAAAATTAGTTCAGTGCAGTTATAGCAGAGTGTTCAAATGTTAATTATCTCATGCAATATTAGACGGTTTATATTAAAAATGTAATTTACATAACGTTTTTTGAATTTATCTGTAAAGTCTGAGTGTTCATGCTTCACCAGCAAATATGGGAACTCATTATTTTAAGACGAAATGTTAATATAAACTCAACAATTATCCTTGACAGGGTGTTGAATGTTATTAAAAATAATAATTTTTAAATAAATTCTAAATTTAATATATTGGGCGTGTTTTATCAATTAAAGGGAATGAAATAAGCACCCAATGACACTTTTTAAGGGTTCCACATCTTAACTGGTAAACAGCACCATTATAATCTCACTCTTGTGACCCTTCCGCCTGTCACAGAGAGGTTTTTCTCAAAAACTATGTAGTGTAGAAAGGTGAAATGTGATTAGAAAACTATACATTAAAGAAAATTTACTTTTTAGATAGTCATTTTTAGGAAAAACTGAAAAACATGTCAATAAATATATGCAGGGAGCATATTTTGTCATATATTTACCTAGTGTAACTGTCATCCCTAGGGCCCCCAGACCAACCGTTGCTATTTTTTTTCAAATACAACCCCCTATAGTTTTCATAAGGTTTTGGATTCCTGTTGACGAAGTAAATTTCAAAAATGTATAATACTGAATATTTCGGAAGCTACAGCTATTTTAATTTAAATTAAGCAAGGATTAATCGAATGAATGAAACATCGCAACAGCCTCAGTAATTTAATTAAAAAGAAAAAAAGTATTAGTCAATTTCCAACATTCATCAATAATTCTTTCTTGTAATTCATCCTTTATATTTTGGTGTTGCTTAGATTTGCCTTTTTAAATCACAGAACTAACAGGAAGAAATCCTATGGAAGTCAAATCAGGTGACCTAGGTGGCCACTCCATCATATTCTGACTGCCTCCGATTTACCGATTTAAATGTGTCTTATCATTTTGAAATATAATTAGATTTTCAGATAGATTTTCGTCATTCTCTAATTTTATAGTTATTTCTAGCCTTCTAGCTATCGAAGACAACTAGCCCTAAAATGGCCTCTTCTGTAGCATCGTTGCAGACTACTCTTTCTGGTTTGTGGTCTTTGTTAGCCACAGAACCACTAACCCTACTTTCATGAATTTTTGCATCAATTTTGTCCACTTCTATTACATACTTTTATGTCCTATTTTTCCCAAAAAAAGCAAAATAAAAAAAATTGGGTGCATTGTTTCAGTCCTCTCTTGGATACTGTAAACCATTATAACAATGTAATAATCACTTAATAGCGATAATTTATGGTGTATGTGTGAAACACAGACCTTAGATTGTTTACCAATGTCATAATGTTTACTGCTACGTACCGTGTTTTAACATAATTTTGGAATGCCTTTATCCATAACTCTCCAAATGTTCACTCTAGACCCCATACGTTATAATTTTTGAAATCTACTTGTCAAGAGGGATCCAAAATTTTAATAAAATATAGGGTGTCCTATTTAAAAAAATAGAAGGGGTTGGTCTTGGGGCGCAAGAATGACAGTTACACTCAGTATAAATAGGACAAGATATGTCCCCCGTGTTTTTGCGTTTTTCCTAAAAATGATGATTTAAAAAGTTCTTTAGGGTCGATAGTTTTCATTGAAACGCACTCTATATTATCTACTAAAATGGGACAATAGTGTGGTGTAATTAAAGTACAAAGTTTTAATTAATATCATGCGAGGTATCATTTGAAAGAGATATCCCTCAGGATTCAAAAATATTTTTTTTTGTATTTTGTGGTTCAGTGGTCTTCGTGATATACAGCTCAAAATTTGGAAGACCGCCTTCCTGACATCATAAGTTTCTAAGGATAACAAATTTTAATATTAATAGAATTAGTAGATTGGTTCGTAGATTATCAAAAAACTGCAGGTTGTTTTCGATATTGTAATATTGAGAGACAAAATATTGTTCCATTTGAAAAACAATAAATTTTATTTCGTAACCGTTTTAAAAACTTCCTGTATAAAGTTAAATTCATGTAAAAGGTGATAAAAATAAAAACGAACCCGAATGATTTTTTACAAAACCTCTTCCTTTCTTGCTGGAAATAAATGCATTACTTTATGAACGTGCTGGAAAAATAATGAAATCTCGAGATTAAAAAAAAAGAAAAAAACTCGAAAGAAATTTTAAAAGCAAATCTTAAAAAATCAACCAAGTGCGAGTCGGGCTCACATAATTAGGGTTCCGTGCCAATTACTGCAGTGAACAGTAAGTAGACCTAATTAGATTATTTTACTTATGTATGAATATTGAAATCTTAGCCAAATTTTACCTTGTGATCACTGGAAAGAAATTGTCTCTTTTCCAATACATACCTTTTTTACAATCAAACGCAACATATGAAACTGCTGAATGTGTTGATAATGTCTCGAATAAAAAGCATTCATTCGCAATTCGCAATGAGTCGACAACAACACAGTTTATGAGATCTCCTACAATCGCGCTAAAATGTTCGATTCCAACCGCAATTACCGTGTTGCGTGCAATTAATAAACCTGGGCTAACTCCGAAAATACGCATCTAAATGAAATAAGGTAAAGGACAAATTTGATCTAGATTCTATTTTTCGACTATCTAAGGATTTTTATTTAAAACATTTAACACTATATAGGTCCAAAAACCTTGGAATGCAAGCACCTATTTTATTATAAAATATTTTTTTCCAAACAACTATTACAGTATCGAAAAAACCTGCAGTTTTCCAATAATCTATGACACAATATCTCCTGACCCTAATAAAATCCAAATTTTAACCTTAGAAACGTAGGAGATCGGGGAGAGGAACAGTCTTTTTTTACAGATTTTGAGCTGCATCTTTAGGACCATTGGAACGAAAAGTATAAAAAAGAATATTGCAACAAAATGTAATTATAAAATTTAGTTAGGAAGTTTCTAGAAAATTTGATAAGGGGAACCGGCCTCGATAATGAATCAAACGGCAGATAAGCGCTCCAGAAATTTCGGCAAACGATAAGTCTTATCTGCTTGTTCCTTCGAGAACCCGAAGCGGGACCTATATAAGGCGGTCGGCTTTCCCTCAGTTGGTTAGAAGTCAATGAATAAGTTAGTTAATTAAACAGTGTTAGTGAATTACAGTTGTAGTGTTCCGGAATCAGTTGGAAATAAAGTGGTTACAATTCACCAAGTGTTAATCATTCGAATCGATAACGCGCAACAATATTTTAGGATCTTCTTTCAAATGATACATCACAAGATATATTAGCTAAAACTGAACGCTTCATTTTTTATAAAACATTTTCTTTTTCTAATCGTTAAGTAACGATATTTGCGTGGGTCAACGGGAACGTTCATTGTGCCAAATTTCAAATTCCTACGTTACATAGTTTTCCAGATGAACCACTTTGTGACAGTCGGACGAACGGAGACAAGAGTGAGATTATAAGGATTCGGTTTTTCCTTTTAATGGATGGAACCCTAAAGAGGAGAAATTTTAAATATAAGTTGACATTGTGAAGAAAGTGTGAGTCTTCAAAGTGTTAACACGAAATTTTTACAAAAAAGTTGATTCTACGCTCGAGATATTATCCATATTGTATGCTTGCACTTGATAGAATACAGCTGAAAGTTAAAATGTCCAAATTTTTAATTTAAAATCTAGCTTCAGATGCGAAAAATAAAAAAAGACGTGATCTCAAAATGTTTAATCTAAATTTTAAAAAACTGGAAATTTATATAAATAAAAATAACAATGAATCTCAAAAAGTAAGTTTAATTTCAAGAACAAAATTCGACCAAGAGCGAGTTGGGCTTGCACAATTAGGGTTCTGTACCAATTACTACAGTGAACAGTCAATAGATCAAATTAAATCATTTTTATTTATGTATGAATTTGAAAGTTTATCGAAATTTTCTTGTGTTATAATTGAAAAGTAAAAAATAGTAAATTTTCAGATATACACATTTTTTCTGCAATCAATGCAAATATTTATAGAACTGATAACTGTATTGATAATGTCTCTAATAAAAAGCATCCATTCGCAATTCACAATAAGTCGATGATAACAGTTTATGGGATGGCCTCGGATCGCGCTAAAATGTTAGCTTCCAACCGCAATTACTGCGTTGAGTGAACTAGTGTTAGCTCCGAAAATATTCATCTAAATTAAATAATGTAAAAATCAAATTTGATCTACATTCTTTCTTTCAGCTAAATCAAGTTTCTATTTGAAAAAAAATTACTATATGGCTCTAAAAGCTTTGGACTGCAAGATCTATTTTCCCACAAAATATTTTTTTTCTCAACAACTATTGCGATATCGATAAAACTTGCAGTTTTCCGATAATCTATGGTCCAATATCTGTTAACTCTATTAAAATCTAAATTTTATCTTTAGAAATCTAGGAGAACAGGGCGGGGGGCGTTCATTTCTGACACATTGTGAGCTGTCTTTAAGTCTATCGAACCGAAAATTATTAAAAAAAAAACATTTTAGGATTCTTTGAAGCAGCTCGTTCAAAAGATAGCTCACGCGATATAATTAGCTAAAGCTTGATTTTTCGAAGACCAAATTAACCCCCCTTTTAGTATAAAATATATTTTTTTTCTAATCGTTGACTATTACTATTTGTGGATGGATCATTAAGAACTAGCGCTATGCAAAATTTCAAATTTCTACGTTACATAGTTTTCGAGGAAAACTTCTTTGTGATAGACAACCGGACGGACACGAGAGTGAGATTATAAGTTCCGTTTTCTCTTTTAAGTTACGGAAACCTAAAAATGATAATTTACAAGAAAACATCCAAATTTAGATTGTAAACTTAAAGAAGAAAATGGAAACTGGAAATTAAGCAAAAAGGTCAACATTTCAAGAAACATAGAGACTTCTAAAAAAACTCTTACTTATTTCGTTCGACACTTTTGTAGTTAATTTGGAATAGTCTTCTGTTGAAATAGTTAACCATGTTTTATTTTATTGACCTTCCTATTTCCTTTGATTTCTTTAGTAGTTTCTTTGAATTACTGGTGTCCTTACGTTACTTCAAAGTACAATAATATTTTGCTCTCATCACTATGAAAAAGCCAATTTATTAGTTTTATTTGAGATATTAAAAAGAAAAACTAGTTTTATTCTGCCAAAATGTTTTTGCAAAAGGATACGTTTTCTACTTAATATTAGGATGAAAAAAAATAACGAATATCACGAATTTTGTTCAGAACTTACTGACTGGTTGCTTGTTATTTAACTCTTCGTTAGAATTAAAGCACGTCCAACAGAATTAATTAAATTTTCGGTCACCAATAGGAGAGTGAGTTATTGAATGCGTTAATAAGTTCTTCCAAATAAACAAGAATAAGTGGTTTCACTGACATATTAAAAAGGATATTCATTAGCATGTCCAAATAAAAAGTATATTGATTTAGGCTTTGTCTCTAATGGAAGTGTTTTATTTAAATTACTGACTGCGTTAATAAAACATTCTGGGTAAACAAAGAAAAGTTGTTTCCCACTTACATATTGAAAATGAGATTAATTTTCATCCATATTTGCATCAGAGAAAAAATGGTTTAATTATTGGGAATGAGTATAATAATTTGTACAAATTTTTTTTTTTTAGTTTAACGTTGAATATGATCATTTATTCGTGGCTGGTTTTATTCCGCTCATGATTACCACTATATCATTTTTGGTGCAACGGACTGGTCCTTAAGTCCAAAGAAGGTTTCACCCCTTTACCACATCGGCATTAAATAAATAATTACGCAGGTGAAACCTTCTTTGGACTTAATCACATGCCACAATATTTAGTTCAGTGCTTTAGTAAGGACTGGTCCTTGGTTATCTTCAAAAATTGACAAATCTTATCCCCTGAAACCAAGAAAGATCAGAAATCACAACAAAGGTTGCTCTAAGGCGTTTCGATAGCTATCATCTTTAGAGAGACTGAAGAGATACTATCTCTCTGAAAATGATAGCTTGGCCATTCAGACGTGTTAGAGCAACCTTTGTTGCGTTTTCTAATCTTTCTTGGTTTCAGGGGATAAGATTTGTATTTCAACTACTATATTAAACCAACAAAAATTACCACAGAAATATATTTTTTTTAAATTCCTGATTCAGTTACTGTTCAAGGCGGTCGAAGATTGACCTTTTATTACCATCGTATAATTAACTTGCTGCGCCATTTCATTTTTTGTTTGAAGAAAAAATAGTTTCACATTGACTAATCAGTCTGTATAAAAAAATGATATTTAACTAAAATAACACTATGTAGGTCTTCAATAAAGTCTAGCAAGGATCTCTTCTTGCCAAATTAAGATCTTAAGTGGCGTACAGACTTGAGCCAGGTCGAGAAATAACCTCGTTGCGAACCACGTCGCCAAGCCTCGAACCAAACCTCGTTCTGCAACCGCAGTGCGTTTTATTTTTGTTGAGCTGCATCTGCTTTATCACTATCCTTTGATGCGACGCTGAAACACCGACAAGACGTGGGATTCGGCGTACCTCCTTATCAGTAGCCTATCAGGTTCGTAATGTGGTTCGTATGAACGTCCAACTAGACGCGGCGCGGTTCGCGACGAGGTTCAGTTCGCAACGTGGTTCAAGTCTATAAGCGGCTTTATAGACTGATACCAACTCTTTGTCACTTGATATCTAATTTTCTCGATGTCATTTCTTCAAGTCCTTCTTGATGCCTCTTATCTGAGACATTTGCGATTATCGCAGGAGTGGCCCATGGGTCTGTTCTTTTTCCGATTCTGTTTCTGTTGCACGTAAACTATCACTTAGTTTAAACTTTCAATCCGATATATAGCTACGCAGATGATTCTTTTTCTCCGACAAATCATTTTCCGTCGCCGCTTCAAATACGCCAAAAGAGCAGCAAATACGGATGATTAATCAGGATCTCGAGGTTGTTTTAGAATGCGGAAGGAAAAATCAGATTGAGTTCATTGTCTCAAACATTAAAGCCGCTGTTTTCTCTAAGAAAACATCATTGAATAATACAACCAACATCCTCATGGGCGATAAAATCCTCTCTATAGAATATAATCTGTCTCTCCTATGAGCGAATGCAAACTTTAACTTCTCTCGGAAAGATCATGTGCGCGCCATTGCCAAGTCCCAAGAAAGTTGGCTTTCTGTTTCCATGTAAAAACTATTTTACATTTTATCAGCTGCTCACTTTCTATAAAGCTCAAATTAGGCCAACACTAGAACAGTGTTCTCATATTTGGAGTTAAACCCCAAAGCACATTTTGGTGCCTGTGAATTTATTTTAAAGAAAAGCGACTAGCCTGATTGATGATGAGAATTTGACTGAATTTCTCAAACCAGTTGGGAGCACAGGCAGGATGATTGATGACAAGCACTTTCATGAAAAATGTTGGCAGTACGTCGATGGATCTGATGCCCTCAAGGGCAACATTTCTAAGGCATACAAGACAGTCGGTCCAGCTTGGCATAATGAGAACTTCTATCTATGAACTCTTTTTCTTTCTACAGAACTTCCAAACTGTGGACTTATACCTATTACCAAAGAAAAATTTGCCCAAAAACTATAACATCCTTAAAAATCGAAATACAAATCTTGTCCCCTGAAAGCAAGAAAGATTAAAAAACATAAATTTTGCTCTAACGCGTTTCGATAGCCAAGTTACCAAAGGCGTTACAGCAATCTTTGTTGTGTATTTTAATCTTTCTTAATTTCAGGGGAAAAGATTGGTAATTTCGATTTTTGAAGATAACCAAAGACCAGCCCTCCTCCCCAAAAAAAAAGCTTATTCTTGTTTAAAAGGGCGGTTCATCGCCATCTATCTTTATTTCTGCGTCTTACTCGCAGTGCTCTAAAGGCTCTTTGCAAGTAGATTTTGCTTAAAAAACAAATCTTTCAATACAAGAGGATAGTTAATTCATCTACACTAAAAAACATAATTCGGATAATTTCAGCCTTCCAAACGGGCTTCCAAATCAGGTTCAGTTAAGATTATTTTTTATTTTTCTAAATAGTATCCCAAAAATTATTAATCGCAGACCCATATTGATTTATATCATTTCAAACAGCATTTTTAACAAACTCAAATACAGTAAAATCCCACTAGTCGGACCTAGCGATAATCCGTCTCTCTCGACCTTTATTTTGCTACCCTCAAACTCCATAAGTTAAATTCTTTCAGTAGGTATCTTATGGGTTTGTCTTACGTAAACAAATCACAATGTTGGTTTTAATTACATTGAATGGCTAAGAGAAGTCAAGATCCCGTACCTTTAACGCAATATTATTGAAATTAATATCAATGATCTTACATGTAAATAAAGAAAAAATATAATCCACATGTGTACATTTATAAGGCAGGGGAGCCCGGGATAAAGTGAACCACTTAAGATAATTTCATTACCTAAATATTTTCTTTAAATATACAAATTTAATCCAAACAAATAGATGGACTTTTACAATATTTATTTGGCGTTACTAAAGATAACACGAAACAAATAAAAAAAAACCTAGAAAATGTTGTTTAGTAAAATAAAAACAAAAGTGATCCCGGTCCTAAATACTTCCAGTCTTGGGGCCATTTACTCTAGTCGCAAATTGCATATAAATTCATCATCATTCTCATCTACTCCTGCATAGTCCTCGAGGGTCCTCATAATGCATATTATAAATAATTCAGAAAATACATTTATATTCAGAAGTCTTAATTTTTTTATTGTTTAGATAATTCAATCTTTTTCCGTGATCGACCTACCCGTCAGTCTCGTTGTAATCGCATTAATGAAGTGATACTGTATGTAAAAATATACAGGAAGTTTCCGTTTAAAAAGGACAACTTTAATAGAAGACCTCTAATATGTTCATCATTTACCTAGAGTAAAAAATAATTTTAAAATGTGTTCTACTCTTCTACTCGGGTTACCTTTGTAATAAAAAATTTGCGTCAGACGAAAAACTGCATCTGCAGCGCTTTATCGTACTAATGACACGGCTGTAATATAGGTGTTCTTTTTAAAAAAATTCAAGTTGGCATCTACTTCCGGTAAATAAAACCAAAAGAACCACTGTCCTGAACATGGTTTAATTCATTCGTTCTTAGTGACACTGATATCCTGGCAAATTTTCAAAATTGTTTAACCCCTACTTTTTGTGAATTTGATCCATTCAGTTCGTCTTTGGATACCTGCATAGATAAGAAGTGTAGTTTTATTTCAATAAGAATAAGAAGTGCTCTAGTAACACTGGTATATGGTATAAAAAGCTGTGAAGAGTAAACATGAAAATACAGAGACTAAAAAATAATCTAGACATGGATTGCAAACGTAGGGTTGCAACTATCTGATTTAAAAATGCCATTCATAATTCATGCGACAAATGCAATAGATCTTATTTACCTTTTGAGCTTTACACATAAGTGCCAATGCTTGGACGTCGTGAGCAGCATGTCTAGAATCCATTAAACAAACAGCACATACACTAACTTTGCACACCATACAGTACATATTTAAAGTTTCATCAACGTGCTCAAGACATTTCCCTTCTTTGCCCTCTTGAGGCAGCACAAGATCGTCTTTTCGGCTCTGCTAGCACGTGTTTCGCCAAAGGTCCTCTTGAAGGATGACACGACTCCTTACATGCATCGCAATACATCACCTCACACTGTTCACACATAATTGTGGCATCCTTCGCAGGTTCTATTTCGCACATTTGACATTTCAAGCTCAAATTTCTCATTTCTCCATATTTATCCACGATGCTTTGCATGACACGAAATTTCGGTAAATTGTGGGCGCCGTTTTCATCGAAATAAACTAACTTGTGACACACGGGGCACGCGAGGCTAAGAGCGCTGTACAACCCCCCGTTGGGGGTGCCCACGTAGCTGTTAGGCCGCGAGGTGCATACAACCCCGCTATCTGTTTCGCTCAGGATGGATAATTTGTCGCTTTCTTGATAATCTCCTGAACTACCCGAAGCGACACTTTCCGCATTTTCAGAAGAAGCAGCTGATGTCGAAGCGGCATTTCCCTGAACCGGCTGTTGTAGGTGTAGGGCGCAATTAAGGCATAGCGCGTGGTAGCACGGCAAAAGCACGGGATTGTTGTAGAACTGTTTACAAACGAAGCAACGAAGCTCCTCCTCCATCTCTATCGGCTTACAAAACTCTACTGACGTGAACGCACGCGGCTTTTCGATGCCGGTTTGATTTGCGCGGTCCTTGCCGTACTTGCATCAAATCGCAGGCCGTCTATTTCAAAATGACCGCCGATAACTTCCGAACCATAGCCGATTGACGGCGAAGGTTTGTTTTGTTGCATTTAATGTCACCGGTTAAAGGGATGAGGTCGACGACACGATTTTTGGGTCGATTTTTATGTTGTTTGAAACTTGAGACTGGATATTGGATGCTTTATACTTTATACAATAAAGGAAATTACAATTTTACCTTTTTCACGAAAAAATAGTACGAATTATTGGTTATACTGAATCTAATAAATACAACCCTTGTGCTCTTGTGCCATATCTTAACAGATTTATATTTCCAATAATGAGCATAGGCGTATCTAGCATTTTTTTTCTATGGGGGTCTGGCCCCTAAAAAACGATGACCAATAAAGCCGAAGTCCAGTGTACAAAATAAAAGTAATTTAAACTTGAAATAACTAATTTCTATCATCCACTTGTGGAATGTTGCTTTACATAAAATTAAACATAAAGATTTTCAGTGAGAAGTGTTTATTTTGATTGCTACATTAATTAACTAATTATTAAACTAACTTCAATTTTCTATTTTTCTCCACAAAAACACTTTTTCGGGGTAACATTTTCTTTGACGTGTTTTGATTTTCTCCTTAAAACTGAATTTGCATTATTTAAATTAGAAAGTTATTTTTAAATGGAAAACTTTACTCTATGTTAATTTTTTTCAAAATGTGAACATTAATCCTCGACATTTCGATTTCCTTCTTAAAGTTCTAAAAGTTCTTAAAATTTACTCTTTCAATTTCACCTGACATTTTTCACGTAAAGAAAAGGTTCGACTCTTTCAACAGAATTTGATTTTTTTCGACGTCGTTTGAATTTTTAACCTGAAAATTTATTAAAACCACATTTTTAATTCAAAATTTTGATTTTTTTTTCAAAATTGCCATTTGAAATGCAGTTTTGAGCCTTTTCCCCCAAAATGTTGACTTTTCACTCAAAATCTTTTCGGAATGATTTTCATTTTATTTTTTAAATGCTGACTTTAAATTTAATTACACTTTTTTAATAAAATTCCTAGTTTACGCTTTCATCTCAAACTAAATTTTTAATCCAAACGCAAAATTTAGATTTCTTCTTCATATTTCTTTTTCGTCGTCAAATATTTTTTACAATATCAGATTTTTATACAAATTTGGACACCACTTCTACTTAAGAATCAAAATCTCAAGAAAATTATTTAATAAATTCCGAACTTTAAAAAAAATCGACTTTTCTAAAAATGTTTAGATTGCTTTCCAAATAATTTGAATTTAACCACAAGATTTCAACTGATTCTCGATATTATAAGGATTTAGTTCGAACTATTTTTTATTCAATTTTTGTTTAATTTTGAATTTTTAACAGTTTCAGCTTTTATTTTTGGTAATTTTTTACTTTAACCGACAATTATGTTTTGCTTTTTTAAATTTGTTAACTGCAGCCGACGAGTTGTACACGAATTGTACTTAACCGACGACGCACTATTAAACTAGTAATTTAAGTTTACGAATTATCTTCGATCACCTTGAATTATTAAAGAAATTTGAAACGATCTATTGCCATATTTAACATAGATTTTTCAAGTTGTGTAGTTGAAACTATGTATATTATTCTTATTCTAAAAATCTCTTAACATCTAGACTAAATGGGGAAGGCGACCTAAATAACAATTAATGGCTGTTATATAATACTCTGAATATTTTCAAAATCCTAGCGAAAAGGAAAGTTGACCGATGGTTTATGGAATCACATGGGAAAGAAATATCAGTCTCACATTCCGAGAATACTAGCAGTGGCGGCTCGCGTATAGGCACTGTGGAACTGCAGCACCCCCAATTTCGCTTACGAGTTTCTTCTCAAAATTTTCCGATGACTTTTCCTTAAACCATTTTTTGTAGATATTTTAAATTTTCTCCGATTTCTTTTTATAGAAATGTCAAGTTTCTTTTACGAAGTCACAAAATCTATTTAATATTTTTTTCTAATTTTTGTAAAAATTTTGAAAAAATAATTAAAATTTCAAAATAACATCTAAATCAAACTCTTCTTGCATTTTAATATTTCTCTAAAAAAATTAATAGCGAATACTCGAGTTTTTACCTGAAATCTCAATTTCAATTTTTTATATGACAATTTGGGTTGCTTCTAGATATTTCGATTTATTTAAGAAAGTTTTAATTTTTTTTTGCTATGAAGATTTCATTTTTCCTAGATATTTTATAAAAAGAAATTTGTTATAAATTTCTATTTTTTCCGAAAATGTTGTCCTTAAAATTTCTTCTGGAAATTTCAACCTCTCCAGATTTTTTTATGTTCCTCTAATTTACTTTAAAACTGTCAAGTTTTTTCGCTAGACTTTGATATTTCATAGTTCATTTTATTTTCTAATTTTGATAAAAGTGTCCAGCAAAAAAACCCTGAAATTTCTATAAAAATGTCAACATTTTGGAAAAAACAAGAAATTTTAAGAAAAAATTTAATTTTCATCTTCTTTCGCATTTCGATGTTTTTCTAAAATGAAATAACAACCGACTCTTGGATTATTTTCGTAAAATTTCAATTGCAACCTTTTTATAAAGATATTTTAAATTCTTTCTGAAATTTCAATTTTCTGTAAGACATTTTGTTTTTTTTTCCACGAAATTTGTGTTTTTCTCTAAACATTTTAAACAAAAAAAAATTGTTTTAGAAATGTTAAAGTTTTTCACGAAATTTTAATATTTTAAAGCCCCTTTTATTTTGTAATTTTAATAAGAAACTGAAAATTACTAAGTACTAGCTGGCCCTGCCGAACTTCGTACCACCTCAGAATTAATAAATATTGTGTTAGCTCATTAGCTGAATGAAATTTTACGTTAAAATATTTAATACGGTCGCCCGTTTGCAGGTGAATCCTACGCGAAAAACCGCTAAAAACGGGCCATAATCAAAACAGATACAGTTCCATCTACTGGAAACTGATTACAACACATTTACGGTTAGTTAAGGCTTTCGGTACATTTCATGTCATGTTCGTGTTATGAATTAGAGATGGCGCTGTACACTGATTCCTTCATATATGTAATACTTCTATATGGCGTGTTTTGTACCTTCGATTGTGTTCAAAAGACGCGATGGATATATATGTTTGTCTTTTTGGAGGACAGAATTTATTAACCAATCCCGCTTCTCGTCAGTTATCTTTGTTGTCATTCATTTATTAGTGTTCCCGCCCATCTTGTCATCTGTTCCCGCTATAATTGAATGAATGCTTGTACTCCAAAGAGTACGACATATACTTTCATTTCACCTTTTTGACAACGCATTTTGTAGTGGCGATTATACACAACACGCCATATAGAAGTATTACATATATGGATTCCTTATAAAACTGTGAATTTTTTCAATATTTAAGTCTTTATTCTTCTATTCGAGGCCGAGGCAAATTCAGCCGTTCTGTAGTTATAAATGGTGTAACTAACACGACTTTGTTTTATTTATATAGATAAATTTAGAGAAAATAGACTCCAAATTTGCATAAAAATAAGAACTTTAAGAAAAATATTGAAACTTCAAGAAAAAATGAACCTTGTAAACTTTTTGCAATTTGATTTTCTCTAAAAAATTACTACTACTGTAGGACCAAAGAAAATTCTGAATCAAAATTTCCAATTTTTCTAAAAATATTAAATTTATTCTTAAAATTGTAAAGTTTCAAATTTAAAGAATAAGGGCAAATTTTGAAGAAAAAGCAGACAATATTTCTAGGAAAAATTGAAATTTCTTACTTGTATACAAAATTTTCGGAATAAAGAACAATTTAGGAATCAAAGAAAAAAGGACAATTAAAAAAAAATTAATTGTCAAAAATATTCTTAAAATTTCGACTTTTAAAGTGGGAATTATTGAAATTATTGAGAAAAAGACTCAACATTTCAAGAAAAGTCTCAAAATTTAGAAAATAAAAACAATCAAAATGTTACAAAAAAATTAATCAACAATTTAATGCTTGAAGTCAATATTTGGAGATTAAAATTTAAATTTTGATAATTTATTTGTAGATAAACTGCAAGTTTTTTTTTTCTAAGTTTGTTTTAAAGCTTTACATAGTTTTAAAAATCGAAATTTTTGTTACTAGGGGTAATATTTATTTTAATATAATAATTAATAAATAATAAATATAGCAATACCAAAAAATTTAAATTTAAAAAGAAAAACAATCACCAGTTATAAAAAATAAAGCCAAAGTTAACAAAAAAGCCAAAATTTGGAAAAAAGTGGAATTTTTAAAATTTTCGAAATTTTCATAGAAAATCAAATTTCCAAAAGAAAATAACGATTTTGAGAAAAGTTAATATTTTAGAAAAAAGATTAAATTTTTAAAATAGTCGACATTTTCAGTAGTTTTACGAATGAAAAAAGGCAAAATTCTGGAAAAATATCGACATTTAAAATAAATTGCAGAATTTTTAATTAAATTTTCAAAGAAGCTGAATTTTTAAATATTAAAGAAAACCCAAAATATTCAAAAAATTCGTAATTATCGAAAAGGTTGAAATTTTGAAAAGGTAAAATTTTGGAAAAAGTTAAAATTTTGAGTAGTTCAAATTTAAAATAAAAACCCATTTTTTTTAAGTTGAAGATTTAATTGGAAATGTTCAAAAAAAATTATAAATAATATTTTGAAAACAGTTCGAACCTTTTATAAATAATATTTTGAAAACAGTTCGAACCTTTAAAAAAATGGTAAAGTTTTCAAAGAGCCGAAATCTTTAGAAAAATTCGAAATTTTACGAATTGGTCGAAAATTTCAAAATGAGTTTTTAAGCGAGATTAAAAGAAAAATCAAAATTTTTAAATAAAGGATCGACAGTTTGGAAAGAATGTCGAAATTTTGAAAACAATTGAAATTAAAAAAATAATTGAAATATTCAAATGTTCCAAAAATTTTTAATTTCGAAAAATGGCTAAAATTTTGAGAAATTCGAACATTTGAAAAAACGAAATTTTCAACAAAGTGGGAATTAAAAAAAAGTCGAAAATTTTAGCAAAGTGTAGATTTAAGAAAAGGTTGAAATTTTCAAAAAGGAGTCGAAATTTTTTGACACTTTAATCTTTATAAATTTTGAAAAATATACGAAATATATAAAAAATTTAAGGATAAGGCAAACATTTTCAAAAAGTTTCAAATTTCCAAAAGAAGTCAAAATTTTAAAAATGAAGAAATTTTCAAACAAATAGGTCGAAATTTTATAGTCTAAATTCAATAAAAAATATCAAACCTTTGAAGAAGTAGTAATCTGAGAATTATCAAATTTTTAAAGTTTTGGATAATTAAAAGATATTCACTCAAATTATAAATAAAAACCAAATTTTTCGAAGCCGGAATGTTGAAAACAAGTCAAAAATTATCAGATAGGTCGAGGTTTTCAAAAGTCGAAATATCTACAAGTTAAAAGTTTGAAAAATATTTAAATTCTTGGTAGTTAAAATTTTGAACCAAAGTAGTTTTCAGAAAAAGATTGAATCTTAGGCTCAACATAATTAAAATTTTGAAAAAATGTTACACTTTTCATAAAACGTCAAGCTTTAAAAACAAAACGAAATTTTGAAAACATTTCTAAAATTAAAAAGTAGCCAAATTAAAAAAAAACAAAAATAGTTGAAAATGTGAAACAAAAGTCGACATTTTATAAAATGTCTCCATTTCAAAAAACCGAAACTTTGCAAAAATAGTCGAAATTTTGATAAAATGTTTTACATTAAAAAAGCAGTCGAAATTATTAAGAATCGAAATTTTCAATAAAAATATAATTTTTCAAAAAATAATAATGACATTTTGAAAAAAATTAAAAATTTAAAAAGTCAAATTTCCAGTTTTAAAAAATTTTACATTTTCAGTAAAAATAAAAATGTTCCAAGGGTGAAAATTTTGAAAAAATGTACTTAATTTCCAAAAAAAATACAAGAAAACAAAACACCGGAAAAAGTATGCACAGATTTTTGGAAAAGTCAATACTTAAAATTAAAATAAAATTGAAATTACAAGAAAAGATTCTAAATTTTGGAATACAATCGAAATTTGGAAAAAATCCAGTCTTTCAAAAAACCCGACATTATTCAAAAATTTTCATTGTCAAGTTTTCTAAGAAATCCAAAATTTTCGAAAAGTTACATTTTGAAAATGTCGAAATTTTAAAAAATTAAAATTTTGACGAAATCGACATTTTGGATCAAACATAAAACGCCAAACATTGTCGCAGCAACCCCATTTGTTTTGGCTACGAGCCGCCACTGAACACTAGTAACCGTACCATAAAACTAATTCCAGAAAAGCAAACTTACATCTTATAATCTTAAAACAAAATTTTCACTTTTTTAATATTTCAAGTTTACACTAGAAATTTTTATCAACACATTTTTTCAGGGCTTCGAACCGCTATGTTTTTCGTTCCGGTTTTCGGTTTTCGTTCTGGCAAGAAAATTACATCGGTTCAGTTTCGGTTTTCGTTCCGAAAATATTTTCTATTTTTCAAATTTAAAAATTTCATGCTGAAACTCTGAATTTTGAGTTCAAATTTCAAGAAAAACCTAAACTTTATAAAAAACTAAATTGGAATTTCGGGTTTAGATATTTCAAATTTAAACTCGGAATTTTCGTAAAAAATCTTAAATTATATACCCTAGAGTTGAAAACTTCTAGAATATACGAACTTTAGCGATTAAAATCGAAAATTTGAGAGACTTTTCTCTTTTCTTTCATAATTTTGGTTCTCTATCAAAGTTTTGACTTTGAGTTTCTTTTTCTAATAAAATTGATTTTTACTGTTTCGACTTTGTTTTCTAGAACTGTCGATTAAAAAGATCAAATTAAAAAATAAATGAAAATAAAGAAGACCAAACATTATAAAATAAAAAGTTTTGAATTAAGATTTTGCGGGACAGTCACAATTTCAAAAAAAGAACTTCAAATTTATTTATAAAAAGAGTTTTCACAATTTCTACCCTAATTTAGAAGTCTTGACTTTAAACCCAAATATTCGATTTTTTTTTCTGAAAATGTTGCTGAAAACTTTAATATTTCTAGAAGAAGTAAACTTTTTTAGTTTTGTTTAATTTATCTTTTTTCGATATTTTAACTTTTTTCTTTTGAAGTTTAGATTTAAACTTGTATGTAATTTTTCTATTACTTTTTTCTAAAATTTAAACTTTAAACAAAATTTAGTCTTTCTCTAGCAATCTCTTAACCCTTTTTATCGACATGTTGACATCTTATTCTTTAATTATAGACATTTTTCTCGAAGTTATTAGTTGAGACTTGGACTATAGGAAATTGACAAATATAAGTTTAAATTTGGAATTTTCGAATATTCGATTTTTAGCTCGAAAGTCCAAAATTTTCAGGTCTCGAAATTTTGAGATTCATTTTGAAAAATTGTTTGTCATAAATTTAGTTTATTTTTCCTTAAAACTTGGATTTTTTTTTTCAAAAATGTTGTATTTTGTCTTGAAATTTGGATGTTCTTTCGAGATTTTCAATTATTAAAAAAAAAAGTAAAATAAAATGTTTAAATTCAAATTAGCACCTTTTGCGCTTAAAATCTAACTTCTGCTAACATTTTAAGCAAAAATTTTATATGAATATGAAAATTTTAAGAATAAAAGTAAAAAATTCCACAAAAAGTGCAATTTCAATTATTTCTAAACTTAAATTTTCTATGAAAAAATTAAAATTTTGAGAGCAACGACAAAATTTCTGAAAAAAATAAACGCAAATTTCAATTTTAAAGACGAAATTTTTGAAAGTAATTTCAGCTGCAGCTGAAAAGTTTGTGAATAAATTTAACATTTTTAGACGGATTTTTGACACAAAAATTCAAGGAGTAAAGGGAGAAAGGAGCTTATACTAGAAGTTTGACGAAAGCAATTACCTAATATTTAAGGGAACACACAATTTTGATTTCTAAATTTTAAACAAATCGCAGTTTTGAGGCTAAAGTCGAAATCTTGAGAAAAAAATCAAAGTTTTCTGGATAAAAATTACCATTTTAACGTAAGCAAAATCATTGCAAGATTAAATTATACATTTTCTAATATGTCACCTTTTCAAGTTTACTTCGACCCCAATGCCAAGATCCGGCTTTAAATTAGAGTGTCATGTTGGATTTTTTGCTGAAATTTTGACCTGAAATTTAAAAATGTTTAGGTTAAATTTGAAATTGCGAGATTTTAGCGAAAATTTTGGGAAAAAATCAAATCTGGGAATTTTTGGAAGATTTAGGAAGTCGACAGCAAGAATTTAAATTTGGGATTTCAAAATAAAATTGGAATACTAAAATCGGAGTGGAATTTGAAGGAAAAAAATTCACGAAAAATGAAAAATTTAACTAATTACTTCAAAAAATAGAGACATTAAATTAGGAAAAGAAAATTGAAATTTAAATAAAAAAATAAATTTTAGATTAAAAAATTCGAGAAAAGTTCGAATTTGCAAAAAAAATTGTAAGAAAAATCGAGTTTCCCTAGCTTCAATGAAAAACACGCTACTACTTCATTACCAAAAATACAACAGAGGATTTTTTTTTATTTTAAACTCGACAAGAAGAAAATAAATATTTCGAGTAATTTCCAGATAAAAGTCCAAATTTCAAGAAAAAGTCGAAAAAGCTGAAGAAAGATTTAAGTTAGAGCTTAAAATTTTAATTTGGGTTAAAATTTAAAAAAAAAGTCAATATTTTCTGAAAAATGTGAAAATTGTAAGGTTCCAATCTAATCTAATCAGAAATGAGAGATGAAGATGAGATGAAAGTTGCAAGAATTGTGTAAAATTTTGAAAAAAAAAATTGAAATTTCAAAACAAAATTCCAAACTTAAATATAAATTAAAAACTATTTTAAGTAAGATAAAATTCGGACGAACCAAAATAAACCGATATTATTTTTCGCTTTCGTTCCGGTTTTCATTCCGGCGAAAATAACGGTTTTTTTTTCGGTTTTCGGTTCAGTTCCGGTTCGAAGCCCTGCATTTTTTTCTGAAAATTTTGGTTATCTCTTGACTTTTTCCAAAATTTGAAGTTTGATATTCAACATATTTATCAGTAATTTCTTCTGCGCTAATTTGGATATTTTTGAAAATTTGGCTTTTCTCTCAAAATTTTGGTCAAATACAAAGTTTTGATTTTTTTCCCCCTAAAATGTCGACTGAAATTCATTTTTCCCTGTATTCATAATGCGACTCTTTAATAAGTTTTCTATTTTTTTCTAATAGTTTCAAATTGAAACTAGAAATATCGAAGTTAAACCCAAAATTCTGATAAAAAAATTTGAAATTACGAATTTGAAACCAAAATTTCGATTGAAATCTTTTAATTATATCTTTGATCTTAAAATTTCATCTTTGATTTCTACATTTCGACATTAAATGTGCACTCAATATTTTGACTTCAAACCGAAAATACAGAGATTTTTTTTTGAAAATGTCAAATACTACTATGTATGAAATTCCAAAAATCTCTATCAGCCAGCAAAACTGGATGCCAATGACGCTGAATTACATTAAAAAACCTACAAGATTTATTTAATTAAATCAATTACCCTAATTTTAAACGATTGAAGTTATACCAACTAAATTACTAGATCGGAGTGTCCAAAATACATATCCGCGCACAATTCAAAGATAAGGATTTACTTCTCGCAAGAGTACAAACTAATTTTCTTAGTCTTTGGTCAAAAATATTTTGTGATACAAAAGCACGTGCTCCAGAAACTTAAGTACAACTTAAGAATAGTGGGTACATTACGGCAGCTATTACGACCGGAGAGGTATTTTATGGTATTGTTAGGGGGTTATCGGTTCGAAGATTAATACACTATGAATTGTAACCACTTTATTTACAAATCATTTATCGGGATCTAGAAATCACTCTGGAATGGGGTAAGAAAAATTTGGTCGACTTCAAGGCTTCAAAAACTCAGGCCGCGATTTTCTCTAAGCAAACATCAAAGGATAATGCAACAAACATACTAATGGGCGGTAAAATCCTTCCGATTGGATCTAATCTATCTATCCTAGGAATTAATGCGAGCACTAACTTCTCTTGGGACAATCATGTGCGTCCCACCCATATCTGTAACTCAGCTTTGGAAAAACATGGTGAGCCTAGGATTGTGGCATTGAATCTCTCAAAGGCCTTCGACAGAGTCTTCTCGCCAAATTAATATCCTATGGTCTTCCTCCTGGACTCTGTCATTTAATATCCAATTTTCTTACTGACAGATCTCTTCGGGTCGTCCATAGCCCCTCATGCGACACATTTGCGATTAATGCAGGGGTGCCTCAGGGATCTCTCCTGTCTCGTACTCTGTTTCTGTTACACATAAACGATTTCTTAGCTTCATTTTCCAATAGGATTTACAGCTACGCAGATGATAGTAGCCTGGTGTCATCTTTTTTCTCCAAACCATTATCCGTCGCTGCTTCAGATCGACTAAGGGAACAGCAGATACATCTAGAAATCATTCTCGAATCGGGTAAGAAAAATCTGGTCGACTTCAATACTTCAAAACTCAGGCCACGGTTTTCTCTAAGAAAACATCAACATACAACAATCATACTAATGGACGGTAAAATCATCCCGATCGGATCTAATCTGACTATCCTAGCACTAACTTCTCTTGGGATGATCATGTGCGCGCAATTGCCAAGTTTGCCTCTCAGTAACTAGGCTTTCTTTTTAGGGCAAAAAAGTACTTTACTGTTCTCATGTTTGGAGCTCAGCCCCAAAGCACACTTTAGCATAGTATCTCTCTGAAGATGATAGCTTGGCTTCGAAATGCGTTAGAGCAACCTTTGTTGTATTTTTTAATCTTTTTTGTTTCAGGGGACAATTTTTGTATTTTAAGTTTTGGATTTATTAAAGCAACGAAAACATTTGCCGCTTACAAAAATCAGTTTACCTTCCCAACTTAAAATATGAATTTTTAGGATATAATCCCAAAAATTATCGCTCGATAAAGCTTAATACTGGGCTAAATCTTAGCCGTCGAAAAAAATCTAGTTGCAAGCACACTAAATCCAAATGAAAGCAAAGAGTTGGAATAACAAATATGGAAAATGTGATAACCAAATTTTAAAGGAACTTATTTCAATAGAGTAAGTTAGGCACGTAGCCAGGATTTTCGTTCGGGGGGGGGGGGGCACCTTTTATGTGAGAGACACAGAAACTTCTTCGAAATGAGCAATATTGCAAAATTTAAAGAAAAAGCTGAGTTTTTAAATCAATAAAGTCTTGGTCTTTTACTTGGTGCTCATTTTTTATTTTTGCATAACATTTCTAATCTTAACTTCGAAATTTGGACTTTAATTCGGAACTCGAAAGTTCGACTTCACTCTCAATATTTAAATCTTTCAAATTTAGTCTATCTCGATATTTTTAAAAATTTTTTAGAATTACCCAGTAATTTTTTCAAAATAAGTTATTTTTGAACTTTTCAGAGCAGCATAAAATTTCATATCAAAGACGAAATTAAGGAATATTAGATATTAAAGATGAAATTAAAAATATTCAGTATAAGCTTCCATTTTAATTTGTAATTTCGATTTTTGTCGAAACTTTAAATTTATTTTAGAAAGAAAAAAGCGTGAATCTAAAAATCTTCAGGAAAGGCGGAATTTTGGAAAAAAAATTAAAAGGATGAAAAAAGAAAAGAACTTCATCAAACAAAATTCAGAAGCGTCGAAGTTTAAGGTAAATTTTTTTAAAACTCAAAATGTTGAGTTTACCGAAATATTCAGAAAAAATTTAAATATTGGGAAAAAACCGAAAGTGTTCTGATGAAGCAAAACTTTTGTGTTTAAACTCAAAATTTTTTTAAATTTCGTGACTAGCATTAAAATTTGAAAAAAAAAACAATTTCCAGAGCAAAGCAAAAAATTTAGAAAAAAAAAATAAAAAACTGAAATTGTAAAATAAAGATCTTTAGAAACAAAAAAAACGCGAACATTATAAAAAATATTTCGAGCTAAACTGAAAATTTTTAGAAAATCGAAATTTATAAAATCATTTTTTAGAAATTTCGATCTGAAAGTCGAAACGGCAAAATAAAAATGCAGATATTTCTAAATTATTTCTAAATATTAAATAAAAATTAAGTCTCAAAAATATCAAAAGTTAGAATATCAACTAAAAATTTTGTTTAAATAAAAGGAAAATTAAAAGTCCAAACTTGAAACTAAACTAAACTAAGCTAAAATGAATATTTTGAAAATAAGGTCAACATACGTATAAATATGTTTATCAAATGAGTGAAATCTCTGGAAAAGTCAAAATGTTGAATTTTAATTAAAATTTAAAAGAAAGTGGAAAGAATTTTTCAACAGAAGTTGATATTTCGAAAATTTTTAAAAATAATCGAAATTTCGAAAATCATTTTAATGTATAGAAAATTTATGAAACGACTCTTCGTTTGTAATCATAAGTAATTAAACACAAATCACAATTGGTTTTATAGATTTTCAGTTTCGAAAATTTTTTTTATTATATTGATAAAAAGGTCATAATTTCGAATTTAGAATTTAATTTTTTTAGAGATAAATTTTAAAAAAATCTAAGAAAATAACTAAACATCATTTGAAGTCCAAATTAAAAAAAAGTTCGAGATTTAATCTTTTAGGCTAAAGTGGCAATTTTAAATTTAATGAAATTCTTTCCAACATTCAAGCAAAAAAAGTGAAAAAAGTTTTAATGTTTTTATTTTTTGAGTCGACAAAGATTGAAGGCCTCGAGTACATTTGAATTTTAAGTTTACTCTAAAAAATAACTTAAAAAACTTAAACTTAAAAAAGTTTAAAATTCAATTTTGAAAACATAATTTTAAAAAAAGCGGGTCGAATTTAAACTCGAAATTTCCAGACCCAAATTGAAACTTTAATATTCCAATCAAATAATATATACAAATTTTAATTCTTTAAAATGTGTAAAATAATCAAACGTTAGCTGAAATTGCTAGTAGAAAAGTTCAAAGTCGAAATTTTGAAAGGAAACTGAACAGTTTGGGGAAAAACTCGAAAGTTCGAGATTAAAATCTACATCATAAAAGGTTGAAGGGACAACTGAAACAGTATTACGCATAATCGAAAGATCTAGATGGAGGCAATTTTAAAACAAAAATTGAGTCCTCAAGAAAAAATCAAAATTTTCAGTTTAAAATCAAAATTTTAGGGTAAAGGTAAAATCTAAAGATGAATTAGGACTAGGATTTTCGGGAAAAAGTAAGATTTCTGAAAAAAGTCCCAACTGTTTTCCCCAATTTTCGTCGACAAATCAAAAGGCTAAAATAATTTTTTATTTGTAGGCAGATTTCCGACTATTTAAATTTGGCGCCTGCGTTGCGTCATCCTATCTGTCAGTCGATTAGCGCCAGGCAGTGGGGGCCCACTTTTTTTGGAGTGTGTCAGAATGTCAGAGAACAGAAAGTAAGAAATAAACCATTCGATTGAAACGAACTTTTTATTTAAATCAGGCCCGTAACTAGGGGGCTAGGGGGCTGCAGCCCCTCCCCGAAATTTTTTGGCTTCACACTAGATAGAACTGAACTTTTCAGATATGCGACCCTTCGCCGTTTCTTTTTATTAGAGACCGGATTTTAAGCACAATTCAGCAAGGTAAAAAGGGGAGCAAAATGTTAAATTAGGCAAAAACGAAAAGCTAAAAAAGGCCCCAAAAAGGAAAATACTCTGAAAAAAGGCGTTAACAGGTCAAAACTCACAATTAACAAAAAAAAACATTTTGAAATCTTAGTCGAAATTTAAAAAAAAATAGATTTTAGGTTATATTTAGAATATTCAGAAGTAGCATAACATTTTCAAATGAAGAAGTTTTTAAAATTTCGAGTTTATTCTCGAATTTTCACCCTAAATCTTAAAATTTTTACTTTAAACTCATTCGAATTTTTTCCAAAATTTTGACTTTTAAATCTAAGATTTCGTTTCTAGAAAAATTTAAACTTTTCTTAACATTTCTTTTTTCGTTTTAAATTTCATTAAAGAAATGTTGAATTTTGCAAGTTTTTCAAGCTTAAACTCCCAATTTGAAAAAAAAATCAAATTTTGAGAAGAACTGGGAATTTATATACGCGATTTTTCGATGATTTAACACCAAATTTTTTAAAAAACTTGGATTTTGTGATAATAGTTTTACAAATAATTAACATTTCCAACACTTACTTCGTGGAATTCTGTAATATTCATAACTAATAAAATTTATTAACGATAAAAAAGCAACAAAAGTGTGAAATTGTTAAATTTTATTTTATTTATGAATAGTTTTACAGTTTTGGAATTTAAAAATTTAAATTTTAAATTTGGAATTTGAATAAAATTTTGAATATTACGGCCCTTTACCTAAGAAATCAAAATCTCTTATGAGCCATTATTTTGAGAAAGACATTTTTTAATAAGTTATTTTCATGAACTTTTTCTATAATTTTTATAACATGACGATTGAACTTTAAAAAAAATGTCTAAAATGTCAATTCTTTCATATATTTTGAGTTTTACATAAAACTTGAGCATTTTTTAAGTTGGAAAATTCAGGATTTTTTAAATAATTTTAACCTATGGCTTACTTGAAAATTTTTAGTTTTTTCAAAAACTTTTAACTTCATAATAAAAAATTTCGAAATTTTTTGTTACGAAGTTGATTTGTTTATATTTCAATTACGATTTCGAAAATTCGACTTTTTTCTCCAAAATTCGACTTCAATGTGAAAACTTCCAAAAAAATATTGAAATTTCTATCTTAACTATCAAATTTCAACTCTAATTAGGAAATTTTTCACTTTTGATCACAACATTACAACTTTAAATTCATATTTTTAGAAAAACTTGATTTATAAAACTTTTACAACTTTTTACGACGAGTTATAAAAATGTCAAGATTAAAGTTGAAATTTTGAAAAAATAATGAGCTTAACGTCTTTAGTTTATTTTTCAAAATTTTTACATTAGCACTGGTGCAAAATTCAAACTTCTTCAAAATATTTTGTCTTCCTTTCTAGACATTTAATTTAAAAAGATCTCCTGGCCATTTTGAGAAAACGCTAAAAGTTTCAGGAAATATTAAAGTTTATTTTTTAAATTTTATTTTAAGACAAAATGTGGAGTGTTATTAGTTTTTGTTAATAGATTTTATCTTTTGGAAATTAGAGATTTTTTTAGAAAATTTTGACTTCAAACCTTTCTTTTCAAATACTATAGCTTCTTTTTTCTTCGGATTTAGAGAGTAATTCTAAATGTCAACTTATTTCTAAAATTTGAAATTTAAAAAACTAAACATTTTTAGTTCAAATAGGTAAATTTGTTAGGAATTAACATATCCTACTTCTTGTTCAAAAATTCAAAATTTCTAAAAAAGTTAATATTTTCAGAAATGTTTATTAATGAATTTTGGTTATTTTTAAGTATAAACACGGTCGTAATTAAACTTTTTCTGGAAGGAGTTCGTCCACTCTAAATAGTAGACTTTTCTAGACATTTCGAATTAAAATTACAAATTCAAAAAACTCAGGATTAAGTTTCAGATTTTCGATATCAGACATTTTTCACAAAAAATTTGGCAACATTTCCAGGTTTCTATAAAGAATCAAAGTTAAAAAAAATATTTGTGAGTTTGAAGTAAATAACAAAATTTTAAACTTTGAATTTTGAAAAAAAAAGTAAAAGTATTAACATACTTCGCATTTAACAAAAAATCTAATTCAAACTAAAAACTTCCAAAAAAGGTTAAAATTTGTAGGCATTAAAGTTGTTGCCATTTAGAAAAAGAGTTGGACGCTAAGAGGAAACTTGAACTTAAAAAAATTCTAATCTTCCAGAATTTAGAAAGAATATCCAAATTCTAAATGTTCGGGTGCAAATTTTAAATTTGAGATAAAAGTTGAAATTATGAATTTAATCAAAATTTTTAAAAAATTAAAAAAAAAGATTTTTCTCCAGCTGACTTCAAACTATGTCTTTAAATAGAGCACTTTCTGGAGGCATTTTTCATACACAAGTGCAGGTTATAAAAGATAGTTTAAAGAAAAGGAATATCCTTCAAATAATTTTATCACCTTACCCTACACATCTGTTTTTATTTAGAAATTAAATTAAGAAAAATAGGCAACATTATTTTTAAATTACTTTGTCAGCATGTTAGAAGAGTTAGACTCTAGAAATGTTTTTAGTGTATTTTTTTATATTGTAGTCTACTTGTATACAATAATAATATTAATAGTAAAATAGTATTGGACCCTGGTTTTTTAGTTCTAACCTAAACGCAACCAAAGACTAGATAGTTTTAGCAGAAGGATGGCAGACCCTCCCCCACTCTTAACCGATATTAGGCTTAAATGATTGTTTAAAATTAAATTTAATAACGCGGATCAATAACATTTCCGTAAAAAATTGTATAGCACTTCCTGATGACAAAAAAGACATATTACATTTATATAAAAACGTTTTTGAAGGATTAGGTGAACTTCCAGGTGAAATCGATATTAAATTAAAAAATAATGCTATCCCAGTGGTACAATATGAAAGAAAAGTACCTTTATCACTTCACTAATCGTTTAAAATTTGCTTTGAATAACTTAGAAAATCGTAACATTATCAGTAAAGTGGATTATCCCACAGACTGGGTTAATAGTTTAATGATTGTTGAAAAACCCAATGGTGACTTAAGGTTATGCATTGATCCCAAACCTTTAAATAAATATATTTGTAAAGAACATTTTCCAATACCTAAATGTGATGATATATTTTCTAAACTAAGTAGTAATAAGATTTTCACAGTAATTGACATGAAAGAAGGATTTTGGCAACTCAAATTAAATAAAAAAAGCTCAGACTATTGTACATTTAATACTCCATTTGGCAGGTATAAATTTTTAAGAGTTCCATTTGGAATATCCTCAGCCCCAGAAATCTTTCAAAAGAAATGTTTAGAAATTTTCAGTGATATAAATGGTGTACATATATACTTTGACGATATAATAATAGCTGCAAAAAATGAAACTGAACATGACGTAATCTTAAATAAAGTTTTTGAAAGAGCTTTAGAATTTAATGTAAAATTTAATTCTGACAAATTTCAATATAAACAAAATAAAGTTATATTTATGGGACAAGAAATATCTGAAGCAGGTATTCAACCATATAATAAAAATATTAACAGCATATTAAATTTAAAAACTCCAACTAATAAAAAGGATTTACTAAAAATATTAGGTATGTTTAAATTTTTTTCTAAATTTATCCCAAAATTGTCTGAATTAACAACTAATATGCGAAATTTAACAAGAAACGATATACCCTTTTTATGGCAAGATAAACATGAAACAGAACTTAAAATTCTAAAAAATTTAATAATAACTAAACCAATTTTAGCAATATTTAATGAAAATGAACAAATAACAATTCAATGTGATGCTTCAAGCAAATCTTTAGGTTGCGTTTTGCTACAAGGAAGTCCAGAGCAATCCCCAGTATCATATGCTTCTAGATCTCTTAGTAAAACTGAATAGAACTACGCACAAATAGAGAAAGAACTTTTAGCCATTGTACATTGTATATGCATGTGAAAAATTTCATTATTTTATTTACGGCAAAGATGTTATAATCCATACCGATCACAAACCGTTAGATTCTATTATGAATAAAAATTTGGATAAAGTAAGCGCTCGCCTGCAAAGAATGTTACTAAAATTATTAAAATATAGAATCACAATCCAGTATTTACCTGGTGACAAAATGTACGTCGCAGACGTTTTGTCAAGATTTATAGAAAATGAACAAACTCCGGATGATGATGAAATGGCATATGTAATCCATGCTATTTCTAATAACATACCAATGTCTGATGAGAAAAAGAAAATCTTTCAAGGTGCCATAAACAACGATCCTGTTTTATCTCAAATAAAACAATTTTGTATGAATTCATGGCCAAAAGACAATAAAATGTTAAACAGAGATGTAAAATTTTATTATAACTTGAGAGAAAAAATGTATTTGTCTAATGACTTATTATTTTTAGAAAACAAAATAATTGTACCAACATGTTTAACGAGTGAAATGTTAAATTTAATACACCAAGCTCATTTTGGTATCGAAAAATCTAAATTAAGAGCAAGACAAGTTATGTATTGGCCTAAAATAACAGTGGACATAGAAAAATTAATAGGAAATTGTGAAACATGCCAATTAAATAGACCAAATAACCAAAAGGAAAGTCTACTGCCACGTCCAATTCCATCGCGACCATGGCAAAACATAAGTTCAGACTTCTTCGAATTTAATAAAGAAAATTATTTGCTTTTTGTTGATTCATTTTCTAATTGGATTGAAGTTTTTAAAACAAAAAATAAGGACATAGACACGGTCATACAACACTGTAAAGATGTATTTTCTAGATTTGGCATTCCTGTCAATTTTTACTCAGACAATGTACCATATAACAGTCAAAAATTTAGAAATTTAACTCATGATTTAAATTTCAAATTAAATTTCTCTAGTCCCCATCACCATCAATCTAATGGATTAGTCGAAAGAAGTGTCGCAATTATTAAACATATATTAAAAAAATGTAAAAACAATTCAGATCTTCCCTTGTATTTGCTTGAATACCGTAACACTCCATTACCAACAATTGGTTGCAGTCCAGCTCAACTTCTATTAAATCGAATTTTAAAATCAAAAGTACCTACCTCTGAGAATAATTTAAATTACTATTATCGACCCAGAATTATTAAGAAAAAAATTTGAGGACAAAGTTGATATACAAAAAGCATATTATGACAGAACTGCGAAAGATCTTCCCAAATTGGATGTAAATGACAAAGTGCTATTTCAATTGGATGACTCTTGGAAAAAGGGGATAATTGTAGAAAAGATTAATGAAAGATCATATATAATAAAAGATGAACATAATAAGAAATTTAGGTGTAACAGAAAGTTCATCAATAAAACTCATTTGGATATAAATCTAAATGATGACGATTTTTACAACTTAAACAATTTCTTTGAAAATGATAATATATTTGAAACTGATCCCGATAAGGGCACAATCCCAAATAACGACTCCAATAAACGCAATAATCAATGTTGATTCACGTATATCTTCTAAAGGACGTATAATCACACAACCGTCTTTTTTGAAAGATTATGTACTAGATTAGCAATTAGCCTTAGGAGTTTTGTTTGTAACTTCATTATTTTTTAGTTAAGTTTATTGTATACTTTAGTTTTAGTTCTTTATTTTAAAAAAAAAGGGGCGTGTTGTATATTTAAATTTAGCGCCAAGCACCAAGAAGAAGATGGCGCGTAGAACGACATAGCGTCACAAGCATAAATAGATTATTGTATAAAGAACTAGTAAATAATAAAGTTGCTTATAGTAAAAGCTGTTTCAATCAAGAATAAACAAATAAAACAGACTGATTCAAATATTAGCGGGCCCTTTTACATATTGATATTTTTTAACCTTTACAGAATAGCATAAAACATTTTTTATGAAACGTTCTGTTTTGTCGCTGCCATCATCAAGTAGGTTATTTTAAATAGGGACATGTAATTTTCGTTGCATTTTTGTGTAACATTTGGGTCTTAGACTTCATTGAAATATGTGGCTAAACTTTTCGTACCTTTAAACCATCACCAAGGAAAAAAGACACTTTTTTCAAATTAAAGTTGCTTTATTATTTTTTTATAATTAAGAAGTAATTATTATTAACGAAGAAATTATAAAAATTTAATTAAACGGTAAGAACGTAACATAATGGTCACAGTAAATATATTTTAACAACGAACAATAAACATAATCATAAATATTTAGAATAACAAATCAGCAAATAAAACAATAACTGTCACATTTCGGACAAATCAACAATAATTGTGTAGAAATTTGGAAAGGAAACGAAGAATGATAGATTTTGTTTTTTTTTGCTATACCTTTTTAAATTGTACCACTTTTGGAGAGGGAATGGAAATGCCATTTATGATTGCAAATGAGGTAAACGCTATTCACCTCTACCTTTTAAAAATTTAGCAGTCGACACTATCGTTTAGAGGAGGTTAAATTAACGGTGAAATTTTCACGTTGCGATGTGCAATTTTAAAAATTAAAATTGCCGTGTGGATTTTTTAGAATAAATTTATATAATAAGTATGTAACGAATGTTGGTTTTCTCACATTCGCGAATACGAATACGAATATTCATTTCAAACATTCGCGAATGCGAATGCGAATGTTGACTCTTTCACCACCACTTGGAGAATTTTGTGAAAAACTTTTTCCAGAAAAAAAATATTTCTCATACAGTTTTTATTTTCATTTAAATTTTGACATCATCTGGTAATTTACAATGTAATATTTTTCTCTAAATTTCTCAAAATTGTTATGCTTTTATTAACATTTTAATCCAATTTTTAATAAATAAACAGATTTTGAGAAAAAGCCGAATTCTGGTTAAAAAGCTCAATTTTAAGTAGAAATTTAGTCGATACTTCGAGGATAAGGCGAATTTTGAGAAACAGGTTGAATTTCCAGACAGTCAAAATATCGAAAAAATACTGAAATTTTTATAAAATATTTAAAATTTTAAGAGAACAAAGCAGCTGGAGATTTCAGGAAACCAAATTTAATATAAAAAGCTGACTTTTTGAAAAAACTTGCTTGAAAAATATCAAAATTTCGAGGAAAAGACGATCTTTGAAATACCTACCTGAAATGTGTGCTAGAACGGGGGAGTTTATCGATTTTTTTTTTCAAAAATTTAAACTTATCCAGTTTCAAATGTAAAGAAAGAATTTCTAATTTTAATCGACTTTAAAAAAGTCGAAATGTCAACATTTCAAAAACAAAGTTTAAATATTAAGAAAAATTAAATTTGCAAAAATCGAATAATTCTTTTTATGTCTCCACTAGCGAGCGAATGCGAACATACAGTTTTTATTTCCATTTATTTCCATTTATTTCCATTTAAATCTTGACATCATCTCGCAATTTACAAGTTGTATTTTTCTCTAAAATTTCATAAAATTATTATTCTCAGAATTTTTATGCTTTTGTTAAAATCTTAATTCAATTTTAAAAAATAAAATTATTTTAAGAAAAAGTCGAATTTTTGGTTAAAAAGCTCAATTTTAAGTAGAAATTTAGTCGAAACTTCGAGAATAAAGCGAATTTTAAGAAACAGGTTGAAATTTTTACACTCAAAATTTCGAAAAAACGCTGAAATTTTTATAAAATATTTAACATTTTAAGAGAAGAAAGTAGAATTTTGAGTATAAAGTCGTAATTTAGAAAAATATCAAAATTTCCAGAAAAAGACGATATTTGAAATAAAAATCACAAGTTTCTAAAACCCAAATTTTGAATACAATATCAAAATTTCGAGGAAAAAATTGACATTTTGAAAAAAGATCGACATTCTGAGAAAAACGTCGAAATTTACTAAAAAGTTTAAATTTCCCAGAGAATGTCAAATGCTGTCAACATTTCTAAAAAAGGGCGAATTTTGGGGAAAATTTCAGAAATAAAAGTCGAAACGCCAAGGAAAAGAGTCGACATTTCTTGACCGAATATTTATTTTTTTACCCTCCCCAACTGTGACATTAGAAAATAACCACAAGTTGGAATTAGAAATTTCTAGAAGTTTTAGTATCTTAACTAAAAATCAAAATTTTTCAAAAATATGTTTTAAACAGAGACTAAATAGACTGAACGTTTCAATGTTGTCTCATGCGTACAGTTGAAGCTAAAATCCGGGGAAGTGGGGAGGCGCATTCCACTACTCTTTGATATGGTCGGATTAAGTAAAATTTATAAATACGAAACTTGCCGCGTAACGGTTCTAACGATTTAGATGAAACTTTAGAATTAGGGGCTTTTGGACCAATAGGATAATTTTTATAAGTGCTTTTTGGTAAAAGTTCAGGAGAACTATTTTCAAAGACATCTTGGTTTAATAGTAAAATAATTTTCTTTCAATACGCGACGCCTGTGTACAATATTGTTAAGCCGGTGCTGTAAACACGTCATGATTGCAGTGAAATGGCGACGCGCGCACGCCGATAATTGAATATTTATATATTTTACTTTTACCTACCCAAAGAATGAAACTCTTGATTTTCCTTCACTAATGTGTTCACTGAGGTTTCAACAATGATCCACAATACACTTCCCCATATTTACAGCCCATTTTCTTTAAAAAAAACCGATGTTATCTTCGCAAAGGTCTGTCAAATAATTAGAGGGCATTGCGAGCTAGATGGAGCTAGGCTTTCGCCAGGCTTTCAACTGGCTTCACTGCTTACCGTGTTAGGTTCAGTCTATTTAGTCTCTGGTTTTAAAATTTCCATATAAATATTATTTTAAAAATTTTTACTTTTTTACCAATTTTCCAGAAAAAGGCAAAGTTTGATAAACAAGTAGAATTTTCCAGAAAGATGAATTTAAAAAAAAATCGAAATTTTCAAAAAAAGTAGAATTTTGAGAAATAACGAAATTTTAAAAAACAAAACGACGAATTTTGAAATTTTAAGAAAGTCGTAATTTGATATACGAAGTCAAACTCTAGAATGAATTCCAAATTTCTAAAGAAAAAGAGAATTTTATGAAAAAGTGCGGATTTTGAGAAAACTGTCGAAATTTCGAGAAAATGTCGAAATCTCGTGGAAAGGACTAATTTTCATTGAAAAATAAAAATTTATGGAAAAGGCTTTCGCAGTTAGGAACATAAATTTTCTGTTGGGTGTATGAACCAGTGGGGAGCAAGCGTCTCAACCTGCCATATTGTAGCGAGCTAATAGGAAAAGAAAACAAGGGAATTTAAAAATACTTTTTATAAGGTGGGACTAGATTAATTAGTGGATTAGTTATTATCTTCAAAAATGTTGTTAGCTACGCTACCCATGGGCCCCCAACACTCATGATATGGATCTCTCAAGGGTCCATGAATTTTAATTTAGGAAACCCTTAGCAGTTGCATTGTTATTTCATAATAATTTTCCGTCTTATTGCCAAATACATTCGCAATATATTCGGATAAAAAAATTCGCGAATGCGAATGCGAAAACGAATATTCGTTACATCACTATTGTATAATAATTGAAATGGCTAACAGTTCCACATAGTACCGGGAAATCAAAAATTATCTTGGTCAAGGGTGGATGTGGAATGTAAAACGTGTGTCTTACTTTAAATTTTTGAATATGTTTTGTTGTGTCAGAATCTGTCAAGTCATTGTGCTGAAATTTTCTAATCCAGTTTTTGAATCATGCCTCTTACCACACAGCACAAAATTTTCATGATTGAAGCCTATTTTCGAACGGGTGCGCTAGTTAATGGAAATTGGCAATACAGTCAACGTTTGTGTTTGAACAATTTTCGAGAGCACTTCCCAAACCTGGCAATATTACCGGACAATTTTTCTGCGTGTCTTACAAATTATGTTGAAGTATTTCGCGAAACTGGTTGTGTGACTCATAAAAAAGGTGCTGGTAGACCAAGAGTTCGTACAGAAGAAGTTGTCAATGACGTTCGTCAACGTATGGAAGAGGAGCCTGCAAAACCTTTGAAACGTCTTTCTCGGGAAATTGGACTTTCTTATGGAATATGTCAGAAGATTAAAAAAAAGACTTGAACATGCATCCATATAAGATGCAAGCATATCAAGCTCTTCTGCGCGCAGACCACCCCAGACGCCTTGCTTACTGCCATTGGTTTTGTCAATAATTTAATGAATGACGATCTTCTGGACTCAACTTTTTTTTCTGACAAAGGGTGGTTCCACCTTTCGGGATAAATCAATTCTCAAAATATGCGAATGTGGGGCAATGATAACCGTCATGTTTTTACTGAATCGCCACTACATGCTCAAAAAATTGGTGTTTGGGTGATAGTTTTTCGCAGAAGAATAATTGGCCCAATCTTTTTCGATTTCGCCGTCAAGGCAGAAAGTTACAGGCACAACTTTTTGGCTGAATTTGTGCAGCAGTTAAACTATGATGAACTTCGGTACGGTTATTTCCAGCACGACGGTGCAATAGCACATATTACACGAGAAAATATTGCTTTCCTCCGCGAGTTTTTTGACGATCGGCTGATAAGTTTGCATACAGAAGTTAAGTTTCTTCCGAGATCACCTCGTTTGACAATTAAAAAACAAGATTTTCGAAACTCCGGTAAATAATTTGCAAGAACTGCAACAAAGCAGCAATGTGCAACCATAACGCCAGAAATGTTGCAAAACGCTTTTCACAGCATGAGGAGACGCGTTTACTTGTGCATCGAACAAAACGGGGACATTTCTAACAATTACTGTAATTTAGTTTTTCTTGTTAATAAAACCGTTATTTCATAATTTGTAGTTCATTATTGTTTTACAACAAATAAATAGGTATGAAATTCGCAGATTATTGATGTTGTCAGTGCGACAGTGACATAATTATTTCAAACGTAAAGTAAAACACACGTTTTACATTCCACAACCACCCTTGACCAAGATAATTTTTGATATCCCTGTATAACTGAAATGTTAGGCAGTTCCACACACTATTATTAAGATATTCACAGAGCTTTGTGCCATCTATTGAAAATCGAGGCAACTTATAAAAGATTACTCCATCTAGAGTTATCATATCAAGCATGACATCTGCCAGTTGTCATGCCAGACAAGTACAGGTACCTAATATAAATTCTCAAAATTTTCCATGAATCGATTCTTAACACTTGTTACATAACTAATTGGATTTTTTCAAGGTCTTATATCACAATAATTTCACTTTTAATAACAATGCTTGTACGGCAGGCAGTACATTAGCTCATAATGATAGCAAAAACTATTCTTATCAAATTCGATAACAAAATTAACATTTCAAGCACAAACGTTAAGAGAGCAATCAAACTGAAGCAATGACCGCCACAGCACTGTTGTTTCGAAAATCACCCGCCAAAATTTCGAAGGTGTTTCCCAGATTTTTGTCCGATATTCCAACATGCAGAAGAGAGTAAGTATATTTTATTAATTGGTCTTAATATTGTACCTGAATGTTAAAAACATGGTTAAATTAAGTTAAGCCATTAATTAAATTTCGCACAAAAGCTCATTTATCAAGGTCAATTCCAAGTAAATAGCATATTACGTCCATTTATTGCCAAATAAAATATTTTTAGAATTATGTTTATATTATGCACAATCTACATACATTATGTAAATGTATTACTTTCTTTTAATATTTTTAATATATCACTCTAAATAAGTAAATAGTTTGCAAATGTGTAAAATGTTATTTTTTATAATAAATATCGTTTTCGTTATAATTAAGGTTAGAACATGTGGTAATTCAACAACAGAAATAAAATATTTATTATCTTTTATTACATATTTCTAAATTAAATTCTTAATAAAGCATTGGAATCAAATATTCAAATTCGAAAATATTTAGTCTTTCGTCCTGGAAAAATTAATATAATTTTTATTTTTCGGAGGGCTAGTCATTTTCACGCGGTGGCGGATCCAGTGGGGGGGGGCACCAGAGGCAAGTCCCCCCCCCGAGATGTTCAAGAAGTTAAAAAAAAATAATTGAAAAATATGAAATAAAATAAAAAATAAAAAGTTGTAGACATCTTATGCTAAATTAATATCTCATTGTATATCAACATATTTTAACAGCTAATCTGACAAAGACATATCATTCGGTGCTATAATTCGTAATACTTTTGCTGATTGGATTTCTCGGGGCACAGCGACACCTTCTTTGGTACATTTTCGCGAATTATAAAGTAAACATCGCCCAGGATTTTATGTTGTCGAACGTGCGACTATTTATGTTTTCTGGATCCGCGCCTGTACATCCCTAATATGTAAGGTAGTTTTATGTCCCAACAAGTTAGATTATTAAAAAATCTGGCAAGGACTCATAAATACCGTCGGGCAGTAAAGGGTTAATTGAAACAGAAAGATCAGAAATTTTATGACATCCTAAATAGAGGTATGTGCGCTATTTAATGGTAGGAAGGGAACAATTGAGTGGCCAGCCAAATCTACGGACGTAACACCCCTTGATTTCTTCAAATATTTATTACTATCCTTACCGGTTTCGCTTCATCGGCGGAGATCTCTTTTCTTTGTAAAATCATTTTGGATTTTGGTCATTATAAAAAATTATAAAATTTATTTTTGTTGGAAAAAATCGATTTAGTGCAAATACTGCTTTGAACAATATTTTAGCTGGTATTTTAAAAAAAATCTCTTCAAGGTTTTTTTTAAACATATTTACTTAGATTTTCCATTTTGTTTCGTTTTATAACTTTGTAAGTAACCAAACACAAAAATATAACATGCGGCTGCGATTTAAAATCCATTATCATATAGGTATTTCATGATAAAAATTTTTACATGTGTACTGTTTTTGTTATCTTTATTTACTTAAATGGAATGTACGTATTGATATGCATTAAATAATACTAATATCCTGACATATTTGAATAAGATTTATAATAATTAGATTAGATTTGAAAAGAATCGAATTCACGAGTGCTGTTTTCGGCTCAGGATTCTTCCCTCTGAAGTATTAAAATCGAAAATTCTTATATTTACATTTACATTTAAATGTTCAGGGTGTACCTATTAAAAATCCCCACCTGAAAAAAAACTTAGATTTCTTGGAAGCTATCATTTAAGCCTGAACACTTTAAATGGCATCCTATAGAAGTGACACATTATTTTAAAGCTTTTTCAATTCTATTGACGACGACATACGACTTTTTAAATTTAGGTTTGAATATTTCAATAAAATTATCACTTCACTATCAAAATATCAATGAATGAAAGAACGTTATTTTATCAAATGTTCTTATTGCTTTCCTCCACTTCCATGCAGTAATAACAATTTTACTTCATTTTCGAATGAACATTTCGAAACATTTTGGGCATTACCTTACATTCTTCATCAATTCGCCGACGAAGTTGGTCGTGTTGCATAAATTTTCGACCTAAAGTTGCCTCATAGAAAAATGTCCAAGGACGACCTGATCATTTGGAAGGCCAGTCTCAATTGAACCTCTGTATTCTATCAAGTGATTTGGAAAGTTCTAATTAAAGAAAACCACGCACATCTGCGACATATGTGATGGAGCACCATCTTGCTGAAACCACACATCGCAAAGCATTGTCATTTTCCAATGCTTCCCTAATTATCCGATAGATACTGTTTCCGAAAATGTATACACTAAAGCCAGTTTTTGTCAATAGGACGATCATTAAATTTGTGATGGCTGTTGTACACAGTCATTATTTTTGTTGAGTAAATTAGAGTAGAGCTTCAGTAATCCAGCATCTGTCTTAGCCGATGCCCGGGTTTAAAAACTCGTATCTTGCCTTAAACAACAGAACTGAAAAATCGTTTTTTGAAAAATTTTTAACTTCCCAAAATATTACTAATATAAAATTTGACAGACAATCATAATTGATTGCTACGAGTTTAAATGAGGTATTTTCAAAATAAAGGCATTTCCGGAAATGGAAGACATCTTTGTTTTTTAATTGGAAACTCCCAATTTTGATTTCATATGTAGATGATTCTACATGAGTTTTTGAGTGTAGAACATTTCTGCACATTATTGTTCCTAAATGTAGAAATACTGTTGTCTCTTGCGGGTTCTTCCGGATCTGCCACGAAACTATTTAGTTTTACAAAGAAATAGACAATAGTTTTTACCGCCCTTAAACATAAATAATATTTTTGTAAATAAATCGTTCTTACATAAAAAAAAAACCTCAAAACCAAACATTGATATCGACATATTGCATAACAGTCACATCACTATACCTCTAGCTAAATACATACCAATTTCTTAAATAACAATTACTATACACTAATCAACTTGGATTGCTCAGAATAATGTTTAAACTAAAAACATTTTTCATAGGGGAGATTTTTGTTAATTGTACAGTGTTTCCCTCGATAGAGTACAGAAAGGGGATTTTTTTTATTTGTGGTTTTATGAGAAAAAATTATTCTTTATAAAACTCCTGCTTGATCTTAAATCACCGAAAATGACATTTCTTTTTCGAGATTTTTTGTTAGAAGTTCAATTATTTGAAAATTTCAAAAAATGGCAAAAAGTAAATTGTTGTTTTTTATTGTTGTGGTTTAAGATTAAACAGGAACTTTTATAAACAATGATTTTTTTTCGTAAATCCACAAATAAAAAAGAAACCCCTCTTCAATACTCTATCTTGGGACACAGTAAATGTTAAACCTTCTATTCTTAACTCTTAAAAAATGTAACAATATTATTTTTCGTATATAGTAATACTTCATAATTTCAAACTATTTATGTAAGTATAATCAGTTTAAAAATTCCTAAGAAAATAGTAAAATAGTCTATTTACTTTGAAAGCTTTGCACCTCGGATTTCTGCCCTGGTATATAGTGGATTATTTGAAAAAAAAAAGAAAATCTTTAATCATTACTTCATCAACTTTAGGTAAATTTTGGAAATCACCACGAACAAAACCTTCTTCCATTGTCGATTGCTTCTCGGCAACAACAAAGGAAACAATTAAGAAGTTTCCACTAATCAAAAGTACTACTAATTTTACCGTTAGGTGATGTAAATAGTAAACTTAAAAAATTATTATTATAAAGTTAAACTATTTTTTTTAATGGGACGAAACGAAACTTTCTTTTAAAAATGTTTTCAATACAAAATATACAGATTGCTATTTAAAATAAGAAAGTTGATGGATGTATAATACTTTCGGTATAAGCGGAAGTGGGACGAAAATATTTTTAAAAGAAAGTTTTGCCCCGACTAGCCCCATCCACAAAATCAGTTTTTCTTTATATTAAGTGGTACTCCACAAAAAGGTAACCGCCCTATTTTCAAAAGCACCCTGCATATCAATCAATATTGTCGATATTAAATACCCTGCATGGTGTGTAGATTAAACTGGAAATTTTGAAAAAGGGCCAAAATTTGAGAAAAACCTTTCGGAGATCTTGCGAGAAATGTCGAAATTTCGAAAAAGTCAAAATTTTAAAAAAAGTAAATTTCCAAAAGCTGATTTTTATGAAAAAAAAATGGCAATTTTCAGAACAAGTCGAATTTAGAGAGAAATTATTTCTTAGAATTTTTACTTTATTTAAACTTTGTCATATTCTTGAAAACAAGAAATAATTTTTTCAAAATTTATAAACGAATTTTGCAAAAAAGTCGAAATCTGAGAAAAGTCCAGTTTTAAATGAAAATGTCCAGAAACGGAAAATATCGAAGTAGGATGGTAAAAGTCAGAATGTGGACAATTTCGAGAAACAAGTTGAAATCACTGGAAAACCAAATATTTAGAAAAAACATGAGAAAAACCGAGTATTAATAAAATAGACATCGAAAAAAAACTATCTGTTTAGAAACCATCCTTTAAATTTCAAGAAAAAGACCAAATTTTCGGTAAAATATTCAAAAACTTCCAAAAAAAGTCCAAATTTGGGAGAAAAATTGGAATTTCGAGAATAAAGTAGTAATTTCGAAAAATATGACTTTCGAGAAAAAAAATTTTTTGAAGAAGTCGGAATTTTTAATAAACCACATTTGAAAATAAAAACCTAATCTTTCTAAAAACCCTGAAATATGTGCAAAATTTGAAAAAATGTCAAAATTTTTAAAAGTCGAATGTATGAAGACACAATTTTCAGAAAAAGTCAAATTTTAAGAAAGATAAATCGCAAATTTCAAAAACATTGTTCTCAAAAGTAAAGGCGTTGAATTTATAGGACATTTTTCTATCCAAATCCCCAAAATAATTTTTCTCTCTGGATTCTGGATTCGTTGTGGGTTGCCTAAAGTTTAGGCCAGCACTTAGTCCACCCTTTCCGGGTCCATTGTGCTATCCCCGCGATTGAGGTGTCCTTGATCATTCATTCAGCCACCCAACCTTGTTGAGAAACTGAAGAACGTCCCTTGGATGCGCCTCTCTCAAACTGGCCACACTAGGCCAGAAGTCCCCCAGCGTAGATCCTCTGATTGATGCTAGTGCCGGGCAGTGACACATCACGTGCTCGACACTCTCATCTTCTTTTAAACACCCTCTACAGCTCGGGTCGTTTATAATTCCCATTCTGTGGAGGTGTTTGTTTAATCGACAGTGACCTGTCCATATCCCTACAAGTTTCCTGAGATTATTCCTTGAGAGTTGTAGGCATAGTTTTGCCCTTTCCCTGCACGGCATTCTAATGAATGCGTGAGTTTGTCGTCATGTTGTTATTGATACCCATAAGGCTTTGTGTTTACGATAAATTTCTTTGTTAAATAGGGATCTTACGGTTGATCTCGCCAGGGGAAGGGTTGGTTCTGGTCCAACGAATTGTCCCTCCGAACCCTTCCTCGCCAGTTTGTCAGCGCGTTCATTTCCCTCTTTCTCAGAATGTCCTTTGATCCATATTAGATCAATTGCATTCTCTTGTGATAGATGTTCTAGAGCTAGGAGGCAGTTCCATACCAGCACTGAGTTTGATTTCATATTCCTCAGAGCCTTAAGGGCTGCCTGGCTGTCCGTCTTTATTTGGATATATTTTCCTGTAATGTTCAGTTGCGTCATTTGTTCGGCGCCATATAAAATTCCCAACATCTCCGCTTGAAAGATTGTTAAGTATTTATCTAACTTAATACTTACATTTAGGTTCAGGTTTTCCGAGAAGATTCCTGTTCCAGTGCCCGTATTTGTTTTCGATCCATCCGTGTATATACTTACGTCTGGTATCCTTGCTTGTACTTCATCAATTTTTATGCGTTAGGATTTTGTGAAGTTATATTTCACCGGTAGATGGTCCATCGGCGCACCCAGAATAGGTACCTTTTGGAGCGCCCCCTCCATTATTCGCCGGTGACCCACCATTTTACCTACCGTATTCCACATTCCTCCTGCTCGCAAACGGATAGCAGAAGCCGCCCCTCAAGAAATATATCGAGAGGTGGCAGGCACAAAGTCACCTCCATTGCTGCTGTTGGAGTGGATTTCATTGCTCCTATCACTGCCAGACTGGATCAATCTGGATGTGATTTAGCTTTTGTTTTATAGTGGCGCACTTTGTCTTTTTTTTCTTAAGATTTGCATTAACATTCCGATCTAATTTAGAGAGAAAAGTCGACATTTTTAAAAATTTAAAACAACACATGCTAAGATAAAAGCCGAAATTTGTTGAAAATGACAAAAAGTAGAATTTGAGAAATAGAATCGGAATTTCGAAAAAGACAAGTTTTGGGGAAAAGGCAAATTTTAGAAAAAATACTATTTTAAGAGAAAAAGTATGAATTTAGAGGAAAAAGGACTTTCTAGAAATATTAAATAATAATAAGATAAAAATTTTAAAATTCTTGAAGAAGGCAAACATGTAAGAAACCAGTCAAAATTTCTAAAAAATCATATTCTAAAAGGTTGAAATATTCATAAAAAGCACAATGTTTAGAAAAATGACGGAATCTTGGAAAAGAAAACGGAATTTCGAGAAAACTTCAAAATGAACAAAAATTCAAAACTTTCCAGAGAAAGTCAAATTTTAAGAAAAAAAGGCGAATTTTGGAATAGTTCAAATAAAAAAGACAAATTTTGAAAAAAATATTCGAAATTCGAAGAAAAAGACGAAGTTTCGAGAACAAATGGAAATTTCGCACAAAAAATCTAATTTTGCGAAAATATGCAAGTAGAATACAACCTAGACTGCAAATTCATGCAGCCCTCCAGGCGTGTATAGTGAATCCTAGAGAGCAACCGCTTTGCTAGGTGGCAGTGTTTAAACTGTTGGTAGTTCAGCTACCTATGATTTACTATACACGCCTGGAGGGCTGCAAGAATTTCCAGTCTAGGTTGTATTCTACCTGTCTACGACCATATATCCAATACTTCTATATGGCCAGTTCCTCGTTTCTTGTGGGAAAGGCTGTTCTTTCTCGCTGACCTTCACACGCGGTGATGAGTCGCAATGCGCAGGTGTTACAAATCATCTGTGCATGGCCAAAGTCAGTTGTGCACAGCCAAACGTAAACACTGGTTTAAATCGCGCGTAGCGATTCATTCATTTCATGCGCAATACTCGCCAATCACCCATGTTCCATCTTTATCGGGTTTGGTAGAATAAACTCGCGAAGAGAGTAGGGAGCTGACCATATAGAAGTATTACATATATGCATACGACATTGTTGGCGATGTCCATAGTTCTCTAAGGAGCAATAGGTGGCGGTAGTTTGAGAGTCACACGCTTGACGTTCCTTGATTCTTTAGTACTTACTTGTCGGAACATTTGTTAGCATTCGAGTTGGATATACCAAACTGACGAGATCTAACAAGATCGAAACTGGTCTTTGGTTTCCAAACTTCGAATATAATAAATGTTCAAACCTATTGGTCTGTGCATTAGAATCTTTGCAAAAATAGTCAAATTTCTAGAAGAGTCGTTTATAAAAAGGCAAATTTTGAAAAAAACCGAAATTTTGAGAAAATGATAAACTTCAAGGAAAAATTGAAATTTTCAAGAACATACAGCATCAGATTTTACGAAAAAAGGCGGATTTGGTGGAAAATATCAAAATTTCAAAAAAAAGAACTTCGAGAAAAAGAAAACTTTCAAAAACGAAAAATGAATTTAAAAAAATCAAAATTTCGAGAAAAAGATCTAAGTTTTGAGAAAAAGGTTTAATTTTGGTAGAAATTTCCCAGAGAGATTTAAAGTTTATCGAAATTTAGAAAAAAAAATCAAATTATAAGAAAAATCGAAATTTTAAGAAAAAAGTTCCTGCCTGAATATTTCTTCTTGACTGCTTGAGTTAGAGGGAAACAGGCGTCTCACACTGCCTCAATGTGGCCTCAGAAAATGTCCAGTATTAAGATAAACGTCGAAATTTTAACAAACAAGCTGAAAATGTTCTGTTAATTTTTATACTTTATAGAAATTTAAAATTTCCAATATCTTTCAAAATTTCTAGACGAATGTTTTTTACAATTTTTTTTTTTATATCAAAAGGCCGACCAAATTTCGGGGAAAAGGCAAGTTTTAATAAATAAGCTGAGATTTGCAGTCAGATTTTAAAAAAATCGAAATTTTCAGAAAAAAGTGAAATTTCGAAAAATGAACTTTCGACAAAATAACCACGAATTTTTAAATAAAAATTCGAAATTTTGACAAAAGTCATGTTTGATAAAGGAAGTCGAATTTTATTAACAACTTTGAAGTTTTAAAGGAAACCAAAGACAAATTCTGTGAAAAAAGATGAAATTTAAGAAAAAAGTCGAAATGTCGAAAAACTATTTTATTTAAATTTCAAAGGAGAAAATGAAATTTTGGGAAAAGTCCCCCCATTTGAATACATATAAACTTTCATTTGCTGCATTAACCAGAGGGGGGGGGGGACAAGCGCTCCACCCTGCCCTATTCTAATTGCGCCTATGTTGGAGGCCCATTTTAAATTTGTTTGTTAGAACCATATATTTAATACTCCTACATTGCCAGCTTCGCGTTTTAGGAAGGTCCAATACCCTCTCTGTCTACTAGACTTCTCTACGGAGATGATTTCCAACGCGCAGGCGTTAGAAATTAGATGTGCATGTAAACATGAAAGTGTAAAGAGTCTATTGGTCTAAATAATTTTCATTATTAACATTCGGAATTGACGCCTGCGTGAGACTCGTCGATTTTTTTGGATTTTATCCTTTACGGAGGAGACAGCTTTCGTTTACGGAGAGAATATGGAACTGGCAATATAGGACTATTAAATAAATATATGGATAGAACTGTAAAATACCAGAAAATAATAAAATAAAATAAATAGTATTTTATTTTGATACAATGTCCTTTTTTTCTAACCTATAACAACAAGTATACTTTATTTTCTCAAATAAAAGGTGGCAACCATAGGTCCATTTAGAAGTTTTTTAATTCCTCCAGTTGCCAAGGGCTTAACCAGTATTTTGCATTCTCTCTAATTGTTTTGGCACCTTTTATGCGCTTACTACGATTTTATTTAAAGATAATACAAACATTTGAAGAACTTGATTTTTTCAAATGAGGAAATTACACTGAATTCAAAAACGTTAAAACTCAGTATCGCGTCCCTAAGATATAACGAAATTCGTTCTCGGAAACAGTTTAATTTAGAGAATATCCACGAATGTCAATGAAAAGTCCTTAAAAGCTGATTATTATTGGAATGGTTTTTAAATTTTTTCGATAGGTCTTGAATTAAAGAAATTACAACTGATTTTTAAAGTAAGCCATTTTCTATTTCTTTCTGAGTAAAAGTAGGACGAATTGGAATTCAGTTATTGTTTTATCATTAAATAGTACCCTACCATATACTAATGGTTTCCAAGGTTTTCGTAGTGGAAATCAAATTTAGTTCAGTCTGTATAATATGTAAACGCTTTAGCTGTAAAAAGTTGCTTTCTGTGTGGTAAAATTTTCCTTTCGTTTTTAGGGACTCTTACGATATCACCATAGTGGGCGGAGGAATAGTCGGAGTTGCAACTGCAAGGGAATTGTCTCGCAGATATCCAAAATTTAAATTACTTCTTGTCGAGAAAGAATCAAAATTAGCTCAACATCAAACCGGAAACAACAGTGGCGTCATTCATGCGGGTATCTACTACAGACCAGGATCTACTAAAGCTAGATTTTGTACAGAAGGATCTAGGCTAATGTACAGCTACCTCGATGAACACGACATACCTTATAAAAAGAATGGGAAGCTGATCGTCGCTACTAACGCTTTAGAGGTTAAAAGACTCCAAGTGATACATCAGCGAGCTGTAGCAAACGGTGTACCCGACTTGCAGCTCCTTAAAGGTACTAAAGCGATCCAGCAAATTGAACCTTTCTGCAATGGGATACAAGCACTTCATTCTCCTACAACTGGAATAGTTGATTTTGCTGAAGTAACTCGTCACTTTGCTCAAGATTTCCAGAATAATGGGGGTGAAATTAGGTGCGACTTTGCTGTAGGTATTTTATTTTATTTTAATTAAACTATGATTCGATTTATCAGGATCCTATTTTATAGGTAAAAAATATACAAAGATCGAATGATGATGAATATCCAGTTGATATTACTTCAGGAAAAGCTAAGATACATACAAAGTACGCCGTCACTTGCGCTGGTTTACAATCTGATAGGTTAGCAACAATGACGTACTGTCCAAGAACTCCTAAAATCATTCCGGTTAGAGGTGAATATTTTATGCTTCACCCTCGAAAAGAGCATTATGTGAAAGCCAACATCTATCCAGTTCCCGATCCGAATCTTCCGTTCTTAGGAGTTCATTTTACACCTAAAATGGATGGTACCATTTGGGTGGGACCCAATGCTGTTATTGCCTTTAAAAGGGAAGGTTACAGGTAGGAAACAAATTAGTTTTTTCGTTAATGAAATGTTACTACGGGAGTAGTTATAATGGGACAGGGTCATTGGCGTATTTACGATTTTTTTCTAGAGGAGGTCTGGACCCTGAAAAATGATGACCAATAAATGTACAAAATAAAGGTAATTTAAACTTGAAATGACGATTTCGATAATCCATTTGTGGAATGTTGCTTTAGATAAAATTACCCAAAATGATTTTCAGTGAGAAGTGTTCATTTTGATTGCTGCATTAATTAACTAATTTTTAAATAACTTTAATTTTCGACTTTTCTCTACAAAAACGTTCAACACTTTTTCGGGCGTAACGTTTCCTTCGACGTGTTTTGATTTTCTCTTCAAAATTAAATTTAAATTATTTAAATTAGAAAATTATTTGTAAATTGGGAATTTTCTTCTATGTACATTTTTTTTTCCAAATGTGAATCTCGACATTTCGATTTTCTTATTAAAGTTCTAAAGTTTCATAAATTTTATACTTTCAATTTCTTCTGACATCTTTCATGTAAGTAAAAGTTTCGACCTTTTCAAGAGATTTTGAGTTTTTTCGACCCCTCTAGCTTTTTTTTCGAAGTTTCAATTTTTAACCTGAAAATTTGTTAAAGCCCCATTTTTTAATCAAAATTGTGATTTTTTCAAAATTGCGATTTGAAATGCAGCTTTGACTTTTTCCCCCAAAATTTTGACTTTATGAACAAAATATTATTTCAGTACGATTTTCATTTTATTTTCTAAATGTTGATTTTAAATTGAATTTCAGTTTTTTTTAATAGTACACCAAGACCTCACTTTGCGTCGGGGTTACGTTCTAAAAAAACACGACGCAAATTGAAACGACGCAAAGTAAATTAAGATTTTCTATAGCAAACCATGTAAAGATCGAAGATAGGTTTCAGGGTTACGAAAATACTACTTTTTAAAAAGAAAATTGAACAAAGTAAACATTTCAAAAACAAAAATAATATAAAATTTTATTACATACATACAAAAAACAAAAAAAAAACGTATTCAATTAAAACAAAATAAACTATCCAATTAATTTATGAATAACAAAATTAAAATTAATTACTGTCTGATGAGTCCATAGTGGCTGTTATGTAAGTCGGCTTTCTTTCACAAAAAATTGGACCAATGTTTGCCGAACAGCTTTTTTTTCAACGTAAAATAAATTTCCTTGTAGCAATTGATATTCGTAGCTACCGCCTGGGACACTTTAAAACTCCTTCCGCTATCAGGATCGTTTTTAAAAAAATCTCCATAGCTTCGTCAATCAAACACATCGCGTCGGAAATTTGTTTGGAGGTTAAATTTGTTCTTCGGAGATTTCTATTGAACGGTCACTGTCATCTTCTCCATTAGCAAACTGCAATTCCAGTTGCAATAGTTCTTCATTAGAGAATTCTTGGTTGTGCGAGGTTAGCAATTCATTTATGTCAGTCTCCCTCATACCTTCAAAATTAAACTCTCTAGCTAAATTAGAAAATTCATGACGAACAGCTGGTGTACCATCAACTTCTGCAGCGGATATTCGGTGAACACATTCAGGCCATATTTTGCGCCAAACACCATTAGTGCAAAATGATTTAATCTCCTCCCACGAATCGGAAATAATTTCTGTGGCTTTCATAATGTTGAACTTTTTCCAAAACTCTAGCATGTTAGGCTTATCTTGTCCATCAGTCTCACTTAAAAGAAGTTTAAATGTTCGTCGAAGGTAATAACTTTTAAAAGTCTATATTACTCCCTGATCCATCGGCTGAATAACTGGTGTCGTATTAGGAGGCAAAAATACAAATTTCACGTTTTCTGACAATTCATCAACATAAACTGGGTGGCCAGGAGCATTGTCTACTAGGAGCAAAGCCTTGAAGTTTAAGTTTTTCTTGTTGCAATAAGCTTTAATTTCTGGAATAGTACAAGTTGAAACCCAGTTTTGAAATAATGATGTTGTTATCCATGCTTTTTTGTTTTCTCGCCAGTGGACAGGAAGCAAATTCTTTGAACAACCTTTCATAGCTCTTGGATTTTCTGATTGATAAATGAGATATGGTTTAAATTTGAAATCACCATTTGCATTACCACCAAGAAGAAGAGTCAGTCTATCCTTGCTAACTTTAAATCCTGGCGCAGATTTTTCTGTTTTAAATATGAAAGTTCTGTTAGGTGGACGTTTCCAAAATAACCCAGTCTCGTCAACATTAAAGACTTGTTTCGGATCATAGCCACCTTCATGAATTAATGCTTTTAACTCTGTCAGGTAGCGTTCTGCAGCAGTTAAATCAGCGCTAGCTGCTTCGCCTTTAAGAGCAATACTGTGCAGATTTGCTCGAACCTTGAATCTTACAAACCAGCCCTGACTAGCTTCAAATGTTTCTTTCTTGTCTGTATTACTACCACTAGCATTATCGTTGGATACTGCTTTACTTTTTATGTCATCAAATAAGCTTTTTGCTTTCGTCTGAATCACCATTTTACTTAATGGTATTCTCTGCGCAACTTTATTTTCAATCCAAATCGAAAGCAAGGACTCCATTTTGATCATCAAAGCACTCCTTGTACGGGTCATCGTTTTAGCATCTAATGATGTTGCAGATTTTGCAACCTCTCTTATTTTATCCCCATCTCGATTTCTAATAGTTCTGACAGTTGTTCCAGCCAGACCAACAGCCGTTGCTACCTCCACAGCCTTCTCTTCCTTATCAAATCGTCGCAGAATATCTAATTTTGTCTCAAAGCTGATAGTTTTTTTTTTAAAACTGAAATACAGAACTTGTCCCCTGAAATCAAGAAAGGTTAAAAAACACAACAAACGTTACTCTAACGCGTTTCGATAGCCAAGCTGTAAACAGTATCTCTCTGAGGATGACAGCTAGGCTTTCGAAATGGGTCAAAGCAACGTTTGTTGTGTTTTTTATTTTTTTTTTTTTTTTGGTTTCAGGGGACAACTTCTATATTTCAATGATAGTACTTGTAAAAAAGAGATAAGTCACCAACCATCCGCCTGTGCTCTAGTGTTTCGAGAGAATCAGTCAAACTCTCATCATCATTTAGGCGAATCGCTCTTCTTTGAATTGAAGCCAAAAGAGCTAAAAGGTGCTTTGGGGCTGAATTCCAAACATGAGAACAGTATTCTAAACTTTTTAAACTTACTACTATTTTAAACTTAAAATTTTTAAAAAAGTAAAATTTACACTTAATACGCTTTAACAAGTTTTAAAAACAAATTTAGAATTTCGAGAAAGTATGCTTTCAAATTTCAAGTTGAAATTTAAGAGAAGAAAAATTAAAAATTCTATGTTTTAATCCAGAATAACGTTTCGAAAAACAAAAATTTTCATAGTTTATCTATAATACGAGTTTTTTTAATATTAAATTTATGTCAAAATATTCGACTTAATCTCAAAGATTCGAATTTTTTCGAACTTCCCACATTTAAATCAGATTTCATCAATCATTACTTAAAGTTTCTAGGAAAACTTGTAATTTTCAATTTAAAGTCGACATTTCGAGAAAAATTCAACATTTCTATTTAAACTTAAAACTTTGAAAAAAAAGTCTTGATTAGACTAAACTTTTTTCAAAATTTTGACTTCTTATTCTCGAAATTTTCAGTTGAAACTTAAAATTTATCACAGTACAATATTTTAATTATAAAATCTGACATTTTAACACCGTTCTTTCAGAAGAACGTTTACTTTTTGCAAGACTCGAAATCTATAAAAATAAAATTAAAGTTTTGCACCAAATTTCTGGAAAAAAAACAGAGTTTCTGAAAAAAATGAAATTTATAAAAAAAATGTTTAAAATCCAATTGCTAAACTTAAAATTTTGAAAAAATTACGAACCTTCGACTTGTTGCTTAGTAAATTTGAAAAAAGAAAAAAATTTAAAACTAGAGAATTAAATAACAAATTTGCCAACAAAATTTTTATAAATCCAATTTTTTTCAAAGTTTACGTTTTGATTCAACATTTAGACTTTTTCATTACATTTTAATTTAAAAGTCAAAATTTTATGATCAAACTCGGGATTGATATCCAATTTTCTCGCTGACAGATCTCTTCAGGTCGTCGTCGATGGCATCCCATCCGAGACATTTGCGATTAACGCAGGGGTGCCTCAGGGGTCTGTTCTGTCTTCTACTCTATTTCTGTTACACATAAACGATCTCTTAACTTCAACTTTCAATCCTATATACAGCTACGCAGATGATAGTAACCTTGTGTCATCTTTTTTCTCCGACAAACCATTATCTATCGCTGCTTCAAATCGACTAAGGGAACAGCAGATACAGACTATTAATCGGGATCTCGAGATTATTCTGGAATGTGGTAAGAACCATTTGGTCGAATTTAACTGCTTCAAAAACTCAGGCCGCGATTTTCTCTAAGAAAACATCAAGGAATAATGCAACAAACATACTAATGGACGGTAAAATCCTTCCGATGGGATCTAATCTATCTATCCTAGGAGTGAATGCGAGCACTAACTTCTCTTAGGACGATCATGTGCGCGCCTTTGCGAAGTCCGCCTCTCAGAAGCTAGGCTTTCTTTTTAGAGCTAAAAAGTACTTCACATTTCATCTATTCATTTCAGCTATTAACACTATACAAAGCTCAAATTAGGCCAACACTAGAATACTGTTCTCATGTTTGGAGTTCAGCCTCAAAACACACTTTAGCTCTCTTGGATTCAATTCGAAGAAGAGCGATTCGCCTAATTGATGATGAAAGTTTGACCGATTCTCTCGAAACACAAGAGCACAGGCTGGTGACTTGTCTCTTCTCTACAAGTACTATCATGGAAGATGCTCGCAGAAACTAATAGTATTAATCCCCCCAAGGGCAAGGTTCTTGAGGCGTACTAGACAATCGGAGACAGCAAATTCCTGTGCGGTCCAGCTTGACACAGTGAGGACTTCTTTCTACGGAGACTCTTTTTTTCTATAGAACTTCCAAGTTATGGAACTTGTTACCGAAAGGAATTTTCCCCAAAAATTACAACCTATCCTTGTTTAAGAAGGTGGTTCATCGCCATCTATTCCTTGTTTCCGCATCCTACTCGCAGTGCTTTGAAAGCATAATGGGGATACCCTTTGCGAGTGGATTAAACTTAAAAAAAAAAACAAAAAAATATTAGAATCCGTATTGTTAAAATTGTATTTACAATCGCCACTGTTATTCTGTTAACCTAAAAAGACTTCATATTCAGTTTGCCTGAACACATTGGGTAGTTTAAACAGTCAGAATTCGCTGTAATATGGTCCAGAGTGCAGCTGTATGTCACGTTATTTACACGTACAATTTGTTTATATATAGCAGGCTAATAAATATCATGATATATATCGCTTGATATATATCATGCCAACCCTGGTGTGTAGTATAAATCCAATTTTTATAAGCTTCGGTTTGGGATCTGGCTTCGGGCGAAACCAGAGTAGAACCCAAAAATCGGTTTCGGTTTCAACAAAAACTTAATTTCGGTTGGTCTTTAATAAAAATGTTTTAAAAAAGGGACTATTCGAAAAAATTGTTTCCTTAAAGATGATTAGATTCCGTGACTTTAAAATTGATAATTTATCCATGAAACGCATTTAGAGCAAGCCCGTTAATAACAAAGTACATTATAGGTACATTCATTGTCCCATTATCACGCTGGAAAATTTGGATAAAATTTTAATATACATAAATGAGAACTATAATTTAATTTGTACTACTGACTGCTCACTGTACTATAGGAACGTAAACTTAATTGTGTTAGGCCAATTCCCTCGTAGGCAATTTTTTTTAGCTGCGTTCATTTTTTTAACAAAAAGTATTTTAAAAAGTGTCGAGATAGTCATATATGGTGAATAATCTAAGTAAAATAAATGCGAAAAGCTGATACAGTTTCTCTTACAGTTTACAGTTTTTAATTATTACCCTTATTGTTCCAGATACACCGACATCAACATCGGCGATATGTTAGACTATATCACATATCCAGCATTCTGGAAATATCTCGTACGAAATATTTGCCCTGGAATAGCCGAGATGGCTAAAGCAGCTTCAAAACGTCTGTATATAAGGCAGCTGCGGCGATATTTTCCTGGTTTAACTGTTCACGATATCATGTTTGGACGGGCTGGCGTTAGAGCTCAAGCACTTGAGAGTAATGGCCAAATGGTTGAAGAATTTTATTTTGATTATGGTCCCGAAAATTCAGCTGTAGGTAGTCGTGTTCTGCATTGCAGAAACGCGCCAAGTCCAGGAGCCACAAGTTCTCTAGTTATCGCGAGGCATATGGTTGATAAAATGACGACAGATTTTAAATTAGAACTTGCCTACAACAGAAGTTGAATACGTCCTTTTTTATTATAACGTTATACATGTTATTTTTACCTGTGATGTGATATGTCACAGTATATAAGTGTATTATTAAATTTTAAAAAATTTTACTATCAATATTGTTTTTGTGTTTTTTTTTGTGGATGAATCACTGATTTCTAAACAGTGTTCTTTAGGAGCAAAAATAGTTAGATCTATCTTTATGAGGAATCTTTATCTTATTATGTCAAATTTAACTGCCAATATAGACGAAGTCCCACCGGTGTGAGAATGGAAGAGAGCTTTTCACTGAAGGTAAATTTTAAAATTTTATGTTATTGATTTAACAGATGCATCATTAGTATACATTTTAAGATTATTTTCATTTATACCAAAATTGCACATACTCGTGTTCATTGGAACACACCAAAGTTTTTATAATTTTGCCATAGGTGTTAATTATAAACATGACAGAAACGGTGGAAATAACAATCGGATCCTCATTCTTCGCAGTTTTGGTAACAACTGAGCAGCTCAACAACTTCAAGTATCAAAGTCACAAATATCACGAATATTACAAGATGATCAGAGCCATACATATCACGAACAACCTTTCAAGATTTACATTCTGGTGATGCTGAAAAGCGACTGGGGGTTCTTTAGTGGCTTTTCAATTCGATGGAACAAAATCCCGACTTATTATGCAAAACTCTGTGAACTAATGAATTCTTAGTCACCAATTACTAAAGGATCATAATATTGGATAGCGGAAGTTGGCGCAGATTGACGCAGAAATATTCAAGATCAAAGATCACGTGATAAAACAATATCTGAAATCTATTTTCAACTCTTCGTATAGCAAAATATATAAATATTATAAATGTCAACAGCAAAACTGTTTAAGCTATGAAAGAAAAGAAACATTTCGGTTTTCCCTGCAGCACTGAAGCTTTCGCTTATTGTGCCCCCCACGATTATCTCATAACAGACCCGTTCTTTTCAAGAATTCCAGAACCTCCTTTATGGGTGTTTCCACCATTGTCTTTGGTTGAGCCAGAGCAATCCCAAAGCTGGAATGTCTATCCCTTGCCAGAGCCGGACATTCACATAATATGTGGAAAGGAGCTTCTTCTTCCTCTCCACACATTCTACAAATAAAATTTTCTTTTACGCCAATTGTTGTAAGATGTTTCATTAGGGCACAGTGTCCCGTAAATAGTCCAACTATCCAGCCGAGCTGATTTTTGCTTAACTGTAATAGTTCTCTGGCTCTCTTTTCTGATGATTCGTCAATGAACATCCGCGATTGCCTCAGACCATTAACACCCCTCCATTGAGTGCTGCGTTCTTTCCTTAATAGAACCTTTATTACCTCTTTTGCCGCTTGGTAAATAAGCGGACAAGTAGAATCTGATCTTACTAGAGGAAACTCGGCTCCCCTTTTGGATAGAAGAGCTGCTCTTTCAATTCCTCAATTTGCCTCAAGTCATCGAAGTATAACTGTATTGTGCTGTGCCAAGTTGCTTAGCTTATCAACAAATCTTTGACCGTTCTGAAGTTTATTTTATAAGCTCTCAGCGCATTTAATGTTGCTTGGGTGTCGCTATAGATCACGATTCTCTTGTTTTCATAAAACCTCCTGATCATTTCTTCAGCACAGGCTGTAATTGCAGTAACTTCTGCCTGAAATACGGTTGCGAAAGGTCCCAGGTTTGTGTAAAATTCATTCCATGCTTCTTTGCCGGTTATTCCCGCACCATTACTTATCTTTTTTGTTTTGGATCCATCTGTGAACCAGACTGATCCACTCTCTCTATTTGGTTCTACTAACTAAATTCCCCTTTCCGGTATTACTACCCGGTAGAGTTTGTGAAAGTTGAGGATACTCTTTGTTCTATCCGATGGCATATTTAGCGTATGGTTCGCACAGATCTGCTTGAATATTTCGGTATAGCATGTTGATATAGGTGATTCCATTCCAAACCCATTTGTTTTTAGCCTGTAGACTGCTGACCGGGTCTTCGCCTCCACCACCAGATGAAGTGTGGGCAGACATAGCAGTGCTGCAGTGGGCGTTGTTTGCATCATCCCTGTTATTCCTAAGCAAGCTAACCTTTGTACCTTGCTTAGTCTGATAACACTTTCTTTTTTTTTGGCTTTGTGCCACCAGATTAAAGAACCCTATGTTACTATGGGTACTACAACCTTGGAATATATCCAATGGACCATCCCTGGTCTGAGTCCCCATTGTTTACTTATCATGCCTCTCAAGGCCCATAGGGCCTTAGTAGCTTTGGCAGTAACTTTTTCCACATGAGCTCCGAAGCTGAGTTTGGTATCTAAGGTAAGTCCCAAATATTTAACTTCCCTACTCAGCGGAATTTTTTGTCCTCCTAAAATAGGCCTCTATAAATCATTAAGATTCCTTTTTTTAGTGAATGCGACTATAGTGGTTTTCGCAGGGTTCACTTTTAGTCCCTCTGCTAAACACCAGCTTTCTGTAATATTCGGTGCCCGGTGTATTAATGCTGATACGGGCCTTGGAAATTTACCTTTAATTAATAAGGTTAGGCTCATCTGCGTATCCTTGCGCATGAAATCCTTCTAGTTCTAGTACCCTTAGCAAATCATCCACTACAAGGCTCCACAGAAGTGGTGACAATACCCCACCCTGCGGACAGCCCCAGGCAGCAAATACCCCTTTCGATACGTTGCCTAGTGATGTTATTCTCCTGTTTTGGAGCATAAAATCTATCCAGCGAGTTACCGCCGGATCGACTCCATGCCTTTCTACAGGTCTTTAGATAGATGCGTATGACGTGTTGTCAAATGCACCTTTAATGTCTAAGAAGGCTACCAAGGCAATTTCCTTGCTTATGAGGGCTCCCTCGATCCTTCGTGTGAGTTCGTACAGGCTCCGATCGCAAGATTTACCTGCTTGTTAGGCGTATTGATGCAAAGGGAACAGCTTCATCGCATCGTCTCGACAAGCTTTTCCATTGTCTTGACCATGAATGATGTCAAGCTGATTGACCTGAAAGACTTTGCCTGGCCGTACGTATTTCGCCCTGGTTTGGGTATAAAAATCTCTCTCTCTCTCTCTTTCCAGTCCTGAGGCACAAATCCTGTAGCCACACAGGCCTTGAATATTGTGCACAAGGGTGACGCTAGTGCTTCAACTCCTTGTTGTAACATTATTGGTAATACTCCGTCTGGGCCAGGTGATATATATGGTTTGAAACTGTTTATCGCCTATATAATTCTGATTGTCAAATAGTTTATTAAATATTCTCCAGCTTTGACTTGATCCCCGATTTTGCGGTATATCGGGTGTCTTCACTGTCTTGTTGTGCAGGAAGGGCAAGTGAGCCTGAAGTAAAACATTATAGGTTTTATAAACATTTGATTTTGAATCATCCTGCCTAGGGCTGTTAGGGATATGATATTTCGAATCTGAACACGGATACGGATATATTCTCAATGTTATATCGGTTTCGGGTACGGATATGAAATTATTTGGGATATTCTATTGTTTCGGATATTATTTCGGTTACGTATATCTTTAAATTAGTTTTGTCGATATCGACCAAGCAGGCACGTAGCCAGGATTTTCGTTCGGGGGGGTCCAACTCCCCCCCCCACTCTTCAGAAAATATAAGAACATACATCAATTACTTTTACGTATTCGTTTCTTTTATTTTATTTTTTTTTCATTTTGTTAATTAGTAAAAGTGAAGAATAAAATCTAGTGACCTTAACATTATATAAATTTGACAAATAAAAACGTGAAACTTACCAAAGAAAAATTTCCTAATATCTATTTTGAGTTTACGTATTTAACTTATCACCGATCAAGAATCGACTTTTTTTTGAAGTAAACATTACAAGAGAGTGGAAAAAACATCAATTTGAAAAAAAAATTATCACGGAATGTTGACTTTTTTTTCTTTAAATCCCGAGATTAAAGTCAAAATTTCGACTTTAATGTGAAAATTTCGAAAAAAAACGTCGAAATTTGGTTTTTAAAGTCGAAATTTCTAAAAAAAAAGTTGAAATGTCAATTTTTAAATCGAAAATCTTACAAAGGCGTAGAAAGGACATCGATTTAAAAAAAATGTTCTGTTTAGAAATTTCGAATTTTTTCTCAAACTTCGACTTTTTTCTCAAATTTAGACTTTTTTCTCAAAATTTCGACTCTTTTTGGAAATTTTGACTTTTTTCTGAAAATTTCCACTTTTTCGAAATGTTACAAAGGCGTAGAAAAGACATCGATTAAAAAAATGTTATTTTAAGAAATTTCAACTTTTTTTTCTCAAATTTCGACTTTAAGCTCGAAATTTCGACTTTTTTCTCAAAATTTAGATTTTTTTCTTAAATTTCGAGTTTATTTCTCAAAATTTCGACTTGTTTCCCGAAATGTTGACTTTTGTCTCAAAATTTGATTTTTTTCTCGAAATTTTGCCTTTTTCTCGAAATTTCGTTTTTTTTTTCTTAAATTTCGACTTCTTTCTCGAAATTTTGGCCTTAACATTGAAATTTCGACATTTCTCTCAAAATTTCGACTTTATACTCAAAATTTCGATCTTTTTTTATTGAAATTTCGACTTTTTTCGCAAACCTTGACTTTTTTCTCGAAATTTCGTCTTTTTACTCAAAATATTTCGAAATTTCTACTTTTTCTCGAAATTTCCACGTTCTTCTCAAATTTCGAATTTTTGCTCGAAATATTTCGAAATTTCGACTTTTTGTCGAAATTTCGACGTTATTTTCAAATTTCGACCTTTTCGTCGAAATTTCGGCCTTAATCTGAAAAGCGCGACTTTTTTCTCGAAATTTCGTTTTTTTTTTCTCCATTTTAGACTTTTTTCTCAAATATCAACTTTTTTCTCGAAATTTTAACCTTAATATCGAAATTTCGACATTTTTCTCGAAATTTAGGCTTTAAACTCAAAATGTCGATTATTTTTCTAGAAATTTCGACGTTTTTCTCAAATTTTGACTTTTTTCCTCGGAATTTCGACTTACGTTTTTCTCAAACTTCGACTTTTTTTCTAGAAAATTCGACTTTTCTCGAGATTTCGACCTTAATCTAAAAAGTTCGACTTTTTTCTCGAAATTTCGTCTTTATTTCTCAATTTTCGACTTTTTTCTCAAATATCGACTTTTTTCTTAAAATTTTGACCTTAATATAGAAATTTCGACATTTCTCTCAAAATTTCGACTTTATACTCAAAATTTTGACATTTTTTTATCGAAATTTCGACCTTTCTTTATCAAAATTTCGATTTTTTTCGCAAAGTTCGACTTTTTTCTCGAAATTTCGTTTTTTTTTTCTCAATTTTAGACTTTTTTCTCAAATATCGACTTTTTTCTCAAATATCGACTTTTTTCTCGAAATTTTAACCTTAATATCAAAATTTCGACTTTTTTTCTCGAAATTTCGTCTTTTTGCTCGAAATATTTCGAAATTTCTACTTTTTTCTCGAAATTTCGACGTTATTCTCAAATTTCGAATTTTTGCTCGAAATATTTCGAAATTTCGACGTTATTTTCAAATTTCGACTTTTTTCTCGAAATTTCGGCCTTATTCTGAAAAGTTCGACTTTTTTCTCGAAATTTAGTTTTTTTTTTCTCAATTTTAGACTTTTTTCTCAAATATAGACTTTTTTCTCGAAATTTTAACCTTAATATCAAAATTTCGACATTTTTCTCGAAATTTCGGCTTTAAACTCAAAATGTCTACTATTTTTCTAGAAATTTCGACTTTTTTCTCAAATTTCTACCTTTTTCTCGAAATTTCGACTTTTTTTCAAATTCCGACTTTTTTTTCGAAATTTTCATCTTAATCACGAAGTTTCGATTTTTTTCTCGAATTTTCAACTTTCATCTCGAAATTTCTAAAAAAAAGATCAAAATTTGCTAACTAAAAATAGCAATTATTGAACGCACCATACTACAAACTATCAAGATTGTTGGGAAAGAGGAGTGGTGGGACGCAACTGTCATCTGCCTAATTTGATCATAGTGTAGAAATTTTGATTTATTCGAAAAAAACTTCGATATTAAAGTCGAAATTTCGACATTAGTCTCGGAATTTTAAGAAGAAAGTAGAATTGTCAAGAAAAAAGTCGAATTTTTGAAAAAAAAGTCGAAATTTTGAGTATTAAGTCGAAATTTCGAGTTTAAAGCCGAAATTTCGAGAAAAAAATCGAAATTTAAAAAAAAAACCGAATTTTTGACAAAAAAAGTCAAAATCCCTAAACATTTTTTTTATAATCAATGTCCTTTTTACGCTTTTGTAAAATGTCGAAATTTCTAAATATGAATTTTTTTTAATCAATTCCTTTCAATGCTTTTGTAAAATGTTGACTTTAAACTCAAAATTTCGACTTTTTTCTCGAAAATTCTACTCCATGCATACATATGTCAAGAAAGTCGAAATTTGAGGTAATAAAGAATTGAAATTACTGAACGTACCCTACTGCTAAGTGTCAATATTAAATTGTAAAAGGGTTGGTGCATATATTGGGAAGGCTTGAGCTCATTGCCAATTTTTATTAAAATGTCTACATGGCTATTTTGCTTATCATAAGCTCAATAGTTGGCAATTTCGGAAAATTATTTACACGCTTAAATATACAATCAGCCGTTTTTTTACTGATATTTCAATTCGTATCATCGTAAATTTTTTGGGGAATATTCACTTCGGGGAGGGTCCGGACCCCTTGGACCCCCCCCTGGCTACGTGCCTGCGACCAAGAAAATACTCTTGAAGCTATATATACTTAATAAAACTTAAGAAAATACTCTTGAAGCTATATATACTTAATAAAACTTAAGATGCTGACTGACTGGACACAACCCTTGCCTGAGCATGCAATTTGGTACATAAATTCCTTATCAGAGACTTAATAGGCTGAACACTTCATTCAATCTGCAGCTTGAGAACCATTGAACGCCAAATGCGGGGAAGAGAGAACTGGGTATCCGCCTACTCTTGACACTGCCGGATTAAGTCAAATTTGTAAATATTAAACCTTCCGCGTAGCGGTTCTAACTTTAGTCTCTGGTTCTAACGATTTAGATGAAACTTTCAATACGCGACGCGTGTGCATAATATTGTTAAGCCGATGTTGCAAATATGTGATGATTTCAGTGAAGCAGTGACTCGCGCACGTCGATAACTGAATACTTATATATTTTATTTTTACCCACCCAAAGAATAAAACTCTTGATTTTCCTTTACCAATATGTGGCAGTGTTCTAGCAATATATTTTCCCATATTTAATGTCTGTTTGCTAAAAAAAAACGATGTTATCTTCGCAACGGTCTCTTAAGGAATAAGAGCGCGTTGCGAACTGGGCTTTCGTCAGGCTTCCAACTGCTTTCACTGGTTACCCTGCAGCGTTCAGGTGAATGAGCACTAAGAAAGGATTGTTTGAAAATCTTTCCCTCAAGTGAGTTACGTTAAATAGTGGATAATTTTTTTATGAAAGTTCCTCATTTTTGAAGTTGGTAATCTAAAAATTGGTATTTGGATTTCAGTTTATAAATAACAGTTAGTTGTATCAGCGTTTTTGATATTTCATGCCCCCCTTGAAGCGGGGGGGGATGGGTAATCTACTTAACGTTGAGAAAAATCTGAAATTACAAAAATGTGCAATTTTAAAGTAAAGCACGAAACACGTATTCAGAGTTTTTACCTAAAAAGTGACGATTTCTAGCAAATTTGTAATTTGGAAATTCGGGTCGAAATTTTGAGAATTCTGGTTGGTTTTTATTTGGAAATTTTTATTTTTAACTTGAAAATTAGTCTATTTCTAAAAATGTTTATCTTTTTTCTGTCTAAACTTTCTTATCCTTTGTACCAATTTTCAATTCAGAAGAGTTTCGCCTCTGGTATGGTGGACATACTGAGTTACCGTGCTCTGATGTTTTGAAATTGAGCTTTTCATTCTTTCATTTTTGCATGTTCCCCTATATTTCCCCTTTTTATTTATTGCTTCTTTTCTTTGTTCCTGAAGAAGCCCCTACGATGGTGGGCGAAACGTCGAACACTTTTGTTAGTTCTTTGACACGGTCCAATCCCGGAAGAAGTATATCCTGTACTGACTCTGGCCGTGGAAGCCTTCGTTATCATATTATTCAACCTATCGAACAGTTAATCTTTTTGAAAAATTTGACTTTTTAATCATTTCAATTTTTTGATTTAAAATTTCTGAAATTTCTATTTCTCCGGAAAAGTCAGAATGTCGAGTTTTTTTAATGAATTTGTTTCTATAATTCCAACTTCATTTCCAATTTTCGAATTTTTTATTAAAATTTCAACTTTTTCATAACTGTCGCTTTAATTTTTTTTTCACACAATTTTCAACTATCCAAAATTTCGATCTTTTTCAAAATTTTACTTTTTTGAGAATTTCAATTTTTCTGATAATTTCGAGTTTTTTTACATCTTTCTCTTTCGAAAATTCTAGATTTTTTGGAAAGCTGAACACAGAAGATTTATTAAAAAAGTCCAATGTTTTTGAAAAATTGTATATTTTTGTTTCAAAATTACAATTGTATATCAAAATTTAAACTATTTTCCAAAAATTTCGAGTTCTTGTCAAATTTGCGTTTTTTAAGACTTTCGACTTTTAAAATTTCGACTCCCTGTCTCTGTCCTTAAAAAAAATGTTTTTTTTAAATTTTGGCTTTTAAAGATGTAGATTTTATTTTCCAAAATTTTGACACTTTTTAAAACATTGACTTTTTGAAAACTCCGACGTTTTTTCCAAATTTCCACTCCTAAAATTCTTACCTTTTAAAATTTAACCTCTTTTTAAATTTCGACTTTTCCAAAAATTTCTACCTTTTTTGAAAACTTCGGATTTTTTGAAAAATCTCTTTAAAATTTCGACTTTTATTGATTCGAAGTGGTTTTGACATTTTGAACTATTTTGCAAAATTTCTAATTTTTTTTTCATATTTTCGCTGGTTTTCAAATTTTCAATTTGTTTTATAAATTTAAACTTGATCAAAGTGTCGACTTTTTACAGTTTTTTTTTTAATTAACATTTTGGAAAATTTCGATGTTTTTTCAAAATTCCAATCTTTTTGAAAATATTCAAACATTTTGACTCTTTAAAAAAAGACATTTAATCTTTACTTTTTTAAATTTTAATCAGCGAGAATTTTTCTGCTTTTCAACATTTCTGCTTTTCATTTCTAGTTTTTTTTGGAAGTTTAGAATTTTTTGATAATTTTCGCTTTTCTTCGATATTTGGGCTCTTCAAAAATGTCGCCTATGTTTGAAAATTCAACTAAAAATGCTTCACATTTTTAAATCTCCACATTTCTTCAAAATTTTGATTACCTGTTTTTAGAAATTTTCAAAATTTCAGCTTTTCTAAAAGTTTTTTTGAAATTTCTTTATTTTATCAAAATCATTGAAGTTTTTGAAAAGGTCAACTTTTAACAATATCTTTTTCAAATGTTGGCATTATTTTTAAATCCTAATTTTCTATAAAAATTTACACTTTCTCATTTCGCTTTTGTCTGAAGATATCGATTTTATTAAATCGGATTTTGTTAAAATTTTGGATTATTTTGCAAAAATTTCGTTGCATTTTAAAGTTTTTGGTTTACTTCGAAAATTTAAACTTTTTTCATAATGTGGATTTTTTTGAACTTATTGACTTTTATTTGAATATTTTAACTTTTTTTGAAAATTTCGACTTTTTTTGAATTGTGATTTTTGAGATTTGTGACTTTTCTCAACGTTTTAATTAACAAAACTGTCGAAATTTTTGATATTTTTGAATTTTTTTCGGAATCTGGGCTTTTCAGAAATTTAAGTTTTTAGGAGATTTCAGTGAAAATTCTTCATTTTTTTTAAATCTTGACATTTCTTCATAATTTTGACTATTTTTAAAATTTTAGGCTATTTTTAAAAATTTAAACTTCTTTTTTAAAAGTTTGGCCATTTTTAAAATGTTTGTTTTATTTAAATCCTAAAGTTTTTTTAGAAGTTTTAACTTTCTATGAAAGCTTAGACATTTTTCAAAATTTTGACCTTTTTAGAAATTTTGACTTTTTGGAGAATTTCCACTTTTTAAAATGTCGACTTTTTTGAAATTTTTAGAATTTCTGCTTTTTTAAAGATTTGGAATGTTTTTGAAAGATATATTTGTATTTAAAACTTCAACATTTCAAATAATTCTTAAAAAATCGACTTTTGTCGAAGATGTTTAATTTTTTTTAATGAATCATTTTTTAAAAATGTTTGCTTTTGTGAAAGTATTCACTTTTTAAGTTTTTGTCTTTTTTTAAATTAGATTTTCTTTGAAATCTTCGAAGTTTAATAAAACAAAACCGAAGATCTAAACAGAAGCGGAAGTTTTTTATTAGATGTCGAATTTTTAAAAAGTCAACATTTTTAAAAAAGTCGAAAATTTGAAATAAGTAAAAATTTGTTTTAAAAAGTAGGAATTTTAAAACAGGGAAATTAAGAGAGGCTCGTCTCGCTAGTTGAAAAGTCCTGCTGTTTGGTATTGTATTTATATGATACATCGAATATCGAATAAATTTACCGATGTATTGAAACATATCGATACAACTTTTTTGATACATCAATTGAATACAGCATCGATGTTTTAAAAATTTTGTGCATCCCTATTATTCCCTAGGTGATTCTAAGACGACCCAGTTGTTTTTCTTGTTTTAACAATGGCAGCCACATACTGTTTATATAACAATTCGCTACACAGTTTACTGTTTACAGTATTGGCGATTCGAATTAAAAGTTCGCGCCAACTATCAGCTGATCGCAAGTAGGTCTTTAAGGCTATAATATGTATGTAAAAATTGGACATTTCCTATGAATATTTTCTTATTTTGCCAAGAAGTTTTTATAATTTTCAAATAATTATATGTATATTAAGAGGACAATAACTAAGGTAATTAAAACAAGCCGACTGTTTATACAAATTATAATGGATTCGGGGAAAAAGCTTTTATGTTCTGGAATAGGGGCGAGATAGATTGCAGTGCATAAGCATCTTAATCTTGTTTTTACAGCCCAACTTCTGTATGGAATAATTGTTCAAAGGTAAATTTATCATTATAGCCCCAATCCTCAGGAATATTATTTTAATTTACTAGAACAGTTTAACATTCTAAAAGTTGTAAGTGACGAATAGGATAATGTAAAATTTCTTGAAGTCGTAAGTTATTTGAAAAGAACTAAATAATTTCTTAGAAGGCGTAGTAATACTTAACAATAGTTAATTTTGTTGTTCAGTTAAGGATTGAAAATATTTTTAGGGGAAAGGCTTCTGAATGGAAGTCACGTTTATTATTGATGTGTAAAAGAAGAAAATGGAGAAAATTAAAATAAAGTAATAAGGTTCGAATTGCACATTACATCGAATAAAATTCCTTCACCATAGCATCCACCTATTCCTAACTACTGAATTAAATTACTTTCAAAAATTGTTTATCTGATGCTTTAACCCCCCATATCTTACTGATAAAAGTGATAATCATCACTAATAAACCGTATTAACAATAAATGCCACAATAAATATTAAAAACTCTACAATATTTAGACAAGTGACTGATATGACTGGACCAGGGTTCGTTTTTTAGCACCGTAATCAGCCAAGAAGGATTTATTTCAGTGATGAATTTTAAAATTTGGTTACGCTTACCATTTTGATTCTGCAGCATAGACATGTTGCTGCTTAAACTAGAATTTAAGTACATTCTGGAATACTTCTAATGTTTGGAAATTATTTAAAATATTAGCCACATAGTTATGGTATCGTAAATGTCCTTCTTGAGGAGAATTGGAATAGCTGGCTGTAAAACTATGTTTAAAATTGATAACATTTAGTAAAATTAATCATTAACTGTCTCAACAATAGAAATGTTACGGAAGAGAAATAAGAGCACTGTACATGAAATATCATGTTTTTTAGTTTCATGAACAAAGGATGTTAACAAGAGCCTTCTAAATATTTTCTCTTGTATATTTTTGTGTAATGCAGCCATAAACAAGGCCAAAAATCTTTGATTTGCTTTTTATTTGATTTGAAGTAAATTCCATATTCTACAATAATGAATAACTAAATTTAAAAAGTCTACAAATATAGGTAGGTATAAACAAATGTCTCCAACTACTTTAGGTACTTTGGTACAAACTAATCAAACCATTAACTTCTGATTCTAACATCAATTAACCGAAAATTGAACGCTTGTTATGGCTACATTCACAAAGCAAACGCTATATCAAAATGTAAACAACCTGTGACCTACAAGCGGTAGTTATAATTGTCGCCACCAGAGGGAGTGATCCTTAGCTGGAAATGCCAATACTGCGGCATACAAATTTAGCATCAATTTGTTAAATGTACACTGGTGTCATCAGGTATCGTTACTAAATTGTGTGGTTGTTTGATTTGATTCACCAATTCTATGCAACAGATGGAGCTAATTCGATAATTACGATACATCGATTTTTCAGACATCGTTTATAAACCGAACGATGTATCCATGCTTTTTATCCTTTGCCATCGATGTTGAAACATCGATGTTTACAAACGATACATCGAAGTATTCAACTCATCGAACTATCTTTTGCATGCCTATACTTCTGTCGCAACAGATGCATTGATTTTTCAAACATCGTTTATAAACTGAACGATGTATGGATAGCATTTAGGCTTTACCATCGATGTTGAAACATCGATGTGTACAAACTATATATCGATGTTTTCAAAACATCGAACTATTGTTTGCATCGCTAGTGATCTGGCAACATTGTTTGTTTTGGGAGTGTCAAATGGTGACGGCAAATTTCTAACCTACAATTATGCAGTAAATAACAAAAATGTTGATAGCTTTTTTAGTATTGTAGTTAATTAAAATAGAGAAATGCATCGTGCATACAAATACGCTTTATTATATAACAATTATGAATTGTCTCCAATATTTAGGATACCTTTCGAAAAATTTGTAATTGCTCTACTGACGCCACCTCTATTTGCTTTTTTATTTTGCATAGGCTATTCTATTTTATATGAATTTGAACATTCAACTTTTACACATTGTAATGTTTTTAATATTCTGCCGTCCGTTTCCACGGCTATAGGTAGCTTTACTCCCCAAAGAGAAGTTTGGCAAGCAGCTATAGCCTTCCAAGTATTACCTAGAGTTATTGGAGCCTCTTGGTATTTAAAACTGCATCGATCAGTTTTATACCCACATGACTCTTGGATGAGCTATTTGGCATATTTTCTGAATATAGGAGAAATCATAGCACTAATAATTTTATCCTTTTGGACTTCATCCCAGTATTATCGTAAGTAAATGTTAATTGCTTTTTTTGGGGCATGTTATTTTATATATTTTTACAGCTATTCATGAGAAAGCCTTTATTACTTTCGTTCTCACGTCTGAATTTTACATGATATTGTTATGTATTATTCAGCGAAGATCGAAAAGGAGGAACCCTTCTAGTCTTTTTTGGAAAACAAGACTTGTTATTGTCAACATATCTTGTATTTTGCTGGCTACATACTGTTTTATAAGGCACAATTTAAATTGTGAACCATATGGTGAGTATTTGGAATATTTTTGAATTTATTTACTTTATTTTTGGCAGTCGCAATTTATTAAGGTATATTATTGATCCTAATTTAGTCTTTGCAGGAAATAAAACCTTTGTTGTAATTGTCATTGAGTTTTTGATCGATCATTATTAATATGCAAGTACAATACAACCTAGGCTACAAATTCATGCAGCCCTCCAGCCGTGTATAGTGAATCATAGGTAGCTGAGCAGTTGAAACACTGCCACCTAGCGAAGCGGTTGTTCTCTAGGAAGAAGTTCCCAGAAGATAAGGATTCTAATGCACAGACCAATAAGCTTGAAGATTTATTAGATTCGAAGTTTGGAAACCAAATACCGGTATTTGGTTTCCAACCTTCGACTCTAATAAATGTTCAAACCTATTGGTCTGCGCATTAGGATCATTATTAAATCGAAATTCCAAGTCCTCGATTAAAAATTACTGAAGACTGACTAAGTTTCAGATCCAGCAAAAAATCTAATTTTTGCTTTGATGCAAAATTTACTGAAATTTATGCTCAGCTGAAACTAAATTTCAAGTTTAAATTCAGAATTTTCAGCAGAAAATTCAGATTTTGAAAAATACTTAAGATTATAAAACATACTCAGACTTAACTATCGAGTTTGGATTTTAAAGTTGAAATTTTAGAGGGAAGTATAATTTTTAGGTTTAAACTGAAAACTTTCATAAAGAAGTCAAGATTTGGAGAGAAAAGACAAATAATTTTTATTTACTAAATTCTACAATTCTATTCTATCTATTTACATTGCGTTGCAATATTCTGGTATATCGACAATATGAGGCATGTCTAAAAAGTGAAGATTTTCAGAATCTTCGTGTAGTTTAGAAACCAAGAATGGTGTGACCAGGACTTTGAACTGAAACTAAATGGAAAATAGGAAACTAAAAAAAACCGTTATTTTTGTCTAAACGAAAACCGGAACAGAACCATGTAATAATAACTGCTCGAGTGAATACAGCATCGTCCGATTGCAGGTACAAATACCCGTTTGACGAGTACAACGATGCCGAATATAGTAATCGTGACGTCACAAGACGAGTATGAGTAATAATCGGCATCGCATCTGAATATGTAGTCGGCATCTTTGGAGAAATAGAAGGGCACGTAATTGTGAAATATATTTATTATCTTTATATTTTCTTTGAAATAGCTCTAACGATTTCGATTAAACTTTTGATCTTGCGGTTCTTTGAACCAGCAAAACAATCTAAATAGATCCCGTCTTAATTGCAAATCTCGATCATCATTTTTTTATATTTTATAGTTTTACTAGTTAATATTTCATCCTACTGCACTCACTATTACCACGGCCACTTCTTTCGTTAACGTGTTCAAAACACTATTGAAAATTTCTACTTTCGAACCTTCGACTTCTTTCGACGGCTTTTTGAAAAATTTGCTTTGTGAAAATTCGCATTTTTTTCAAAATTTAAATTTTTTCAACATTTCGACTGTGAAAATGATGTCGAACTTTTCAAATTGTTGAATTTTTCTCAAAATATCGTTATTTCAAAAGTACGATTTTTTTTTATTAAAATTTCGACTTTTTTAAAAACCATGGCTTTTTTAAAAACATAACTTTTTAAAATTTCAACTTAATCCGAAATTTCGACATTTTTCTAAGCTTTAATCTGAAATTTTGTACTTTGAAACCCCGAAAAGTTAAAATTTTGAACAAAAAAATCGATATTTTCAAAAAGGTACCAATTTTCAAAAAATGTGCAAAATTTTCGATTTTTCTGTTAATTTCATTTTGTCAAAATATTGATGTTATATCAAAATTTATATATATATTTTTTTCACAAAATTCGACTTTTTGTCAAAATTTGGACTTTTTTTGAGACTTTCGAATTTTTCTCATATTGTCGACTTTTTTCAAATTTTTTTCTTTTTTTCAAAATTTCGACTTTTTTTAAATTTAAATTTTTTGAAAATTTGTACCTTTTAAAAATATGGATTTTTTTGAAAATTTTGACTTTTCAGGGTTTCAAAGTACAATATTTATATTCCAATTTAAAGCCGGGATTTTGAAATTGAGGTCAAAATTTTGAGAGTAAACTTGAAATGGTAACATGTTAGAAAATGTCCAATTAAACGTTCAAGTTTTTAATTGGTTTTCGACTTTAGCTTCCAAGCTGCGATCTTGTTTTTTTTTTCATATGATTCCGAATTTTGAAGACAAAATTAAGTGTTTTCTAAAATATTATTGTTTTCAAGATACTCTTGGTTTAAACTCAAAAATTCGTCCTCTTGCTCCCTAAACTTTTGTGTTAAAAATCGATTTTTATATTTTTTTCTCAAAATTTAAAGTTTTTTCGCAAACTTTTTACCTATAGCTGAAACTTATCCTAAAATTACGTCTTTAAAATTGATATTTCGCCTTTCTTTTTACGAAAATTTGTCGTTGATTCTGAAATTCCAATTTTTCTATAGAAAATTTAAGTTTAGACATTGAAATCACGTGATTTTATAATTTTATTTTTACTTTTCTTAAAATTTAAATGTACATTAAAAATGTACTTAAAATTTAAATGTATATTAAAAATTTCGAATATTTGCTAAAAATGCTAGCATAAATTATACCTACTTCAAAGCAGAAGTCCTCGTTTGAATTTGAAAATTTATTTTCTTTTTTATTTTGAATTTTATTTCAAAATCTCAAAAAGATGCCCAAATTCCAAGAAAAAATTCAACATTTTTGGAAAAAGCTAAATTTCAAGGAAAAACAATTATTTTTCAAAATGTTGACTTTAATCTCATAATTTCGAGTCCTAGAAATACTGATCTTTTCATTGAAAAGTCAAATATTCGAGTGTCTAACAGAATTCCAAGTTTAACCGTTTGATTTTCAATTTCTTTCAGCTCGAATTTTAACTCGTTATTATCGAGAAAAATGCCTATATTGAAAGAATACATTCAACATGTTGGAGAAAAGGGTTAGGCTAGTTATTATAATACGCACTAGAAAAAAAACTAAATTTTCTTTGAAGTCAAAATGTTAGAAAAGCAAAAAAAAATACAATAAGAACAAGTTTAATTTTGGAATCTCAAAAGAAATAAATTAAACGATCGATAAAAACTAAATCCATTAACAAAAACTTTAAAAAATTTTACTTCTTCTGGACATTTTAAAGTTTTCAGCAACATTTCCAGAAAAAATTGAATATTTGGATTTAAATTCAATATTTCGAAATTAAGGCAGATATTCTGAGAGCTCTTCTTTCAAATAAATGTGGAGATTTTTTTTTAAAACCTTGACGATTTCCTCAAATTCCTAATTCGAAACTTGAAATTTTCATTTCCTAAGTTGGTCTTTTATTTACTCCAGAGTTCTGAAAAATAAAGTCAAAGAAAGTCTATAAAACAAAGCAATTTCTTTAGAAAAAGCGAGGCAAAGTCAACATTTCGATAGAAAACTAAAATTATATTTAAAAAAAGTCTCCCAAATTTTCGAAATTAATCGACAAATTTTGCATGTACTAGAAGTTTTTAACTGTTGGGTAAGTAATTTAAGATTTTTATAATAATATTGAGTTTAAATATGGAATTTTTAAACCCAGGTATTCTGATTTAATTTTTAATAAAGTTCGAGCATTTCTTGAAATTGGAACTCAAAGTAGTTACGAGGTGGACAGAAAAGTATTGAGACTAATTTTTTATTCATAACTAATAAATTTTACTAACGATTAAAAGGCAACAGATATTAAAAATTCTACAATGTTTTGTTAAATATTTGTTAATACCGGACCAGGTTTCGCTTTACAGCATCATGGGCGGTTATACCAGCAATTTGTTTAGCCGTTGTTATGGTAACAAGCTATTTTTAAGTTTAAAAATACCAAATTAAAATTTTTAGGTTAAAACAATTAAAAGGAATTAAGAATTTTAATATTTTGAAAACAACTCGTTTCATCATGTTTTAAATATTATTATCGAATTTTTTCTAAGAGCTTCGACTTTTAGTTCGATATTAAACTTGAATATTCGATTTTTTCTCGAAGTTTCGACACTAACCCCAAGATTTCACTTTATTTTAGAAAAACGCAAAATGTTTAAGATAATGCCGAAGGTTCAAGCAAAAAATACAACATTGTTTGAGGTTAAATTTGATTTTTTTAAATAAAATTCTTCGAAATTTCGACTTTTTACCCGACTGCTTCAGCGCCGAAAGAAAAGATTATGATTTTCACAGGCTATTTTCGTTCTTGTTTTATTGGCTTTTTCTTCGCCAATAAAACATGAACGAAAATGTCAATACTGCCCAAAAAAGACACAGAGAATATCTTTCACATGCTATGTTTGTTGTCCATAATTTATTTAAAAAATGCCGAATTACTAAGCTTGGACAATTTTGAACACGAACTTCAGAAAAAGAGAGATTTTGAGAAAAATTTGAGATAAGTAAAATAATTATTCAAAATTCATACTTTTTATTAAATTTAGAATGAAATTTCGATTCTTTGACTTTTCACTCAAAGATTTCTAGAAAGCCAACATTTTTAAGTTAGAATTAAGGTTGAAATTTTGAGATAAATTGTTTCTTCTAAATTCAATTTTTCTTTCAAAGTTGTCACTTAAACAAAAATTTAGGCGGTTTTTCTGAAAATTTCCAAATTTTGAGTCGGAATTGAAAAAAGAAACCAAATTCGAAAGTTTTAGAAAATTGTCAACATTCCAAAAAATCTCGAAGTTGATGTAAAATGTTGACTTTCAACTTGAATATTCGACATTTTTTCCTGAAATTTCTTTTGAAAAATTAGAATTTCTTAACAAATATTAATATTACAGGTCTGCAACCAAAAAACTGTTTAAGGTCTCTACAGGGTGAGTCACTAAGCGGGAATCGGTCTTTGGTAGGCGTATCGCTCAAAATATCGAAAAATGTTTCGAATAAAAGTTGTTCGAAATAAAGTTCTACACAACCTAAAATTATTGCCAAATATGGCGGCCTTCCGGTCGCACCGGAAATGAACATAACTTTATATTTTTAATTTAGATGATACCCTATGTAAACTTTGTAAATGCTTTTGGATATCTTAGTCGTCAGTCAAATCGATTAATTTATCTAAACGACATAGGCCCTTAGTTAAACCGTTTTCGCGGTAATTTAATTTTTTTGGTTAAATTTGAACGAATTTCAAGAGCTTGACGCCATAACGATATTTTCCAAAACGCAATGATCAGAGTTGTGTGGCATACCGGTTTTGGATTCAGGAAGAAATGGAGTATTTGATTTTACGTCTTTGCTGTTAGCCAGATTTCTTAAATTTATTCTACATCCTGTCGACTTAATCTTCAGTTGTTCAAACATGCATAACCTAATTTTTTCAAATGGAACCACCTATCTTGGATTATCTTTATCGGATTGCGAAATATAAATACCTTTTTTTTGGTACCAGGTATTGCCACCTCCGTCTAATAATTTTAAAAAATTAGAATTTTGTAAAAATTTTAATTAATTTCATATTATCGCGTTAGCCCTGGATGTCGCGGTTTTGTTTCGTCTCGACCTCGGATTGTTTGACTTCATAAATTTAATATTTTTAATTTACGGATTGTGAATTTTTTTCTACGTAAACTTTTGTAAACAAAAGATGCTTTTGACCTACTCCTTAGTCCCGTCATGGTCGGATTAACGGAGTTCTACTGTAGTCTAAATGTTTGAAGAAAAAAACATCTAAATTTTCAAAAAAGATCAAATCTTCGAGAAATTGTCAAAAATTTGAACAAATGTGGAAATTTTCAAAAAAATCTAGTCTTTCAGTATTATCACAAAAATCAACGTTTCAAAACAAAATCACAATTTTGAGAAAAGATCACAATTTTGGGTCAGTTTTCAAAAATTTAAAAATATATAAATCAAAACCTTACAGAAAGGCGAAATTATGAAAATGCCGAAATTTATAAAACACGTTAACATTTGAAAAAAGTGAAATTAAAAACAAATGGAAAATCGGAAATTCGAAGTTTTCAAAATATGGCATAATTTTGGTGGAACGGACTGGCCCTTGGTTATCTTCAAAAATTGAAATACAAATCTTGTCCCCTGAAACCAAGAAAGATTAAAAAACACAACAGAGATTGCTCTAACGCGTTTCGATAGCCAAGCTATCATCTCAGAGAGATACTCTTTCGAAAGGCGTTAGAGCAACCTCTGTTATGTTTCTTAATCTTTCTTGGTTTCAGGGGACAATATTTATATTTCAATATGGTATAATGTTAAAAGTCCTTATTTTCATTAAGCGAAAATTTTGAGAAAAAGCCAGAACTTTTTCATACTAGCTAATAAAAATAGGCCATAATATTTAAAAATTTTAAGCAATTTTTGAATTTGCAAATCTCCATCGCTCTGTATAATTAAAGAATATAAGACAATATTTGTGTGGTTTATGGAAACTAAAAGACTATCAATGATTGGTTTTGTCGCAAATTGGTTAATACTGCATCATGACGAGTGTTTACAAACGACTGTATCGGAATCCTGTCTCAGGATTTATGTCTCCGCTATTAGGAAAGCGACTCATCAAAACCCCCAAAAATCTTATATTATTTTGCTGCCTTTTATAGGACTATCCAAATATGCAAAAATACAGGGTGTTCAGTTTAAAAAAAAAGTGAGTTTATATCAACACTGTATAGGATTAGTAGAATGAAATGCAAATAATTTTAAAATATGCTCCCTATAGATATACGCTACTGGGCAAAATTTCATTTTGATATCTTGTCAGACTTAGGAGCTACTCTCCGGCCACACACTAATGACAGACCCCTTATTTTATATCAAGGGCCCATGTGTCAATGAACCGTCATACATTTATCGTAACAAAATTCATATTTACTGTTTATAAGGTAATAATATCTTGGATATTTCATTTGCAGCTTCACAAATGTCATATTCGATGCAGTTTATTGATTCTGCACTAAAAGCGCTCATTTTAAATATTTTTTTTTTCGGTAACTACGTCATTTTGTCAGATCTATGGTATAATATTGGAATTTAAATATGACATTCGTCCTATCGCATCTCTTGGTTGGTCAATTTCATATCCACACTAGTGTTACGTTGTATCCTTTCACTAGGCTAATATGACCTATCTATCCTGCTCGCAAGTTATAAAGAAAACAGTGAATATACAGGTGGGAGTAGGGAAATAATTTTTTTGTAAAACTGTTATTAAAAGTGACATTTTTAGTTCATTGATAAGTGAACTAAAAATTGACTTTTATAATGACACGTGCCAAAAACACTTTTAACACTAGTGCGATAAAGTTTTTTCGCACTAGTGTTAAAAGTAAATATAGCAGTGTTTCTCAAACTTTTTTTTGCCCTAGACCCGGTTGTTTTTAATATTTCTCCCTTCGCCACCCACTAAAAGATGTTTTAATTATATCTTAATGCTGGAAAGAACTAATCATTTGTGAGTATGAAGACAATTCTAGCAGCCTGGTATTTTATTTTTGTGGTCCGCTGCCGGGTTGTGACCCACTGTTTAGGAAACACTGATATATAGCAATATGCAATATAAAATAGAAAGCTGTACTGGTAAAATTAGAAAGATATTTTTTTTGGTTGAAACGGACTGGTCCAACAATATTGTGTTTCCAAACATTAAAACATTCAAAATAGTTATAAATTATTTATTTATAATATTAATATTACTATTACAATCTGAACGGTTACTTATTTTAGTTTTCCTGAGAAGTAATTGCAGAGGTATTTATGCAAAGTAATCCGTGCAAAAACCAGGACGGATGTTGCTTTTAGTCTTCATAATATAAAACAAAGATTTTTCAATATCATCCAGTGTTAATTTACAAAATTCTTGAGAGCGACAGACTCCAAATAATCCAAAAACTGACGCAACTTTTTACTGCATATTTGGTGTCTGGAGCTTCATTCAAAAAAATCTTGTACGCTGGTTTTAATACTTGCTTATATCCTAGTTTGATTTAAAAACTAGCTTTTATCATAGAGAGATTCCATAACTTAGAATTTCCTTCGGCGTAAACCAAAAATATATTTTTAGTGAAGTTATCCGCTAGATTCTTTATTTCATACCATCATATTTTTGTCCCGATTTCTGGAGCAATAAATCTCAGTTGATGTATTTGCTGTTTCTTCAACATCAGATGGAATAATAAAATTGCTTTAATTTCCAATCTTTTCTTCAAAATTCATGTTTATTAGCCATAAAATCTACAATATTTTAGGACAGGTTCAATTGTGGTTACTAATTAACATTAAACAACTTACAATTGTTTTACTTAGTTACACTCTATCCAATACCTGACTTGATTGTCAGATGTAAATGTCAATATGTAATTCAACACGCAAACAATAAATCTAAAATTCAACCCTAGGGACAGCATTTTCTCTTTTAATTTAACAGTTTTACAAAAAATATTGTATGATACACTTGTTAAAAGTGATTTTATTTTGTTCGTGGGGTTGCTCCACTCGCTACGCTCGTTCCGCAATACTCCCCACTCACAAAATAAAATGTCACTTTTAACACTTGTATCATAAATAACTATTTTGTGCAACCGGACGCGAACGTATTATTTTGCAGTTTCTACAGCATACGCGAAATGGCCGCTATCCTTGCAATGAACACGAAATGAATTGACAGTGACGTTTCTAAAGTATAGAAGAAAATCATGATTTTGTGTTTTAAAATACTCCTAAATTTCATATTTTAGAGAGTTTTTTAAAAGTTTTTATTCTGAAATTCATAGTGGACATAAATTACTTAAGATAAATGTTAACATTGATTATACAGTTTGTATTATTACTTATAGTTTATAGTGTAAACTAGCCGCGTACCAGATGAGATTACATTTCAGGAACCATTAGATTTTTGTCAAACATTAAGGAGTTAATTTTTGGGTAAATTGCTCTGCGCGCACCCTCCTTTTCACCTCGTGTGTTTTGAATCTTTTTCTTTCCCGGCCAACATTTCTGTTTTGATACATCAAAACCCTTAAATCTGTCAAATTGTTGATAAAATGGCGTCATGTTTTCCAATTTTACCGTCGCATGGCTACACAGATAAAAAATGCGATAAGCAAAATAAACACCGCCGTGCCGTGGCGAGAATATGTCATGCAGTCAAAGTGATGAGTTAAGGACATGGTTAACGCGCACAGGCAACTTTAAATCCAGTGGTGTGTAATATTTATTGCCTACCTTTTTTTAGGGTGTCAATGCCCATTTTTAGGAACTTAGAAAGTTGAATTTTGAAAAATCCTTTCTTAGTGCTCACCTACCTTTTACGTAACCTTCGGGTGCAAAATTTCATTTTTGTAGAGCCTCCCGTTTAGACTGTGCGTTGTTTGTCAGTCAGTGTTAGAGTTTTATTGAATAATGTTTTATTATCAGTAACCTTGGAAATATTGGCAGCTAGCTGTCGCCAGCTTTCTATATTAAGTCAAATTTAATCAGGGCTTTTTAAAAGCAATAACTTCTATATATCTAGATATTTTTCGATTACACAAAAAAAAATGTGGTGTGTGCGTCGTTCGCGTAACCCTTTAGCGACCTCTAGATTTTCAAGCCTCTGTCGCACAGCGGGCTTGGGTCCGGTACGCTAAAGAGTTACTTCGTGCCCTAGGCACACAAATAACTACTTATAGCGCACATTTCCAAAATTAATGTATTCATAATTTTTTCAAATATTAACTGGTCTTCAATTTTGTTTCAGTGTATTCAGTATTTGCCTTAGCTGAGTACGTCGTAGTCCTTTCCAATATGGCATTTCACATGACTTCCTATTTAGATTTTAAGAACAGAGACTTAGTCATTTACAAATTTGGCGTCACTTTAACAGAAAGATAATATATAATTGTGTAGCTAGTAAGTAAGTAATTTATTTAAAAAAATTTGTGCAACTGTGAAGATAAATTTATACTAAAAAAAATGTATTTTGGGAAAAGTATTAGTAATGTTTTATAAAACTTATTCGCTTTAATTTAAGAAAAACATATATTTTTGAAAAATAGAGATATTTGGTAGGTTTTACTTTGTTTTTTATATACATTTAAGAAATGACTTAATTTACACTGAAGTATTAAAATAATATTGACTTTCTTGTTCACATAAGTTTTATTTATATCATGTGTACAAAAAGTTTTCCCATCTAGTGTGTTGCTGTCATTTTTTTGGCATGTTCACGTACTTCCCTTACTTGATCCATATTCGCCAAATATGGCTATTTAAGCTTGACATAAAAACTCTGCACTACAATCAGAAATAGAAGAGTCCATTTGCTATTGCTCTTTTATGCGTTTCCATTGTACAATCAAATTAGTAAAATTATTTTTTAAGGTTGTGTTTGTTTATTTGTCTGTTTAACATACTGATCTAGTAAGCAGCTTACGTTAACATGACAAAAATAGACAGCAACACACTAGATGAGAAAATTTTTTGTGCACATGGCATTGTTTCATAGAAAAATGCTTAATTCAAAAGACAACTTAATTTCGCATTTCCTGTCATTTTCGATTCTACATTTTTAAAAAGTTTTCAAATATAGTGAAATAATAAAATGTGCTCTAGCTTCCAAATATTAATACACTAGTTTTATAAGGAATTTTAGAAATAATCTTTTTTCAATCTTGTAGTTGTGTTTTTAATTTTTATTACTTATGGATACTACCATTTAACCATGTCATATATTTACGACTGTAAATAATGTATATGTAAAGTATATCTAATAATATAATTGCAATGGGTTTGTACACATAATTTAGAATTTAGTTATTATTATTTTAATAATTTAAGTTATTAAACCTGTGTTTTTTGTTTTTAGAATAAGAGCATTCTAATTATTTTGAAATGTGGAGTAAGTTAGTGTATTTATTGGAGTAAATACACTAACGATTAATTGACAAGTCATGTGTTCTGAGTTCTGGATTTCTGAAATTTACTTTAAGCACCAACACATAAATGGAAAGATGCTCGATAACATTTTATGCAATTTTGCCAAAGTAATATTCTATAAAATAATGCAACATGTGTAATGTCAAAAGATTACTTTTATAGAAGATGAATGTCCACTGAGTACAAGCCCATTTGCAAAACTGATATTGTTTTACCATCCATTTTAGACGATAAGTTTGTAAAATACATTGTATTAATATTATTGTTGCATATATGTGATATTTACATGCTGTAGTTCAAAAATTGGTGTTTGAAACATACTTATATTTTTGAGCTATGGTTACAATAGATAAATTTTATTATAATTTTGTTTAAAACAAATTGTATTACATTTTATTATTATCATTATTATTATAACTATATAAACTGTTCCCTCTTATGTCTTCTGAATACTCTTAACATTTATTGTTGATCAACTTATTTATTTAACATAAGCAATGTGATTATGATACCTAAAGGATTTTTTTATTAATCAAAATTTGGTATTGTATATTATACTTGAGTATTTTATTTGTACTTAATTAAATTAAACGATTCATTGGTCAAACTTTAACATTATCTCAATGTCTAGATTTGGTTATCTTGTTCGTTGTTACTTTGTTTTGGATATGTAATATACGGGCTTATTGGTTTTTTTCGTCATCTTTAATGAACAAACCTAGTTTTCCGTTAATTATAAATACATACTAATATAATAAAGAGAAAATTTCTGATTCATTTATCAACCTAGTGTTGTAATTACTACTGAAGCCACCAATACGAAATTTGGATAGTGCATTCTTTTCGTGACCTAGGTATGCAATAAAAAAAATATATTTTATATAACAAGTATCTAAAATCGGTGTTTTTTACGAGTGTGGCGTGCTATAAACAACACGAGTAAAAAAAAACACATTTTAGTAGCGAGTTATATGCAACATTTTTTGTAACGTCATTCGAAATTAAAAAACTATAAATTTTTGTATAAATACGACAGAATTGACAGTCTTGTGGTGGTGACTAAATTTTATTGTCGTTTTCATGTAGAAACCAATAACATAAAATTACCTTATTTCCGACTTTTTCCTTTGTTTTCCACTTGTCAATAGTAACATTTATTTTGATCCATCGAACCCGTCAAATGTGATTTTAGGATATGACGTTACGAAAAATGATTTTTCGAAATTCATCCTCCCGGTAGGTAAAAGTGCACTAAGAAACAAAGTTAAAATTATGTCAGTGCCAAATATGGTTGTTGTGGGGGCCTCTAAGCTATAGCTTATGTAGCTTATATTTAAATCCAGCACTGCTCGATACCAAATTTACATGCTCCCAAAATTTATAAATAATCTATTTAAAAATAGGCTCAATAAATATGATGGGTGTTTAAACAAATTCAAATGTTTCCTAAGTTAATTGGTAAAAATAATGAGTGCTCTATAAATATATAAAATGAATGTTCAATTAAAAAATTCATTGTGAAATAATACTTCCCTTTCAATAAAAATGACAAAATTATCTACAAAGGTCAGGATACTTCGTGTATTTTTTGAAATAACTAAATAGGCAGTGAACACAAATAGTAGTTTGCACAGAAAGAGTGGATATGATGTCCATATCGCATGAGAAGATGAGAACTAAGTTTGTTCACGAAGCCATAGACTGAGTGCCTCAAGGGTTTGAGTACGATATGAACAACCCGCTCGAGTTGCACTGCGAATTTTTCCTACGATTACGATCCATTCAGGGGAGGCACCAGGGGCAAGTGCCTCCCCCCCCCCCGAGATGCTCAAGAAGTTTAAAATTTAAAATAAATAATTGAAAAATACAAAATAAAATAAAAAGTAGAAATATTCTTATCCTAAATTGATATCTCATTGTATATCTATATACAGATAGGGAAAAATTTTCATTGTCCATGTAAAACGCTAAGAATTGTCCCTTCCACAGTTTTCTACGACCGCTGAACGTATTCCCCTACTTTGACGCTGCATGCTCGTATCCTCCAGTTTAAATGTTACAAAAAACTCGTCGAGAGTTTTACAACAGACTGGAATATTGTTTAGCACAAACTGGGGGCCTATTTGAATTCATGTTGTAATGTTTAAAGAGTTATTTTGTTATATCCTTCATTATAATTATAACTTATTTTGTTTAAGAAATCTCGTTTATTTATTTTGGTTATCAAAGAATATCAGTTTTATTTTGCCTCAGACGTTGATTAAATCAACGGAATAAAAGAACAAACAGCATGTGGTTCGCAAATTTTAATAAAATTGTTGCCTGCCAGTAGCATTCCCGTAACATGTTAGAAGATATGATGTACTACTGAAAATCTCCACCAACACTGATCGCTGCCCTCTGCGTTGAATTAATTACACAGATGTAGGAGAATACAAGGCACCGCCCATCTATCCCACTATTAGCTCTCAATTTTAAATCTCTTATTAACATTCTCCTATGGACAGTGTTCGACTTTCCTGATGTGTATTTTAACAGCTAATCTGACAAAAACATAACATGCGTTGCTATAATTCGTAATACTTTTGCTGATTAGATTTGTTGGAGCACAACGGCACCTTCTTTGGTACATTTTTGCGAATTGTAAGGTAAACATCGCCCAGGATTTTATTTGTCGAACGTGCGACTATTTATGTTTTCAAGCGTTTAAATGTTTACCACTCAAATCATTGACTTCAGCAAATTCAAAAAAAAATATTTTTTGCAGCTGGATTGTTGTTCACGAAATTTAGATCTTCATGAAGTGATAAAAAATATCTACTTATTATTTAATTTATTTGTATAACTCAGTTTTGTAGGATTACATTTTTATAATGGTGTATCTTTTATGAAGTTTTCAGCAAGACATTTATAAACTACTTCTTAAAAATTACATCAATTACTAGAGGTTAGAGCCCGGATCGTAATTCAAAGTAAATCATTAAAATAGAGAAAAGAAACAGGTAATTAAACAAATTAAAAGATATGTTTCCCCAAAGCACTGATTGCCTAAAACACTCTGGTTTGAATACGTTGCCCAAAAGAGCACCCATAACTCCAGAAAACATTTGTTTTAGCTGGTCTCTTCTACAACACAATTGATGACAGTTTAGAAATTAACTTTATTTTAGTTTTTTTAATTTCGATTTCAACTTTTTCCTTAAAATTTTAATTTTAAATACGAAACGTTAATTTTTTAGGAAATTTGTGTTTGTTGTTTTTCTTTTCAAAATTTTAATGCCAATATTTCGAGCTTCAACTCATTTCTAAAATGAATTTTATGAATTTGCAAGAAATTTCGATACTTTTCTCAAAGTTATGTTTACTTACACTTTTATTTTTTATTATCATTTTTTTTATTCCACGGGGGTTTTTCACACCGGAACCCTTTTGGAGTATTAAAAAACGTAATTCTTAAATCGATTTTTAATTAATTTGATATAATTAATTTAATAACAGAACCGACGCTGTGGATTATCGCCTCGGCGAAATTCTTTTAATAAATAATCGACTTGATTTTATGGGTTTTGTGCTTTGTTACCAATGATTTTCTTATTTAGGAATGTGATCTGATGATCTGATGATCAGAACAAATAATTTATTTTGTGGTGATGTTAGGCTTGGTAATTATCGCTTACAAGAGTTCCCAAAATTTACCAAACAGCCAAGACCAAAACAAAGCAAAATTTTATCTCAAATTGCACATGAATTTTTTTTCAGTCAGTCTGTCAGTCTTTTAGTTTTCCTTTCCTATTCATATTCATTTAAAATTAAAATAAAACATTTACGTTTAGTTTTGTGTGTGTGTGTGTGTATTATTGGTTTATTTGTTTTTTCACAATGTTTGACTAAGATAAAAAAATATCTGGCTAGCAAAATTTTATAAGGAAATGAAAGGGAAGAGGGAGCTTTGCAAAAATACGGACATAAATGGGTATGTTATACTTTTTTTTTTTAATTTAGAGAAAAATTTCTTTTCGTGAATTATGGATTTTTTAAACTATATCATTTTCTCAAAATTGGCACAGCCAAGTTTTTATTACTTTTGTACTAATTCGATTTTAAATTCGAAATTTTAACATTGATCCCGAAATTTCAAATTCTTTATTTTTTTTCTGCTACAAATTAAGAGTTTTTTTTTTCGAAATTTTGACCATTTTTAAAATTTACTTTATTATTATTTATTTCATAATTTCCTAATTCCAAATAATTCAAGCACACTGTTTCAGATTTTACGTTTTTGCTAAGATTTCGATTATAAACATGCAATTTAACGAAAAACAATATTGAATTTTATAGTTTTTGTTCTATTATGTCAACCTTTTAGTTGCGTAATTTTGTAGTTTTATTTCTGTTATATGGTATATACATGACAATTTTCAGTTTGAAATAAAAATTATATTTTGTTTTCCGTTTCTAGCTAGAATCTCATATATAATTCTAGTCGCAAATAGAATGTTTATTTATGCAATATGGTGGTTGAATTTTGATCTTGGTTTCCTGTAAAAATTATTTTTTTTTATATTATTCAATTTTGAATTGAAAATCTCGCATGACCTTGAAATTTCTTAAAATTTTTGCCTATGGCGCGACTCAAGCTTTAAAAGGAAAGTTGGATGGAAATGGAAGTTCTCCCGCCCCTGAAAAACCGTTCTGGATATGCGCCTGGATCCATCAAACACAATTTACATTTTACGTCTTCGGATTTGAAGTTTACTTTTGTCTTTATAACTAATAATTGTTATTGTTATTTACTGCTGCATTGATTGCTTCTCCGTACCTTTGCATATAAACGTCCTGTACACCATTTATAGTTCCAGAACGGCAGGGAGATTTTTATGATCTTTGCTTTGCTGGATTTGTGTCAGCCTCGAATAGAATAACATTAAAATATCGAAAAAATCACGAAAAAAATAAATTTTTATAAGGAATCCGTCCCTGATTCATAAGAGGAACATAGGCAGAAATGTATCGCAACCTATATTAACCGTAAATAGATTGTAACCAGTTTCCAGTAGAAGCGTTTAGCGGTTTTTCACGTAGGATTTACTCGGAGCATATTAAATATTTTAAGGTAAAATTTAATTCAGGTAATAGGTCAACACAATATTTATAATTCTGAGGAGGTACGAAGTTCGCCAGGCCAGCTAATTTTAAGAATGAAAAAAACGAAACAAAATACATTGAACCTTGTAAATGCAAATAATTTAAAAACGGATTAGATTTGGATGACCTAATAAAATAGTATCTTTTCTTTGTAGAAGTGGTCGTTCTTTTATATGGTCCACTTGTTTTAAATATAACTCAATAGATAACAAAAAATATGTTTTAATTTACGTAAATAATTATGTGAAGCTAGCGTCTTCTTGGAGTAAGTTCAAAATAAACCTAAAATTCGTAATTCCCACAGCGAAAAACATAAAACTTCGAAATAATAAATATATAGCTTCAAAATTTTCTTAATAATTGAAAAAATTTTAGAATAAAATTTAAACTTTGATTCTCTTAAACCGGTAACATTGTTATGTTGAGCTTAATTGTAATGTTTTGGTCTAATGTTTCTGGTTTAGCGTTGACCCATTCTTTCTGACTCACCCTATAAATATGTACTCGAGTTTGTCAGGTTGAGTTGAGATCAGAAAAATAATTATTTTTTTTCTAAGTTGGGGTGGTTATACAAAATTTTTAATTGATGGCTACTAAAGTAGTACTAAAATTTGGTGTAATCAAATTTAATTTTTAAAGTGGTCGTGATTTTTACGTTGACCCTGGTAACTTTGTACGAGAATAGTACAAAAATTTGGTATCAATAGTATTTTTTTTTCAAACGCGGTCGGATCACAAGTCAATGGACCTCTATTTACAATCGCGACAACTTAAACTCATAAACGAAGAGCTAAATCTTTTGAACATACCTGAAACGTGTGTTCAGAAAGTGTGTGTGTGTGTGAGAGAGTCCGGGTTTCGATTAGACGGAAGGAGTCTGTGACTTATATAGCTTTTTGGCATAACAACAGCCAACCTACTGATATAGTCATCGACATGTTGAAAAGTGAAACCTGCTTCGATCATATCAAATGTTCCTCCTAACATCGTGGAATTTTTAATATTTATTGTTGTATTTATTGTCATGTAATACAGTTTATTAGTTATGAATAGAAACATAAAGGTTTTAATTTGTGTCACTTTCCCAATAAAACTTAAGTAAGATACTAACTTTTTATATTACCATTTTGGTAATATAAGAAACTATATAAACAAATGAAAAAAGTTAAGGTTGCTAAAAAAATATAATGATGAGGTCATTATCCAAAAGTCAACAGCATTAGAAGATGAACATTTTAAAATTAGGAAAACCATGTATCAACGATTTTCTTAAAATTAAGAATTTACACAAATAAATCTTATTCCTAATTGCCAGTTTCTGACTTGGATTGTTATGTAAGATAGCAACTTTTCTATACCACCGTTTATGTATTTCTTTTGGTGGAACGGATTGGTCCTTGGTTGTCTTCAAAAATTGAAAAACAAATCTTGTCCCCTGAAACCAAGAAAGATTAAAAAACACAACAAAGGTTGCTCTAACGCGTTTCGACACCCAAGCTATCATCTTTAGAGAGATACTAACTAGTAATAATAGACTAGTAGACTAGACTAATAGAACTAGTAGTAGAGATACTAATTAGTATCTCTCTGAAGATGATAGCTTGGGTGTCGAAACGCTTTAGAGCAACCTTTATTGTGTTTTTTATTCTTATTTGGGTTCAGGGAACAAGATTTGTTTTTCAATTTTTCAACCGTTTATGTAATCGAAAAAATGATGATAAGTCATTCTCCAAAAGTAAATGATATTATCAACTTTTGCATGTCAGGTTATTATGAAATTTATTCCAAATTTTTTTAGCATCAGTATAATGACCCTCTGACTTACGATATACCCCCTATTTATTGCTTTATTTGTGAAGACAAAACCTTCAAACTTGCTTCACACAATGTACTCATGAAATGTCAATTTCTGACATGAAAGTTATGCACATATATTCCTTGTATTTACCTGCTATCAGATTCCTCAAAAGTTGTAGTTTATTAATATAATTTTTTCTAATCCCGTGATATTAGTTAACAGAGATGGTTTTTATATCAAAATTATATTAATCTTACATAGGCAGATGATGGGACTGTGGTATAAGGAAAAAGCACAATTTAAGACAAGTCTTCCCATATATTCAATTTTTCCCGGAAATGGAACTGAAATTAGTTACAAACGTAAGATTACAAATCAGACCCGTAACAAGGGAAATTTTTTGGCTTCACACTAGATAGAACTGAATTTTCCAGATGTGCGACCTTTTTAAAAACCATTTTTAATGGATATGGAGATAAAACGTAGATTTGCTAATGAAATGGTTAATACTAGGCACCCGAGTACCTTTTAAAGTTTTTTTTTAACGCATATACTTTATTCTTCTAACTTGTAGAAGCTTCAGATACTCAGCAATTGTAAAAGAGGGCTTCCTATTTTACAGGCTTTAAACCGAGGCAATATCCGTTAGTATTCTTTTGCCAAAGGAAAATTAAGTGCTCGAGGCTACTGGACGCGAATCCTTCTTTGAGAGAGTTGAGGTAGTGCAAGTTTTTAAGAATAAACGCACTAATGTTGGTTATATAGTTTACGCAATTAAAACATTCGTATCTGTCCTTTGCTGTCCTATATCAGTTCAAGAAAACTAAAAATCTTTGGGTTCTCAATCTTACCTTGCAAGCAGCAGTATATCAGTATTCTCTGCAGGCATACCACCAAATTAAAATGCTGATATTTTTAAGAGAAGAATTCGCTAAACTAGAAATTGCCTGTTATCTAACTCAGTCATCAATGAAACAGCTCTACTTAATCATCGAGGAAGAAACGGTTTCCTATTATTTTGCCTATTTCATGAATGTTTTAACCGATGACACTCTGTCATCTATGTACACTAGCGTCTTCTAGTAGGGGAGCCCAAGAGGTTAAATGCGAATTTACTAGAACGTTGTGGGGACCTATTGGATTGCGAAGATTAGCTGCTAAAAAGAAAAAAGTTTATACGATGTGTGTTCAGTCGGGGGAAGAGCGTGTATAAATTTTTAAAAATGTAATAAAATAGTCACAAAGTTATACTAGAACGCATCAGACATTAATAGCGTGTACGCCCTACGTGTTTCTAGTAACGGAGAGATTATTAATCTGCCAGCTTGCTAGCTAGTGGTGGCCGTATGAAGGGGTATAAAATGGAAAAACAAAATTATTGGAGCTTATCAGATCTTTAGTAGGAACTCTAAAAGATGTCATGTTCAAAAGACTGACGATTTGAACGCGACTGGAACTCATGGGTGATTTTTGAAAATGTTTAAGAAAATCGTGACCTTGAAATACTCGAGCGCGGCAGATTTGTATAGAAACGGTTCAGCTTGATGTCCTTATCGTGTTGGCCTATAATCTGAGAATTATGTGGAGAAATTTTCTTGATCTGAAAGTATGAAAAACATGTGTATGCTTTTTTTTATTGCTGAATGGAAAAATTACAATGAACAGAAAATAGTATATAATGTAAAAAAATGAGAGTCGTTGATTGCTCTGAGATAAGAAACTTTTTGAACAGGTGAGTTATCGATAAATATTTGACTATGATACCCTAGCCACATTAGAACATTAGATATGTCATGCATATGCGCACCACATTTTATATTGATGATTTTAGCTACTCCGGCTTGAGAAAATAGGCAGATTATATTATTTCCGTGATCCTTAAATTATTTCCTTCAAAATGAAAAAAAAAATAACTGCGTTCGAATATTTCAAGGGTGACCTTTTTTTGCAACTTTGTGACTCGCCAATTTTTTTTAAATCACATTCAAATCGTCAGGTTTCGGATTATAAACTTTTCTGCATATAATTAACTCACTCTGACACACTCGAATTTTTTGGGGATCGATTTTTTTTTACTAATCTGATTGGATTGGTTGTCTTAGACGCACGCCCCTATATTAAGGGTTCATATATGGTGGTGGGTCATAAGAGGGTGCAAGGTTTCTCTACTTATGCCAGTCTGCCACGCTTACAAAAATTCCAAAATCCCCGCTTAGGCCCCCTTACTATTCATCTTTAAAATCTTGCACTGTCATGATTTCCTCAAATATGATACAACTTCCAGTAGCTTCAAGAACTAAAATTCTCTTAGCAAAAGAAGACTCATGTTATCAAAGCCTGTAAAATAAGATGTTCTCCTGCATAACAGCTGAGTACGTAAAGCTTCTGGGAGCTGTGGAAATGAAGTAAATATTTTCGAAATAAAAAAAATCAGGAAAGTTGTCGGGTGCTAATATGGTAGCACTCATTTCACCATGAGTCTTAGTATTTTTTGAAAATTGACCCAACTCATAAGATATCTAAACATCTTCGTTATTTTCAATTTTTTGGCATTATTGTATTAAAACTTTTTTGCTTTAAATAAAAATTCTCTATTTAATAGTAATGTAATATACAGGGCGTGCCATTAAAAAAATATGTTTTTGGTTAATAGTTCTAAAACACGATGCTCAATTGGTTTTTCGTTTTCGCCAGTGCAGTCGCCTTAAAAAATACTACAACTTTGCCTATTTGGTTAAAAATCTTGGTGCAATGATGAGCAGGATGAGCGATTCCACCAAGATTTGAGGTCATGGAGGCACGGTATCAAGGTAGATGGGATGCAAAGGTGAATATATATACAATGAGGTTAATTAACAATCATCAGACGAAAATGTCGACACAATAAACACTAAAGAAAAAACTTCAAATTGTTTGTTTAATGCTTTGCAAAAAAATGCTATTTGTATAAACACAATTAGATTTACAGTAATATCTATTCTTTGCATGAACCAAATTGTTATTTGTTAACAGTATATTTGCTATCTTTCACCTTTATTTCCTTTATATGCGCATATTGAATGACTTTTGGGACAGCAGGCGCGGATCCAGAAAGGTTTTTGCGGGGGCACTTCCATTCCCACTCAACCCCCCTTTTACATGCATGAGTAGCGCCGCAGTCAAAAATTTCAAGAAATTTCATGGTCATGTGAGATTTTCAATTCAAAGTTGAATAATATAAAAACAATAATTTTTATAGGAAACCAAGATCAAAATTCAACATATTGCATAAATAAACATTTTATTTGCGACTAAAAATATATAAGATTTTTATTTCAAACTGAAAATTGTCAAGTATATACCATATAACACAAATAAAATTACAAAATTACGCAACTAAAAGGTTAACATATAGAACAAAAACTATAAAAGTCAATATTGTTTTTCGTTAAATTGCATGTTTATAATCGAAATCTTAGAACAAAAGTAAAACCTGAAACTCTGTGCTTAAATTATTTGGAATTAGGAAATTATGAAATAAATAATAATAAAGTAAATTTAAAAATGGTCAAAATTTCGAAAAAGAAACTCTTAATTTGTGGCAGAAAAAGAGTAAAGAATTTTAAATTTCAAGATCAATGTTAAAATTTCTGTGCCAATTTTGAGAAAATGATATACTTTAAAAAATCCATAATTCAGAAAAAGAAATTTTTCTTTAAATTTAAAAAGAAAAATTCATAACTTTTGCAAAGCTTCTCTTCACTTTCATTTCCTTATAAAATTTTGCTAGCCAGATATTTTTTTATCTTAGTCAAACATTGTGAAAAAACAAATAAAACCAATAATACACACACAAAACTAAACGTAAATGTTTTTTTTTATTTTCAAACTATGTCGCTGTATAGAGTATATGAATATGGAAGGAAAACTAAAAGACTGACTGAAAAAAATCACTGAACAATTTGAGATAAAATTTTGCTTTGTTTTGGTTTTGACTGTTTGGTAAATTCTGGGAACCCTTGTAAGCGATAATTACCAAGCTTAGCATCACCACAAAATAAGTTATTTATTTTGTGGCGTCACAGCATCAGATTACATTCCTAAATAAGAAAATCACTGGTTACAAAGCACGAAGTCCATAAAATCAAGTCGATTATTTATTAGAAGAATTTCTGTGAGGCGATAATCCATGTATCAACAGCCTCGATTCTATTATGGAGTTTAAAACAGACCTCAAAAAATGTATGTGACAAAACCCAGAGAGTAAAAAATTAGTCATTTTAAATTACATTTTATTAATATTCGAATATCATTATGAATGACATTGTTTAACCTTTTTTTTTAAATTTTAATTATTAGATCCCTCTATATGTCGTACAGTTTGCATTTAACATAGAAACAAAGGCAGCGGGCTTAAATTAATTATATCAAATGAATTATAAAGCGATTTAAGAATTACTTTTTTCAATACCCCAAGATGGTTTCAGGCGCCAAAAACCCCCATAGAATAAAAAAAAGCAATAATAAAAAATAAAAATAAAAGTGTAAACTTGTAACTTCGAGAAAAGTATCGAAATTTCTTGCAGATTCATAAAATTCGTTTAGAAATGGGTTGAAGCTCGAAATATTGGCATTAAAATTTGGAAAAGAAAAACGACAGACACAAATTTCCCGAAAAATTGACGTTTCGTATTTGAAATTAAAATGTTATGGGAAAAGTTAAAATTGGAATTAAAAAAACGAAAAGAAAGTTAATTTTTAAACTGTCATTAATTCTGTAATAGAAGAGGCCAGCTCAAACAAAAATTTTTCTGGAGTTATGGGTGCTCTTTTGAGGAACGTATTCAAACCAGAGTGTTTCAGGTCATTAGTACTTTGGGAAAACATATCTTTTAATTTGTAATTACCTGTTTCTTTTCTCTATTTTGATGATTTACTTTGCCTTACGATCCGGACTCTAACCGCTAGTAATTGATATAATCGTTTAGATATCGATAAACATTTAATGATAAATGTACTTTTTAAGAAGCAGTTTATAAATGTCTTGCTGAAAACTTCATAAAAAATACACCATTATAAAAATGTAAGCCTACAAAGCTTAACTGAGTTATAGAAATAAATTAAATAATAAGTAGCTATTTTTGGTCACTTCATGAAGATCTAAATTTCGAGCAGCTGCAGAAAATAATTTTTCCTGAATTTGCTTAAGTCAATTATTCGAGTGGTAAACATTTAAACGTTTGAAAACATAAATAGTCGCATGTTCGACAACATAAAATCCTGGGCGATATTTACTTTACAATTCGCAAAAATGTCCCAAAGGAGGTGCCGCTGTGCCCCAAGAAATCTAATCAGCAAAAGTATTACGAATTATAGCACCGAATGTTAGTCATTGTCAAATTAGCTGTTAAAATATATGGAATATACAATGATATATCAATTTAGCATAAGAATATTTCTACAACTTTTTATTTTTTATTTTATTTCGTATTTTTCAATTATTTATTTCCTACTTCTTGAGCATATCGGTGGGGGGGGGGGAGAACTTGACTCTGGTGTCCCCGCCACTGCCCTGTAGACTAAAAAGTTGACGTGATAGACAGAAACTGTAATATATAATAAAATAAAATAAATATAATATAATAGTTATAATAGTGACAGTTGCAGTTAATGTAAAATTTAAATAGTAAAATTACTAGTAAGTATGTTAAAAGTGTTCAGAAGTACAACGAAACCATTATGCATCCAAAAGAATACTCATTAAACCAAACTATATTTTTTATTATCATTTATGTGTTTTACAGTTGCGTTTGCAAACCAGGCCCCACTCCAATTTTATCAAATCGGTTATTGTATATTTTTGAATTGTTACCTCGTAAATAAGATATGCTTCCGTAATATTAGGCACTAGATGCATTCAATTTCTAGAAAATGTTTCACAACGTTTAAAAGTATTTTCCTTGAGATACATTACATATTGTTCAGGATTTTGTAATAAATCATTTTATACTATGATAAAATTGAGAATTATTTATTGCTGCTATGGATTGATACCATTTGCAATAAAGCAAATTAATCGTTTTTACACATTTGCACTCCTACATTCATTGGTATTTTATTTAGGAATTTAAAAGCTGTTTCCATGGAAAAAAGTTAGTGAATATCTTTTAACTAAAAGCGGGTCATTATCCAGATGTAGAGATGTTTCACCATTTTCCTTATGGTTTCTTAATTATAAGGTAAGATTAGTAGAAATTAATGTGTTCCATTTTTCTTTCTGTTCATCAAATATTTGTGTTCTGTAGAAAATTTTGCTGCATTATCTTTTGTTAAGAGCTATTCTTGTAGCTATTTATTTCCCTAATGCAATAGCACTTCACGATTTATAACATTTTCTTCTATAGGTGGGATTGGCATGGGAATATGGTCCTTATTTCTAATGCCGGGATTTCGCGATTATATTTGATCAATTGATTGATTGAAGGTTACAAATAAAATAGAAGAAAATTTTATAGAAGTTAGCTTTTTAATTAACAAATCAATATTTGGACAGCAATCAACGTAATCAAAATTTCGACAGTCCTCCTCACTCTTCTTCCGACTAACCAGACTTTTAAAATCATTACAGGATATACTTCTATCGTGTCAAAGAACTACTGAAAGTGTTCGACGTTTCGCCCACCATCGTAGAGGGCTTCTTCAGGAACAAAGAAAAGAAAACAATAAATAAAAAGGAAAATATAAGGAAATATGCAAAATGACAGAATGAAAAGAATAAAGAGTTTCGCCTCTGGTATGGTGGACATACTGAGTTACCATGTTCTTCTGTCCAAACTTTGTTATCCTTTGTACCAATTTTCAATTCAGAAGAATTTCGCCTCTGGTATGGTGGACATACCGTGCTCTGATGTTTTGAAATTGGCCTTTTCATTCTTTCATTTTGCATATTCCCTTATATTTCCTTTTTTATTTATTGTCGAAAACTTTTAGTAGTTCTTTGACACGGTCCATTCCCGAAAGAAGTATATCCTGTACTGACTCTGGCCGTGGCTGCCTTCGTTATCATTTTAAAATCATTAACTGTTTATGTTATAATTATTCTTTTTCAATATCTCTTTAAACTTACAAAAATTGAAAAAACCTTTATGTGACTAACTATGGAAATAAACGTTGAAAATCAACAAAACTCCCTTTTAACATAAAACGGTGACTTTCAGGTAACTCCCCCGCAGCAGCTAACAAAAGGCAAAACGTATTCAAAAATAATATCAACCAGTCACATTTCTATTAAATATAAAGAAGACTAAGTTAATAGGAACATTTTAATTTGAATTAGGAAAGCATCATTTGAGCAATAATTACAAGTCCGTCACCAAACTTTTTAGTTCATAACAAAAAAAAAATATTTCAAGCATGCATAGCAACCTCGGTGGGTTAATTTACGGTACTTGCTTGGAATAAAACTTTGTATTTTATATTAAAAAGATAAGTGATATCAATCCCGAACATCCCGGGATGAAATCCTCTAGATGGTAATAAAAGTTACCAAAAATGTTGTGCGCGAAAAATGTATCATTATCAATCAAAATACAAAATATTAATTTAGTCTTTAATTTCAATAGATGTTTTATGTTCAGGTATATGTCACCAGCTATTATCTGCCACTTCATCTGCGAAATTGAATGAATAATTGTACAATTGAATTTAGTACAATAAGTTGATGATGGTAGTAATCATCAGCTAAACCAAATAATATGTTCTGCATATGCTGTCTATCCATCATTTTAATAAGATTTTCTCGTCTGCAAGATGAGATTTAGGTCTGCAACACAAGGTAACTGGGTGAGGTCAAATAACGTTCTGTGTTAGCGCCACAATTCAAATGTAGGTACTCATCTTGACTCCTAACTGTTTAGTGCTACATTTCTTATAAGAAATTTGTCCTTTAAAAGATAATAAAGGAAATTTTACTTTCAAAATTTAATGCACACGTAATAATCTGAAAAATAATACTCGCATAATTTAAAGTTATAAGGTCTTAGAAATTGATCACAAGGTCAAGTTCAAAATTTCTATATTGTCTTCAGCTGCAAGCTGTAATTATTTCGTATATTAAAATTAGGATCATGTATACGTTTATAAATTTCTTGTATTACATGAATAGGTTCGGCATAATAGAATTGCATTTCGGACAGGGCTTAAGTAATGTCATACATACGTATTAGTGGTGTAACGAATAGTCGTATGTTTTTAATATTCGCATTCCCAAATTATATTTGAAATATGGTGACTAACTATTAAACTCTATTAACAAGAAATATTAAAAATTCCACGATCTTTCTATCAATAATTGATGGAAAGTGCGTGGAATTTTTAATATTTCTTGTTGTATTTATTGGTAATAATTACGAATATTGAAGAATTTTAATTATAAGGAAACTACCTGAAGTGTACCTCACTTGATTTTCTTCATTTTGTAATATGTTATAGTACATAAAAAATATAAGACACGTATTTTTTTAGATGCTAACTCGGCGATTTAAGAGGTGGAATCCCTTAAAGATAACCCCAAAAACAGTTTTTCTTTAATATCTCAAGAATAAATTGGAATTTTTCAATGAAACAAACGTTACCTTATATCCTATAAAAAGGCGCTCGTAGCGAAATACCACTTATCCCAGGGAGTTGCAACCCCTCATTTTTAAGGGGGTGCATCTGTTTTTTTTTTCTTATATGTAACTTTTAAACGACTGAACTTCATTAAATTTGGCAATGTCATTAAGAAAATTAAAAAATAAAATTGTCCTATCTCGGAATTTTGCAAAAAAATAAATCATTGGAAGGGGGACGAATTAATTTGTTCTGTACAGTGACATAGAAAATTAATCACAACATATATGTTCTAGTTTATTGCTGCGATGCTTATTCTGCATTTTGCATTAAAACTGAAATAACATAGAATCCTTATTTTTATAAGGGTTGGAGAACCCAATGGAATTGATCATTATTAGATTGCCAGTCACAACATTTATCTATTTAACCTATTATATTGACTTATTTTATGTTAATAATTCATTAATACAGGCCCGTAACCAGGATCTTTTTTTTTGGGGGGGGACTACCATCCTTCTGCTAAAACTATCTAGTCTTTGGTTGTGTTTAGGTTAGAGCTAAGAAGTCAGGGTCCAATACTACTTTACTATTAATATTATTATTGTATACAAGTAGACTAAAATATAAAAAAATACACTAAAAACATTTCTTGAGTCTAATTCTTCTAACATTCTAGACAAAGTAATTTTACAACAATGTTGCCTATTTATCTTAATTTAATTTCTGAATAAAAACAGATGTGTGGGTAAGATGACAAAAATTACTTGAAAGATATTCCTTTTCTTTGAACTATCTTCTATAACCTGCACTTGTGTATGAAAAATGCCTCTAGAAAGTACTCTATTTAAAGACCAAAGAGAAAAATCTTTTTTTTAATTTTTTTAAATTTTGGTTAAATTTATAATTTTAACTTTTATCTCAAATTTAACGTTTGCAGCCGAAAATTTAGAATTTGGATATTCTTTCTACATTTTGGAAGATTAGATTTTTTTTAAGTTCAAGTTTCCTCTTAGCGTCCAACTTTTTTTCTAACTGGCAACAACTTTAATTCCTACAAATTTCGACCTTTTTTGTAGGTTTTCAATTTGAATTAGATTTTTTGTTAAATGCGAAGTATGTTAATACTTTTACTTTTTTTTCTCAAAATCCATAGTTTAAAATCTTGGTATTTACTTCAAACCCTCAAATATTTTTTTTTAACTTTGATTCTTTCTAGAAACCTGGAAATTTTGTCAAAATGTTTGTGAAAAATGTCAGATATCGAAAATCTGAACTTAATCCTGAGTGTTTTGAATTTGTAATTTTAATTTGAAATGTCTAGAAAAGTCTACATTTAGAGTGGACAAACTCCTTCCAGAAAAAGTTTAATTACGGCCGTGTTTATACTTAAAAATAACCAGAATTCATTAATAAACATTCTGAAAATATTAACTTTTTTAGAAATTTTGAATTTTCGAATAAAAAGTAGGATATGTTAATTCTTAACAAATTTACCTATTTGAACTCAAAATGTTTAGTTTTTTAAATTTCAAATTTTAGAAATAAATTTACATTTAGAATTACTCTCTAAATCCGAAGAAAAAAGAAGCTATAATATTTGAAAAAAAAAAGGTTTCAAGTCAAAATTTTCTAAAAATAATCTCTAATTTCCAAAAGATAAAATCTATTAACAAAAACTAATAACACTCGACATTTTGTCTTGAAATAAAATTTAAAAAATAAACTTTGATATTTCCTGAAACTTTTAGTGTTTTCTCAAAGTGGCCAGGGGATTTTTTTTAATTAAATATCTAGAATGGAACTCAAAATATTTTGAAGAAGTCTGAATTTTGAACCAATGCTAATATAAAAATTTTGAAAAATAAACTAAAGTCATTAACCTCATTTTTTTTTCAAAATTTCAACTTTAATCTTGACATTTTTAAACTTGTCGCAAAAAGTTGTAAAAATTTTATAAATCACGTTTTTCTAAAAATATGAACTTAAAGTTGTAATGGTGTGATTAAAAGTGAAAAATTTCTTAATTTCAGTTGAAATTTGATACCTAAGATAGAAATTTTAATATTTTTTTTGGAAGTTTTCACTTACAAGTCGAATTTTGGAGAAAAAAGTTGAATTTTCGAAATCGTAATCGAAATATAAACAAATCAACTTCATAAGAAAAAATTTCGAAATTTTTTATTATGGAGTTAAAACTTTTTGAAAAAAAACTAAAAATTTCGAAGTAAACTGATGGGTTAAAATTATTAAAAAAATCCTGAATTTTCCAACTTAAAAATGCTCAAGTTTTATGTAAAACTCGAAATTTATAAAAGAATCTACATTTTAGACATTTTTTTTTAATTCAATCGCCATGTTAGAAAAATTATGGAAGAAATTCATAAAAATAACTTATTAAAAAATGTCTTCTCCAAATAATGGCTCATAAGAGATTTTGATTTTTTAGTAAAGGGCCTAAAATTCAAAATTTGATTCAAATACCGAATTTAAAATTTAAATTTTTACATTCCAAATTTGTAAAACTATTCATAACTAATAAACTTTATTAACGCCAAAAACGGAACAAAATTTAAAAATTCCAAAATTTTGTTGCGTTTTTATCCTTAATAAATTTTATTAGTTATGAATGTTAAAGAATTCCACGAAGTAAGGGTTGGAAATGTCAATTATTTGTAAAACTATTATCACAAAACCCAAGTTTTTTTCAAAATTTGGTGTTAAATCTCGAAAAATCGCTTGTATAAATTCCCAGTTCTTCTCAAAATTTGTTTTTTTTTTCAAATTGGGTAGTGTAAGCTTAAAAAACTTGCAAAATTCAATATTTCTTTAATAAAATTTAAAACGAAATCTCAGATTTAAAAGTCAAAATTTTGAAAAAATTCGAATGAGTTTAAAGTCAAAATTTTAAGATTTAGGGTGAAAATTTGAGAATAAACTCGAAATTTTAAAAACTTCTTCATTTGAAAATGTTATGCTCCTTCTGAATATTCTGAATATTTTTTTTAAATTTCGACTGAGATTTCAAAATGTTTTTTTTTGTTAATTGTGTGCCTTTTTTTAAGAGTATTTTACCTTTTTGGGGCCTTCTTTAGCATTTCGTTTTTGCCTAATTTAACATTTTGCTCACCTTTTTCCTTGCTAGATTGTGCTTAAAATTCGGTCTTTAATAATAAGAAACGACGCCAAATTTGAAAAAAAAACATCCTTGCATTTCAGTACGAAAACAAAGTGATCCATTGAAAATGGTTTTTAAAACGATCGCATTTCTGGAAAATTCAGTTCTATCTAGTGTGAGGCCAAAAAATTTCAGGGGGGGGGGCTGCAGCCCCCTAGCCCCCTCCCTGATTACGGGCCTGCATTACTATAATATATTAACAATTAAATTTTAATTTTAAAAAGCCTTATTTTTTAAATTGTCACTCCTAAAATTTCTATTTTCGCTTAAATATTGAATTACTTGAGATTCATATTTATCTTTTGTAATAATAGTTGGATCATGATAGTTTTACATTACGTATATGGATCGATTTTTTAAAATTTTCTTATTACCAAACTATTGTTGTCAGTTATATTCGAAAAAACAAGTATTTTTGAAATTATAACTCCTTAAAACTTATTAGCTGCGATCATTATTTATCTAATTAGACCGTAAATTGTCGCACACGAGAAATTGCCTGGGCGAGAATTTGTTTGGCGCGGAATTGGGGGCGATGAATTGTCGTACGCTAAATTGACCGCGAGAAATTGTCATAGAACCATAACATACACACACACAGACTGACAGTTGTTTTTCAATCAGGAATTTTGGAGTTAATTGCAATTTAAAATTGTAGCCAATGGTATCGCCATCTAGAAAAAGCTCTTCTCTATCCAAAAAGCTACATTAAAACTGATTTGGTGTTTGGTGTATAATTACCCGAGATATAATCATTATGACAAAAAAATCATGTTTTTTGTCATTTTGCGATAATAGAGCAAACCACGACAAGGGTCGTGTTGTGCAATATCAATAATGTGACTGACTCGTACTCACCATTAGGCAATATCGCATGAGCGGGGCGGCGTACCGCGGGCTAGCTTTAACGTGGTGTTCTGTAGTTTATATCTCCGTATCCCGTGGAGGCCGTTGATAGGCATCGCACGGCAGCCTACGTTAGGTGCATAATTCTGCGCGCACCAATTTAAATTTCCTTATAATATATAATATAATGGAATAAAACGTTTGAGTACCTTATTCCAAGTCACTCACAAGTATTATTAATTAATTAGTATATAATTATTTTGTATTTAAAAATGTGATAAATCCAAGTTTTTCACGAGGAGCGCGCGCTCTTGCGCTCTTTAAGACCAACCGCCGGTGTTATGTAGATACATTTAATATAAAGGGTGGTGACTTTAACTGAAATAAATCCAACCAAAATTTTTCTCGCAATATTTCTGAAACAGGTTGAATTTTATTTAGGTATAGTTTGCTCCATTTAAGACTAGCTTTTTTTTAATAAAATGATACGTCTTGCCTCTCCTTATCCTTTGTTGAAAGTATCGTTTCAAGAGTATCACAGGGCATTATCTGTTTTTGCGATTTTCAGAGGAATGAAGAAAAAATGCACAAGATTAACACTTTTAAAAGTAGATTTTAATATAATCAAACCAATGATAAAATTCACTTATACGACGTGGATACTTTTTCTGATAAGGAAATAAATGCAGCAATTACTTTGCCAATGTACCAATAGTGCATATTTGTAACCTCGTTTGCAAAAATTCTGGTTTAAAATTTTTGTTTTTTTTTATTTTTGCCTTTTATAGTCACGAAATCATACAACCAGACATTACGTTGCAATCCTCTTCAAAATGTATTTTTAACGAAGTATCACAAGATACATCAATCCAAGAACAAAAATGTGACAAACTTTAAACAAAAATCGATGACATGACTTTTGTAAAAAAAATATTAGTTCAGTTTTGTTGAATTTATGTCAGTTAACTCACCACTCTATACATACAAAGATAGAGCACATTCTCCAAGTGAACTACCACTGAAAAAGCCAACATTCGCATTCGCAAATGTTGGAATGAATATTCGCATTTGCATTCACATTCGCATTCTCATTCTCATTTGCGAATGTGGAAAAGCTAACATTCGGTACATAACTGATACATACTACATACCAGTGATGTAATGAATATTGGCATTTGCATTCTCAAATGTTCGCATGTTTTTTAATATTCGCATTCTCAAAAAAATTATGTGAATATATGTATTGCAAATGTTCATGGCAATGAAAAGGTATATTTTATTTACCTTTTTAATTTATGAAATTTTATTTATAAAATAAAAATGCAGCTCCTAAGATTTTGAATATTTTTATTTAGGTTTTTATATTTAAATAGAACAGTTTTAATTGGGGGACGGTCTTGATGTTACTTAAAACTTATTAGGTGTATCTACAAAGAGGTTAGTGACGGAATTTATTTCAATTAAAGTAAATTCCGTAAAACTGCACCAACATTTTTCTCACAAAATTACTAAAACAGGCCGATTTTTGTCCATTATTTGTCATTTTTAACCCCTTACTGTATGGAATCATTCAATATTTATAACTAAAAAATTATTAACGATAAATATAACAAGAGATAAAAATTCCACAATGTTTCTATAAATATTTGCTATAAACGAATCGGACTTCACTTTTCAACATCGTTGGCGAAATTCCAGTAGTTTGTTTAGCCTGTTGTTATGCTAAGAAGCTCTGTGGATCACAGACTCATGAATATTCCATCTAATCCAACAGGGCCGAGCGGTAAATTTTCTCAGTATGATGCAACTCTTCAAAATGCCGCCCCATAAAAGTGTTTTCTACTTTTTTTTTGAAAATCTCAATTTCTTTCTCAGAATTTCGAACTTTCCTCGGAATTTCGACTTTTTTTGAATACTATGAATTTTTATTGTAAAAAGTTATAAACTTGCGATCTTTTTAAAGTTTTAACTTACGAAGAAACACTTCGACGTCATCTTTCAAAATTTAAATACTTTTAAACTTTTTGAAAATGTTCACTTTATAATTGGACTTTTTTTGAAAATTTAGATTTTTTTAATATTTCGTCTTTTTCTCGACATTTTTATTTTGTTGTAAATTTCGATTTTCTTCGAAGAATTGTGCTTTTGTGAAAATATCAGTTTTTTATAAATGTTGACTTTGAACATTTCGATTCTTGAATTTTTGACCTTTTAAAAGTTTTGACCTTTTTAAAATTCTACCTTTTTTTTTAATTTTGCACTTTTGACCATCCCAGATTTTTTCAAAATGTTGTCCTTTAAAAATTGCGATTTTTAAAAAAATGATCTTTTTTTCAATTTCCACCTTATTTGAAAGATTTGACCTACTTTTTTTGAAAATGTTAAGTTCCGAAACGACTTTTATTGGAAGTTATGACTTTTTGACAAACCGCGACTTTTTTGAATGTTTTCACTTTTTTTAAAAAGAATCACTCTTTTTTCAAAACTTCTAATTTTTTTGAAAAATGTTTTCAATATTTCTATTTTTTTGAAATTTTCAAATTTTTAAATACTTTGATTTTCTTTTTTTGATTCGACATTTTTGAAATTCCATTTTATTTTTAAATCTAACTTGAAAATTTATAATTTTTTTGAAAATGTTTTAAATACGACTTTTTCTTAAATTTTAGATTATTCTAAAATGTTTGATGTTCGATTTCAGCTTTCAAAAATTTTAACTTTTGAAAAACTTTACTATGGAAAATTTTGAAAATTCAAATTCAAAAATTGAAAATTTATGCTTATGCACGGCCCTGTAATCCAAATTCTCATTTAAAACCTCTGGACACACCATAAGCAGGCACACATGCATTGCGTGTGTGCCTGCTTATTGTTGTCCACCTATCCTTGTTGCGGAGGATAATGGTGTTGTTTCCTTCGGTGTTTGTTGTTTCCGTTGTCGTGGTTAGTGTTTCGGCTTGCGTGTGCGAAAATGTCTTTTTATTTGTTAGCTTTCGTTTCTTCGGGGGTTCGTCAGTGGCGCGTCTTCTTCTTCTTGCTCGGACTGTTTTTCTTCTCGCATGTCCTCTTCGCTAATTTGCAAGCTTGCAAATCTATTGCTGCCTACAATCTTCTCGGGGTCTTCGGGCCTGGGATTCTTCGATGTCTTCTTTGGGGATTCGAAAGTTTCAGCTTGCATTTTAAAAGCTTCTTCCTCCTTGATTTGCGAAATTCCCTGGTTGATAGCTTCGGCTAAACTTATAAGCTCGGCCATGCTACATTCGTGAATACTTCTCATTTTTGGTAGAGGCACCAACGATCCGGAAATCTGGATGCACACAATCAAAACATGGAAGGCACTAAGTAAAAACTTAAAATATTTGGTAAGAGTTGTATTTGGGAGGCTACTCGATTCACCTCCGGACTGTACGAGAGTCAAGACAACTGTGATATAATCAGTTACAGTGGCTGTGAATAAAAATGTTTTGTTAGGTAATAAGTATCTTGTTTACTGAACTTACTGTAACCATTTAAGGGCAAAATTGTCAGCTAAAAGTTGTGCGTAATTTGTGCAGCTTCTATTTGCATGACAATTATACCGCAGTATATTTCGTTTCGGTTTCTAAAATAAATAAATTTGACGTGTCATTTTTGGCACGCTTGTCATAATTTTGTAATCATTTGGACAATGAATACAAAACAATTTCTATAAAAAGAAAAGAAAAACTTTTCATTAAATTAATTTTTCTCGAAAATAAAAGAGAATTACATCTTAAACTTATATACTGTACTTAAAAAAAACTTGACCTACAGTATGTATAAATAAACCTAAGATTCCTAAGTTTAATTTTTCTTTAATAAAAATTAAACCATTTGATCAGTTCTCATCAAAATCAATTTGATTCTATTCTGAGAAATTCCGTAACTACATTAACAAGTTTGACAAAAATGGTTAAGAATTGCGACCTGTAACGTGATAACAAGCATTCACACCGAATAGCATCGTTTTTAATGGCGAATTTTGGCGGTAATTGCAATTTAAAAATGTATCAAACATCGTCTAGAGAAAACTCTCTATCCAAAAAGCTATATTATAACCAGAGTCCTTATTTTAGGTAAAATCCTTTATCGGCGTTTTTCATGTGTTATTGCCTAAATTTCAATTTCGTTTGTTTTTTTGCTTTTTTATACATAATTTTCACCTATTTTCAAAAATCTTCATGCCTATTTATCCATTTCTATGGGTTTTCCAAATACATTTATAATACACTTCTACACAATTTAAGCAGAACTATGTATACTTACTAAAATAAAGCAATAACATGGAGATTTAATCCATCATAATAACAAGAAGAAGCTTGAAGCATACATTTCCAAGAAATGAAATTTAATAACAATTACTATTATGACCCATTCAACCCCTTTAAAATTTTGCCAGCTATTGTGGCGCAGGACAATTGAACTCTACTACTATACCTTGTTTATTTGTCTAAATTTTTAAGTAAAAGCAGATGTTCAGGTAAAATGATAAAATTACCCGAAGAACATTCTTTTTCTAATTGTTCTTCGAAGTGTTTTGCGAAAGTGCACTTGTGTGTGAAAAATGCATCCAGAAAGACAAAGTGCTCTAATTAAACACATGGTTTAGAGAAATCCTGTAATTCTGGATGTTAAAAAACTTTTTGTAATAATTTAAATTATATCATAGCAAATATTTTTTCAGTAAAAACTTTGTGTTCATTTCAATTGCACACAAAAAAATTTCATGTTACGCAACATCACATTTTCGAATTCGCCGTTAATCTAAAAGAAAAAAATAAAAACAAATCTAGTGTAAATATTTTGATTGGAATTCTAGATAAATCAAATAGTCCCAATTTTCATCATTCTTTTGCTGCAGAAATATACGGAAGAGAAAATTTTCCATGAAGGAGGAAAAACTATTAAAAAATATGCTATCAAAAAGCACGTTGTTTATACTTTCTTTCGAAAAAACAATATGCTGAATTATTTTTCTCTTCCGAAATTAGGTAATATTAAGGAAGACGTACGTACTTTTAAAATGTCCATTTTTAATAAATTAAATACTTTGGCTAGATTGGTGGAAGCAATAGCTCGTTACTTAAGGATGTAATTTGGACATTGTCCTATCTATTTAGAGAAAATATTTTTAAATTACTAGTATTTATTGGCGTAAAGAAGCACAAATTTTGCAACGGAAAATATTCAGAGATTTAATTTGTAATTGAAAAAAAGTAATGTTCAAAATTGTCAATAAATGGTTTTCTTGTTAATTGTGGTTTTGACCTTTTAGTGCCTTTTTTAGAATATTTTGTTTCATTTTAATTGTTCATTTTTGCCTAATTTAACACTTTGCTCACCTTTTTACCTTATTTGATTGGGCCCGAAATCCGGCCTCTAATTATAACCGATTTGGTGCAAAATTACCCGAGAAATAATTATATTTTAAAATGATTATATAATTTCTATGGGCAAAAGTTGTGTTTTTTTTGGCATTACCCGATTCCGTAATTGTATGTCAACTTATCCTTAGTGCTAAGCTGATTTTTGATTCGAAAAGTTAATATAACAAAACCAGGGCCGCCGCGTGTAGGTGTGTAGACCGCATAAGGGCGACTAACAAAGAGGGGCGGCATTTTCAGGGCCTCACTAGAATTTCACAAACTTTTCCTACAATGAAAACTTCGTAAATCATGAAATTTTAACGAAACATATTAATTATTTTGCAGGACGAATAGATCTAGATATTATATCTTGTTAAAATATTTTCGATTTGGAAACTGAAATTTCATTCAGCACCGATTTTTAACAATGAAATTAAAAAAAATATATTTACATAAAGAAATAATATAAAATTTCGAGTCCATTATTTTTATTTATAATTCAAAATGTTATTAATAAGGTCAAAATGGTGATTCGAAAGTTAAGGGAAAAGCAAACAGTTCACGTTTGAAGTCCAAATCGTAGAAAAAATTTTAAAGATTGCAAGTATAAAAACTGAGAAAGCTAGTGAATATTTCAAATGAAAAGTTTATTAAAAAAATGCCAATAACAACATTTCGTTGACTTTAGATTTCGAATTTTTCCAGAAATTTCGTGCGTGTGTATGAACTTTTATGTTCAGAAAGTATTAAAATTTCGACAAATTTCGGGTTTAAAAGTCGAAGTGACGAGAAAGAAATTGTGAAATTTTAAGCTTAGTAAAAAAAACAAAATTTCGAGTTTTTTATTTCGATTTTTTTGCTTTTCATAAAATATTGATTCTAACCTCGAAATGTATATTTTTCTATAATTTTGAAATTTGAGCTAATTTCGTACCTCAAAATTTTTAAAAGAAGGTTAAATAATGTGATTTATCATCTAAGAGGAAACGCCAAATTTTGAAAATTTTTTATATATTTTTTTTCAAATGTCACCTTTTCTTTGGAATTTTGAATTGAATCTTGCGAATTAAATTTTTTTTTAAATCTTGACTAAAATACAGTAATTTGGAATTTTTCATTTGAACTTTCGACTTTTTTCCAGAAATTCGATTTTATTTTATTCTTCAAGATGTTTTTTCTTGGCCTCAAAATTGTATACGATGTATTTTAACTTTTCTCGGTAATCTAAGCCTAAACTTCAAAAATATTTTGTACTAATTTAGTTTGCTTTGTCGAAATTAACAACAAAGTAGTAGTTTCAAAGTTTTGAAGCAAATTTGAGAAAAAAGACATTTTCAGATTTATATATAATTTTTTCTTTTTTACCTTTCTTAAAATTGTAGGTTTAGATTTACAATTGTATATTTCTCTTTACATTCCCACTTAAATCTTGTGAATTTTAAACACATTTTCGATTTTTAGGCAAAATTTTAAGACTAAAATCGGAATCTCTATATTAACGTCGGAATTTCTTGATTGTTATTTAAATTTGTTAAAAACTCCATTTTAAAATTTAGTCCATTGTTTCTGCCTTATATGCAGCAGGGTATTATCGAAATTGTTTTCACTTTTTCCCGAAATTTAAAAATTTTGAACCAAAAAAATACAAGGTCTTAAATAGATATTTCGAGAAATGGGATTTTAACGTTCTTTTTGTATGATTTTGTCGCCTTTTTTTTCGAAATAGTACCTTTTTGAATTTTTAGCTTTAAACATACAATTTTTATCTTTCTATTAATTGTTTAAAATTTTTGAAATTTTTTATTTAATACTGAAAAGTTCGAGAAAAAAGTCAAATATTTCAATTTAAATTCGAAATTTAATTGTTAAAATCAAAATGTCGAGTAAAGTTTTTAATTTTTCTTGATTTTATTTCATCAAAATTTAGTCTTTTTTACAAAATTTACAATTTTTTCTCGAAACTTGGATATTTCTCTTAAAATTCTAGTTTCATTTAATATTTTTTGGAGTATTTGTTTTATAAATTTGATTTATTTGCATTTCTGAACTGTTTAAATATCCCCATAATGTTCTCGATTTTTCGTATACAACTTGATATTTTGAATGGATTTCTATATTCCAAAAAAAGTCAATATATAAAAAAATGTTTCCTAAACGTTTTTGGAAAATAAGAATTTATTCTCGAAAAAAGTCATTATTTTGAATTTAAATGTAAAAATTTCAATACAAAATTGAAATCTTTGGAAGAGATAGTTCGAAATTTAGGAAATGGATATCTCAACGCAATAGTTTCTAACATATATTTTTTTTAAACTTTCGAATTTATTCCAAAAATGGTCGAAATTTTGAGAACTTTGATGTACTATATAGATACAACACGTTTTATTTAATGTTCGAGTTTTTTATTTACAATTAAATTCGAAATTGCAAAAGTTTCTCTTGGGATTTATAGGAGCTAGAGTTTAAAAATTCTCAAACAGACCACATTTAAAAAAAATCTGAAATTTCTAATTTATAATCAAAGTTCTAGTAGATGGTGACTGAAGCTTTCAGTTGTCTGAGGTAGAACCACCCCATGTATCATTAGGAGGCGAAAAAATGATGCTTACGTCATGTTTCCGTCTCTGACACGTGAGTAGATTCCTGTTATTATTCTTTCCTCATCTTGTCCTTTTCCTTATTTTTTTTTTCATCTACTCTGATTTTTTCTTGTAATTATTAAAAACAAAGATGATGGATTCTATTCGTGCAAAAAATTCTGGATTTAAACTACCCTCTCGTTCGAGTCCCCGGGTAGAGGATGTGCGAGGGAATCCAAATCGATGGAAAATTTTAATGTGCCACGGGCCAAGTCTCTTTCAGATAATTCATTCAAAATTCAATTCTGTAGCATTCGAGGGCTAAACTCAAATCTAAAATCGGTTCATCAACTACTGCAAAAGGAAAGACCCCATGTGCTGCCTCTGACAGAAACCCAAGTCTCCTCGTCCATCATTACGGTCCATTTGCTTTACCCTTATTTTGACTTGCACAAAAAGTTTTGACACAAAAGGGGAATTAGTGCTTTTACTCGAAGCGATCTGTCCTGTCAACGAGAAGAAGCACTGGAATCTAGTGATCTTAATGTGATTTGGCTAAAAATCGGCTCCAAAAGCGAAGCGTTTGTTCACTTTATCTGTCTCCAAACGATCCTTCATACAGACAGTTCTTCTCTTATCTCTCCGTAACCTTTGAATTATCCAAATGCGGAGGTTATCTTTCCAGGTGACTTCAACGTACACAACATTCCCTGGTTAAGGTTTTCTTCCCTAACGGACGACGCGGGAAGGGATGGCAGAGGCTTTCGCCATCACTTGTGGACTATCGCAATTAGTTCAGAAACCTACAAGAATTCCTGATGTAGATACCCATTAACCTAATCTACTCGACCTTTTCCTGACAAATTCTCGAAATTCGTATAAAATCTCTGTGACATAGCCGCTTGGAAATTCCGATCAGAAGTTCTCTCGCTCGTTTCACATACCACCTTCTTCTTAGATAGTTCCGTAAGGTTTGGTACTTTAACTCTGCTAACTGGAAAGAATTAAGAGACTTTTTTGCATCTTTCCCAAGGGAAGGCACCCCTGCTTTAACTCAGACAACCCCTTCTCAGTCGCCGAATCCATATCACTGAAACTATTCTGATTGGTATGGAATGCCTAATTTCCCATTCCCGGAAGTCTGCCTCCAGTAAATCTTAATTCAGCAAAAAATGTGCTTGGACTGTCTCCTGCAAAAATCGCTCATACCGTCGTTGGCGAAATAATCCCTCAGTTGAAACTCGGACCATCTTTGTAAATGCGCGAAATTTTTTTAAACAGATTTTTGATCAGGCTAGAAGTGATCTCGGTCGTAAAATGTGCCAGAGGCTAATTAACTGTCCGATCGGTTTCAGATCCTTTTAGGGATTTTCAAAGTCGGTTGGAAAGAATTTTACATCTTCAAATCTGCTACCTTTACTCGATGACAATAACAATATTGCGACTACTTCCAAGGAAAAGGCTAACCTGCTAGCCTTAATGTTTGCTGAAAATTCCTAACCTTTCATTCTTGAAACGCAGAGCTTCGTCTTCTTCCTAAGGTTAATACTTCGATGCATGAAGTTGTTTTCAGGACAACGTACAGTCAGGAAAATTTTCCTCGAGCTCGAACCCTCGAAAGCTTCTAGCCTTGATGGTATGCCCGCTATTGTTTTTAAGAAGTGCACTCCAGAGTTGACACCTGTCCTAAGAATATTTTTCACACTTTCTTACAACAAAAGTGTATTCCCTAGCATCTGGAAATCTGTTAGGGTGCAGCCTGTCCCTAAAAAGGAAAAAAGGAATCTGGCTAACAAACTATCGCCCTATATCTTTGTTGCTCGTTATATCTAAAGTGATGGAAAAGGTTATCAACATCAAGATTGTCAAATATTTGGAGGAGAACAGAATCATCTCGGACAGGCAAAACGGTTTTCAGACAACAACGCTCAACTGACAATCTACTGGCATATCTTACTCATATCTGTAACTCAGCTGTGGAAAAAACATGGTGAGGCTAGAATTGTAGCATTGGATAACTCAAAGGACTTCGACAGAGTCTGGCACCGACCTATTTTTGCTAAATTAACATCTTATGGTCTTCCTCCTGGACTCTGTCATTTGATATCCATTTTTCCCGCTGACAGATGTCTTCAAGTCGTCGTCGATGACATCTCATCCAAGACATTTGTGATTAATGCAGGGGTGCCTCAGGGGTCTCTCCTGTCTCATATTCTGTTTCTGTTAAACATAAACGATCTCTTAGCTTCAACTTTCAATCCGATATACAGCTACGCAGATGATAGTAGCCTGGTGTCATTTTTTTCTCCGACAAATCATTATCCGTCGCTGCTTCAGATCGACTAAGGGAACAGCAAATACAAATGATTAATCAGAATCTCGAAAGCATTATGGAATGGGGTAAGAAAAATCTGGTCGACTTCAATGCTTCAAAAATTCAGTCTACGATTTTCTCTAAGAAAACATCAAGGTATAATGCAACAAACATACTAATGGACGGTAAATTCCTTCTGATGGATCTAATCTGTCAATCCTAGGAGTGAATGCGAGCACTAACTTTTCTTGGGACGATCATGTGCGCGCCAATGTCAAGACCACCTCGCAAAAGCTCAGCTTTCTTTTGGGAGCTAAAAAGTTCTTCACATCTCATCAGCTACTCACACTATACAAAGCTCAAGTTAGGTCAACACTAAAATTCTGTTCTCATGTTTGGAGTTCAGCCCCAAAGCACACCTTAGATCTTTTGGATTCAATTCAAAAAATAGCGATTCGCCTAATTGACAACGAGAGTTTGACCGATTCTATCGAAAAACTAAAGCACAGGCGGATGGTTGATGGCTTATCTCTTTTCTGTAAGTACTTTCATAGGAGATCCTCGCAGGCACTAATTGTATTGCTCCCCCTAGGGTCGGAGACAGCAAATTTCTGTGCGGTCCAGCTTGACACAGTGAGGACTTTTTTGAGGATTTTTTTTCTATAGAACTTCCAAGCTATGGAACTCGTTGCCGAAAGGAATTTTCCCCAAAATTTGCAACCTATCCTTTGTTAAGAAGGTGGTTCATCGCCATCTATCCTTGTTTCCGCATCCTACTAGCAGTGTTTTGAAGGCACAATGGGGTTGCCCTTCGCGAAAGGATTGAATTAAAAAAAAACTTTAAAATAAAAAAAAATCTTAAACACCTAAAGCCGCCTTCTTTAATTTGTTCCCATATCCATTATATTTTTTTTAACTTTTAGGATTATATATTTATTTTAATTTTTAGAAAAACTATTTTTATTATGATACTTTTTAGAAATTGCTACTTATTTTTATTTGCTTTTTTCTACCTTAAACTAAAGACCCCATTCTAGATATTTCAGCTTTAGCCTCAAGATTCCGACAATAACCTTTAAAGTATTTTATCACGAAAAACGCCTAAATCGCCTAAATACAGGGTGTTACAAAAGTCCGGGCCGCTACTTCAGGAGCATATTCTACACATTAAAACATGAAAAATGTTGAAATACATTTTTTTCTTTAAATTGCCTCCTAACGGAGATATGACCATTTAAAGATGGCGCCCCTAAAGTGGTTTTTTTACTACAAAAAGTTAACGGTTAGTAGCAAAGTCATGAAATTGGGCAAGCAGTTAAAGAATTGGATTAGGCATATTCTCATGTAACATATTTTTTAAATAAGCAGTAGCGTGGTGTGTAGGGGGTTTCCCGCGATTATTTTTTGCCGCAACATTTTTTTTTACAAAAAAGGTACTCTTTCTCAAAGTCGCTAAAAGTAACCGTTTCCGAGAAAAAAGCGTTTAAACAAAATTGTTGCATTTATTAGAATTCGTTTTGCAAATTTCTAATTTATCCACTACTAACTGCATTGATATAAAAATAGTACAAAATTAAGAAAAAAAAATCAAAGCAAGTGTTCGAAATTACTGCCCCCTGCAGCAATACATTGCTCGGCTCGTCTTCTAAGGGAACTCCTTACTCTTTCGCAAATGCCTGGTGTATTGTGAATCTGGTTGAACCCATTTTCAATTCGTTCACGAAGATCATTGATATTGTCAACTGGTGTGGAGTAGACGATCTGCTTTAGATGTCCCCATAAGTAGAAATCGAGTGGGTTAAGGTCAGGAGACCTAGCTGGCCATGGTATCGGACCTCCTCGACCTATCCATCGTTGATGATAGTTGTTATTCAAAAATTCCCTAGCAACTGCACTAAAATGGGCAGGTGCCCCATCGTGCATTATCCACATTCGCTGTCTTGTTATAAGTGGAACATTTTCAAGTAACACGGGTAACTCTGTTTGCAAAAAATGTCTATATGATGCTCTTGTTAACCTATGAGGTAAAAAAAACGGTCCAATTATAGAGTCCCCTATTATTCCTCCCCAAATGTTAAGTGAAAAATGTTGCTGATGTCTCGACTGAATAACTGCATTGGGATTTTCAACTTGCCACTGATGCATGTTGTGAAAGTTAAGTATCCCGTTTCTGGTAAAACCCGCTTCGTCCGTAAATAATATGAGCGATGGAAAGTTCTCATTTTCAGCGATCTTATGCAATAGCCAGTTGCAAAATTCTATTCTTGGAGGATAATCAGCAGCAAGTAACCCTTGCACTCTTTGAAAATGATAGGGGTAAAATTGGTAAAATTTCAAAATTCGCCAGATAGTTACGTGATTTACTCCTTCGGCTAAAGCAAGTTGTCTAGTGCTGACACATGGATCTTCTTCAACTCGCTGAAGCACACGCTCCTCTAAATTAGCAACTTCTGCGTTTGGCCTTCCAACACGTTCGCCTTTGGAAACAAAATTTCCTGTTTCACATAAACGAGCATGAATTTTCTGGAACAATTTTTCTCCTGGTAGGTGTCTATTAGGAAAACGTTCAGCATAAAGCCGTCTTGCTTCAGCACGATTATAATTTGCAAGCCCGTACATTAAATGCATATCGGCCATTTCTTGATTTGAATAGTCCATTTTATCAAAATAATGAAAAGTTAAAAAACTACTACACTTACTATTGACAACAAAAACTGCTAAAGTTTACAGCTTACGACCAAATTTTATCAGTGACACAACGTCAATCTCTGGCAGATATTGTCAAGTACAATTGTTTTCTTTACGATCAGTTTGCATGACCAACTTATTTTTTCTTATACAAATTAGTTAGAATTTCGAAGACGGGATAGGATTATTTAAACGCCTTTTTCTCGGAAACGGTTACTTTTAGCGACTTTGAGAAAGAGTACCTTTTTTGTATGAAAAATGTTGTTTTTTACGATTACTTTTGTGTCGAAATATTGCAATACAAAAAAGTTACGGCAAAAAATAATCGCGGGCAACCCCCTACACACCACGCTACTGCTTATTTAAAAAATATGTTACATGAGAATATGCCTAATCCAATTCTTTAACTGCTTGCCCAATTTCATGACTTTGCTACTAGCCGTTAACTTTTTGTAGTAAAAAAACCACTTTAGGGGCGCCATCTTTAAATGGTCATATCTCCGTTAGGAGGCAATTTAAAGAAAAAAATGTATTTCAACTTTTTTCATATTTTAATGTGTAGAATATGCTCCTGAAGTAGCGGCCCGGACTTTTGTAACACCCTGTATAGAGAAAAAATTGAAATATGCTGATAAAAAAAGAGAAAAATTTGAAACTAAGCCTGATTGTATAAACAAAAAACTTGAAACTTAGAAAAAAGTTCATTTTAAAGAAAACTTAGTACAGTATTTTTATGTTTTAGAAATTTAATGTTGTCTCGAGAAGGGTCGAAATTTCTGGAAAAATCAATTTTAAACTAAAAAAAATTATGACTTCGTTTTTGAAATTTTAAGTGCCAGTCTCAAGAAGATGATTTAGTATAAAGGAAAAATAACAGAAATTTCGAATTTTAAATCGAAGGAAGAAGAAGAAACTTCAAATTATGAATGAAAAAGAATTTTTAGGAATATACCCTAAACAAATTCTGTCAATTTTTTTGATCTCAACTTTTCTCTTTCGCTTTTAAAGTCCAAATTTTGTCTATGACCTCGAAACTTAAATTTAATATCGAAATCTTAACTTACTTATCTTAAAACTTTTAATTCGATCACTAAAAAATCTATATTTCAAAAAAAAGATAAAATTTGATGAAATGAACGAGATTTGGATCTCAGCAGTCGAAATGTTGAGATTAAACTTAACTTTTCGACGTTAAGGTCGAAATTAAAATAATGGCTAGTTTTAAGAAAAAATCATTTTTGAGAGAAACTGAATATTTTCATCATGTCACTTTTTCAAATTTTTTACCATTTCGACTTTAATACTTGTAGTGTTTACCCTATCTAACATCAGAAATTCAAGAAAAAATATCTTAAAATCTAAATATTGATATTTGAAGTTTTTTTCGAAATTTATTTTTAGTTAAAATTCAAAGCTTATTTTTTAAAATTTCTCGATTAATTTCTTATTTTCAAATGTCGGAATTTTCTTTTTTCTACAATTTAGACTTTTTCAACTTCCCAGGTGTTAATTTGACATTATTATTTTTTCTAATTACGACTTTTTATTGAATTTTGCGATTTTTAATTTGTTGAATTTAAAAGGGGGCGACATTTTAGAGTTTGCAAAAGGACGGTTCATAGTCACCTGGCGGGCCTGAACAAAATTAATATTTATGTGATTTTATAAAATATATACAGATTGCATCTTGATTAGAAGATCTATCCGACAAGAACGTGGCTATTAAAAAATAGTCACTTCTTAAATGTTACGCAAACCTAATATTAAAAAAATGTGGAAAAAATCTTGCGTTGGTTTTATAATTTAACCAATTAACCATTAATTTCTTTTGGGTATTCTACATTGTAAATCATGGATATATATCATTACATCACTGACCTTATTTCCGATATTCGACCGAAATCTTTCAGTAATGACAACACCAATTAGTTGATGTTTTATGCAAAACATATCGTCTACCTAAACGTTTTATAATAACTAAAGGCCAGTTCTGATTAGATTGCTTCGAGACTTGAATTTCCAAAGGACACTTACACTTTTAATGTCCAAAATAAAATCACTTGACCAGGCAAGTCTATAACAAAATTAAATGATAGGATATAAGTAGTTGCCTGATGGGAGTGGGTGAACAAACGAGGCTCGCCATCCTCACTTATTTGAATCACTTGTTTTTGAACCATGTCCACAAGATAACACACCAGTTCGTCTACCTCTGTGTTCTCAATTTCCGCGCGTAATGTGTATGTTTATTTTGTGTCTTCTGTGATTATTTTTGTGACATTTTAAAATTGTGTGTAATTTATAACAAAAGGTAAATTATTTATAATCTTATCTTACTATGGCTTACTACGGAATTGGAACAAGAAAAAAAAAGTGAAATGTATTCTACTGTATTTGATAAAGATGACATTAAGATCGGAAGTTCATCTTATAAAAGATACGAATACATTCACTTAATGTGACCGAAATGTGCAAATGATTCACTCGTATTTGTAGACTATACTGTATCTTATATAATTTTAGCTTCTCGTTAAATATATTAACACCGCATGACATATTTTTTTTATATATTTTTGTGGTTTATTATGAAACTAAATTTAAATCATTTTTAATTTAATATGCTCGAAAAATGTAAGTAATGCAATGGTATAATATTTTCTTCCTATTTCTAAAATTATTCACATTATTATCGCATTGAAAACAATAAAAACATTTTTAGCATTAGTGCAAAATACTCATAAATTCAGTTTTTATTCACTTCCATCCCACGATAGAAGATATTTTATAACTCTAAATCTAGACCTCCAAAATTTCATTAAAACTAGCAGGACGACTAAAATTTGATAAGTAAATTCAGATTATTCTTCATTTTAGAACTCTTATTGGCTCGGAAACATCATTATTAATTTAGGTAATATTTCTGTGATCCAGTTTGGAAATATTTAAATTTTTAGTAATGAAAGTTGACAATATTCAAAAAATGTTTCAGAACATTGTAAACATTGATTACTTAATTTAAATATTTCCAAATTGGGGTCGCAGAAATGTTAAATAAAATTAATAATGATAGATGAATTCAGTTTAAAATTGTTTCTTAATTATATTAGTTTCAGTAAATTTGGGATTACTATTTTCTACTACTATTATTATCTAATTTTAAATCAGCCTCCTTTTCAGTTCTTTTTTTAAAACACTTTCGCATTATTGTGGTCATTCGTACATATCTTATTAGAAATTGTTTATAATTTTTTTAAAGAAAATATGAAAATAATACTTTACTGCGAGTTTGCAAATATTTTATAGGTAGAGAAATCTTTGATGCATACATTCCATAGAAAGCATGCTGGCGCGGTAAAAGGTTCTGTCAGGAATTAATTCATACTTTTTTTTTATTAACATGAATGTGAACTATCGCTTAAACAAATATACATACATACATATATTGTAATAGATACCACAAAACACATTCCACCTGATTAGATAAATTCGATTAACAGTTATGTAATTTAATAAACAAAAATATCTTCATAAACGGGTAATTAATCTTAACAAGTTTTTGATTTTGATCTATTGATATAGCGCATTTAATGTATGCCATTATGAAAATGTTCCCTTAATTGAATCATATTCTACATTTTATGAATGATAGAAATTACGGTTACCATTATTTTTTTTCTGAATGTACACAATTTACACAGACAAAATATAGCTTCTCACAGATGTTAAATTTTAATTTTTTTCATCAATAGTATGTGCTCATTTTATAAACTAATTTCATTTAAACAAGTGTTTATACATATTCAAAGTGCTACACTTAATTTAAGATTTTTAATGAAACACACGGTATATTATGAAGATTTTTTTTGTGAAATGACGGTAAATGAAAAACCTACCGAACCAAAACAAGCAACACTAGTGGGAAGATGCATTTCAAATGATCACAAGCCATGGTTCACGACAGTGGCGACGTCAACTTCTCATAGCAGGGAGGGCACAATGTGGCACCTTATTTTAAAGCGGATACCTACAATTGTTTCAGAAAAAAAGGTACCCATACAATTAGTTATTCTGAAAGGAAAAAAAGATGTGTTTATAATTAATTTAAAACATTATGAGAAGTAATTTAATAATACAAAATTAAACATAAGTAATTTACAATAACATATAAGATATTTGGTGAATACCAATATAGCTAAAGTTGCCATATATCCCAAATATACTGTACCGGGTGGCCAACTAAGAAAGGACGCCGGCTATATCTCAGCAACTTCACAGCTTTGGGGAAAAATTTTCAATAAGAAAAGTGGGCCTGAAAAATTGCTGGAAGATATTTTTGAAGTTCTAAAATGACCGCTAGATGGCGCAATAAGTAAGACTGCTTAGAAAATTAGGATTTTCTAAAAATTTTGCTTAATTAAGGCATATTGAAAATACATGCACTGTAATCCTACAATAATTTCCATTTGTTTTACTTTACACTTTTTGTTCTGTTTTTAAAAATAAAGTGGCGGGGAGACGTCGAAAAAAATTTTTTTAAAATACCATTTACTTCAGTTAGCCTTAAGGAAATTTAACAAATTTAGTGTCTATAGAAAGAGTGCTTTTAGTCTATCTTCACGTGTTTTTATTTTAAAATTATTGTCGCTGCTACAGCGCGTTATATAAAATGGTAACAAATTTCGCCCTAAATATCAGTAAAAATCGCAACTCCATATCTTTTGTGTAACCGAAGATATTGGCAAACAAAGTTTAAGTTATGAATAATCACATAGTTTGTCTACAAAACTGGTAAAGTGGCCCTTAAAAAAATTTAACAGCGAAACTGAAATAAAAAAGTACAAGTCTTTAAGGTTGCAAATATGTTTACTACCTGCTCTTCTAACTGAATTGTTATTTCCGCTTTTATATTTCATTATAAATTAAAAAATTAGTTTCAGGGGACAAGATTTGTATTTCAATTTTTAAAATTAAAAAAAAATAAATAAATAAAGAAGCATTTGACATGCTTACTAACCATTTATTTTGAATGCATGAAAATGCAAGTGATGCTGCTAAATCTACGCGTGCAGTATCCCGAAAAACGTAATCAAAGTGGAAGAGTTTTCTTTCGACTGATACATCGCATACGCACCACAGGAAATGTGCATGTTGCTACGTTGTATGCAACGTAGAGAGTGCACCGAGCAAAATATTATAAATGTTTCAAAATATGTGAAATTTAATCCTCATTTTAGCTAACTAGACTTGGGGATATGCTGAACCACCGTTCATAACCAGGCCCACGTGGCAGGTAGATAGGAAGTGGAAGTCAGTTTTCTTGGTCATCCAGGTACTCCAGATCTGACTTGCCTTGATTTTTATTTGTCAGGCGAATAGAAGACCTTGTTTTTGCCAACAAGCCGACAAAAGAAACAACATGATCGAAAGAATAAGAAACACTATTTAGAGTGGTAGAATGGTCAATAGTAAAAGTTAAAATTGCAGTGTCGTTATTCGTCAGAGGACTCACTGCATGAAAATGATGAGCTGCAGTCAGTTTGAACACCTAGGGCTCCAGTCAATAGACGACATTAATTTAACATTTCTAATGTAATGCAGTGCCTTTTTTTTAACTTTTTTGAATATTAAATTGTTTCTTCGTTTAATTTTTTTACATTATTTACTGTTAATACTATTAGATCATTGTGGGTATGTTAATTACTTATTTTTATATTATGTAAGACAAATTCTGAACCTCCTCTGATTTCGTTTTCTAAATGGTAAACAACGTCATCAAGCTTTTACGTTACTGATTTTTTTTTGCCAATATCTCCGGTTAGACAAAAGATATCGAGTTGCGGTTTTCACTGATATCTATGGCTTTGAATTCTCTATTTTAAGATATCAAAATTGACGTATTATCCTATTTAATTTTTTTAGAAAAACGGCAAAATTTGTTACCATTTTATATAACGCGCTGCAGCAATGACAATAATTTTAAATTAAAAACCTATGAACTATGACTAAATAACACTCTTTCTACAGAGAGAAAACTTGTTAAATTTTATTGAGGCTTTTTTATTGAGGAGAAATTTTTTTTCGATGTCTCCCCACCGCTTTATTTTTAAAGATAGAAGAAAGAGTGTAGAACAAAAATATATCGAAACGCCTCTAGGATTACAATGCATGAATTTTCGATATACTTTAACTAAGCAAAATTTCAAGAAAATTCTAATTTTCTATTTAGCTCCACGTATTACGCCACCCAGCGGTCATTTTAGAACCTCAAAAATATTCTCCAGCGATTTTCCAGGGCCACTTTTCTTATTGAAATTTTTTTCTTAAAACTGTGGAATGGTTCGTTGCTGAGATATAGCCCGCGTCCTTTCTTAATTGGCCACCCGGTACACTCGCGACCTAGTCCCGTATCGCGTTTTTAAACTCTGCAAGAAGTCATATTTAATAAATCTTTATGAATGGTGAACAGAGGTACTCTATTTAAGAGAATAGCTCTCTATTTCGAGCCTCTGTGCTCTAAGATTTTGCAAAAATGTCAAAATGTTTTTCTTTATTTCGTCTACAATTATTGTTGACGAATTTCCGTAAATTTTACTATTTATTTAGAAGATGACGTGCTTTTTTGTCATCAAATGAAATGTCGCTATCAATGATCTATTGAGAATTCCGAGTTTTTTTAACAAATTGGACATTTTAAAAAAAAATTGCCTTTTTTGAAAATTTTGACTTTTTTAAAAATTCTAGCTACTTTCAGAAAATTTCGACTTTTTTTAAAAAGTAAGATCCGTTTTAAATAGTTCAACTTATTTAAATATTTCGATTTTTTAAGTTTCAATTTTTTTTAACGATTTGGCTTTCAAATTTTTACTTTTTCCAAAAGTTTGACACTTTTTGAAAATTCGACTGAAAATTTCGACATCATAAAATTTCCACCAAAATTTTCAAAAATTTTGACTTAAAGAAAGCTTTTGCTTTTTCCGAATTTTGGGTTTTTATTGAAATTTTAACTTTTTTGTAAATTTTGCCAAGAAACTGAAAATTTTTTAAAAATTTCGATTCCTAAATTTATTACTTTTTTAAAAACTTTGTCTCTTTTTGGGAAATTCCTTTTTTTCTGAAAATTTTAACAAAACAGACTATTTTGAATTTGTTTCATTTTTTTTTTTAATTTCGACTTCCAACATTTCAACCTTTTTCAAAAATGTTTACGTTTTGAAAATTTGGACTTATATTTTCAAAAGTACAAATTTTCTCTTGAAATTTAGACTTTTTTGAAAAAAAAAACTTTTTTTTAAGTCATTAGATTTCCGAACTTTTTTTTGAAAATGTCGATATTTTCAGAATTGTGTTTTTCTGTGAAAATGTTTACGTACCTTTTTTTTTTCAAAATTTGTACTTTTTGAGAAAATCAATCTTTTCAATGTTTTAGCCTTTTAACGAAGTTTTGAATTAAAGAATTTCTTAAAAATTTAACTTATATAAAAAAATGCACCTTTTTATTGTCTCTTCTTTTGAAAATTGAAACGTTTTTGGAAATTTCAATTTGTTTTGTTATTTTGCCTTATTTAACATTCTCCCTGAAAGTTTTTTCAAAATTGCGAACATTTTTACAAGATTTTGACTTTTTTTAATGTTTTAACCTTTTCTGCACATTTTTTAACAAATTCAATATCTTTTGAAATTTTCAATTTCAGAAATTCTGCCCTGTTTTAAATATTTCGACTCCGAAAATATCGAGTGTTTTGAAATTTTCGTTTTGTTTTCAAAATCTTGACTTCTTAAAAATTTCGACTGTCTGTCAAAATTTTGACCTTTTCAAAATTTTTCTGAAAATTTCCTCCTTTTTTCGAATTTTATTTTTTACTTATCATTTTCTGGTAAATGTTGACTTTATTAAGAAATTTTGTACTTTTTTAAAAAGCTTCGAATTTTGAAAATATTGTATTTTTTTAATTTTTGTTTTTTTTGGGGAACTTGCAGAATTGACTTTTTTAAAAATTTATATTTTCATGAAAATTTTGACTTTTCAAAATTTCCGCCTTAAAAAAAGGGATGAACATTTAGAGTTTAAAATCTAAACTTAAAGATGTCAATCGTAGTTTTGAACAAAAAAATTTTTTTTTTAAAACGTTTAACAATATTTTAGGAAGTTTTGATTTTTTAGCAATACCAAATTTAAAGTAGCCATTATTAACCATTGAAAAATTTGACTTCAAAAACGATAAAAAAGTAAACATTTCTTCTCCTAAATTTTGAGATTAAGTAGTTGAAACTTCGAGAAAAAAATTAAAGTTTTAAATTTAATTCGAAATGCTTTGACATTTTGATTTTAAAGCCAAAATTTTGACAAAAAAGCTCGCACAAATCTAAAATTGAACTATTTTTTTAAACCTCCACTTTTATAAATCAAAAATTAATAGAAAAAAGTAAAAATTTAATATTTTCGTTTTTTAGAAATATCAATTTAAAACTACATTCAAAATTTCAAAAAAAGTCGAAGAAAAATTATGGGATTTAGAAAAAATATTCTCGAAATTTCTAATTTAAAACACTTTACCTTAACGATCAATTTGTCGAATTTTAAGCCAAAATTTCGAGTGTAATGCAGAACTGCATAAATTTCGGTCTAATAATCGTAATTTCTTTTCAATCTCATTATCTATAGAAATTTTGACTTTTTTCACTCGAACTTTTGGTTTTACTCTTATAATTTACAAAATGAATTCTTGAATTTTCCAATTTAAACAATTCCAGATTAAACTCTGGATTTAAAATAAAGATTCAAATTTCAAAATAATTCAAAATGTCGAAAAAAGAAATTTGAGTTTAACCAGACAGAAAATTTCGAGGAAAAATTAAAATTTGAAAAAATATTTATATTTATAAAAAAAATGGCTAACCAGTGGAGTTTAAAAATTTGGTTTAAACTGGAAAATTTGATAATAGATTATTCAAGATTAAAATATAAATATTGTCTCCTGAAACCAAGAAAGATTAAAAAACACAACAAAGATTGCTCTAACGCGTTTCGACAGCCAAGCTATCATCTTCAGAGAGATACTCTCACCATCTCTCTGAAGATGATAGCTTGGCTATTGAAACACGTTAGAGCAATCTTTGTTGTGTTTTTTAATCTTGCTTGGTTTCAGGGGTCAAGATTTGTTTTTCAATTTTTGAAGATAACTAAGGACCAATCCGGTCCACCAAAATTATGACATTAAAACCAACATTTTTAGACATCGTTGAAATAAATTAAAATCAAATTTAAATTTTTTGTTGACATTTAAAATTTAAAATCCTTAAATTTGAAATGTCGAGTTTCAAGTCGAATCTTCGAATTTAATAACGAAATGTATCGAAAAACTTCGAAATTTCTAAAAAAGATATTTCCCAAAATGTTGACCTCAATGCCTAAATTTGTAAATCAGGCCTAAATTTCAATAAGATTATTTTTCAAATTTTGAACATTTTCTTATTCATGCAATTTTTATTTATTTGTTTATTATGTTAAGGCGAAAAACCTAAATTGTGAGAAAAAGGATGAAAAATTTTATAAAAAGACGAAATTTTAGGTTAAAGTGAAAACTATGCAAGAAATATTAAGTTTATTAAGAAAAAGTTTCTCAAAGTAACGATTTTTCTAAATATTTTTAATTTCTGAACAAAAGTCTAATATTCGAAATGGTAAATGTTACCAAAATTTCAAGTATGTAACTTGAAAATTTTTAAATCTCTATTTTTTTTATAAATTTCAAGTTTTCCTAAATATCGATTCTTTATGTCAAAATTTCGTTTATTTAATTAATTTTTGGACTTTTAATTTTTCTCTCTTTATTTTAAGTTTGCAATTGAAACATTGACAAAACAATGGAAATTCAGAAGCTAAATCGAATTGTCGAGGACGAAAGTAACAATCGAAGTTTAACTTTTAGCCAAAATTTTGGCAGAAAATTTAAAATTAATTTCGTCGAAATTCTTCATGTTATGTTCTTAAAATTTTCGATTTTTTTTATATTAAATATTTGTTTATAAACCCAACAATAATTTCTCTTCTAGTGGAATCATTTTATAAATAATATTTGGATCGAATAGGAAAGAGTCCAGTACCTTCCGCTATATAACTTCCGATTTTAACCACAAAATGGCAAGATTAAATTTCCTCATCGATTGCCTTCTGAGTCTTCCTCTTAATAAGGAAAGATTCGGAAAGGAGTTGAAGGTAATTAAACATAGAGCTGAAGTTAATGGGTTCGATCCAAATATTATTTATAAAATTATTAATAGGAAAAAATTCAAATGTCAATTGGCAAATACCAGAGTCTCCGAGCTGACGAAAACAAAAATTTTAAGTTCGTCTCACTTCCATTTGAACCCTCCCTTACGCATGGTTTAGGTGGAATTTTATGAAAACAGGGCTTTCGAGTTGTTTATAGTTCTAACGGCAAATTGAATTTGCTTTTGGGTAGTTTGAAGGATAAAGCAGAGCAAACGGACAAGTTCGGTAGTTAGCAAATATTCTGTAAGGATTGTCCTGAAAAGTACGTCGGGCAGATTAGACGATCTCTTAAAATCCGACTGAAGTAGCATTTGGCTCATTTGAGGTACGGAAGGAGTGAAGTGTGCTCATAGGATAGATAATATTAAACCGTTATGAATAGTAAATAAGAATTCTATGTTAAATGCATGTGAAAGCTTAGCCATCCATAAGGCTGGAGACAACCTCATGAATGGTTGCGCTGGGCCTTTAGGACATTCATCACTGTTAAAAGTTAAAGTTGATAAATAAGGAATTGTGACACTGCGACGTGTATAATTAGATGCGTATGCGCGTTCGAATGCGGTCGATCATGCACGAAGTGAATATTCTTGGTATATAAGAGTTAATTTTAGTATTAGATGTTAGTATCTCTCTGAAAATGATAGGTTGGCTATCGAAACGCTTTAGAGCAACCTTTGTTGTGTTTTTTAATCTTTATTGGTTTCAGAGGACAAGATTTGTATTTCATTGTCGTTATTTGCCCATCTTTATATTTATTGGGCATTTTTTTGCAAATATTAACAATCAGTTTGTGGATTTGTAGTTCCGAAGACTTGCCACTAATTTTAGCAATTCTATATTTATTTCATCCACTTTAAATGCCTTTGTAATGCCATTCAATATGTTTTACTTTGCCTGTTTGGGTCTTTCCACTTGTATTTCATTGTTTCATAATTCTATTCTTCTTTTTTTATATTGCCTGATTCTATTTTTTTAAAGTAGTTTATCCATGCTTCGGGATTATTTTTTTTAAAGTTTAATCTACTCGCAAAGGGTAACACCAATATGCTTCCAAAGCAGTGCGAGTAGGATGCGGAAACAAGAATAGATCGATGAATCGCCTTCTTAAACAAGGGTAGGTTTAGGTTGTAATTTTTGAGGAAAATTCCTTTCGGTAACAAGTTCCATAACTTGGAAGTTCTATAGAAAAAGAGTCTCCGTAGACAGAAGTCCTCATTGTGTCAAGCTGGACCGCACAGGAATTTGCTGTCTCCGACTGTCCAATATGCTTCAAGAATCTTGCCCTTGGCGGGATCAATCCTATTAGTTCCTGCAAACATCTTCCATGATAGTACTTGTAGAAAAGAGACAGGTCACCAACCATACGCCTCTGCTCTAGTGTTTGGAGAGAATCGGTCAGACTCTCGTCATCAATTAGGCGCTCTTCTTTGAATTAAATCCAAGAGAGCTAAAGTGTTTTTTGGGGCTGAACTCCAAACATGAGAACAGTATTCTAGTGTTGGCCTAACTTGAACTTTGTATAGTGTTAATAGCTGATGAGATGTGAAGTACTTTTTGGTTCTAAAAAGAAAGCCTAGCTTCTGAGAGGTAGATTTGGCAATGGCGCGCACATGATCGTTCCAAGAGAAGTTAGTGCTCGCATTCACTCCTTCATAGTTAGATTAGATCCCATCGGAAGGATTTAACCGTCCATTAGTATCTTTGTTGCATTATCACTTGATGTTTTCTTAGAGAAAACCGCGACCTGATTTTTTGAAGCGTTAAAATCGACCAAATTGTTCTTATCCCATTCCAGAATAATCTTGAGATTCCGATTAATGGTCTGTATCTGCTGCTCCCTTAGTCGATATGAAGCAGATATATAATGGTTTGTCGGAGAAAAAAGATGACACAAGGTTACTATCATCTGCGTAGTTGTATATAGGATTGGAAGTTGAAGCTAAGAGATCGTTTATGTGTAACAGAAATAGAGTAGAAGACAGAAGAAACCCCTGAGGCACCCCTGCGTTAATCGCAAATGTCTCGGATAAGATGCCATCGACGACGACCTGAAGAGATCTGTCAGCGAGAAAATTGGATATCAAATGACAGAGTCCAGGAGGAAGACTATAAGATGTTAATTTGGCGAGAAAAGATCGGTGCCAGACTTTGTCGAAAGCATTTGAGATATCCAATGCCACAATCCTAGCCTCACCATGTTTTTCCATAGCTGAGTTAGAGATATGAGTAACATAGGCCAATAAATTGCCAGTGGAACTTTGTTGTTTAAAGCCGTATTGCCTGGCGCAGATAATTCTATTTTCCTCCAGATATTTGAGAATCTCGATGTTGATAACCTTTTCCATCACTTTAGATATAACGGGTAACAAAGATATAGGGCGATAGTTGTTAGCCAGATTTCTTTTTCCCTTTTTAGGGACAGGCTGCACCCTAGCAGATTTCCAGATGTTAGGGAATACACCTTTGTTGTAAGAGAGTGTGAACAATTTGCTTAAGACAGGAGTCAACTCTGAGGCGCACTTCTTAAGAACAATAGCGGGAATACCATCAAGGCCAGAAGCTTTCGAGGTGTCCAGCTCAAGGAGAATCTTCCTGATTGTGCGTTGTCTGAAAACAACTTCAGGCATCGAAATGCCAACCTTAGGAAGAATAGGAGGTTCTGCTTTTTGAATTTTCAGCAAACATTAAGGCTAACATGTCAGCCTTTTCCTTGGAGGTATTAGAAATATTGCTATTTTCATCGAGTAACGGTGGTAAATTTGAAGATGTAAAATTCTTTCCAATCCCCAAAAGGACCTGGAACCGTTCGGACAGTTGATAAGCCTCTGGCGCATTTTACGATCGAAATCACCTTTTGCCTCGTGAATAACTTGTTTACAAGAATTTCGTGCATGTACAAATATGGTCGGAGTCTCGACTGAGGGATTATTTCGCTTACGACGATATGCGTGATTTTTGCAGGAGACAGCCCGAGAACATTTTTACTGAACCAAGATTTACTGGAGGCAGTCTTCTTTTGGGAGTGGGGAATTGAGCATTCTATACCAATCAGAATAATTTCCGTGATGGATTCGGCGACTAAGGAAGGGTTGTCTGAGTTAAAGCAGACTTTCTGCCATGGAAAAGATGCAAAGAAGTCTCTTCATTCTTCCCAGTTTGCAGAGTAGGGGACTGCCTCTGGGAAGGAGGTGGTATATGAAGCGAGCGAGAGGCTGCTACAAGCCTGTGATCCAAATTTCCAAGCGATGATGTCAGAGATTTTATACAAATTTGGGGAATTTGTAAGGAAAAGGTCGAGCAGATTAGGTGGTGGGTTCCTCAACTAATTGCGATAGTACACAAGTGATGGAGAAGTCTCTACCACCCTTCCCGCGTCGTCAGTTCGGGAAGAAAACCTTAACCAGGGGATGTTGAAGTCACCGAGAAAAACAACCTCAGCGTTTGGATAATTCGTCTGTAGGTGATTAAAGGTTACGGACAGATAAGAGAAGAGCTGTCGTTTGGAGACAAATAAAATGAACAAATGAATATTTCTACTAAACTAGGTGCTCTTTTTTAAATTACCCATTTAGGGTTACTTTCTCTTTAGTCTTTTTTTTACTGCACATAAAGCTGAGTTTAAAAAAAGAAATAATAGAGAACAATGAAATATTCGCAATAAAAACTGACCATCAAGAAAGTAAACACACTTACTTACATGTTCTTATGTCTATTATAGTTGATTGTCTTCCCTTTCTTAAAATAATATGATTAATTTGTATCGTGTATTTCTCTAATCTTATTTATTCCTCATCCTTTTTGCTTTTTCTGCAGTTACCTTAATTAGTGATAAGTGATGTTTACATTTTTATGTATATTTTTGAGCATTTAGATTTTTATTTATTGAAACATTTGGAAATCAATTTGACTTTTAAACACACTTACACAGAAATAATCTGTAATGGAGAAATAAAATGGCCCTAAACCCTAATATTGATTCTGTACACTATTTCCAAATTACACTATCAACCTTCTCATATTAAAAAATAAAAAAAACAAGCAATACACTTGTATGAATGTTTAAATATGTTTGTGCAAAAATGGCCTCTGCCACCTGCTGAAGTCCTTGGTAATCTTGGTGTATGTATGTGGTTAGATAACTTTCTATATAATTAAGGTTAAGACATCTAAAAGTTGGACCTAATTTTACTGACAGTGCTGAAAAGAGCAAACACTTTGCTTGTCTCTCAATAAAAAAAATGGAATAGAATAACCATACAATATATTTTACTTTCAAGTAACAATTGAGGTTTGACACGTAAACAAATGACTTATGAAGAATGGACACAACTTTCCTATATTATAAATTATTCGTAGACACTATTTAACCCCAAAACAATACAGCACTGAACAAACAAAATATAATTATTGCCACAACGACATTATAAAACACAAGAACAATAACACCAAATTAAGTTTTTATGTTGCTAAGATTTAACAAAGAAATTATTAAACTAAAAAGTATGCACAAAATATAGACAAAACACAAAAATATTGTTTTTATAATCATATTTTTAAATTAACACATTGCATATTAATACATGAATATCATAATTATATCATTATTACTAAGTATTTCCAGATATAAATTATCTCCACATTTACTGCTTTTAATCAAGAAAGCGGCAATCCTAAAACACTATCTAGTCGATTTATTTGTATAGGAACAGTGTATAAAATTTATGTTCAAGAAATGCTGCTACGTCCAAAGCCTTGACAGAGTATGGTATCGGTCTTTTCTCGTCAAAGATGCCCTAAGACTCTGTCCTATCTCTTAATTTGTTTCTATGAAAGATCCCTTACCTTTGAGTTCCAATTCGATATAGAGCTTTAGTAGCCTGATGTTATCCTTTTTATCCGCCTTTGCTTCAGTTCAATTAAGGAATCAGCTGGTAAAGATGATTAATCGTGATATCGAGATATTATCCAAGAAAATGTCCCTCCTTATGATATCTAATCTGCGTATTATAGAAAAATGGAAGCACCAACTTTTTTTAGAATGCCCAAGTTAGATCAACATTGAAGTACTGTTCTCTTGTTTGGAGTTTAGCAAACACACATTGATCTTTTGAATTCAATTTAAAGAAGAGTATAGGTAGACGCATATGTTGTACCCTACGGGTACAACACTTTTTAATGCGGTATGCAGGGAAATGCGGCGAAATTTAAAGGAAGATTTGGTTCACATCGCCTCCCATCCCATAGAGGACGATAAATGTGCGTCTTAATTCGCCTTACGTGATAAAGCTCTGATCGAGTATCTCCATACACTGGATCTTAGATAGATAATTGAGGACTCGTTTTTTTTGCAAGTACTTTCATGGGAGGTCTTAGTAAGAACCAATAGTTCTGATTCCCCAAGAGCAACATTCTTAAGGCATGCAGGACAGTCAGGACAGCATTCCTGTGCGGTTCAACATGAAAGCTTCTATTTAAGAAGACTTTTTTCTACAGAATTTCCAGACTCTGGAATTCGTTGCCAAGCGAAACTTTCCCTTATAATTATAACTTCTTCGTTTAAAACGGCCGTTCATCGCAATCTATCTCCATATTTATTTGCGCCTCCTACTCTCAATGTGTCAAGGACATAGAGTAGAATCACCCTATACGAGTGAATTGTTATTAAAAATATATAACACATTCTGGCAGAATATGCTTATATAGGTGACCCATGGGACGTGAGATAACATGGGTATCTTGGTTATAGTGAAAACAGAAAATACCCAAGAAAAAAAGAGAATTCTATGGCCAGAAAATAATTGAGTGCTACATTCTTTAGATTTTGTTATAATTAAAGGTTTTTTATTTTGTGAAATGGATTTTAGGATAATAAAAGGGGTGTTTTCTAAAATTTGCTCTAACCTCTTCATTTGTGGCAACATTGAAAAAAAGAACTTGAAACATTTTTACTTGGTTTCATCGGAGTAGTTTTATTAAATTATTTTGGAGAAAATTGTGGCAACTTTGTTTTTTTTGCTTGACTTTGGCATATTGGATTTTATCATTTTCGAATGCATAATTCGTAAACTATATGCAACAATAAATATAACAGATAAATATGAATTGCGGATGATTGGTGGGTTGTCTCTTTTCTACAAGTATTTTTATGGGAGATGCGCGCAGAAACTGAGAGGTCTCATCCTCTCAACGTTCTTGAGGCATCCAAAACAGTCGGAGATAGCTAATGCCTGTGCAGTCTGAACAGTTGTATTGACAATTACAATTATCTTTATTTAAAAAGAAAATTCATTCGCCATCTATCTTTATTACCGCATCCTACTCGTAGTGCTCCAAAAGTATAGTAGGAAGAAAATAGGCTTATTAGGAAAAAACAAACTTAATAGTCATACTCACCTAGGATTTTTACTACTCATTCCAAAGCTTTCTTATACCAGTTATTTGTAAAAGCTTTATATCTGCTGAATCATTATTAATAAGTAGCAAATGTATGTGGATAATATTTCTGGCGATTATTTAGCAATTTCTCTTCAGTCACCTACTAAAGACTTGAACGTTATTAAGCAAATTTTTCTCATATGTCACAACACAAAAATAACATTCAAATCTAATTTTTAATTCCAGCTAACCGTGTTTACATTTAACAAATCATAAAACATTCCTCAACAACATATATTTCAATATTAACGTGTTTTCAGGAACCATTTTTTTATTGTACTAGTAGCATCCAAATATTTTTCACACATTGGTCGTCATTTGTAATAAATACCTGCATATTTATTCTTGAATATTGAAATTCTAAGGTAAATAACTAAACACATTAATAAATCAAGAATAATTATTAAAAATTCAGGATGTTTTTAATCTTAAAAATACAAATATTCATAACTAAAAATAGAGCTGATAATATTGTCATTTGTTAAAGTGTAACCAGTTTTTATTAAAAAACATTGGCGCTGAATGGGGAGTAATATTGATGCGGACACTAATTCCATAAAATTAGCATTTGAGGCGCCTTGTTAAATATGGATTTATTTTGAAGTTCGTATTGAATAACGTTTCATTAAAACATTTTACCCTTAAGTTTGAAGAAACTGATGGAATACTTGATTAAATTTTATTTATTTTTTGTCTCAGATAAAGTAGCATTAATTGCTATGGATATTTGCCACTGTTTGAATATTTTAAAGGTTTAAAAAACAGTTTCTTTTTTTCGTATTAGTATTACATTTACTAGCAATTATCCAACTCAACGTTGAACATATTTTGTTGATTTTTTTTTATATTTGTTCTCCTCTATTGATTTCTAATGGAAATTGATGAAACATATGATACATTTTTATTTAAAAATAAATTCACTAATTTTTTTTGTATTACTACTGCCCAAACCAAAATAATTATTCAAATCAGCATCAAGCATATTTTTTTTGAGAAAATATTTTGTTAGACAGTTATGGACACTGCCAACAGAAATGAAAACTGAAACTAGGAACTAACTGTTTTTTTTTAATTTTCAAATTAATTGTAGTGTTAAAAATTAAAAGTTCATTATTCGTAAATTAAAAATATTAACATTAACATTAGTCTAGTTTTCACATCTACCGGCACTCCGACCAACAAGGGCTGTGGAAATACCTATAAATACAACTTAACTGGAGTAAAAATAAATAGTGTCAAATTCTTAAAAGCTAATACATATTCAAAATATTTAAAAAATAAGCGTCCGAATATAGGGAAAAAATGAATGGTATTGTCATATATGTAATCACATATATCGGTATTGCGTTACCAAAAAACGCTCTTTGAACTACTAGTCGATTGCTCTACCACAGTGCCACTAAATTTAAATTGAGTATGCCAACAATGAAGTTTATAATTCATTAAATTGTGTTTTAATTTGATTATTATTTCTAATCTCTCCGTAAGCGAAAATATCCTATATTAGAAAAGGAAAAACGCTGGCAAAATTCTGGTATGCCGACAGGCATCAATTCGAAATGCGTCGTGCGAAACAACGCCAATAAAGACGGCGACCCTACAATATAACGGCTCTATTCATCTCCCTGATAGTGACTTATTACTTTTTACCCACTATCAACTCAGAAATGTTTTTGTTTACATTTTTGATCTGCCAATTTTGGAGGTTATTTTTTCTGTTATAAAACTGCTTTATCTTTGAGTTTGGAATCTCGTACAGGTAATAATTACAAAGAAACGATCTAGATCAGGAATGAGCAACCTTTGTTTTCAGCGGGTCAACTATAAGGCCAAAAATTTTTCTCGCCGCATTTGAGGAAAATATGAACGCTAGATTATATTATTAAGTTTATATTAACAAAACAAAAATAACAAAAGTGCTATAAAAAATTACCTAATTAAAATACCTAACAGAAATAAAAAAGGGGAAATTATAATGGGAAAAAATCTTAAACAAATTCTAATGAGAATTTTGGAGTTGCTTCTTTGCCAAATTTGCCACAGCAACTCGCACAAAACTTTTCAGTCGTACGTTATTTAGTCTGGACCTACGATCTTTTTAACTATTTCCATTACAGAAAGTAATTGTTTGCAAATTAAGTTCTTCCAAAATCATAGGCGTAACTAGAATTGCAAACCGAAAATTTATATGTATTCAATTGGGAGACTTCCAATATTTCAGAATTCAACCTTTCCATGAAACATTTTTACGAAATTTCTACCTTTTTCTCAAATTTCATAATTTCTTTTACAGAATTTGTCTTTTTCTTTTAAAATTTTGCATTTATTTATAAAATTCAACTTCTTTAATCAAACATGACTGTCAAAATTTCGAATTTAAGGGCTCGTCGTTTTTTTTCTGAAATTTCGCCATTTCTCGAAATTCGACTTTTTCCAAAAAGTTCGACTTTTTTTAATTATGAAAATTGTAGCTTTTTATTAGAATTTGCCTTTTCCTCGAAATTTGGTCGATATTCTGATAAAAAAATATATTTTCGGAAATTTAAAATTGTTGTGAAAGGACAAAAAATACGAAAAAAATGTCTTTGTAAATTTTAACCCTATTTTAATCCAAATTTCCGGAATTTTCAACTCATTTAACAAAATTTCGATGTGTATTACAATATTTGATATTTTCTGACGCGTGTTGAGGTGTCTTCCTCTGACTCAATGAGTCAAGAAAAAATGAATATTCGATTTTTTTTTCTTAAAATTTCGATATAATCCTTCTGGGAAATTTCGAAATTTCACTAAGATTAAACGCTTTTTCTCAAAATTTGGATGTTTCGCAAAAGTTCTCTTGTAATATCGTCTTTTTCTGGGGGTTTCGACAACTTTTTAAAAATTTCGACTTTCCAAATTTCACTTTTTTGGAAAATGTTGTATTCATTTCAATGTTTTCCAAATTTCGATATTTTTCTGAATATTTATCTGAAAGTTTCGATCTTTAAGATTCTAATTTTTTTAGAAATTTTAACTGGTTTCCTAAAGTTTGCGTTTTTCGGGAAATCTTTATTTTTATCCTAATATCAGATATTTCATATTTCTAGAAATTTCACGTTTTTCCTGGTAAATTCGTATTTTTTCTTAAAATTATGAATTTTTTTTCTAAAACAGTATTTTTCCGAAAATTCTTCTTTTTCTCAAAATTTTTTCTTTTTGAAATTTCGATTTTATTTTCAAAAGCCTCTTTTTGGACTTTTGGTTTAAAAATCGTTTATTTATTGCAAAATTTTTCCATTTTTCTGAATACATTTTTTATTTCAACAAATTTTGACGCAGTGTTAGTAAAAATGTTGGGAAAAATGTGGTAAATTCAATATCATTACTGAATTTTAAATTTTGAGAAGAATGTTTTTGAAAATTGCGATTTTTATTTCTAAAACTTCGACTTTTTCAAAAAATTCCGTCTTTTCAGAAAATTAAACCTTTGAAAATTTTGACTTTTTCGAATTTTAAATATTTTTCGAGCTTTTATGAAAAGTTAGGTTTTTATTTTTTATATGATTTGTTGAAAATTTCAACTTTTCCAATTAACCTCTTGAAATTTGGATTTTTTTTTAAATTTGGAATATTTTCTAGAAAGTTCCATATTTTCCTGAAAATTGCAACGTAATTTTCAAAAATCGTGAATTTTTTTCGAAGTCTTTGTTTTTTGTGATTTATTGTTTATATATAATTCCTGGTATTTTCAACTTATTCTCCAAATTTTGACTTTTATCACACATTCATAGCTATTAAACCTTATTAACGATTAAAGAGCAACATATATTCAAAAATTTCACAATGTTTCGATAAATATTTGCTAACACCGGATCAGGTTTCGCATGTTTTTTTTGACATTTTCTATTCCAAAATTTTTATGTAAAGCAGTAGATATGATACCGGAGCCGCGTAAATTTGGTAAAAATAAAAAAATTAAAAAAAAATCGAAATAGTATTTTAGTCTGAAAGTCTATAGCACTGCTGTTCACCGTCGGTTCAAAAATCACTAGGCAAAACTGTCGGGAAAGGCTAGGCCTTTTGTGTCTGACACGGGACTGCCTCTGGTTTGTCCACCGAGGCCTTTTATTGGGAAGCGATTGTCATTAAGATTTAATTTACCACCCCAACGAATTTTAGAAGGAATGCAATTATCGGCTTTTGTCTATCTCAATTGCAGTTCCATTAAAATGAAACGCAACTAGGACAGTTGATGGTAAACGTCTACTAAACATCCGGGCTGTAATGGACCCAGGGACAAAAGCTTTGAGGAATTATCCCAGGCTTGACATTACTCACCCTTTGTCCATCCTAATTGCATTCTGCATGATGAGGAAAAGCACCTAAGACGACAAACATCCTGTTATTTATTGGGGTGTAATTATCTTATCACTTTAGTGAATACTTCAATTTCTGCCTAGCGATTTTTTTTTCTACCGTTAAGCGTCGTCAAAAAGATGAATGTACGTTATAAGATAGACTTTAGTGAGCAAGATCTCGATCCTAGAGAAGGCAATTGAAATCTAATGAATTATGAACTTCAAGAAGGCAATTGGGGGCCGTTATGAACGTTTTTAAGAATGGACGAAAATTGTTTTGAACATTTATTAGGTAAATTGAAGCTAGAAGGAGATATCTTAAAATTGCTTAAAGAGAATTAATAATAGCTTGAAGATTTTTTCATTCTTTTTTTATGATCGAAGTTTAATGTATCCTTTTTATATTGTTAAGTGAATTATTCATTTAGTCATACAGGTTGCGTGGAAAGCTGCATGTGAAGCACTTGTTGGTAGATAGATAAAGGTAAAATTATCTTAATATATTTGAATTTTTAAAGTTAAGTAATTCTACACATTTTGCATATCATCATCCAACGAACAATATAGTAACTCATTATTGGGAGTATTGAGATAATTCAAATTAAAGTGTTTACATAATCACGAAAGATCAGTAGCTACATCGAAACCATATTTTTTTAAATATCTTGAAATTTGCCATGCAAATATAAAATTTAGATAGTGTGACGGGTTTTTTAATATGCAGTAACTTAAAATTAGACGAGATCAAAGACTAGATCGTATACAAATATAAAAGATATAAAAACTTGTAATAATTATTTTAATTTACAAATTACGAATTTATTATTCATTACAGTTTGAAAATTAAAACAAAATACCGTTATATCATAGTTTTAAGTTGTCACTTCTGTCGGAAGACTCCATAACTGCCCAATTTTTTTTATTCATTTTTTTATATAAAAATATGAACATATTTAGTACTCACCACAGTGATCCTACAATTAAACAATTCAAATGATAATTAAACTAAAACAGAATTTAAATAATGGTAAAATTTAAAATTGCTAACATACGCTGGCGCAAATGGTAGAGAATTGGATAATCGCTGGGTGCCGATCCCACATTTTTAATTCCATTACACATCTTATTCGTGGCTGCAGATATACTGTCAACATTAGTCCGTTGATAACGCGACCTTAACATGGTGGTGACGCGAACCCATAAGATTTTTCTCTGTCAAAACTTGCTCAACGAACCAAAAGAACTTTTCATTTTAGTAAAAAATGGAAAAACATCTTATTTGAACATTTTTTTTAAAGTTTAATCCACTCGCAAAGGGTAACCCCATTATGCTTTCAAGCATTGCGAATAGGATGCGGCAACAAGGATAGATGGCGATGAACCGCCTTCTTAAACAAGGATAGGTTGTAATTTTTGGGATAAATTCATTTCGATAACAAGTTCCATAAGTTAAAAGTTCCTTAGAAAAAAGAGTCTCCGTAGACAAAAGTCCTCACTGTGTCAAGCTGGACCGCACGGGGATTTGCTGTGTCCGACTGTCTAGTATGCCTCAAGAATCTTGCCTTTGGGGGGTTCAATCCTATTAGTTCCTGCGAGCATCTTCCATGATAGTACTTGTAGAAAAGAGACAAGTCACCAACCATACGCCTGTGCACTAGGTTTCGAGAGAATCAGTCAGACTCTCGTCATCAATTAGGCGAATCACTCTTCTTTGAATTGAATCCAAAAGAGCTAAAGTGTGCTTTGGGGCTGAACTCCAGACATGAGAACAGTATTGGCTAGTATTGGCCTAACTTGAGCTTTGTATAGTGTTAATAGCTGATGAGATCTGAAGTACTTTTTAGCTCTAAAAATAAAGCCTAGCTTTTGAGAGGCGGATTTAGCAATGGCGCGCACATGATTTTGCCAGGAGAAGTTAGTGCTCGCATTCACTCCTAGGATAGATAGATTAAATTCCATCGGAACGATTTTACCGTCCATTAGTATGTTTGTTGCATTATCTCTTGATGTTTTCTTAGATAAAACCGCGGCCTGAGTTTTTGAAGCGTTAAAGTCGACCAAATTGTTCTTACCCCATTGCAGAATAATCTCGATATCCCGATTAATCGTTTGTAGCTGCTGTTCCCTTAGTTAATCTGAAGCAGCGATAAACAATGGTTTGTCGGAGAAAAAAGATGACACAGGGTTACTATCATCTACGTAGCTGTGTATAGGATTGGAAGTTGAAGCTAAGAGATCCTTTATGTGTAACAGAAATAGAGTAGAAGACAGAACAGATCCCTGAGGCACCCCTGCGTTAATCGCAAATGTCTCGGATGAGATGCCATCGACGAAAACCTGAAGAGATCTGTCAGCGAGAAAATTGGATATCAAATGACAGAGTCCAGGAGGAAGACCATAAGATGTTAATTTGGCGAGAAGAGATCGGTACTAGACTCTATTAAAAGCCTTTGAGATATCCAATGCCACAATCCTAGCCTCACCATGTTTTTCCATAGCTGAGTTACAGATATGAGTAACATATGCCAGTAGATCGCTAGTGGAACAGAGAGCTTTGTTCTCCAACGGAATTGTGCGACAATGAAGAGAAAAAAGCTAGAAGACCTGCCAAAGGGTAAGCAAGCCTCGAAATCCGACGACGATTTTAAAAATATGTTGATAGAGGCATTAAAGGAAATAGTTTTATTGATAGAGACGGCAATAAAAGACAAAGTAGGCGACTTGAGCGCTACACAAAATGTAGAATGCTTGGTTGGCTGATGAAAAGAAGGAAGATTTAATCTCAACACAAAATAAGGAAGAAAGCGAAGAAAATACTGAAAATTTCGTCGTTAACTTAGAGAGTATAGCGATGGCAAAGAAAATAGAAGAAGAGGAAAAGCGCGTAAAGCGCAAGAAGACTGAAGAATTTAAAATAACAGGCTATTCAAGCAAAGCCAAGCAAAAGTTAACAACAGAACTCGTGAAAGAAAAGGACAGGGTACCTCCAAGTTATTCTGCGGGAGCAGAAAAAATTAGACGGTAACCGCGAATATCATGAAGACGAAGAAAATTTAATACATCAAGGCACAAGCGAGTAAGGATGAAATAAAAATCTATCCTACCCGCCCCGAAAATCATCAAGCCCTTGATAAGGAACTCAAGAAAAAGAAAATTCAGTACCACACGTACTCCCTTTCAGAGGAAAGAAACCTCAAGGTAGTATTGAGAGGAATTCCCACTTTCCTAAAGGAAAAAGAAGTTGAAGCCGATTTAAAGCAAAAAGGATTTCATCCAACTAAAATTTTTCGAATGTACAAGAGAAGCAAGGAGAGGACAATAATGCCGCTCGTCTTTGTTGAGCTAAACCGAGACGAGAAGAAGATTTACGAAATGAAAATCTGCTGCTGCCTAGATATAGGAGTAGAGGTCCTCAAGAGAAGAAAAGACGTCGGGCAGTGTTTCAACTGCCAGAGCTGCGGACACACACAGAAGAATTGCCACGCGGACCCAATCTGCGTTAAATGCGGGCAAAAGCATGCGACGAAAACATGCGAACTTCCGAAGACACGGCCGGCAAAATGCGCCAACGCAAAGGAGCTCACCCCGCGAGCTATCGCGGTTGTCCCGCATTACCTAAAACCAGAAACAGCAAAGTCAATACTGCAAAGAGAATCGAATCGAGGAAGTCTCTTGCGCAAGTAACTCTAGAGCGAAGATAGGAGACAACGAAAAAAAAGGCAGAAAAAAGAGAAGACGGAAAGGCAAAGAAGCAAGAAGAGAGAGAAAACAAGAAGGAAAAAGGAGAAGACAAAAGGGCAAAGGTAAACATTATTTTGTGTGACATGATGATGCAATTTTCCAGCTCAGGCTCATCAACAAAGGAAGTTAACAACTTCGTAGAGAAGATGCAGGAACTACTGAAGATAGTAGAGTGAATCAAGAAGACAGGAAGCATCCTACTAACCCCGGGTTTTTGTATGATTTCCCCCGGGGCTCGGTCAAATGACTAGTAGGCGAAAGAACAACAAGGCGCTCCACACGCTCTATATGATTTTCAGTGAATGGCACAAAAAGGCAGATATGTAAAGTCTGCAGAAAAAAGAAAAGCAGACATGGAAGATCTGAGTCTCTAAAGAGGCAAAAAAAGCAAACAGAAACATACGAGAGGAGACAAAGTTCTTAATAGAAAGCACAGAGCTACGAAGGGGTAAGAGGAATGAATTCCTGACCCCACATGGAGATTGGAAGACAAAGACAAAGACTGGAGGCAAACTTCTTTTGGGAGTGGGGAATCAGGCATTCCATGCCAATCAGGATAGTTTCCGTGATGGATTCGGCGACTAAACAAGGGTTGTCTGAGTTAAAGCAGACTTCCTGCCATGGGAAAGATGCAAAGAAGTCTCTTCATTCTTCCCAGTTTGCAGAGTTAAAGTGTCAAATCCTACGGGACTGGGTCTGGGAAGGAGGTGGTATATGAAGCGAACGAGAGGCTGCTACAAGCTTGTGACCCGAATTTCCAAGCGGTGACGTCACAGAGATTTTATACGAATTTGGTGAATTTGTAAGGAAAAGGTCGAGTAGATTAAGTTGATGGATATCTATATCAGGAATTCTTGTGGGTTCCTCAACTAATTGCGATAACCACAGGTGATGGCGAAAGCGTCTGCCACCCTTCCCGCGTCGTCAGTTCGGGAAGAAAACCTTAACCAGAGGATGTTGTGTACGTTGAAGTCACCGAGAAAGACAACCTCAGCGTTTGGATAATTCGTCTGTAGGTGATCAAAGGTTACGGAGAGATAAGAGAAGAGCTGTCTGTATGAGGGATCGTTTGGAGACAAATAAAGTGAACAAATGAATTTGAAGTTCATCTTGCTAGTTAAAACTAATAGAAATATGTAAGAACTATCGCCCAGAAGGATATGAACATTATTTGCTATAATAACAATTATTTAAGACGATAATCGCAATTCCTTTGTCAACTGAAGAAAATACTTATAACGGAGTTGGCTTTTAGGGCATTAAAATAATTCTTTCTTTGTTGATAAAAAGTTGAACGCATTAATATGTAGCTACAAAAATATCTCATGCCAACCTTGGCCGTAACAACCTTCATGTTTCATCATTTAAGTTCAATTACATACATTGTGACCAAGATAAGAATTATCAATGTGGTAATGCAATGAAAGCGGTAAAATATATAGAGTTCGTTTACATGTGGTTCACAGATTTTTTTTTAGTGATTATCGTTTTCAAGTGGTAAAAAAGAATGTGATTTTTATTTTTGTTATTACCAATTTTTTTGATTCGTTTTGATGGATATTAAAACAGGAAGGCCTTTTTGCACCCTCATCTGACTCGAGTCCTGCAAAAAGACTGAACTTTATTTCTTTAAATGGCCACAAAGAAAGAAACACCATTTATTCGTTAACATTTTTACGAATTTAACAATATAACACAAATTATGGTTTGACGTTAACTTTTAAAAAAAGTACTAGAGTTTTCGTAACTTTTCAGAAATTCCATAAAGGTTGTAAAAACCTTGCAGTCCTTTTTTACATTTTACAATAAATATTTTATATTTACATTGATATGCATTATTTTATTTATTATACAAATTATACATACATATATTCTAATACATGCCATGAGAGAAAAATAACACACAACAAAATTAAATATAATTTTAGGACAGCAATATTGAAAAATAATGGCAATGCCGCGATATATTTAAATGCACTTAAAGGAAAATTACATGTTCATTAAACACCCTGATAATTCAACGCTGTGATTTTATATGGATTTTGACAATACTTTTATAGCGAATTTCGCAATATTATAAAGTGTAAAAAAGTAAAAAATAAAATTCATTATCTTGATTTCAAGATTCAAATCAATTTTTGATGCAATGTCAATTATCAGGAAATCCTCTAACTAAACTATGTCATTGTTGGTTATGCATGGTGAACTGCACAAAGAACAAAAAGTGGAAAAGTTGTTATGTAATCTAAATAAGGTATGAATAATTTCACCGAACTGGTTTTAAAGCAGCAGACATAAATCGGTTACACAATCTATACATAACTAGCGAATACACTCTTATCGTATATTTTTTTATAGAATTTGTACTTTCATTGTGATTATAACTTTCATGATAAAGCAATTATCATATTTAGCATTTTAGGCAACAACTTTTTCAGTATTGTCAAATTCAAAACTACCCTCCTTTTTATTTCCTATCTTGGACTGAATTAATTTTATTACTTATATAATAATAAACTAAGAACCCATAACAAACTTATTTGACGACATTAATGTTATATTCAGCCATCTCGGGGAGTCGCGATCGTTTTAAAACAAATGAGATTTGTTACAAAAAATCTTTACATAGTTAAATTACCAGTTAATAAAATAAATTATTAGCTAAAATTGTCTGAAATAATAATGTACTCCTATACAGGGTGAGCGAAACTCGATGTCTCGGCGCTATTATAAGAAAAGCAAAGACGATTAGGAAATCTGAAAAGAGATTCTTACACTGGATTAAATAAGGTCCATTTTTAAGCTAAATCTGCATATTTTCCCCGATTTGGAAACCAAAGTAATGACGTCATTGATTTTTTTTCTGCAGAAACATACCTATGTTTTACCACATTTAAAAAGATCTAATTTCTCTAAACAAATTTTGTTAACAAAAAAATTTGGTATTTTTTTCGTTCAAAAATTGTAAGCAAATTTATTGTAAAAAATTTATTATTAAAAATTCCCAATTGGTACTATTTAATCAAACAACCTTTGGAGACAAATCTATTAAATATTCGTAAGTTTGAAATAACATGTTCGGGGTATCTCAGAGAGTATTCACCTGCTCTTCTAGGGTTCTTTTGAAATTCCCCATAAACTAATAAATAATACAGGGTGAATCAGAAAGAATGGGTCAATGTAAAACTGGAGATACTAGACATTAAAATATTACGATTGAGCTCAACATGCCTTATACTAATGTGACTGGCTTAAGAGATACAGGGCCTTCAAAATTTAAATTTTATTCTGAAACTTCTAAATAATTGAGAAAGTTTTGGTGTAAATTTAATATTCAAAAATCATAAAAAAATATTGAAACTTTTAAATGAAAATATCCTAAAAACCGTTGGCTTTAGAGTACCTTTCCTTTGTAAAATTGATAGTTCTTTTATATTGTCTACTTGTTTTAAGTATAACTCAACAGATAAAAAAAAGATGTTTTAATTTACCTAAACGATTATGTGAAACTAGCGCCCTCTGGGAGCAACGTCAATATAGATTTAAAATTCGTAATTCCCACACCAAAAGACATAAAATCCCCAAATATTAAATTTATAGCATCAAAACTTTCTCGATTATTAAAAACTTTCAGAATAGAATTTAAACGTTCAACGCCCTGTGTCTCTTAAACCAGCCACATTGGTATAAGGCATGTTGAGCTCAATCGTAATATGTTGGTGTCTAGTATCTCCAGTTTAGCGTTGGCCCTTTCTTTCTGACTTACCCTGTATATCATTTAGGTGAACGTTTTTCAAAGTCAAATGGCAACAAAAAATGTTTGTCAGTCATTAGTTCAATTATTGACAGATGCTCCTATACTTTGATTTTTGATTTATTGCATTTTCAAAGGCTACTTGTTTAAATCGTAGTATGATGGAACGGACTGGTCCTTGGTTATCTTCAAAAATTGAAACACAGAACTTGTCCCCTGAAACCAAGAAAAATTAAAAAACACAACAAAGGTTGCTCTAACGCGTTTCGACAGCCAAGCTGTCATCTTCAGAGAGAAACTGTGTGTTTCTCTCTGAAGATGACAGCTTGGCTGTCGAAACGCGTTAGAGCAACCTTTGTTGTGTTTTTTAATTTTTCTTGGTTTCAGGGGACAAGTTCTGTGTTTCAATTTTTAATCGTAGTAATTACGAATTTTTGATAATATTCTTTTTTTTTACAATAAAATTGCTTATAACTTTTTAGCGAAAAAAAATACAAAATTTTTTTGTTAACAAAATTTGTTTACAAAAACTAGTTCAATGGCGTCCTTACTTTGGTTTCCAAATCTGGAAAAATATGCAAATTTTATCTAGAATGGACCTTATTCAATCCAATTTAAGAACCTGTTTTCAGATTTCCTATATTGCTTTTTCTTGTCTTATAATAGAGCTGAAACATCGAGTTTCGCTAACCCTGTACACTTGCGAGTTATGCTATAATATTATATAATAACATTCTATAAAAATTACATTGCAGAATACATATTGAAGTACAAAATTTATTTTGTTATTAATACTGTTAACGTAAAATACTTAGTATTGGCATGATAATATCAAATTAACTTTTATAAGAGTACTACTTATTGTTATTATTATTTAACAGTATAAACCCCGACATAAACATATTTAGATTAACTCTTATCTTTGAAAATTCATTTTACCTTAATTGTAGTTACAAGTTTCCTGATAAAACATATTTTATTTTGACCTACATTTTAGGCAACTCTAATGCAATAATATCGTTATCTCAGTTAATTAAGAATTTTCTTAACATTACTATTGCGAACAATATATAGTTAATACTTTTACGAATATATATCATATCACCTTTTAAATTAAATTGAAATAGATTTTTACATTTGGTTAATCAATCAATCACAAACTTAAAAATTTTTGAAACTGTATCCGTCATCTAATAAGATAAAAGACAACCACCTCGACCTTAATTTGAAATACTCAGCGGAATTAGACTGGAATTGACCCAGATTAAAAAATTAAGAAATTGTTAAACTTCTCGAACAATGGGAAAATAACCCACTCTGATAAAAATTTTCCTCATTTAAAAAAACAATATTAAAACTTTTATAAGTAACACACGTTTACGATGACAAATTTTTGTGAATATTTTCGCATGCTACACATTTTTAAATTTCCTATTCGAAATGTATAAACTTCATTTGTACGTATCACGTCATGATTTTTATATTCATATAGGCAATGCTGGGCTCGAGCAGATTGGGTGCCTTAAGCGAAAGACTTATGCAGGGGCCTTAATTGTTTCTGATAACAAAAAAAATATCCTCAAGCTATATTTGTCTATACACGGTAATTCAGTCTTAATCGCATTACTTTTAAGTATGTGTTCGGAAAGCTTAGTAAAGACAGAAAATCGAAAAACAAATTTTTATTCCACTTTTTAAAATAGACTGACCACCAAACGCCCGGCGATTTTGACCACATTAAATACGTTACGGCAATAGACGCTTATCATGGCATCATCCACTCACCAGTTGCAACGATAAGCCGGACTGGCGGGGGCGAAACATCGCTAATTAATGGGCAACAAATCTCTGTTAGTTATTTTGACGAATAAGTATTTGTATTTCCATACACTTAAAAATTTTTTACATTTTTCTGTTTCGTCAATCAATCGGTCTGATGAAAAGTAAAACGCAAATTCAAAAAATAAACGAACCCAAACGACTCAAACTAAAATATTGATTCTACAAAATAAACAACGGTACGACGCACTGGTTTATTTAATTTTGAAGCATATTAACGTTGTTTAGCAGTTAAGTTGTTGTTTATAAAAAATATATCAACGATAGCCGCAGTCAGAATAAGTGTAGTGTACTTTCATTAATACTTTAGTGCCTCTTTTCCGAACTATTTTAGACCTGTCGAGCGCATGATTCGTCGGAAAGCTACACATGATTTAAAAAATTTCCATCGCATCACAGAGGGTCACAAAAAATAAAACGTCGGGAAACAACTCTCGAGTACTAACGACTTTTAACACTTGCACCCACAACATCGAATTTAATTCATTACTTGCAGCGTTGCTATCAACGTTTACATCTATCGGAGGATTTCACCTTTTTTATTTTTACGTAACTTTTTTCTGCAATTCATTGTTACCCGAATTTCATATAAAAAAGCGAATCACCCAACTACTTTTCCGCAACTATCGGTGCTGTCAGAATCATTTAATGTTTTTCGTATTGTCATTTGGACATTACCTAGCAATGTTTTGTATATTTGTTTTGCCCGAATTCTTCTACTTCTTTCTATTTATCTGGACCTTGGAGCTTTGGAGTCAGTGACAGCTGAAAAAGGGGTTTATATTATGATTTTAAAATATTTTTTTAGCGTAATTATACCAGAAAAAAAATGTTTAATCACATATTCAAATTATACTCATTTTTCTCTATATTTCCTTTAAAGTAATGCCATTATGACTGAATCACCCTGCATAATAGATTTTGTCAACTAAAAATAAATATTGGTCATTATTTCGAATAGCACTCGTCCTAATACTCTTCCAATGTCCCTAAAATTCCAGCGCCCTAGGAAGTCATCTAGTTCGCCAGCATATGCTAGGAGTCTTACTCCTAATGCCATGAATTTTAATCAGGTATTCGAAACAAAAACAGAAAATTGAAAAAAAAAAACCTTGTAAAAGAGAGTCAAATCAACACATAAATTCCCCTAAAAAAGAATAATAGTTGATTCATAAAAAATGCCAGTCAAAATGGTGAATCTCATCAAATCTATTTTGATAGCCTTCGAGAAAATGTTGCTTCCACCGCTTTCTGAAATAGTTGTTTAAAGAGATTACCAAAATATGACCATATTACATATCTCTCTTCATATTTACCTGCAGTAAAAGTAAGGGAGGTCATGCAGACTTTGAAATTGTCATGATGAATTGAGAAAAAAATGCTTGAAGTTTCTTTAAGAATGTTGCTTTCAAAGTTTAATGTGACTTAAAGGCTCTAATGTCTATACATGGTTTCCCAACGAAAACTTGAGCCCCTTATAATTAGAAAACCGTGAAATATTTTAGAATTTGCTGAGACCCCTCAATTAATGTTCTTCAGGGGACTATTTTTGACAGTCAAGCCAACTTGATATATTTATTCCCCTAACCCCTATCAACCCCCACGTTAAAATTTCAAATAAAACTACCTTACTTATGGTACATCATTTTAAAGTCCCTTCTATTGCAAATACATTAAGAAATCGATTTTTGAAATTAATTAAGAATTAAAAAATAAAAACTGGACAAACCCACATTCGTGTAATAGTGTAAATCGCCGGAGGTGTTCACCCAATTTTTGACATTATAAAGTCGAGTTCATAAAAAAAAACTTTATGAGGTCCTTGAATGGCACGTGGTGGCCTATAAATCGGACATATTACTTATATACAGGTTGATTTAATTTGCAGGATGACAAAGCTTTAATATTTATTTAAAATGGAAATACAATTTTTTTCGCGCAACGAAAAAGAGTGTTCAAAAAGCTTTTCAAAAATTCATTTACTTGGTTATTTAATTAATAGACTATTAAATTTGCGAAAAATTACATTTTTTGTATAAAGAGGGCTAGTGTGCTCTGAACAATGCCATGCAAGGGCACTATACTACAACTATGGGGTATAATTACAGAATCACTTGAAATAGACCTCAAGGGAGCTAGTTTTACCGTGGCAAGGAAACACGTTTTTCATTAAAAAAAAATGTTAATGATTTGTGGCCCTCCGAAATAAGTCATCCTATTTATAAACGAACATGTCCAATTTATAAGCCACCACGATCCCTTTAAAGCTCATAAAATGTTTTTAAGAAATCGACTTTATGAGGCCGCCTTATACCATTACATGAATGTCGGTTTGTCAACTTTTCGTTTTTAATTTCTAACCGAATGTAAAGAAAAAACAATGCACCGTTGTATTTGCAATGGAAATTGCTTTAAAATGATTTATTACAAGTAGAGTAGTTCCATTTGAAATTTTAAAGTGGGGGTTGACAAGGGTTAGGGGTATGAACATATAAAGTTGGTTTGACCGTCAGAAATTGTCCCCCAAGTACATAAATCGATGGGTCTCTGCGAATTCTAATATATTTTTGGATTTTCTAATTATAAGGGGGGTCAAGTTTTCGTTGGGAGACCCTGTATATAAAAATGGAAGGTGACTGACATGTCAACAGACAGCTCAGACTGCTAGGCCTAGAAACTTTAACTTGACACATAAGTTCTTTATATCAGTGAATGTTGTATGCTATTTGCAATTTTTAAATTGATTTTATCACTTTACTGTTTAAATACATTGCTTTCTTTTGTAATAAGTGGGTCTCATTTAAAATAAAGGCAGCCCAATATTTTGGTAATTATTTGATAACCAAAATTTAATTTTGGCATACTTGCGGTTCTATATAAGAATATATATATGGAAATAATCAGATTTTTTTTACAATTCTAACTTCAAAATTTGGACCTTACATTTAACATTTCGGAAACAAAGTTAAAAGTTTTTTGTCAAACACAGTACATACTTTAAAACTTAAATTTTAAATTTCTACTTTTTATTAAAATTTTGATTTGAACGCTGAGTTTTGAGGCAGTCACACTTTTCACATAAAATCGTAATTTCGGGAAATAATTTCAAAATGGAATATTTATTTCGGCAAAAGTATTTTTTTTAAAGTTTACCATGCCAAGTTTCCTCTTTAATTGTTGGTTTTTTAACTAAAAATTCAGCTTCGTCATGAAAATCTATCTTTCTTCAAAATTTTGATTTTGATAAAAAAATTCCAAACTTCTACAGAAACTCAAAGTATATTAATTTCGATTATTAATACGAAAAACTTTGCTATAATTTGAAATTTTAGAAGAAGCAAAAAAGTTCATAAATAAAGTAAAAACCTCAAGTTAAATTACATATTAAAAGTAAGTTCTGAAAACTCCTATCTTAAAGCGATTCGATAAAAAAACCGCAATTTAAAAATAACAATTTCTCGAAATCGTTGAGGTTTTAAGAATAATAAAAAAAATTAAAATAACCACAGAAAAGTAAAAAAGAAAACTCGAAATTAAATACAAACAAAATGTTGTAACAGTCGTAATTTAAAACTAAAAATAGAATTAAAAAAAATGTTTTTTTTTTTTTATTGTTTGACTTTATACTCAAAATTTTCAATTTTAGCTTAAATATCCAATTTTAAGTTTTAAATCTAAAGTTACAGTTCAAGGAGAAAATTTGAAATGTCGAGATTACAATCGGAATATAGCTAAAGTCTAAACTTGAAAACAAAATATGCATTTTTTTGAAACTTTTACTTACTTTTTTTAATTTGAAACCCTACATATACCTTTTTTTGATATTCAGTGGCTTTTGATAAAAAATTCCAACTTACGAGAAACGCGAACTTTGGGAATTGTGAATTTTAATACGAAAAGCCTTGCAAAATTCGAAATTTTGGGAGAAAAAGCAAAACTAGTAATTTCATAAATAAAATAGAAATTTTAAATAAACTTAAATATTAAAAGTAAGTTCTGGAAATTTCTCTTTTCGGTAAAAAATCGGAATTTAAAAATAACCATTTTTCGAAATATTTGAGGTTTGAGGAAAAACTATAAAATTACGAAATGAAAAATAAAAAAAAATGACATTAAAATTAAAATCAGAATTTTATACCAATTACAATTTAAAAGAAAGAGCAAACTTTCAAAACTATTTTTTTTAATTTTGACTTTCACTCGAAATTTCCGATTTTACCTTATTAGATGTATAAGTTCAGAGAGAAAGTTTGAAATGTCCAGATTAAAATCGAAATATCGTGAAAAATCTCTGAATTTGGAAACACCTATTTCTTTAAAATTTGTATTTAAACTTTAAATTCTAAATCTCTATAATATACAGGGTCCACCATTAGTAGGAGGATGGAGATTAGGTCCTAAGCCAGAGGAGATATCAAAATGAAAGTTTGTTCAGTGGCGTACATCTATAGAGAGCACATTTTAAAATATCTTCCTTTCTATTGTACTAATTATGTACAGAGTGTTGATGTAACCTTACTTTTTTTTAAATAGAACTTTCTGTATATTTTGTATATTTAAATAGCCCTATAAAAATGCAACAAAATAATATAGGGTTTATGGGGGTTTATATGGGTTATTTTCCTAGTAGAGGCTCATAAATCCCTGAACAGGATTCCAATGCAGCTATTTGTAAATGCTCAGTATGATTTAGATTAACCAATTTGCGACATAAGCAATCATTGATGGTCTTTAGTTTTCATAAAGCATAGAAATGTTGTCGTATTATTTTCATTTGCATAACAATTATTAAAAGTAACCCCACATAATTTAATATTGTTGGGAAGGTAATTCTATATTTTTTTCATTCTAGCTAATAAAAATAAGCCATTCCATTTAAAATTCTTCAGTAATTTTTGGATTTGCAAACCTCCATAATTCTGTATAACTAAAGAATATAAGACAACATTTTTATTGTTTATGGAAACTTAAAGACTATTGATGATTGTTTATGTCGCAGATTATAGATATGATAAAACAATATTGTTTGGGCAATCCATAAACATGAACCAGATAAAAGTTTACTTCTTTCTAGATTGAACCATGTCAAACAACAACTAAAAGTGTTCAACGTTACTTCCGCCATTATAGGGGGCTTCTTCAGGAACAAAAAAAGAAAATATAAGAAAATTACAAAAAATACAATAAAGTTACAAAAAAATACAGAAAAATACAAAAAAATGAACAAACAAATTCAAGACATCGGAGCACGATAACTAAGTACGTCCACCATGCCAAAGACGAAACTCTTTCAAATTGAAAAATGCCACAAAAGACAAGATTGTTTCGACAGAAGAGCATGGTGTGTCAATCATACCAGATGCGAAAGTCTTCTAAAGAAAAATTAAAAAATGGCACAAAAGACTAGAGGCAAAATTTTGGTCAAAAAAATGTCGCCTGTGGTATAGCTGACATACTGAGGTACCGTACTCTAATGTTGCAGTTTTTGACTGTTTTTGGGATTTTGATTTCGATTAAAAAAGGTCGGACCACCCGAAATATAAAAAATGAAAACAAATTAAGTAAACATAAATTCTCTGAATAACCCATATACATTGTTATTAAATCCAATATAATATATTTTATTTTATTTTTGATCGATTTGTATGTAATATTTTTAATATAAGCATTAAGAGAAAACCAAAATTGTTTCCTTCTGCAGATTTGAATGACAGGCTTTCGCATCTCTATCACTCAATATTCTTAAATGTCCGGTGTTAGCAAATATTTATCGAATACCTTGTGGAATTTTTAATGTTGTTGCTTTGTTAGCCTTAATAAAGTTTAATAGTTATGAATTTTTAAATGTGTCAAAGGGGAATACAGATATCGTTCAACGTGCTTTAGACCCTTCAAAACCATCTGTTTACGTTAAAAAAATCCAGAAGCTACAAATTCAAATATATTAATTTTATGTCATACCAAAACCAAGGTTGGATTATCTGGAGAGTCGGACTATCTGCGGTCAAACCAGCAGAGTTCGATTTAATTTATCAGAAGAAAAACAATATTGGGACTCTAACAGCTTTATAGCTTTTTGTACATGTTGTAGATTTGTTCATTTTTAATAACAGTTAAAAGGGTAAGGTGCAATTCACTTTCATTTTAAGGAAAAATCTATAACGAAATATGAATCATGCTTGACAAAAGTTATTTATGTAAAAAATAATGTCCGAAATTCATTAAAATTTCCATGATTATTAAATTCACTTTTAAATATTTCCACTTAATATAATCTATTAATCACATCCAACTGTTTCCATATATTGACAAACCAAAGTTGTGTAAATTTCATCATTCCTCGCCATTTTGCATTTTACAACTTACCTCATTAATTAATAATTCAGAGGTTGTCTTACAAATTATGTGACTTTATAGTGCCCCTACCTATAAATTATTTGTTTTGATCATTATTCTTTTTCGGTGCTATCTGAACATCGTAAATAACTAATGTGAATTCATTTAAATAAAATAAATATGTAAGAAGTGATGTACGCAATGGACTATGTTTTAATCATAAATGAGCCTCTTTTATCACTACCGCATGTCGAAATATTTTATTTCGTCAATATCGATTAAAAAACAAGTTATGTGAGTTGGAAATAAAAATGACAGTTTCAATTTATTAGTAAAAAATATTAAAATTACCTAAGTTTTTGACGCATCGGATACAATATCCGGACCATGTCCTTGGGATTTACGTCTTTTGTGACATATAAAATCCAGTAAGAAATTTTAATCATCTAAACAGGATATCACTAGAACAATAGTAATATAATCTAATTAATATTCTTCAGTTCTGCAAAATTTACATTAATATTGAATCAACACTAACAAATAAACACTTTTCACACCAGGATCAAAAATAATTAAATCGGCAAAAATAATGTATTTGGCAAGAAATTGGAGCATTTGAAAAGTAGTAAGCTTTGAGTGATCCACAAATTTTGTAAAATATCTAAATTAATTTTTTTATCGATTACAGTTGTCAGTTAAATGATACGCGGCCTATATGAAGAATAATAAATACCGCAAAGAGGAACTTAAAGTAGATAATGTAAATCTTAACTGTTAATGGCATGGTTGACAAAAAAATTTATGATTAGGGCCTGGAAGTTGTGGCATTTGTCATTTATTGGTACAAGTATCTCGTACCAATAAATAAATGTGAAAGTTATTAACTATTTTTCTACATAATCTCCTGATCTTGTTATGCACTTTTCCCAATGGACTGGGAGTTTTTTAATGCCATCATCATAAAAAAAAGGGAGGGTTTTTTCAGCCAATTGCGCACAAATGTCTCAACAGCAGCATCATCGTGGAATCCGTCACCTCCTTGAGCTTCTTTCAGCGGCCCAAATATATGACAATCGCATGGAGATAAGTCGGAACTATAAGGAGAGTGTTCTAATGTTGCCCAATGCATTTCCTCTAATTTTTGATGTGTCAGTTTGGTTGAGTGGGGGCGGGCATTTCCGTGAAGCAAAATCACATTTCTGACTAAAAATTCGCGCCTCTTCGACCGATATGCAGTGGTAGGCAGCATTAACTGTACGACCTTCGATCACCTTTCACAAGGCGCTGAACAGCGTTAACCTTTTCCGCAGTAACACTGGTCCGAGGACGACGGGCATGAGGTTCATGTTCAACTTGATTTCGTCCTTCCAAAAATTTTTTATGCCATTCATACACTTGAGTTTTCTTCAAACAAGTATCTCCAAGCTGTGCTTCTAGTCTGCGAATAATTTCGGCGATCTTTACACCTTCAACGGCAACAAATTTAATAATAATGCACTGCGCAACGTGCGGATGAACCTCTTTTTTACTCAGTTGTAAATACAACAACTGACGAGCGGCGAGAACGGAATTAGCTTGAGCACATGAAGTCACGTGATATCCCCACTTGACATATCTAAGAGTATGCGCACACTCCCGACGTCCTCATAGCGATATGATAGAAATTCCTCTTCACATTTGATTAACCCTCGTATATTCCGGCCTTTACAGCCAAACTCAACATCTGATGTACACTCATTCCTTGGTCCTGGTCTTAACGTTTTTTTGCCAATCAGATAATATCTGTATCTAGCAAGGTGTGGACAAGCATTCACAATGTGTAAACTTGTTTCCTTTTCAGTCCCACACAGTCGACATCGATCGCTTTCTGCTAGTTTCAGTTAACCAGGTGTCCTTTAAACTTTTCGTGACCAGTAAGCAGACCTAGTGGTTTCTTAGTGTGCTTTTAATCATCGCAATGAGTACTTCAGCTCTTGATTGCAAGGGTTTATCCATCAGCAGTCTTGATTGCCTGCTGGAGGTTATATTTCTCCACCGATTCCAATAGGTCCGTTTGATGTTTGTTAATATGATGTTTATGCCTACAGCACAAGGCACGCCTACGATCTGTTTAGTAGGAACTTTCAGAGAGCCTCCTCTTGCCAGCTCGTCGGCGACCCCGTTACCGTATATGTAGCTATGCCCGGACATCCAAATAAGTATGACCTTTTTGGTTTCTCCCAGTCTATTAAGGGTTTGCAAACAGTCCCACACTACGGTTGAACTGGCATTTAACACTGCACGGCTATCTATCTGCATATGAAGGTTGAGCGACGAAGCGTCATGATTTGAAAATTTGAGCATTCTTGAATAGCTTCAGTTATAAAGACCGAAGCATGTTCTCCCATTGGAATACTTTTCCTGTAATTATTGCTTGGTCTATAGATCCCAGCTCTGCATTTTCCGCCGAAGCCGGATCCGTCTATAAGCCAGACGTCATTTTCTTGACCTAGCACGGTTTCTTGTTTTTCCTAATCTTCTCTATTCGGGATCAGAGTCTTATAATTCCGTTCCAATTAGAGTTTCCTAAGAGTGCGGTCTTGTTTTAAGAACTAAGATTTAAGGTCTGTTCTTAAGTGTAGTATGATCTACTTTTTCTCCCTCCACTCCCCTAAACACTTAAGTCTGTAGGCTGTTAATTTGGCCTGTGTCTTAATGAATTCATCTAGAGGAAGCATAATTAGCGCTACCTCTAGAGATTCTGTTAGAGTGGTACACATAACACCTGTACCAGCCCTTAGGTAGGCGCCTTGTAGGCTCTTTAACAGGTTCTTTTCCTGTGCTGTTTCTATGCTACGCCACTATATCACAACAGCATAAGGTAAACGCGGTAATAATACCGTTTTGTAGAGCCATAGCGCTACGTCTGGTTTTAAGCCCCAGGTATGGCCCACGCTTTTTTACACGGCTGCATAGTAGCATGTAGTTTATTCCTTTGAGGGTTCAGGTGTAAATTTCATTTCAGTTTAGTATCTAGGTAAATTCCAAGATATTTTACCAAGGTAGTTATTGCCTGTTCCCATAGATACGGTGGTTCTATGGGAGTTAGTTTTATATTTCCTAGTGAATATTAGGGCTACAGTCGTAGACGGGTTTACTATTGGTCCCGTTTCCCTACACCAAGATTGAACAATTCGCAGTGAATTGTTAGCCAGTTCTCTGAGTGTCTTTAAGAATTTGCCTCCGATCACTATGTCAAGTCATCAACGTAGGCGTCGATTCGGAAACATACTTCTTTAGGTCTGACCAAAAGATCGTCTACCACTAGGTACCACAGGAGAGGGGAAATAACTTCACAGGGCGACCTTTAATGGTTTTATTTCCATGCGTAACTGAAATTTCTCTCGATGTTAGCATGTTTTGTGTCCATTTTATCAGGGTTGGTGCTATTCCCCGAGTGGTCATAGCTCTCTTAATGACTTCATACGCGGTACTGTCGAAAGCTCCTACGATTCCAAAAAGATCCTTATTGCATGGTTTTTTTACCAATAATTACTACTCCAAACCGCTTATCAGATGGTGTAACGTTGTTTCCGTGGACTTTCCCACCTGGTAGGCATATTGGGAGGTCGCCAATGGACGTAGCTGCGGTTGTACGGTTTTTATGTATCTGTCTGTTAGCCTTTCCTGTAACTTTTATATAAAGGACCTTAGGCTAATTTGATGGAAGTCTTTGACATGATTATGACCGTTTCTTGCCGGTTTTGGAATAAAAACTACTTCAGTCTTATTCCAGGCGTTTGGTATTTGGTATGTTCCCTTAAGCAATTTTAGTTCTAAGAACTCGTGTAAGAGGGCCTAGTATAATATCGAGTCCCTTTTGTAACAGCACGGGGAAAATTTCGCCTGGTCCTGGTGCTTTATAGGGTTCAAAAGTCTTTATTGCCCATTCGACCCCTATGGGAGTAATAATTTTCGAGGCTAGCTTCCAGTCCCTAGGTATATTTTGTCCTAGGGCTGGCTATCCTTGGTTGTCGCATTAATTAGAGCGAGACATTTTTTACTTATATTGGGGACAACGGGACAAATATTTTAAAAGCGGGACGTATAGTCACTTTAGGTATGCCACACTGACGAGATCTAACAAGATTGGAGCTGGTATTTGGTTCCCAAAACTCTGAATCTGATAAATTATCCAATGGTACCTTCTTTTGGTTCTGTACCCATTACCCTTACCGATACACTTATCGATCCTTAAATCAACATATTTGCAAAGAAGAGTTCGATCTATCTAATTAACTGAAAATATGCCATACTGAGTAAAAAATTTAAATATAAATCTTGTCCCCTGAAACCAGGAAAGATTATAAAACACAACAAATGTTACTCTAACGCGTTTTGATAGCCAAGCTATTATCTTCAGGGAGAACATTTGTTATGTTTTTAATCTTTCTTGGTTTCAAGGGGCAAAATTTATATTTCAATTTTTGAAGATAACCAAGGACCAGTCCTATACACCTAGTAAAGGAACACCTATACTAGGTGTTCCATTTGTAAAAATAAGATTTGTATTTTGTATTTCGTGTTTAAAACGCTTTGTATGAAGCTGAATATACGTAAAAGATGACAAAAACAAAACAAAATTGACGGTTTCGAGTGATTTTTCACAAAAACAGGCGTTTCCTTTATTTCTGAAAATTACGCATTACTTATAGGCGCACTGTATAAGGTTTTCACTTGTTTTTTAATTCAAAAATGCTTATTTAAAAAATATTATAGAAGCTTATAGGTAATAACAAATTAATCTGATTTATTATACGTATTAAGATTAATGGTTTAATTTTATGGTAATCTGTTGTAAGTAAAGTTAATTTTCATTTCTTTCTGTATTCTTTTAAGAAAATAACTTATGTAATTAAATTGAAACGTCACCACTTTATCTATTATGTATACATATTCCAAAATTAAACTTTACTTTATTATTTATTAGATACTATGATTTATTAGAAAACTTAAGTAACGAAATTCGTCTCTAATATTTACATTGTAAAATATAATTCAGTTGCACTCTCCATAAGAACAGTAACAAAGACTTTTAAACAAAAGACTAACATATCGAAATCTATCACCATTTTTACATATAGTAGGCTATATGGCAAAAAATCTTAAATTGCAATATCAGAAACACTCTTGAGAATCTTTGGGGGTCTTCAGGAAGTTTAATAAAATATAGTCAAACCTTCCCATGGCGAATTCCTAAATCATACAAAAAAATTCGTTATAGAGAGGTTTTCGTTGTAGGGAGGAGTATTAAAAATCCATAAGTCATATGTAAAACTCCATATACTTCAAGAAATTCAAAACTTGTTCTTGTATTTTTTAAACCCTGATTGTGACACTATTGATCAATTGATCTTTTCCGCTGAACGTTAAAGTTTTTTCCTTCAGCATTTTTTTGCAATTTTACTGTTCTTACTCTTCTTGCACAAGAAATCAACTGAAAAAGAGAATCTTTTTTGTCTTACCCGGCCAACAAAGTCATTAGCATGGGGTAAAATTAATCTTTCTCCGAACGGAATGCAATTAAAAACTAGTTAAACCTTGGAAAGTCATTAGTATATGGGTATCCGAAAAATTAAGAAATCTTTCTGAACGGAAGCATTTAAAAACTAATTAAACTTTAGAAAATTTTGGTTCAAAAATTTGCTGTATGAAGGTATTGCTCTCGTTAAATGGAGGTAATTTTATATGTCAATGTACTTGAAAAGCTATCTTCCGTAAAAAGTTCGTTATATAGAGGAATTCGTTACACGAAGGTTCGTTATAGGGGGGTTTGACTGTATCCAATTTATTTAAATAAATTAAAAAAATGTTTTGTATTTTGATGTAGACCGAAGATGGATGTGAAATTTAAAAATTCCCAAAATTTTTCAGTATTTTTATTTATTGCATTTAAACAATTGGAATATTTTATTACATTGGATGGAGGTAAGTTAAGAAAACGAAATAATTATCATTTCATATCAAATAGTTCAAATTAGCTACTATACTGTTTGAAGCCACCATGAAATAACCGCGTTTCTATGAGGGGTGGGAAACAAACCGGGACTCTTGCCCTGCATGACACTTGAAAGGGGTGCCTAATTCACTTGTTCACGTGTTTTTTAGTCGTTAAAAATTTAGTAGTAATTTCAGTGGATACATTTTCAAGTTTTTGCCATGTCTCGGAAAATTCGTACATCCGGTGTTGCTCTGTGCGGTTAATAAATATATCTTATTGATTGGATAAATATACAATAAACGTACATTGTTTTATAGATTTAGTGTACGTACATCTTTGTATTAAACAGTGAACGGGATGGATAGTTATGAAAAAATAAGAATATTCGATGGTTTTTTTTTGCATTACATGTTCTTTTGTCAGGAGGACCTGTGCTTTTGTGCTCGTATGGACAAGCCGCCACTGAAAGTAACCAATAATTTTCCAAACTTGTTAATAAAAACACCTAAGAAAAGGAAACTCTTATGTTTTTTTACACACGACACTACATATTTATTACATGTTGCTAAATGTAATTTTATTGTAGTTTATTTGGTTCCTTTAATGTAATTTAAACCTAAATTAAATTTAAAGCATACCTGTAATGCTTATCGCTATCGTTTAAACCTTATCAGTCTCTTTTGTTGTAAACTATGCTCGATAAAATTACTAAATTTATCTAAAATATTGAAAACATTTACACTAAATCGTAGAGGGCAGGAAGTCTTAAAAACATGGTTATTTGAACAAGATTAAAACCTACAGATCGGTGATGCACACTTCACCACAGCAAGAAATAATTCCAGGACAGCTTAAATGTTATCTATAAGTAGAAGTATTATCTATACATATTTAGTAAACATAATGCAAATGACTTTAACGAAACACATTTGTAAATAAATAAACGTCGTGTTTAAAAAGTACTTTTACAGACTAGTTACTAGTGATCTTCAATAGGCTGCATTGACAGTGACTGTGAATCTGAATGCACAATTAATTCGACGAGTAAGTAAACTCAAACTTATCTGTTAATTATTCAATAATAAAATCATATTTACTAGTCAACCCTTAGCTCTTAACAGCATTTAGTGGTGGAGATAGCTTTTTGTCATGGGGGGAGGGTTTTCTCAATAAAAATCATTTTTCATGTGTGCAGAAACAAATACAATAATTGGTTACATTTATCACTTAAATGAATGTATTATATTAATGAAAAAATCCTTAAGTATACCAATTGTTAAAAGACATTCAAGTCAAGGGTCGAACTTCGGACAATCAGAACATTTCTTAGAAGCGACAAATCCAAAAAGGCAACATTTTGGCTGCGAATGTAACAATTTTTTTTATGTTGAATATCGAGTTAATCGGAATGTATATTTGCTGTTCGGAACTAAGTAAAATTCTGAAAAAAATTAAAATATTGAGTGTTTTTGTCAAAATATTTTACTTTGGACATTTTTTCCTAAAATAAGCGACATAAAACTTGAAATTTCTTTTCACCAAATTTCATATTTCCTTAAAACTAAGACCTTTTCATGACCAAAGCCAGCTGAAAAAAATCTGATTCAAAATTTCAACTGTAAACTCAAAATTTCGCCTTATTCGAAATACAGTAGATCCGTGATAATCCGATAAGGCTGTGTCGGATTATCAAATTTGTCGAACTATATATAGAGTACTGCCGCTGACTCCTTATATTCCAGAATATTTTAAAAATAAATATCTTGTAATTCAATAAATAATTATAAAAATGGTGAGATAAAATGGACTATACAGTTACAGTAAAATCTGTCTTAAGCGGATACTTTTGGGACTGGCAAAATATGTCCACTCGTTGATGAGAAAGTGTGTCAACATTTTGTTTGACAACTGATTATTTCTGCTTCTTCAAAATCATCAGAAATATTTCTGACTGACTTAAGCAAAATAGCATTATCAACAGGAACTAGATCATTATCATATTCTAATATTAAGTTGGCAATGATGTTAATAAATTTCGTCATAAAAAAGCCACTTGAATATATTCTAGTCTAGTGGTACACAACCTTTAAGTTGTTTAGTGCCAGATCACAATTTAAAAAGTTTATGCTAGCCACAAAGGCGAAAAAAAATTAACAAAATAAAACAACTTACAAGGTTGAAGTGATTTATCCAAAAAAATGGTAAACCTCCTCAAACATCTTTTAATATAAAACTTATGCTTTTCTTAGAAGTTAATGAAGTCCAGCTCCCGAGTTAACATATTAATATTTAAAAAAAAAACCTTTTTTTCACACGATACTTATGATCAGAAGTTTCCATTTTATTCAGAAATTTTCAAGCTTTTTAAGTTACCTTAAACTTAAAATGTCAAATCTATTAACAAAACTTTATCATATTGCCAACTTTTTTTACATATATCAAAATGTATTTGCTAAATTTTAATATTTTTCAAATTCCAACTTTAAATTTAAAGTTTCCATTCTTTAGGAAAAAAGTCTAAATATTAAAACGAGAAGAAAGCCAAATTTTAGACTAACAGTGAAAAATGTACAAAAATCTATTTAAAAAATATGTCTCAAAGTTTCAACGTTATAATGAAATTTGCAATTTTTTTGAAGCTTTGGATTTCTAAATAAAAATTTAAAATTCCAAATGTTATTACAATTCCTAATTGACATTTTAAATTAGAAAATTTCAATGAATTTAATTTTGAAATTCCGATTTTCATAGAAGTGTTGAATTAATAAAAAGTCAAAAATGTTCGAGATAATCTTTTTTTTTTAATTTCGAGAATTTATATTTTATAAATTTTTAGTTTTAAATTGTTCGAAATTGCATTTTTCAAAAGTTTAAAATTTAAACACTAAATTCTTAGAAATTTTCTGACAAAGTGAACATTTTATTTAAAAAAATGTCGACTTTAAACTCAAAATTTTGAGAATCAAAAGTTCAATATTCGAAAATTTAGCAAATTTTGGGTTTCAGTTTAAATTTCTCGCTAATTTGAAATTCATTTTTATCAATTTTGAGCTTCTCGGGCCATTTAAACTTTTATCTAAATATGCCGTATTTAAATTTGAAATTTTAAATCGAAATTTCGAAAAAAATTCGATCTTTCAAAAAAAGTGTGATTTATTAATCAAAAATGTTTAGCAAAGTGTTAGGCTTGAAAATTCAGTTATTTCATCAATTTTTTCCTTCTTTTCATCTTTCTCTTTCTTTTTAATCGCAAACTTTAAGAATAAACCCTCAATTTTAACAGGGAAGGTTGAGCATATTCTGAGGATTTTGATTTTTTAATTTTTTTTCTAAAAATTCAATGAAAAACTCAAAATGTAAACTTTTTCTCGCAGTTCTATTTTAAATTTTAGGAGTCAAAATTCGAAAATATTTTAATTATGAGGTTTATATTTAGATCTTGGACGTTTATCTGAGAAAGTTTTATTCTAAGATTAAAAATAATACTTTTCAAATTTCGATTTATACTAAATCCCCAGGGATTCTTTGAAATGTTTTTCAAAATTACGTATTTAAACTTGAAGTTTGCAAAAACTGATTTTTTAAGATAAATTGATTTTGGAATAATTCCTTGAATTTTCGACCTTTGTTCCAAATTTTTCACTTTAAAATTAAAATTTTTATTTCTTTTCATATACAGGGAACCTGTGTATACGTTAGCCACCTACGGTTCACGAAATTTTAGGTCAATTTAGACAGATGGCCAATGTTGCAAGAAAATCAAAAATATAAATATTTTACATTGTTTCTAACAATAAGGTCAGTTCGTCAATAAAACAAGCACGTTTCAGAGGCATTAAAACAGTTCTCTGGAGGATAATCTTTTAAAGGCTGGGGAACCTTAGATTAAAAGTTTTGAGCAACTTTAATGTCAACTTGATTGGAATCTGCATATAATGTTCAGTTAATGTTGTTTCTCTTGTAAAACTTTCTAACCCTCCATTACTTGCACTAAAATTTTGGATGTTTTAACTTACAACCACAGCTAACGCTTTTAGCTTTAACATCACGGGATCACGAGCATAGGAATATTTGTAGAATGACAACTGGTCAACATCAGTAATATTTCCGACATCGTTTTCGGTTTTCGCATTTTTGTCGTCTTCTATCATGGTTACAGTTGTTCTCCCAAAAGTGTTAAATTGTTTCCTTGTTTTTAAAAATGTTTGCGACAGTTTTTTCAGGGATTTTGCGTTGACTTTTACCACTGGACACCACATAAATCACCTCCACTTTTTGATCCACGTTACTTTCGTTATAGGAAAATGTTTGCATGATTTCTACTTAACAGTTATACTCTCGATTGATTCTTTTTGAGTAATAAACTTTAAAAAAGTTTATTTTTTATTTTTGTAGGATACTACCTTTTTCAAAGTTTTTACAGAGAAATTTCGCTCATTAGTCTACCATTTTCTCTATTAAGTGACCCTTGAGGGTAAAGTACAGAGTAAACCTCATTAATACAACTGTCACCTAGGGTTTCCCAATGTGTACAGGGTGAGCGAAACTCGACGCCTCAGCTCTATTATAAGAAATGGAAAACCCATAGAAAAAACCTGAAAAGACGTTCCATCTTAATTCCATTTTAAGCCAAATTTTCATATTTTTCCATATTTGGAAATTAAAGTAATGACGTCATTAAACTTCTTTTCCAGAAACATACCTATATTTCTGTCTATTTAAAAAAAACTTATTTTTCTAAGCAAATTTTGTAAATAAAAAAATGTCTATTTTTTTGGTTTAAAAGTTAAAATTGAAAATATGTACAACCGCAACCATAGACTAGTTTCGGCCTTCCTTGGCCTCGTCAGCATGGTACGGTGGTTGTACACACTTCCAATTTAAAGCCGTTAGTCAGTCTAATTTTCATTAGATTCTAATGAAATTAGATTTCAATTGCATCGTAATAAACTTGTATATATTCGTATATACAAGGCTTATTATCTCAGCAGAGAGTAATGCTTCAATTAGCATGTAGCGAGAATGTTTGCGTAATAAACAGTTAAAAGTCAGTTACAAGTCACCCGATGGAGGTTTGCTCTCTTGGGTACTTATACGACTGACTAACGGCTTTAAATTGGAAGTGTGTACAACCACCGTACCATGCTGACGAGGCCAAGGAAGGCCGAAACTAGTCTATGGTTGCGGTTGTACATATTTTCAATTTTAAGCACGTTTAACTGTTTAATTACAGAACATTTAATTGGTCATTTGTTAAAAAGTTAAAAGCAATTTTATTGTAAAAAAAAGTATAGTGAAAAAATGGTAATCGGTGTATTTCCTAACAGCTGGAAATCTGCTGGGGTGCAGCCTGTCTCTAAAAGGGAAAAAAGAATCTGGCTAACAACTATCGCCCTATATCTTTGTTGCCCATTATATCTAAACTGATGGAAAAGATTATCAACATCGAGGTTCTCAAATATCTGGAGGATAATAGAATCATCTCGGACAGGCAATACGGTTTCAGACAACAACGCTCAACTGACGATCTACTGGCACATGTTACATGTTACTCATGTCTGTAACTTAGCTATGGAAAAGCATAGTGAGGCTAGGATTGTGGCATTGGATATCTTAAAGACCTTTGACAGATTCTGGCACCGTTCTCTTCTCGCCAAATTAACACCTTATCTTCTTCCTTCTGGACTCTATCATTTGATATTCAATTTTCTCGCTGACAGATCTCTTCAGGTCGTCGTCGATGGCATTTCATCCTAGACATTTGTGATTGCGGCAGGGGTGCCTCGGGGGAATGTCCTGTCTCCTACCCTGTTTCTGTTACATATAAACGATCTCTTAGCTTCAACTTCCAATCCTATTTACAGCTACATAGATGATAGTAGCTTAGTGTCATCTTTTCTCTCCAACAAATCATTATTCGTCGCTACTTCAGATCAACTAAGGGAATAGCAAATACAAATGATTAATCAGGATCTTGAAATCTTGAAATGGAGTGGGCTGAGAAAAATCTGGTCATCTTCAGCACTTAACAAACTCAGTCCGTGTTTTTCTCTAAGAAAATATCAAGGGATAATCCAACATACTAATAGACGGTAAAATCCTTTCGATGGGATCTAATCTGTCTATCCTAGGGATGAATGCGAGCACTAATTTCTCTTGGGACGATCATGTGCGCGCCATTGCCAAGTTCGCCTCTCAGAAGCTTAGCTTTCTTTTTAGAGCTAAAAAGTACTTCACATCTCATCAGCAACTCACACTATACAAAATCTCAAGTTAGGCCAACACTAGAAACTGTTCTCATGGTTGGAGTTCAGTCCCCAAAGCACACCTTAGCTCTTTTGGATTCAAGTCAAAGAGAGCGATTCGCCTAATTGATGACGAAAGTTTGACTGATTCTCTCGAAAAACTAGAGCACAGGCGGATGCTTGGTGACTTGTCTCTTTTCTACAAGTACTATCATGGAAGAAGATGCTCTCAGGAACTTATAAGATTGATCCCCCAACGGCAAGATTCTTGAGGCATACTGGACAGTCGGAGACAGCAAATTTCTGTGCGGTCCAGCTTGACACAGTGAGGACTTCTGTCTACGGAGATTTTTTTTCTATAGAATTTCCAAGCTATGGAACTCGTTACCGAATGGACTTTCCCCAAAAATTGCAACCTATCCTTGTTTAAGAAGGCGGTTCATCGCCATCCATCGTTGTTTCCGCATCCTAGTCGCAGTGCTTTGAAGGCATAATGGGGTTGCCCTTTGCGAGTGGATTAAATTTTTTTTAAAATTACTATGATTTAAACAAATAGACTTTGGAAATGCAATAAACCAAAAACCAAAGCATACTGGCATGTGTCAATAATTCAAATAATAGTTGACAAACATGTATTGCCATTTGACTTTGAAAAATTTTTACGCGAACGACATATTATTTATTAGTTTACGGATAATCTCAATAACCTTAGACGAGCAGTTGGATACGCTCTGAGATACGCCCAACATGTTATTTCAAGCCTAAAAATATTCAATAGATTTGTTTCTAAAGGCTGTTTGATTAAATCGTAACGATTGCTAATTTTTAATAATAATTTTGTTACAATAAATGTTATTATAACTTTTTAATGGAAAAATATACCAATTTTCATTTTGCAAAATTTGTTTAGAAAAATAGTTCTTTTTAAATGTGCAAAAGTAGAGAGAAAAAATTTAATTGTCATTACTTCGGTTTCCAAATATGCAAAAAATGGCTTAAAATGTTATATAGGAATTATTCCATTCTGGGAAAAACCGTCCAAATTAGAAATGTGGCCAAGGTACAAATGTGGCCAATGTGACAGCTTTCTAAGAGATAGAGAGCGTGCAAAGTTTACATTTTTTCTGAAATTCTACAGAGATTCTACAAAGAAAAGTACTCTGTTTAAGTCGTCGTTTTTATATTATTTGCATTTAAAAGTTTCAATGTATTTTTTATGATTTTTTCAGGTGCTGAGCTTGCTATATTGTTTTTCATTTGAAGGATTTAATTTATCACGAAGTATCAAATTCTCGTCGGAATTTGGGACAAATAATCTAAGAAGCCGAAAATACGTTTAAAAATAATAGGATAATTTTAAAATTTGAGAAAGTGCAATTGAAAATTTATTGAGATAGATGATAGACACTTCCAACATTGCATTTTTTGTCACTATTACCGATTGTTGTTATTGTTATTGTTAGTTACTGTTGTTACTGTAGCTTTGATTGCTTCTCCATAAGAAAACCATAAAAAAATATATTGAACCTTTTAAATCTAAATAATTTGAAAGCCGATAGATTTAGACATCCTAAACCAGATTATCTTTTCTTTGTAGAATTGGTCGTTCACACTCTTCACTTGTTTTAAGAAGCAGATAAAAAAATATCCTTTAATTTACGTAAATAATAATCTAAAACCAGCTCCCACTAGGAGCAAGGCCAAAATTAGCCTAAAATTCGAAATTCTCACACCAAAAAACCTAAAATTCCCAAATTTTAAATTTATAGCATCAAAACTTTCTCAATTATTGAGAAATTTACGAAAAAAAATTTAACTTTGGACGCCCAGGTTCTCTTAAACCATTGGTATGACTCCATATGACCCCGTATATGACGAGCGATGGAGGCTGTAAGAGAATTAAAGTAGAGGAATATTATCCTATTTTTTCTCAAAAAATGTCTTTGGTGACAACTATTGGGATAATGACAATTACTGGTGCCATTACTCTGCTGAAAGTGTTTAATGATATATTTTTTATTTGGTAAAAACGAAGACCCTTTTACGTAAACTCCTCCTGCAAACTTGTGATATCGCAGACAAACAACATGCTTATGTAAATAATGGTGACTAAATTAAAGGACATGAAAAATATTTTTAACGCATGGGGTCATCTCGTTCACGAACTTTCTCTAATGCATTATTATTTGTAATTCGTAATAACACATTGCTATAGTTAATGTATCGTGTTCATGTAACGTCCATATAATATAAAAACTTTCCCAGTTAATCGGTAATGAGATAAAAAGTCTTAATTAAACATAATTCCAGTGGCGTTTATAAACCGGATATTTTTAATCGCACCGTTTCCATTTAATACCTGTGATTTAAGTACTTCCTAATTTAAAGATAAAAGAGGTTAAATTCCAAATAATTAACTGATTTAAAAATACTTTATGGTGGCAGTTTATAATTTGTGACCGACCATTGTTGCTTAACCAATATTTGAGGTGTGAAGTATTACCTGTTAATGTTATTATAGATACTTCAACTATTGGTATGTAAATATGTATTGTAATCGAGTCTGTTATTTTACACATAATTATTATCATTTTGGTCTGATCATGTACTTGCATTAAAACTTAATACATTGAATCTTATTAACCTTTTTAGTCTCCAATAACTGCTATTCTGGGTAACTACAAACTTAATAATATCGATAATATGGTTCAATGAATCCAGAAGTATTTTACTACAATATTTGGTGATTAGATAGTATCGACATCATATTGATTTTTAATTTTAAGTACGGATCTACTATGTACCTAGTAAGCTTTGTAGGGTAGACCAAGTCGCTTGTTTCAACGAATGCAATGAAATCGAAACTTTTAGTAGTTAATAAAAATAATTAATTCCATAGAGCTGAAACGTACCTTTTAAAAATAAGATTCACATGCACAATTGTTAGTTTGTAGGAATTAATTGCATGTAAAAATATCGCAATTAATAACAATTGGCTATCGCAGAGTAACATTCTTAATGAAAAAGAAATTAACTCAACAACAAATAAAACAACGATTAGATGCAGTGTATATGTCGCAGTCTTCTAATGTAATCAGCCGTTTCATGAAAAGTCTAGGCATTTCAAACGTTTCATGAAATGTCAGCGTATTTAAGGCTGATGATGATGATGAAAACGTATAAAATTACATCAAGTAACCGACTATTATACTTTTCATGTAACGTTTGAAATCCATTTTGCACTTCATGTAATGAAATGATGAGTAATATAGATAAACCAAATAATTTATTTCAAATGAAAATAACATTTTTATACTTATTTTAAAAAAATGGCAAAATCAACATGGAAAATGAGTTTACACCAACAGGAACTGTTAAATCACTATTAAAAAACAGAGGCACAACGGCTATTACCTAAGTTTTTTCATAGATGCACATATTCCTGTACACTGTGGTTTGCTAGGTTTCCACAAAAATTTTAATATGCTTTAACCTCTTGATTCCAATTTTTTGTAGAATTACTAAACATTATCTTAACTGCTTGTTCTCTTGCATTAGAATATTTCGCAATAGTTTCTGTGAATAGAACTCTTCTAACTTAGTATAAAATAGTATTTGTTAAACCACACTTATGGCGATTTTTAGGTTATGTATTTAGCCATTTTTTTTTCATTATTTTTACAAAATGGGTTTGAAAGCCTTACATGAAAAAACTAGTAGAATTAGCCAGTTAGTGAAATTTTATAGGTTTACATTAAGCAACCTGCACACCGGCGTTTCATAAAACGTCTGAAATGTCTAGCCTTTAAAAGTAACACCTATTTGTTTTAGTATTTGGCAGCGCTTTATGAAATGCCTAGGCCATTCATAAAACGAATAATTACACTAGAAGACTGCGTCAGGCACATTGACGGGCGAAGAGGAGGGTTAGTTTGAGCTAACTATACAAAATAACGTCCAGTTCACTCCAAAGTTATTTAAATGGCGATTTTGTTTTAGACTGCCTTTTTTGTTCTACAAAATAATATATGAGGGTAAATCAAATTTGAACCAAAATTTGTTTTTAAAAATTTAGTGGTAAAAGATACATATATGAAAGTTATTAGCTGTTTTTCTACATAATATCCTAATTTTGTTACGTATTTTTCTCAACGGATTGGGAATTTTTTAATGCCATCCTCATAAAAAGAAGGGAGGCGTGTTTGCAGCTAATTGCGCACAAATGTCTCAACAGCAGCATCATCAAGGAATCGCTTACTTCCTAGAGCTTCTTTCAGTGACCCAAACATATGATAATCGCATGGTGATAGGTCGGGACTATAAGGGGGGTATTTTAATGTGGCCCAATGCATTTCCTCTATTTTTTTATCTGTCAGATTGGCTGAGTGGGGACCGGGCATTGTCATGAAGCAAAATCACATTTCTGACCGAAAATTCCACCTCTTTCGCCGATATGCACGTTTTGCTTCATCCAATAGCTGGCAGTAGTAGGCAGCATTAACCGTACGACGTTCATACAGAAAATTGACGTGCACAACTCCTTTAAAATCCCAAAACACTGTCGCAAGAACCTTTTCAGCTGAAAAGTGAGGTTTTGCCTTGACTGGTGCACCTTCCCCCTTTCTTCTTCATTCCATGCTTGCTTGTTTAGGTTTAGGGGTGTAATGGTGGACACAAGTCTCATCACATGTAACGATACGTTGCAAAAAACCATCACCTTGAAAACGTCCAAGATGACGATGACAAATCTCCAGACGTTGTTGTTTCTGTTCTTCAGTCAAAAGACGAGGTACCCACCTGGCAGAAATTTTTCGAAACCCCAGCTCATCTGTAATGATGGAATTGAGCACTCCCAAAGCTTATCCCTATCGGAGCTGCAGTACCACCAACAGTTAAACGGTAATCACCTTCTAAAAGGCGCTGAATAGCGGTAATCTTGTCCTGCAGTCACACTGGTCCGAGGACTACGGGCATGGGGTTCATTTTCAACTTAAGTTCGTCCTTCCAAAAATTTTTCGTGCCATTCTTACACTTGAGTTTTCTTCAAACAAGAATCCCTAAACTGTGCTTCTAGTCTACGAAGAATTTCGGCAAGCTTTACACCTTCAACGGCAAGAAATTTAATAATAACATGCTGCGCAACGTGCGGATGAACCTCTTGCTCACTCACTGTATTTACAACTGACAAACGGCAAGAACGGAATTTGCTTGAGCGCAGAAAGTCACGTGAAATCCCCATCTAACATGGCTAAAAGTATGTGAACACTCCCGACCCCCTCATAGCGACATGATAGAAATTCCGGTTCATATTTAATTTACCCTTGTATTTCTTTATGGCCAGAACTGAAGGAATATTTGTAATTTTTATTTGAACCAGAAAACTGAACATCGTGGACATGAGCTGTATTAATTACACCGTGAAAAAGCAATTACTAATGAAATGGGCCTCATATTTTTGACCAGTGCACAGCATACAATCCCCTGTATACATGGAAACACAGATTGACTTGTCACTTTAGCAGTGGATCAGGTAGACAGTTAATGCTGGATTTATGTACAAGCTATACAAGCTATAACTTAAGGCCCCCTGGGTCGAAATTTTAGAAACATTAAGGAAATTAAGGTGGCCAGGAATTCTCGAGGCAGCGAGGCAGTGACTTTTATGCTCGCAACAGTGGCCTCATCTCAAAATAGCTTAGGGCCTTATCTTCATTGCCAATGATCAGATGCTTATTTATTTCGTTGCATATTTAAATTAATTGAACATTGCATAGAATATTTGGTTTTTTGTTCACTTTTTCTAAGAAACCGACTTGTAAATTTCTAAATGTATAATATGTTACAGTGAAAGTATACATTATAGTTATAGTGTATATTCACTAGTTAATGTATGTGCATTTTTAGGAAGAGTATCACTTGTCTGGTCAAAGTACACAATAACTAGGTAATGTATGCATTAACGGTTAGCCACTAGTTAACGCTTATAATGACAACCAGATTTAAATTTAATGTTTACCTTAAAAGGTCAAAATTGATGTTATACATATTTATGCAAAGAAAATTAAATTGCCTTCCCAACAAGCGGCATGTCACGGGCTTACTTGGTAATGTTACTTTTCGGATCCTTATCCGTTGCTTCCAGAGACTAGTCTCTGATTGCTTCAAAAATATTACTACTCTTTCAACCTACCCTAGACGCAGAGAACAAATAATTACCAAGCTATTGTATACTTTAACTAACATACATTTCATTTTCTTATTTAATTGATTCTTTATCTAAACATGTACTTAGAAGTATGCATTAACTAGTGGAGGTATACTTTAACTGAGTTTAATATTTTATCTGTAACATATGCACGGTGGCAAATGTTCGCATTTTATTTGTTTGATTTTTTTATTAGTAGGTTGTTTTTATCAAATTCTCACTAAAAATGCAATAATGTATAAGCTTTTAGGCAATCAAGTCAAAAGACTAATATTTTCCGAGTGTAATTTTTTTTTATTTTTTAAAATATTTCGATTCTAGTCAATTTCATGATCGTTATAGCGAAGTTGTGCACAAGTAACAAGGTTTTGCTGGAAATTTGGTGATCCCTTTTAAATGCTTTCAGTTACAGATACACTTAATAGTACGTCAAACAGAAGATATTTCAATACCAAAATCCTTTTCAATAATTCGTGGATTTTTGACAGGACCTGACAAATACTCTGGACTTTGCACATTTTGTGGTACAAATTCGATATTTTCTTCTATACTTACAGATTTTGGTCATTCATTTCCTTTTCTTTATCCTGTAATTGCCATCGTTTTGTTTAATTTTTCTAACACATGTAATACAGACCGTATACACAAATTTTGTTGAGAAATTCTTTAATAATTTTTCTAGCTCGAATTTCTTTTTCTTCCAAAAGTTCTTTCGTTCTCTGATAACAATATTATCATATTCATTCATAGCAAAGAAATATTATACTCAGAATATTTTAGGCTTTTGAACACAACTAAATTATTTTTATGTAAATACTTAGTTTTTTTTGCGAAACTCTTAGTGACAGGTATTTTTGAACCATTTCTCTGTATAGAAATTGATGGTAACTGTGATATTTTTGACTTGATTGTCTAAAAGCTTATACTTTATTGTATGTTTGGTAAAAATTTTATAAAAACTAGCCACTAATAATAAGCAAGAAAAATAAAATGTAGACATTTTTTCCGGCCCACCGCAATATACCTAAAACGTTTGACATTTTACCAATTGATATTCTGTCAACTTAGCATGCAAGGCATCACCCTAAACGTCTATCAAATATTCGGAATGTGCACCAAGTCCAAAGTTTTGTCCCGAAAACGAGCGATGCATACAAGTTTTGAGTTGCCAAAGTTGCATTACTTTTCGTTTAAAATCATTAAAACGAATAGTGTCATAATATATTTCGTCACCTATTTTAGTATATGTTTAATGTTCAGGTACACACGTTTAAAAAAAAATAAATCATATACGTAATTAGGTGATAATATTCAAACAAAAGGTGTAGGTATGTAGTTTAAAAATTAAAGCAAATATTTAGACAGATAAAAAAAGCATCCAATAAATACACCATTACCTTCGCCAACTCAACAGTTGATTGTTCAATATAAATATAAATTTTCCTGCGAAATTTACAAGACATTAGCAATTAATGATAACGATAAAAGTAAATGGATTGATTTTTATGCACCCCTAGGGAGGGGTTGCATTCCTTTAAAAAATTCGAGAATTTTATAAAAGGCATAAGTATTCCGACACTTAATTAATTCTACAGCTTGTCCACTGAAAATACGAAAAACTTTTAAAGGGCCGCTATCTCTTTTCTCAAACTCTAATTTTTCTCAATGATAATATATTTGTTTTAATGTATTTTCTGATTCCTTATACAAAATAAAAAGTATATTTTTGAAAAAGGTTTTCGAACTTGCGAGTAATTCACATGTTTGTGCCAAAAAGGCAATTAACCGTCTGGTGGAAAATAAATCCATTACTCCTAGGAAGGACATCATGATATGGTGGTCCATAAATTTGTTTACTTTCAAATAATTATTTAAAAAAAATGATAAGAACTTTTGAGATAGTTATCTGGTCACTAAAACAATAATGAGAGGGAAATATTTTTTTAGTGTTAATATCAGATAAATGATTCAATTTTTAATTTTGGCACACATTCAAATTTTCGACGACCCTTTGACATCGTGACCCGGAAATTGCAGACGCATTCTTCTGGAATATTTGCTTTCAAGTGAAATAATGACACTGGTTTGGTAATTTGCATATAATTCTTTAAATACTCTAACAGAGGGAAATCTTAGTTAATCCTACACCTACTCTACGTTGAAGCATAAGGCGGTGTGAGTTGGGTTCATCTTCTCCGTTTTCTGGCACTTTTTCTTTTACTGTTTTATATCTTTTGTCATCTCCTTTATTCCTTTCTATTTTATTTCCCTCCTTCTTGCCTCTTCTTTTATTCCCTTTCCCGAGATTTTCTAGACATCCCTCTCGTCGTTTTTTCGGTCGCTTTTGTTTCATACACTTTTCTTGCAAGCTCTCCTGAGTCATATAGAACACATTATCAAACCATCTTAGATGGTTTTCTACTATTTTGTCGTCGATTGGTTCGAGTTTTAATTGTCTGAATGTTTTATTGCTAATTTTGTCTTTCTGTGTTTGTTTTTCATTTTCTTAGACATTGCATGTATTCTTGTTTTTTTGTTTTTCAGTCGTTATCCAGAATTAACTATTGTATGTGATAATATACAGTAGATAGATTTCTTATCACAGTTGTTTTTGTGCGCTCACCCATTTATATTTTCTACAAGGAGATTATCTTTATTGTGTTAGATAATTTGCCTGCTTTCTTTATTCTTTTATTCATTTTCCTGTTGATCATAATTCCTAAATACTTATATTCTTCAACTTGCTCTATTTTTTTACCATCCAGTTTAATATATTCTATCTTATTTCCTCTAGCTATTACCGTACATTTCGTTTTGTTTATATTTATTTTCATATTTATCTCGCGGAGTTTACTTTGAAGAAAATTTGGGATGTTGGAGAAGTGTCTCAGAGTCCGTCAACTCCGCTGCATCATCCACAAACATCAATTTTGCAATGTTGTTTATTTTATTCTCGAGTATCCCATAATTCAGTTCCCTCATATTTTCTTTGCTTTTTTAATTAGCTCGTCTATCACTATCAAAAATAGTAGGGGACTCAACACACAGCCTTATCTTAATCCAATTTCAACCTTCAATTCTCCTGATTTTTCCTTGTTTTTTCTTACGTGATTCTTGTTATTCATGTACACTACTTTGAGAATTTCTATTGTTCTTTGTTTTTACTAACCTTTTTTCACTTGCTTAGGGAATGCCCAATATTAGTTCTTGTGTGCTTCTGTGCTTCTTCCTGGTCTAAAGCCATTACCGGTATTTTTTTCTTCATAATTCCTGCTAGTATTTTTCTTGGGATACTTAGTGGGATGATTGATCTACAATTTTTGATTTTCCGTCTATTTCCACTTTTGTATATGGGTAATATTATGCCTAATTTCCAGTCGCTTGCTATCTCTTTAGTCGTTATTGTTGTGTTCAGAGTTGCCAATAGTTTGTTGTATTCTTCTTGGCTTAGATATTTTATCATTTCTAGGGTAATTTGATCATCTCCGGGTGCTGCCTCTAGCTTCATTCTTCCCAGGGCTTCCATTAATACTTCTTCCCTAATCAGCCTTAATTCTTTAGTTTTTGTAGATTCATTTCCTTTATTTTCTGAAACTATTGCATCTTCTGCATTAAAATATGTGACACTTTGAAATGACCTTATCATTTTATCGTCTTCGTTTGTCAGAATTCCACCTGCTTCGCTTTTAAATTTGGCATGAAATATTCGTTTCTCTTTCTTAATTATTTTAACGTCCCATAGAACAGGTTTTGGTTTTCTTTTTTAACCGAACTTTTTCCACGATTTTTTTTGTTTCTTTGGCGGTTGTTTTAACTTTTTTTGTTACATCTCGTATATACATAGTCCTGTTATATTTTATTTCTCAAATACTTTTTCCTAGATTCTTTCTTTGTTTTTATTACTGCAGGTTTTCATTACACCATTCAGTTCGTGCCACAGCTTTCTTTTGCTGCTCTAAGTATAATGTTCTTAAATCTGAAACACTTTCTTTCTGTTGCAATTATTTCTTTGCATTCATTTAGGTATGTATACCCTGTTTTCTGGCACCGTTCTCTTATGTTCTGTTCTTTAAGTTTAAACCTTTTTATTTTCCCTTTAACTTGCTTTCTTTTTTCATCTTCTGTGTTTGTTTTTGTTGTTTGAAATGTCATCTTTACTAGGTGATTTCCGCGTATCTGGATACTTTGAAATCAGGATTTGTTTAAAATTCCCTCTACTTATGAAAAAGTAATCTATTATTTATCTCTCACTTCTTGTGTTCAACAAAAATGTGTAGAAAAAAAATCCGGACTTCTGGGTGGCCTAAGAATACACCCATTACTTTTTTATGTAAATTTCATTCATTATGCTTTAGTTGTTAATGTGTCAAATCTTATCTATTCTTAATTCAAGCAAATACATTTACGCATCGATAAGTCTTAATCTGGTTGAATCTTCCTGTTTGTTCTCTTACTATAAGCAGTTTATATGCCTTCAGTTTGTGTTTTTGACATATTACATCTCTGAATTTTTTACTAATTACAACATTACATTATCAAACCATCAACCGAACATTGATTTGTGTATTGTGTAAATTATACTCTACATCAAAAAGTGCCAATCAGTAAAGAGAAAATGATTGTTTTCATAAACATCTTTCATACAAAATTAGCAACCCTGTCAAACTATCTACATAGGTAATTAAATTTCCAAGAAACTATCTAGGGGCTAGTACCCCTCGCTTGACTCTTCAATCATTGGTTTTCACGAAAAATTTGATTTAAAAATAAACAAATGTATCGCCATCAAATAGAAAACAAAAGTAAACAGTTTAGTCCTTTGATACCGAGAAACTTTTATGGAAATTATTTTCTCGAATTTCCATCCCCAATTGCTTGATCAGATCCAATTTGATAAACTATTTTCCGAGGATTAGATCGTGCAAAATTTATAATTCTATCGACATATCAATCAGTCCTTGCAAATGACAGGCTTCCACTTTAAATTTCATCTTCAATAGAATTGCTGCCTTCTAACCTTCAAATTATCTAAACATCTGGATCCTTGATGAAATAACCGTCCTTTAGAATAAAATTTTGCAAAAACACAGTTTTATGATAAAAATTGCTGTGGACCGCCAAGTAACCACCAAATCCATTCGTGTCATACATACTGAGTTCTCTTCGAAAGAAACTATTAATGTTCCCAAATGTAACGCTAGTTCTATAGATGTACCTAAAAAGTCTTGGAACATATAGCTTCCGTGTATTGTAGATGTCAAAATAATAGGAATTTTACTTATTCTCATCCCAAAATGTACTTTAAGAGGAGTTATAAGTTTACTTAAAAAATTACACTTTTGTATCGTGTTCAAAAAGATGTTAAACAATTTTCATAAAATTTTTCATCTCAACATTTCAAAGGATGTCATTACTTTCAGTATCCAAAGAAATCGGAAGAAAATTGAAAAAGATTTTAAACCACCCTCCATTTCCTAATAAGTTTGTTCATATTTTTTAAGGATGATGATATCATTTAAGATTTTCTTTTATTAAAAAATTATTCATTATCTTCATTTCATGATTTTCATAAAAACTGCTTATTTCGCATAATTTCGAAGAAGGAAAATGTTTTCTCAAAAACTGGTAACATATAACTTTTTAAGTTCAACAACAAAAAGATAAATTCCGGATTATTTTTGTAAGATATGAGAAATTAGATAATACGTATATTTTATAAGATATACATAATAAAGAAACAAATTTATACCAATCTCATTCGACTGAGCTTTGTACTGCATTAGGAGTTCCATATCTTGAAGTGTAAAGTCATTTCTTTTTGTTGTAATGACCTAAATTATCAAAATATCAAGACAATATTTAAATAATGAATCTCAATAGCTTAACAATGCTACAGTGGCTATTACGCTCCGATTAAGTGAAAGGGATTTTATTTGTGTTACAAACTTCTGCAATGAATAATATAAAATATCTTCGTTATTTTTAGAAAAATTTTTCATGTTTAATACATGCTTCATATTACTTTTCATTAACTATGAAGAATACACTCCTCAGGGCATTCAAATATCCTTTAATATATGATAATAAACTCATCACAAACAGGTAGAAGTATTATGAAATAAACTTGAAAATTTTCTCAGGTAATGTGAATATTATTCAGTATGGCTTATTTATACTTGGATTCTTTGATTCGAGTTACATTAATATACATAGCGAGGAATGAATCAAAAATGATCCCAATATCTCTGGAGTTGATGAAGTATTACGTGCAACTGATTTTTAAAAGAAATTCAAAAAATAATAATGAGTTAGGTACGACTTTTTTTACCACTAACGTAATTGGCTAATAAAATAAACAAGTAAACGCAGATATGGTATTTTATATATTTTTAGGAATTCTTTCGCTCACATTCAGTTAAAATTTCAGATAACGTTGTACTTCTACAAGTACTTCTTGTGAAACATCACCCTGACATTGTGCTATGAAACTCAATGCAAGAATGTATTTACGTATTTCATTGGAGAATGTTGAATAACATTTATACAATAATTATTAAAGTACTGAAGAGAATTATTAATAGCTAATTATTCTTTTTAAGAATTAAGAGACAACCCATTCATTCTCAAGGACCCCAATTATTATTCGAAATAAAATAGTTTAAAAAGTGATAAGGTTTAAATGAATCAACACAGCGTGTACTTTGCGGTATTTGCCATCTTTTTTGATTTCAAAGGTTTTTTTTAATTTCCAAAGACGTCTAACTGTAGAATTTTATAAATACCTGGCCCGTTTTAGTTTTTAACTCCAGCCAATTATAACATTAAGCCTTGTCGGTTTTTCTTACATTAATGAGGTCGAAAAATATGTAATAACGCTTTGTTTATTAAAATATGTAATTGATAAAATAGTTGAGATAAGCTATTTAATTATATTACCTCTGAAATCTCCGTTTTAATAGTTGTGTTGATTTATTGAGGAAGGTAAGATAGATCTTTTGCTTGGTTAAGCTCGTGTACAATTTGCTTTAAGCTTTTCATATAATTAATAAATGCCACAGTATATTTTTATATTTAAATTTAATTTTTGAACATTTTTATACACACATTTTATGACCAAAAAATTTTTATTTATTTATTTATTTGTTTAAACAATGGACCTTAAGGCCCAAGTACATATTTATTATAAGTTGGCAGTTTATAAAATATGAAGACGTAGCTTGATTGTTGATGACAAGGAATATAAATTTAACGTTAAGGATTCTTCACTCAAATTCTGATTAGTAAGTGTAGCTAATTTATTATAAAGTTTATTATTACTAAAAAATTTCCCAATAACAAGAAGAAAATTTAAAACATAACACAGAACAACCCCCGACAGCGCCAAATGCAGCCCAATATGCAATATGTTTTGAGGTATAGATTAAAAAAATAGTAAAAAAATTTACTTTAAGCATCCCTTATTCGTTTGAAAATGTTACAAAATTAGGTTAATTGACAATTGCTCAAAAAAAATTAAAATTGTGCTACAAGATATTTGTCTTCCTTCATTTTGCAAACAGCTTGAATCCAAGACCGACGAAAGTTAGCTAAATTTCGGATGTATTTTTGCACATGCACAGTACTCTCAGCCGTAATGTCAGGGCTGTTCAACTTATATATTATAATTTATTGTCCCCCACTAGTCATGACTTTGTATATTTATTTGCATTTCGGGCAGATGAGGGTCGTTATCTTATGTGGATCGCCCTGTATAATACGATGAAAATTCATTTTAATATAATGTTCTGAAAACTTATGGAACTTTGTTTCTGCTTAAGGCACTTTCAAATATGCCAGTATGGATTGCGAGGACCATTAATAATTAGGTCAGAAATGTGCAGAAGGACTAAATAGGAATAATACTTTTTTTACTGCATAATGAACCTCAGTAGTTACTCAAACAAAAATAACATCTGTCAACACAAATTTTGTCTTTGTGTTCTGGGTTCTTATACTTCTCACATTATTAATTAAGAAAAAATAGTTTAGTCTGAAAAAGTTCGCTTTTGCAGATGGCAGAAAAAAATTACTGATTTTTAGGAAATTTTTTATTTTTATCACTTTACTGTAAGTAAAAATAAAAATAGTGTTTTTCAGTTAATGTCAATTCTTTATTTATTATAAAACAATTTAAAACAAATAACTATAGCAACAAAATATATAAAAAAGGTTAAACATATTTTTGTTTTTCATATTTTTTTTGTGATTGTTTGGACTTCTTCTTAAATAAGGTCTCCATCATTTGTTTATTATATTGACCCCGATGACGAGGTTCATTTTGTTCTTTTGAATAGACATCCTCGTTGTGTTTAAATTAATCCAAATGAGCAGTGCCATATACACTTTCTAAAACTCTTTAAAGTACTCAAGCTGCAATCTAAACTTTATAACTTTACATTCTGTTTTTTCCTAGATAACCATAAACCATGCTTGATTTTCATCGATGCTGAATAGATGTTACTTACCATTCTTTATTTGTGGCCCAATTTTATATTAAATAGAAGTATTTATCAATACGGGTCCCTAATATTTATATTTTCCTATCTCAACTTTGGTTCCCTTGGCCATACATTATGTTAATAAGACTATGCAACTAAAGATAAGTTTGATAAGTTTCACAAAACTTAAATGTGGCCAAAGTAAATTTTTGTTTTAACAAGTTTGCCGCGAACATATTAGAATAAGTGTATATCTTATTAGCAATTTCTGGACTCCATTTTTGTTCCTACCGTTATACAAAATTTCTATTATTATTCTACTGTATCAGTGGCGGCTGGTGACTTTTTGACAGGGGTGTGCAGATGCAAAAATATAAGTAGTTAAGAGTTTAGGTGACTCCAGTGCCATAGCAAGGTATTCAATTTAAGAGAAACAAAAGTAATACAAAAGGTGTGATATTTAATAGCATTTTTACGAATTAAATTTAATTAACATCTTATAACCTTCAAAATATTTTTGGGTTATCATCTCTAAATTATTTTCATCGAGTACAAAAAAAAAACATTATCGACATTTCTGAGCCCCTTTAAAGTACCCTGTACGGTTGCACGTCGTTACAGCTCTAGGTTACTTAATTAAAATTGTTTGCTTTCATAGGAATAAAATTATATCACTTGTTCATGAAAACCGCATTTGAAAATAAAATGTATTTTATTAAAAAGTTTTAATTAAACTCTTCAAAACTACAAAAAAAAATATTTTTAGACAAAATTCGCTCTACGATCTTTTAAAAAAATAAAGTGTTCATTACTTTCTCATCAAAATTGCTTAAATCCAAATTTACAAATTAATAATTAGACCCTAGAATCAGTACTGCTATCTCTTTGTGAATAGCGGCAGTTAGGCCTGTAAGCGGCACAATTAGCAATCGCAATTAGATTAGCCGGCACCTAAGCATTTAGCATCATAAGCCGTAAATACACACTTCAAACTCTGACTCGTGCTCACCATTTGGCAATATCGCATAAGCGGAGCGGCGTACCCCGGGCTGGCTTTAACGTGGTGTTCTGTAATTTATTTCTCCGTATCCCGTGGAGGCTGTTGATAGGCATCGCACAGCAGCCACGCTAGGTGCATAATTCTGCGCGCGCCAACCTATTTAATTTCCTTATAATATATAATATAATGGAATCAAACGTTTGCGTACTTAATTTCAATTCACTCACAAGTATTATTAGTAAATTAGTATATCTTTATTTTGTGTTTAAAAATGTAATAAATCCAAGTCTTTTACATTAAACAGAAAAGAATAGATCGCTCATTTCACGACGGAGCACGCGCTCTTGTCCTCTTTAAGACTAGCCGCCACTGTACTGTATTTCCGGTTTTTCTCAATAAAACACATTTTCCTAAATATGCTCCTACAAAAATACCAAAATCTTTGTAAAAGTTACAAAAGCAGAGTTTTTGGAAAATAAAACGACTGTTTTTGAAGTTATTTGATGTAAACAATTAGAAAATTAGTCATTAAAATATAGACGCAACTTTAGTTTTCTTTTTCTTTACTTGTGCTACTTATTGTTAGTGTTTCTAGAAAAATTCAAAAATCTATATTATTATTATTATTACAATTATAAAAGCAAACTTTAAAAGGGGATGTGGATATTTTTGCTTTATTTTGGAACATGACGATTAATAAAATTAACTCAATGGGAAGTTGTTATGTTGTGCATTTCCTACCAAACCTAATCTTTTGCCTGGGAGCAATTTTAAGGAAAAGGCTTTGTTATTTGGTAAAACTAATCGTATTAGTCATTTAACTGAAATTAGAGCAATAGTTCTGAATACCACACCTGTGGAAGCCTTAATGAATAAAATATTTTCTGATTCCACACTTCTTTGATAACCAGAAAATTAAGTGGACTGGAGAAAATTCATTTTTATAAAACTAATAAACCCTTCTGCATCATTCTTCTTCATGATGTTGCTTTGCCCTAAACTAAAAAAAATCCTCACAACTAACTACAAGTTTGATGGAACGGACTGGTCCTTGGTTATCTTCAAAAATTGAAATACAGAACTTGTCCCCTGAAACCAAGAAAGATTAAAAAAAACAACAAAGGTTGCTCTAACGCGTTTCGACAGCCAATCTATCATCTTCAGAGAGAAACTGAAGAGAGAAACAATTTCTCTTTGAAGATGACAGCTTGGCTGTCGAAACGCATTAGAGCAACGTTTGTGTTTTTAATCTTTCTTGGTTTCAGGGGACAAGCTCTGTATTTCAATTAACTACAAATTTTGACAACCAAATGGCATCAATACAACCTTAATATAAAAATATTTCAATATTAACTAATAATTGATTTTCTATCGAAAACAAATATTTAATATACAGTGTGTCCCAAGATAGAGTACTGAAGATTGAATCCTAAATCACTAAAATTATCGTTATTTTTTGCTCTGGGAGTTAATTATTTGTTCATTTCAAAAAATGGCCAAAAGTAAATTTTTATTATGTTATAATTAGTAATTACAAAAAATACCCAAAAATAAAAATTTTGGTGGATTTTCTAAAAATTAAGCAAAACATAAGAAAATGAAGAGGTATTTGATAATAAGTACAATATCAATAAGTAAAGTAAATTCAGAGTACGAGAACCAAATACAGATTTCGATCTTGTTAGATACCAACTCGAACCTGGCATACCCAACTTGAACCTAACAAATTTTCGGGTTGAAAGTATACACTGAAAAAGTACAAATCTTCCCAAAGATAATTTGTGGCTTCACTGAATCCTCTGTGCTGTCTGGAGAGGAAAAAAGACAATGACTAGAATAGTAATTAAAAAAATATCTTGCTGGTGATATCTATCAAACCAAATATTATTGTTGAAATGTCAAAAATGAGAAATTAGCTTAGGTTTTCCCTCTTCTTATCAAGTTTGATTAGAAATAAATTGTATTTCAATATTTTCAATCATTTTTTGTGATGTTTTATCAATTAACCACAAATTTCTAGATATAAAGCCGCAAACTATGAAAGCAAAATACACCGAGAGCTATTAAAGTCCAGGTCTATCTTGTTTGCAAAATTTTCTGAAAACAAACTAATAAACTGTAAGTAATATACGAAGGCTTCCATTTGCGAATTTTTTGCATAAGGATTGTTTTGTAAGGTGATTTAATTTTGTACAAAAATTTTTCATAACTGTCAGTCTATTTTACGACTGAGATTTTAAAGAACAAAAAATTTTTTTCCGTGTTATTTCTATAGGCAATTTCGATCCCAAAACTCCCAAAGATTCCAAAAAAATTTAGAGTTGAGATAGAAAGCTTTAATTTTTCAGCGAATTTTTTTACCAATTTGGAGGCGCTTGACCCCTGGAAAAGAAATACGACAACCCTAATAAGAACCACCCTAGCATCAGATCCTATTATACCATTATTCCAAAAAGATTGATGATACTTTAAAAAAAATTGGGCAGTTATGGCGACTGCTGACAGAAGTGAATTTCCAATGTAGACTTACTAAGTAATATTTTTTGATACTATCAAAAACAACAGCATTTTACTCTAGATCATTTTCTAGAATTTCTAAATATTTGTATATCGAAATCTTTTTTAGAAAAATATAACAAACGAAACACAGAGTGGGGCGTAGTTTTCTGATGACAAACAAGGATTTTGCAATTATTAGTTTTAATGTGAAATCATAAAAACTAACTAAAAATTTAAAAACAAACGCCAGAATTTTAAAAATAATACCAATCTTTCTAACGGACAAAAATCTATTATAAATAAAAAGGCATAGGCACTTGCATAGCTACGATTTTATCCTAGAGGGGGTAAAGAGTATGTGTCGATCTTTCTAAGGTAGGCATCTAATGAATTACAACTATCAATAATGTTTTTTTTTTATTTTTCTGGGGTGTGCAACAAGTTTTTTAAGGTGGGCAATGCCCGCCCCTTACTTCTCCAGTAGCATAGATAATGAAAAAATCGAATGCAGCTTATTAATAGGAAGCAAAAGAGGTGAAGATAATACCTACATAATAAATTAAATTCTTTGATCTCTAACACTGCAGTTTATTGTGTACAAGGGCTGTCATTTTAGTTTTGCAAACAGCCACACAGAGGGTGCAAGTAACAAAATGCATAATTACGAAATTAACCGAAATTATAGAAATTAAATGTTGAAAATTTCGTCAAAATACAAGTGGTTTAGTCACAATGAATTTTGAAAGTTAGTAGTCGTATTAATAAGGATGTAACGACTGTTAGTTTTCCCACATTCGCCAATGCGAATAAGATTATTCATTTCTAACATTTATGAATCCGAATACGAATGTTGGTTTTTAACTGAAACTTAAAGAATTTGGCAAAAAAAAAATTCCAATTTCCAGAATAAATCGAATTTGGAGAGAAGAAAACCATTTTCTAAAAATATTTCTCTCACAATTTATATTTTCATTTAAATTTTGACATAATCGCGTAATTTCGTAAACATTTATATTTTTATTAAAATGTCAATGTAATTTTAGAAAAATAAACGAATTTTGAGAAAATTTGAATTTTGGATACAACTCTCAACTTTGGATAGAAATTTCCAGAAACATGAGATATTTAATCGAAATTTTGAGAAAAAGACGAATTTTGCGAAACAGGATGAAATTTCCAGATAGTCAAATTTTCGAGAGAAAAACCGTAATTTCAACAGGGTGTTTTTTTTTTAGTTGGGAGGTTACCTTTACATGGAGTACTACTTATAATAACAAACTGATTTTGTCGATGGAACTAATTGGACGCTAAGCCATCTTTTAAAAATATTTTCAACTTTTTCCCACTTACGATTTTACCAGAAGTAGACCTCAACTTTCTTATTTTAAATAGCAACCCCCATATTTTATATTTTATTTGAATTTTACGTAAAAAAATAAGATGAAAGTATGAAAAAAAAATGAAAGAAAGGAGGGCTATTTTGACTCTTTGTATCTTTTTTCATTATTTGCAGAAAACAAATGAACTTTGGGTTGAAATCATGGAATATTATGGAGACTATAATGGAGTAATCAGGTTTTACATTTATTATACAGGATGACGAAAATTTCATGATCTTTATTGTTTTTGTTTTATTCAAAAAAACTCTTTTTTTTAAATAGGAACTATATGTTTTTTGATCATTGTTGGATTCTCTATGTAAAAAGGAAAAAAAGTTACCTTACCAGTTTTTCAAAATTTTGCACGGCTATTTTACCGATATTTTACTTGAAACTCAAAATGAAAAAATCAAACTTCTTTTTTTTCAAGTAGGAAATTACCTGTAGGCAATAAAAGCTCAAAGAATTAATCATAATAAGTTACAGAAAAATAAAATAATTGACAAAAAATTACAACATGAACCACAGTGATGGTCTTCTGTTTCAATACATTTAAAGGCAAATTTCAAGATTTTGAATTGAGTAACCTTTTTAAGCACATCCGATCGTTCCTAGCAATATTCTTGTCATGCAGTAGTCGTTGCAAAAACGTGCTCCTTAACAGTTTCCCATAGAAGAATTCTAGTGGTGTTTTATCTTAAGGTCTCGATGGCCACACGTGCGGACCTTCGTTTGTAATAAACTGGGTCTGAAAAAAGTGAATGAGAAAGTCATTGTCTATTTTACCGTTATGAGCTCCATAGTGTTAATCAAATGTACATTTGTATATTTTCCAAATGTAGCTCAATATCTCGTTTAAAAATGTTTCTGTATACTTTAGCCAAATAATAATATAAGGATTTATTTATGATTAAAAAAAATCAATAAATAATATTTTCCATTTCGATTTTAATTATAAAATTTAACAGTTACAAATCCTGAGTTCTAATCTAACAGCATAACAGCTAAAGGACGTATTTTCTTGAACATTTGTTGGTAATTTACATTACTCCAAAAATGAGAGATCTCTTTAACAAACCATTTTTACGAAATTTAAATTCGTGGCTCCATAAATATTTGTCAGTAAGTATTCTTACAATTAACCAAACACTTGTTCGTCTTACACGGTTATCTTTTAAATGTTATTTAGTCTAAAATTTGTAGGCCTTGTTTGTTGTTTTTTTTTTAAATTTTGTTGTCTACTGCCAAGTTGGTACTGGAAAAAAAAGATATATTTTTCTTCCTTATTTTGAATTATATTTCTGTAATGGTGTAGAATTTTAAAAAATTAGTCCTGTAACTTTTTTTCTGCTTTTTACGTCGGGAATCCAAAAATGATCAAAAAATATATAGTTCCCATTTAAAAAAAAAAGAATTTTTTTAAATAAAACAAATACAATAAAGATCATAAAATTTCCGCCACCCTGTATAATAAATGTAAAACCTGATTACGTTATTATAATCTCCATAATATTCTATAGCCCCAAACAAAATTTCTTTTTTTTCTGCAATTAATAAAAAAGTTACAAAGATTCAAACTAACCCTCTTTTCTGTCATTTTTTTGTTGTTGAAAAATGGAAATAACTTTAAAACTATTAAAGATAGCAATAAACATGTATACAGAAACTGACCTAAATTTTTCACGTTAAATTTAAATACAGTATGAAATATGGGGGTTGTCATTTAAAATAAAAAAAGTTGATATCTACCTTCTGCATAACGGGAAATGAGCGGAAGTTGAAAATATTTTTAAAAGAAAGTTTAACACCGATTAACCCCATTAACAAAATCAGTTTGTTTTTATAATAAGTGGTACTCCATATAAAGGTAATCTTCCAATTAAAAGGAATATCCGGTATAAAATATTTAATATTCCCAATTTCCATATCCAATTCCAATTTTGGACGCAAAAAGCAGAATTTTGATGTAAAATCGAAACTTAGAAAAAGACTAATTATAATAAAAACCTAGTTTTGAGATAAATTCAAAATTTTCAGGAAATCAAATTTAAAATAAAAATCTGGCTTTCTAGAAAAACCTGAAAAATATTGTAATTCCGAGAAAAAGGCGATTTTCGAGATAATAATTGAAAGTTTCGAAAACCCAAACAAATTTTGAGATAGAAATCAAAATTTCGAGAAAAAGATCTACATTTTGAGAAAAAGATCGAAATTTCGAGAAAACAGTCGAAGTTTAATAAAAAATCGAAAATTCCCAGAGTCAAATTTTGTGAAAATTTTGAAATAACGGCAAATATCGGGAAAAATTCAGGATAAAGTCAGAATTTTAAGAAAGAGCTCGACATTTTTCGAGTGAATACTTATTTTTTAACGACTGCCTGAGTGAAGTATAATCTCCTCCCCCCTGCCCCGTGTAACGTCAGAAAATATCCACACGTCGGAATTTTGAGAAACACGTTGGAATTTGAATTTTCTGTAATTTTTGTCTGTTTCAAAAATTTCAAAAAATATTTTACAAAATTTCTGTAGAAGTTTCTAAGAATTTTTATTTTTTTATCAAAAGATCTGCCCCATATATCGAAACAGAGGCAAAGTTTGATCAACAAAGCCAAATTTACAGAAAGTCAAATTTTAAAAAATCGAAATTTTAAGATAGCGTCGAATTATGAGAAATGACAAGATTTAGAAAAAGAAACGACGAATTTTAACATAAAAATTCGAAATTTTGAAAAGTCTGATTTTGATCAAAGAAATCGAATTTAGAATAAATTCAAAATATTAAAAGAGAAAAAGATATTTTTTTAAAAATGACGAATGAAAAAAGTCGACGTTTCGAAAAAAACGTTGAAATTTCAAAGAAAGGACTAATTTCCAAGAACAAATGGAAATTTCAGAAAAAGGTTCTCGTGGTTAAAAATATAAATTTTCGGTTGAAGCAGAGGAGAGCTAGAGTTCCACTCTGCCCTATTGTAACTAGCTAGTAGGAAAAGAAAATAAGGAAATTGGAAAATACTTTTTATTAGGTAGGGATAGATAAATTATTTCATTAGTTATTATTTTAATCAAATGTTGTTAAGTACGTTACCCGTGGACCCAGGACACTCATGATATACATCCCTCAAAGATCCATGGACCCCAGGTTAACAAACCCGCCTTAGCAGTTGCATTGTTATTTCATAAATAATTTCCCATTTTATTTCCAAATAATTCCCAATATATTAGCATAATTTCTTGCGAATACTAATGCAGGTGCTAATTTTTAGATCACTAAGTGTATAATATACAGGGTGACAAATTGAAAAGTAGCAGTCGGGAATATCTCCTAGGCAAAAAGTGATACCATTACGAACCGAAATACATATCTAAGGATTAGAGGGGGAACCAAAATGAAGTACTTTTTAACTGACCCTGCCTGACCCCTTAGAGCAGGGATGGCCAAGACGTAGACCGCGATCGACCGGTCAACAGCAAAGGTTTTGAATGTAACCCGCGAAGCTAAAGTTGAACAATTTGCTTTCGTTTCAATTTAAAAATGCTAAGCTATGAAAAATTTGAAAAATTGTAAAATTGTTTGGCCATATTTATAGTCGCAGCTTTACAGAAAAAGCAACTCCACCCCAACTTATTATTTTTTTAAATACGAACCAATCTTGTTGCTGCACTTTGTTGGAAATCTCGTTGAAATCTTTTTACAGTCTTAAAGCAAAATATTAAACCGTACGATTAGTTTTTGAGATGTCGGTGTTTAAAGGAAGCAACATTTTTTGAAAGCTACACAAAAAATTTTGTCATAAAAATCTCAAATACCGATCAGCGAAACCAAAGAATGTGTTTTTGACTCACCTCTCCCCGGGGGAAGAAGAGGGTCATAGAAGTTGTAGGAGTGCACCACCCCTATTAATTCTTCCAAAAAAAACCCACTCTGTGTCGTTGGAAAGATTTTTTATTTCTATTTACAGGCGTAGAGAAACAGATAAACCTTTCCAACGAGGTATCACACAAGGTGGTTCTCATTTTAGAACAATTAATAGGGGTAACTAGCCTCTAACGCGAAGGGGGGTGGGAGGTAGTCAAAACACATTCTTTGCTTTCCTCGATGTGTTTTTGAAACCTTTATAACAAAATTTTTTGTCTAACAATAAGAGATAATCAAAATTATTAGTTTTCAAAAATGTTGCTTACTTTAAACATCGATATTTCAAAAACCAATCGAACAATTTAAGATCTTGCTACAAGACTGTAAAGAGAAAGCCACGAGCAAGGTGAATCAAAAAGTATTTCATTTTGGTTCCCCCTTCAACCCGCCGATATGTGTTTCAGATTTTCTTGACAGTAATTTTTATCTAAGAGATATTCCCGATTGCTACTTTTCAAATTGTCACCCTGTATATATGTATATTTTTATTCTTATTATGATTAACTAGACTACACGATTTGGCTTCACTGTCACTTGTACATGAAACAAATTCATCATTCTTTGTCTATGATTTCCTTTAGAAATAATAAAAATGACAGAAGTATCTAACTGACAGGATTACCAGACAGAGGCTTGCAAACATATTTTTATCTTTTTAAAATTCCAGTGACTAGGTGGAAAAGTGGAAAAACCGTTAAGTTAAGTAACTTTTTTAGTATTGATTTTATTTATGTGTTATTAGATTAGCCCTACTTTCATTAGAAGTTATTCAGAAAAGTTTCTCAATTTTAACAAATTATAAGTCAATTTATATGTAATTTATCATTTACAATATGACCAGATAGTCTGTCAATAAATGCACCTCGAAATGGGTGCAAAAAGTTTTAAAATTCTATTCCTGTGTTTCACATGATCAAAGAGATAACATAAATCGAATTTTTACTTTGAATAATTGTCAAATAAGAAAATCCAAAGCTTTTTACCTTATTTTAACGGTTAACAAATTCAACTTTTAACTTTAGTTAAACTTTAAATATATTTAAAATGTCACTTTAAATCAAAATTTCTTGTTGCTTTATTAAGTTAATTTATTATTAGGTTGCATGTGACAAACATGTTGGTATCTAGCTCCTACTTTTTTTTCGGATCATACACACATGTAGGTTCGTTAAAAACCTTAATAAAAACTAGAAATTAATTTACGTATCCCTAGGTAATCCAACTACGAATTTGAATAAGCAGATAGATAGTTAAAAGAATATTGTTGTGAAATGAGAATTAATTTAATTGGAGTTGAAAATGGCAACATACAATTGTCATAAACCACCACGATGACAAAAATGATTTAGGTAGGTATTTATTATTAGGATGTGCCTATTCTGTTAAACCAGAAGTAACAAAAAAAGTGAACAAACCAAACCAATTGGATAAGTTGAGTACATATATGTAAATAAACTTTGTTTGATAGGAAATAGTTATACCCCGCTTTATTTGTTTGGCATTTTTTTAGTTATCTCAAAAAAATGTTAATCCTAGGGCCCTATTATTTAATGTTATTTTAAGCAACATTCTGTTGCGAATTGAAATATGCAAAAATATATAGGTTGGTTATTTTAAAAAAAAATTGCAATTTTAGTGCATCACTGCTGTGCATCACATTAACTGTGGTCCTGATTAGGGTTGCTTTTGAATTTTTATGTCCTCAGAGGCAATTTTTTTTCCAATTCAGAAAAGAAATTTCCTGAAAATTTTAGTTCCCTATTTCAACTCTAATATAGTCCGCTTTGTGATCGAAGTTTCTTATGAAAATAACATGAACATTTTTTTCTTCTTTTAAATATTATAAATCGTGAACTAATAGACTGGCAGTTCTAGAGAATACATGTTTTTATAGAAAATTAAACTCTCTACAAAACAACTTCTATGCAAAAATTTCGTAAATGAAAGCTTTCATGTGTTAACTTCCAAAATTTAATTACATAATTTTATAATTCTACCAAGTATTCAGTGTGTCCTACTAGTAGGGAGAGACCCTATATCTCGTTCAAGAAAAAAATATCGTTTCTATTCTGTGCGGGGTTATCAAACTGCTTAAGTTCTACAATTTAAAAATAATTTGCATTACACTGTATTCAGTATTCTTTGCACAATTGGCAAATTCTACTCATAGTTGTAGCAGAAGTTTTATTAGCTTTTTCTGTACTCAAACTTAAAATTTTATTTATTAGTTATTTTGTTTTTTAAGAGACAAAATTTTGTCTTTTTTTAAAATTTAAGGATAAAGCTGTGTTTTTGCATAATAATTAAACAAACCGCTAGTTTAAATATTTTTTAAGGGTAACCTTAAATAAAATATTACATTTTTGTTAAACAAGTCAAAATATCTTGGAAAATATTAGGTTTGAATATAGGGAAAGCTAATGAAATTTCTACTAAAATTACAAGTAGAATTTGAGAAAAAACATAAAATATGTAGGTTGTAATTTAAGAAAAAACGAATTTGCCATATATCCATAATATACAAATTATTTTTAAAGTCTATAACTGGGGTGGTTTGGCAACCTTGCAAAAAATAAGGGAGATAACTTTTTTTCAGCCAAGATATCGGGTCTCTACTACTGATAAGACACACTTTATCCTTAACAGAATGATATAATTTTATATAATTAACATTAAGTAATATATAAAGACTTTCATTTGCGAATTTTTTGCATAAGGATTCTTTTGTAGAGCGTTTAATTTTCTACAAAAATTCTCCATTATTGTCCGTCTATTCGTTTACTTACTTATAAGATATTTCTATAAGAAATGTCGACCTCAAAGCGGACCAATTTAATGTTGAGATAGAAAGTTTTAATTTTGCAACGAATTTGTTTAACAATTTGAAAGCGTTTGAGCCTCTGGGAGAAAAAAAATACAATGGCAGCCCTAATAAGATCCACCTGGTACAGTAGCATCACATGCTACTGTACCATGGTTTCAAGAGGATATTTGTAAATAAAATAATTCTAGGAGGGTGTTATCATGCTAATGACTCACTCTATCCTAATAAAAACAAATATATTTCAGTAAAAATCAACGACATTTAATAAAAAGTGAAAATTTAAAAATAAGATAAATTTATCAATCTAGGACAAATTTCACAGTCGGTTGTATTACACAACTAATCGTGATGCAGCATGAAAATGTCACACTTGTACAATCAGAATAAAATATGCTGAAATGTCATGGTATTTAAGGTTATCAATGTACATTCTACCGTAAATTATAGGAAATGTTCATAAAAATGAAAAACCTTAAATTTGAACCTACCGATAACAACGAGCGAAATCACTTGATCGAAAGTGATCGAAAGCACTTCCAGTTGCAGTCAGCGCCACCCAAATCTACACTCTAAAATTGTATTGTGTAATTTAGGCTCTCAACCACAATCATGGCAAAATTTAACATTTGACATATTTATGTCAAATAAATATTTTTTATCATCAATATATAATATCATCTCAATGAGTTAAAAAAAGTAATTTAAAATAGTGATGTAACGAATATTCGCATTCACATTCGCGAATATTCACATGTTTTTTTAATATTCGCGTTCGCAAGAAATTACGCGAATATATTGCGAATGTATTTGGCATCAAAACGGAAAATTATTTATGGAATAATAATTCAACTGCTAAGCAGGGTTTCTTAAACTGTGGTTCATGGACCCTTGAAGCATCTATATCATGAGTTTGGGGGTCCATTAGTAACGTACCTAACAACTAATGCGGTAATTATCCAGTTCCATCTAATAAAAAATATTTTTAATTCCCTTTTTTTCTTTTTTCATTTTCTTTTTTATTAGCTAGAATAGGGTACTAGGACGCTTGGCCTCCTTTGGTTCATACAACCAACCGAAAATCTATATTCTCAACTAAGGGATCATTTGCCAAACATTTTTATTTGTTTCTGAAAATTAGCCCTTTCTTGGAAATTTCGACAATATCTCGAAATTTCGACTTTTTTCTAAAAATCCGTTTTTTCCACAAAATTTCTCTTTTTTTTCTTGAAATTTCGAGTTTATCCTAAAATTCGAGCTTTTTATCGAAACCCGACTTTTTCAAAATTTCAACTTTTTATCTTAAAATTCGTCCGTCGTTTTTTGACATTTTCTGAAAATTTCAATTTTTTTTTAATTTATCTTTCTGCAAATGTCGACTTGAATATCAAACTTCGCCGTTTTCTCGAAATTTAATAGATCTTTTAATAAAAAAGTAAAAATATTTAGAATTCTTACTTACTTCCCGTTGAAAAATAAATATTAATTCGAAAAATGTTGACTCTTTTTTCTTAAAATAACGACTATTTCCTAAAATTATCCTCAAAAATTCGCCCCCTTTTTTTTGAACTTTCGTCAGAATTTGACTTTTTTCTCGAAATTTGAATTTTTTTTCTCAATACGTCGATATTTTCAAAAATTTTCTTTTTCTTCAAAATTTGTTTGGGTATTTGGATCTTTTGATTTTTACCTCGCAAATCATCTTTTTCTCTAAATTTTTATATCTAGTAAATTCTTCCAAAAGGTCAGGTTTTTTATTAAATTGATTTCTTGAAAATTCTCAGTTTATTCCTAAACTTTTTTTTTTAATTATAATTCGTATTTTTCCTAATTACTACGATTTACTACGATAAAGTCGAGTATTGAAAAAAACAGAATTTTGGGTATAAACTGAAAAATTTTACTTTCTTTTCTCAAAATTAGTCAATACTGAAGTTTTTTAATATTTCATAAAAATTTCGGCCTTTTTATCGAACTTTTGATTTCCCGAAAATTTTAACCTGTTTATCAAAATTCGTTCTATTTTAAAAGTTTAGACCAAATGTTTTATGGTTCGAGAATTTTCTACTTAAAATTGAGCTTTTTATCCAAAATTCGACTTGTTATTAAAATTTGTTTATTTTTTCAGAACTGAATTAAAATTTTGCTAAAACATAACAATTTTCAGAATAGTATTTCTACGAAATTTAGAAAAAATAATTCTTGTAAATTTCGAGTTTATGTCAAAATTTAAATGAAAATAAAAATGGTAAGAGAACTATTCTTAGAAACTGGGTTTTTCTCTCCAAATTCGATTTATTTTGAAAATATCGATTTTCTCACAAAATACCAGTCAAAAAGCAGCTCCACAAGTGCCAGTGAAAAAGCCAACATTCACATTCGCATTCCCATTCGCGAATGTTGGAAATGAATATTCGCATTCGGGAATGTGAGAAAAGCAACATTCGTTACATCCGTAATTTAAAATATAAAAGTAATTCCACGAAATTTTAAATATTTTCTCAAAATACTTACATTCAAATTTTAATTTTTGGCCAAAATTTCGACTTAATAGAGGGACTTGCATACCACGACTAACGCAGGGTTGTCTGAAAATGCAAAAAACTTGACCTTTCTTGACTTTTCGTTGGTTATACCTCAAGTAATCATGCACCAAATCAGTTGTAATGCACTATGACCCATATTTATAGGGACACCACATTTTTTGAGGATAATATTTTTTCCATTGGACAAACTGCACCAACTTTTTTGCGTTTATTTATTTGGGCAGTTTTAGTAAAAAAAAACAGATGTTCCACATTAAAGATACTTGAAAAAAATTCGGTTTCTCGAAAAAAAAATTTAATAAAGTAATATAACTTAGAATTAAAATTACTAAAAGTTGACGTTTTTCTTATTTTAAAACCTTTTTAAATGTCATTGACTTACAAACCAGAAATACCAGTAAATATCTTTAAACTTTTTTAATGATATCCCACAATTGTTTTTCCCAATCAATATTTTCTTCGAGGAAATTTATTTATAGTCTTATTTCCCCACTAGGGTATTTTCTCATATGTACGATATATAAATATACTTCCTAAATGGATTTTTGACCGATTTACATAATTGTGCTCGTGCTTTAATAAACTACCGAGAAAACGAAGCGATTATGGGAAGAGCAAAGGCATTGTCTACAATTGATGCTTATAAAAAAATAAAAATCAAATCGAGAATTAGTTAAGTTCAGGAAGCGATCGAGTAATGGTATTTACCATCCTAAAAGTAACGGGACAGTGAAGAAACATCAACCACAGGTCACAGCTCTCAGATCCTGAGAAATGAAGAACAATCACCACTGCCTCTCGAACAATCAAGGGGTGAAAAAGAGTCAGAAAGGAAGTAGCATTCTAGGTTTTTTAAAAGTACAGTCGACGAGCTTTAAAAGAATCTTCACATTTGATTAGCAAAAAAATGAAAGAAGTTTAAAATGAACAACGAAAATTATCAGGCAAATTAGAAGAACATCTTTAGCTCAACCTTTGACGTTTTCACTCTGCAAGATTATCATTTCAACAGGACAATTTATCTACACATGCGGGCTAATCTACAAAGGATTGTTTGGCAAAGGTGAAATTCCTGATAGCTGGTTCTGGTAACCTACTGTTTTACCGGACCTTAATTCTATTGAAAATGATGGGGGGCATGATGGTTCGCGGTGTTTATACCGACGAAAAGCAGTATGCAACAGTCAGAGAATTCAGGAAAGTGATCAAGTCAGCATATACCTTCAGCGTGAGAAGCCTCGACAATCTTAATAATTCAGTGGTGACGCGAGTGAAAATGGTACTTAAAAACGAAGGAAATTCGATTATTTACTAATTTTTTGTAAATAAAGGCTCTAATAAAGTAATTAAATAAATTATTTTTTGTGGAAAAAACAAAATTTTCTTCAAGTGTAGATTTTTGTAAATAAAAGCTCAAGTACTTAAATTAATGTTTGTAGAAAAAACTAAACTTTCTTCAAGTGTTTCTATTAGTTTGGTTTTTTTATTAGAACCGTCCAAATAAACGAATGAATTGCCATACCCTCGCCAAATTCAAGTAAATATCGTTAATTCAACCCTTTAATCGACCAAAAAATTAGATAAAGTTTGTTGTAATAAAAAATAAATTATCGTCAAAAAAAAGGTGTCCCTAAAAATGTGAGGTACAGGGCAAAGCTTTTTTGTATAAAGCAGAGTTTTCTTTAAATATTTAGAGTTTAAAGTAGCGATTTTAAACTCTAAGCTTTTAGAGAAAACTTTTTCTCTAAAATAGCGATTAAGTCCAAAATTCGCCATTAAAAGCGACATTCTCCTCCGTTGGTCTATGTGTACGCTACAAGTCGCAATTGTTGAACAATTTTTAAAATTCTTGTTTCTATCGATTAGTAATATTCGATTCAGCTTACCAGGAAAATATTAAACTGAAAAGTATTATTTAAAATGTTTAATTTTTATCAAAGAATGTAATTTATTAGAAAAAATTCAAATTTAGGATGGGTAAGGCTACATTCAAGCAGAGGGTAAAAAAGTAAAAAATAATTTGCATTCGTTTTTGAGAAATATTAATTTTACGAAAATAATTTTTTTTCATTTTATGGAAATCGTTTTTTATTATTATTATTCATTCAAATAATATGTTTAGATCAATAATAACAAACGTGCCAAAGCTAATAAGCCAAACAAAAATAACTGTCACTTATTATTTAAAACCATGATCACTCAAGAACAATGATAATTATCACTATTGATATTCAATAATGTGAGATGCCTGAAGCGTTATAAGTTATACAATATACCTTGCACTGAATATAAGATATCGAAATTAAATGAACCAGATTGTGATTGACTTTTAGCTGACAATTTTTCATTCAATTTCTTGCAGTCAGTTCACCAAACAAGACAGTGCAAAACATTTTTATTTACAACCCCAATAACTATACAATATAGTGAGGCATGTGACATAAGGTATGTTTATGTTAGGGTTTGAAAAAAAAGTAGATTTTGCATGTTGAGCTTGAAAACGAACTTTTTACTTTTTTCTAGGAGTTTGGATTTCAAAGGAAAAATGTTCATTTTCGGTTAAAATAGTAAAAAAATACCCGATATTGTAATTGTAAGCTATAAAACCAACTCCCGCGATATACGCTTTTGGTTTTACCAATAACTTTTTACTTTATCAAGGAATTTTGACTTTCTTTTTCAATATTTTTTCCTCAATCTAAAGCTTATATTTTTTTCTTTAAAACTTAGAATTTAAACTGGAAATATCAAAGTTTTATCTCCTTCAGAAAAAAACGAAGTGCTAACAATATTTTGTCAAAAATATTAAAGAGAAAAAACTGCCTGCCTCTAATTACTCTTGAAAAAAACAGAAATAATTTAATTTTTCAGACACCAAATAAAACAGGGCTTCGAATCGGAACTGAACTGAAAACCGGAAACCGAACAAAAAACCGTTATTTCTGTCGAAACGAAAACCGGAACTGAACCGAAAAGAAAATATCGGTTTATTTCGGTTCAGTGCAGACTCAAAAGTCCACAGTTGACAAAACTTCCCCACTTCAATTTCAACTTTATATTGAAAGTCTAGAATCACAACCCAATATTTTCTTTTGTTTATTATTATTATATTGTTCACGAGTCTTTTTGAAACTGTTTTCATTAAAATTTTAAATTTAAATTTATTTTGTCCCATAAAGGTCAGCTTTAAATTTAAAATTTTGAATTTTTCTAGAAATATTTACGTTTATTTTTTTAATATTTCATTATGTAGAATTTTCGTAAAATAAATTTTAAATATTTTCTTCAATTTCACCTTTTTTCTCAAAAATTCTAGGTTTACAATTTTAATTTTTTCCTATTATTTCAATCGTTCTAAACAATTGATGCCTGATCCGTAGCTCGCGAGCCATATATGGCTTGCAGTAATTTTTGATGTGACCTGAGGCCCTATGAAGAAAAGAGGCATTCCATTTTATTGAGCACATTTATGTTTTCAGGCTAAAATCGGAATTTCTAAAAACAGTCAAAATTTCAATTTGAAAATCGGAAAAAAATAAAAAAAATGATCTTTAACGTGAACATTTTAAGACAAAGGTTAAAAAATTTTAATAGTTATTCGAAATAAATTTATTTTAATGAATCTATCAGAGATTAAATTAAACACGAAATTTTGAAAAAACAAGTTCTAATAGAAAAACTGGAAATGTATAAGTCGAATTTTTAAAAGTATCATTTTCAACTTTAAATGAAAAATGTTGTGCAAGACTTTGAAAAGATAAAAAACTCTTAAAACAAAAATATCCTCGCATTTTCAATTATCAAATTTAAAAACAGAATTTTGAAAAAATATCCAAATTTTGAACAAATACCAAAAGTCATTTACAAGAATTCAGTTCTAACACAAATTTTCGAGAAAAACGTCCAAAGTTGAGGTTTAAATTCAAAATTTCGAGAAAAAGGTTCAAACTTTGAAATAAAGGTCAACATTTTGAGGTCAAAAGACAAAATTTCCATAAGAAAGTCTAGATTTCGAGTTTTGTAACAAAATTTTAGAGAAAAATATTAAGGTTCAAGTTTAAACTCAATTTTCAGAAGAGACTCTCCTAAGGAAATCTTAAAATTTGTGCCTTATTCTCGAATTTTGAGAATAATGTAAAAAATTCGATGAGATGACTAAAATGTGAAATTGAAATTTTTGTGAAGGGTTTTTCTTTAATAAATCGCACTTTTTTGGAAATGTTGACCTTTTTCCTCTATATTTCGACTTTAACCTTAAAATGTCAAACATAACCACTACATTTTGAGAAAAAAGTTTAAATGTCTAGAGAAGCTTAAAATTGATAAAAACAAATTTCAAGTTAAAGAGAAATTATGAGAAAAGTTCGAACATTTTAAGATAAACTAGAAATTTATAATCTTTTTTTACTATAAACTTACGAGTTTGTAAATGTCAAGTTTAAACATGAAATTTCGATGTGTTCGAAAATGTCGAGATTAAAATCAAAATTTTGAATTTTTTTAATCAATAATGTTTTTATTTTGATAAGTACTTTCTAAGAAACCTGAATTTGTTCAAGGTTTTTGCTTAAAACTGATTTTTTTATAAGTTAGAAGTTTACCCACACTATCAGTAGCTCCAAATTTTTAAAATCGAAAATACCACAATTTCTTAAAATCTTTGGTTTTTGTTCAAACTTCGAGTTCTCTGTAAAAACGTTTAGTTTAAATTTTAAATTATTACTTTTTTCCTAAAATTCCAACTATAGAATCAAAATCTCGACTTTATTTCGACTTTAATTTCAAACTGTCGAGTTATCTCGAAATTGTGAGTTCTAAGGTTAAAACTTTTCACCTTAATCAGAAAATTTTAACCTTAATCGGTGAATTTCGACCTTCATTACCTACGAGATTTGACTTTAAAACGTTTGGTAATAAAAAACTTAAAAGTTTATAAAACATTTTTATCAATTTCCGAATTTAAAAATGTTAACTCGAAATTTTGATAAAATTTGGAATCTGCTTAAAAATTCAAAGTTTCTAGAAAAATGGAAATCTCATTAGTTATTAAATTTTTATCTTTGACAAACGTTTTTCACTTTCAATCAAAATTTGACCATTTGAACTTGGATTCTTCAGAACATAATAAAATTTCGAAAGTAACTTCGAAATATTTGCTCCAAATTTCCTTAAAACTTGAAAATGTTAAAAAGGAATTCGAAGTTTTGATAAAAGAAAGATTTAACTTTTTTTTCGAAATATTTACATTTTTCTTAGAATTTTATATTTAAATTGCAATTTTTTTTTAAATTATGACTTAAACATGAAATGTTCTCTTTTTTTAAAACTTATTACTGTTTTTGATATTTACGCAGTAATCTCTAAATTCGAATGTTTAAAAGACTCAAAATTACTAGAAATAGTTGAAATATTGAGAAATTTTTATTTATGACAGAATTGTTTTTTCGAACTTTGATCATGATTGAATCAAAATTTTAGTTCCTAGAACGGTGCAATTGTTTCTCCTCAATTTGAATGATTTCCTCGAAATATTGAACTGAAACACGACATTAAAAAAATTGTCAAGTTTTAACCCACACTTTTAGGAAAGTAGTCAAAATTTGAGAAAAAAAAACCCTAAATTTATGTAAAAAAATTCTAAAGGTTTCATTTTAATCATAACAATTTGACTTTCAACTCGATTGATCAAGTATCTTCTCGAAACTTAAAATCCTTAGTATAAGTCGGAATTTTGCAACCTAATACTTTTTTTAAATTTTGAATTATTTGCAAAATTTTAAAATTGTTAAATTCTTATCCTGAAAATTTTACTTCAAATTCAGATGTAGATATTTGTTTTAGAAATACTAACTCCGCTTTATGTATTACTTTTCTAAACATTTTATGTTTAAAGTGAAAAAGTGTTAACATTATTTCTAAATAGTTTAACTCAAATTTTGAAATCTAAAATTTTTAATTTTAAATTCTATTTATTCTAAAAGTTAGAGTACAAGTTTACTTATGTACATTTTCTTAAAAAAATTGACTTTGTACTCGAAATTTCAACCTAAATTGAGATTTTAAATTTTCATTTGAATTTTTTCCTAAATTTCATATCCTTTTTTGAAATTTGGACTTTAGTTTCGAGATTACCCGAAATATTTCTTTTAAATAAAAAATTTAAAATGAGTCACTCGGAGCTAAACCAAAAACCGAAAATCGGATATAAAATAGGAAAAGTCATATATAAATAAATAAACATTCTACATTTTTGGGTATCTTGAGAACATTTTCATGTATGACCAAACAACTTAACGAATCAGATTTGATGAGAATTACTGGAAAACTTAATGACAATCATTGGTTATTGCATGACAATTACTGGTAAAATGACACTGACAAATAAAAATATTTTTATTAAAAAAATGTTTATTTTTTGACAAAAATCGAGTTGGTAGTTTCATATCAAAGAAACTAATCTTACTCTTAGGAATTGGTGGTATTATAAAAATCCATCCAATTTTTTCGATATCAGTAATGAGTTAGAGGCACGTCTAATAGTGACAATTATTGGTGCCATTACGCCATAATATGTATATGTAATTTGCCACTTGTTAGTAATACAAACATGGAACCTGTATTTTATACAGGTGATTCAAAATTCAATGCACATATTTTGTGAGCATATTTTTGAAGGTTAAAATAAGATATTTTTTCCACAAACATGTATCCTAAAATATATCCCCTCAGAGTTACAGTGATCGTTCCCGGCAGCCTATGTGCAGAAAACTCTTTTTTAGTTGAACTCGAATTTCTTGCAAACAATTAGTTGAATCTAGAGCTTTCCAGTAGAAACGCACAATTTTGACCAAGAAAAGGACAAACCTTGCTTCATGCCCCCTAAAGTTAAGTTTACAGTATTTTTAAATCAAAAAATAAATGAAACGGCTAAAAAAATAGGTTTTAGATGATTTGATCAATAACTGTAGTCACAATTTAACATATTTGATTTTTCTTGCGCAGCTTACGATGGCTGTAGCTCAGAAGAGGTGTATTTTAGGACATATGTTCATGAAAACAAAATGTTTTATTTTGATCCCAAAATTACCATCTTGCGCATCGAATTGTGAATCATCCTGTATTTTCCCGAAATTTTAACACAATTACCCATATTGACTTCATAATTTAACTGCAGTATTCAAAGACATAGAAAGAAAATTTTCCTGCCTAAAGCGCAATTTGTTACACACTCACAGCACAAAAACCATTTTAGCATCACATTACTAACAGTATTACTAACAAACCTGCGTGCATAACAATTGATCTAATTAGTCAATACACGGATTGCTTGATCAGTTGCCAAATTAATGCTTTCTTTTGTTTCAGAAACCGGTAGACTACAAAAATGCCATTGAAAGACTGGTGTCGAAACAATCAGCCGATACAGCTGTACATTATTTTAATATTGACAATATTATTTTTCTTGGTCGAATTAGTTGTAAGTCATATCACACATGCCTTAACTTTGCTAATGAATTCATATCAAATGTTGGTCAACATTATGGCACTAGTTGGATGTATTGTTACAATGAAGGTGAGTCCTAGATCATTCTTATACAGGAAAAAATTATGTAATCTATTAAATTGTGTCATGATCGTTATAAGCGACAACATTTATCAATGTCGCGTTGTTTTTATTTCAATGTAATATAGATCATCACTATGCAAGATTTTATGGAATGCAGAAAAAGTAATAAACTATAAATTAAAGAAGTAAATGGCTTAACTGAATCAGAATTATCAATAATATGATTTTTATGGCTGCTGGTGATTCACTTATCAATATAAAAGTGGTCCAAACATTTTTTCTTTGACTTGGTCTTAGATGTTTGAAGTATGCCAGGGATAAATGTAAATTTGCCTCAGACAGCATGAAGAATATAAGGAATCCTTAACATTTTTTTAATTGCAATAATTTCACACTAATCTATGTCGAAGAATATTAAAAAACGGTATCAATTAATTGAGAATTAATGCAAGGTTAAAATATTTTTTTACAACGTAAAAATACTATATCATCATAAACTGTATTTAATAACAAATACAATGAAATAACATATGGAAATTTGACATTGTGGAATTGTCATATTTATTTCGCTGTAAGTAGATATTTTCTGTTAGAAATTCTAAATTATAAAAATGGAACAATTCCACTAAGTAAGGGTTAACAATATAAATTATATAAATTTCTATAATTGGTGTATTAAAATGGTCTGATTCTCTGATTTGTTAATTATTTTAATACTTATAGTAAAGCACCATACAAATTTATTTAATATCAAAATAAAATAGTTATTCCTACCAAATTAATTAGGTTTCAATTTCAATTTATAACTACTCTTAATAGCATTCAGAAAAGCAAAATTAATAGAGCAGATTCCACAAACCCCAACAACGCTCGACTTAATACTTAGGTGCAAAATAATTACGATTTAAAAGATAAACTTTATTAAAAAAAATATTTTTTAAATTAGAGGCTTTCGAAGTTGTCGCAAACAAAATAATTTAATTAATGGCTCCAAAATCCTATTAGTGCACTAGGGGCATCTATCCCCCATTTTATCGATCCATTACTGTGGTCGTATTTTTTTCTTTTTAATCGAAGCAACATAAAAAATTGTCTACATTTGTTGAAAAAAATTACTATTATACTATGGCAGATTCAGGATCATTGCGTGTAGGTGTGCTGGTTGTTCGCCACACAAGGGCGGCTAACCCAGAGGAGCGGCATTTTCAATGATTGCCTAGCTAAAATTTTCCACTTTTTCTCTACGATAGAAGCCTTCAAGACAAACAGATCAAGATGTTTTTTCAGCAATAAATTCTTTCGTAAAATTTCCACCTACTAACTGGAATTTCATTCTAACTTATTCAATTTTGGGAAAAAGTCAAAATTTTAAGAAGATTATCAAAATTGTAAATAAGAAATAATCAAAAAATGGGTCGGGTATTTTAATTTATAATTTGAAATTTTGTTACGAATTTTAAAGTATTGAGGTTAAAGTTGAAGTTAAAATTTTAGGAAAGAAATGTAAATATTGCACCTATAAATTTAGACTGTTGAGAAAACAAGTAAATGTTTTAAAAGTAAATTTAAGAAACTCACCAAGTTTCGAGCTTAACTTTAGACACTTCTCTTTAGATTTCGAATTTTCATAAGAATTTTAAAATTTAAAATACTAACTTTTAAATTTCAACAAATTTCGGGTTTAATAGTCAAAATGTCGAAAAAAAAACATCGAATATTCAAGTTTAATGCCGTTGTACTTGTAGCTAAATTTCCAGATTTTTTTTTTGAAATTTCGACATCCGAGACTAAGGTTGCAATTTTTTACCTTTAAATAAAATGTTGACTTTAACTTCGAAATTAATATTTCTTTTATAATAATTTTGAAGTTCGACCGAATTTAAAACTCGATATTTCAAAAAAACTTTAAATAATGTAGTTTGACACAAACATTTCGAGAGGAAACTCGAAATTGTAAAAATTTTTCTGTTATTATGTTATTTCGCCTTTTTTTATAAAAGTTCTTTTTATTTATTTTGTAAAAGGCTAATCTTAATACAGAAATTTGAGATTTCGCATCTGAGATTTCGATTGTTTTGTAAATTTCAAGATTTTTTTACTTGATATGATTTTATGATGAAATATATTAAATTTTCTCAGTAATTTCGTTAAACTTTAATAAATATCTTTTACTGTTTTGGTGGAAATAACATACTTTCGAAGTTTCGAAGACCAAATACATATTTACACTGTGAAAAATATGTATTTTTAAATTAGAAAATTCAACACCGCAAAGTTTTATGATGTGGACAGAGCTTTAGATAAAAGTCGAAATTTCGAAAAAAGGTGAATCTTGGGAAATAGGTCGAAATCTTCAGAAGTTATATTTTTGAAAGAATATCAGATTAAACGAATTTTCAGAAGAATAGCAACATTAAAAAAAATGAATTCTAAAAAGAAAGTCGAAAATTCCAGAAAAAATCGAGAAACGAAAAATTTTTAAAAAACTTAATTTTGATAATAAATAACTCGACTTTTTTAGAAAAAGGTCGAATTTAAAAAAAAACCTTGATCTTTCCCAGAGAATATTAAATGTTAAGAAGCACTAACATACTTTCAAAGTTTCGAAACAAATTCGAGAAAAAAGAAAATTTGAATTTTTTTATTAATTTTCCCATTTTTGTTTTCAAAATTTCATCCTTTTCGAAAAATACAGTTTTAAATTTACAATTTTACATTTCCCTTTCGATTTCCATGATTACATTAATAGAAATTTTGGATTCTAGACCCAAATTTCGAAGAAAGAAGACGCTCGATACTAAAAGTCGCAAATGTTCAAGATGAGCTTTATATAATTTTTTTTTCTCTGCTCGATTCGAATTTTTTTTTCTAGTTTAGGAATTTTGTGTGAAAAAGTTCAAGATACAAAGTAAATATCTCGAGAAAAATGAATTTTGGAGTTCTTGAAGTTATTTCAGGTCTACACTTAACAATTTATTTTTCTGTTGATTTTTTTAAAATACCTTGTTTAATATTCGAAGTTTCGAGAAAAAGTCTAATATTTTAATTTAAAACAGAAAAGTAGCTATTAAAACCAAAATTTGGAGAGGAAACTGAAAATAGGATCATTTTCTGTCCACTAAAATTTTGAGTTTTTATTTTCAAAATTTAAACTTTCCTGAAATTTGAAATATTTTTCAATATTTGGTCATTTTTTGAAATTTTGTATTTTTGCCCGAAATTTTAACATTTCACTTTTTTTGGAAATTTTAAATTTGTTGCTTCATAAATTTAGATTTTTTAAGCTTCGTTGTTTAAATTTACTCCAAATTTTAATTTATTCTCGATTTTTTGCCACAACTTGATTTTCTAATAAATTTCAACATTTTAAAAGTCATATTTTAGAAAGATAAAATTTGAAATTTAAAAGACAATATAACTAAAGGAAATAGTTTCTAAAATACATTTTTTAAACCGTGTTTAGGAATTTTAAATTTGGTTTCGAAAATGATCGAAATTTTGGAAACATATTTTTTCAATTTTTAAAATATCAAACATTGAAATACAAATCTTGTCCCCTGAAACCAAGAAAGATTAAAAAATATAACAAAGATTGATCGTAAACGTGACAAAAAATGACATCAGCACATTAGATTAGAAATTTTTTTGTACACGCGATATATGTTTGTTTAATTTTTTTACACTTTTCTTTTTGTTTCTTTATTTACTTTTTTCTAATTTTTTTGTTAAAAAATAAATTTTGAGATAGAATTTTGAAAAAAAAGGAAAATTTCTTGTTTAAAACTGAACTTTTAAGAAAATAATAATTTGAAATTTGGAAAAAAAACTCTTCAGCTATGTCTCGATTCAAAATTTTTTGATTATGTAAGTGATTTTTCTATTTTTTTTTTATTATTTTTTAGTGTCGATTTTTAGGCTTTAGTTTACAAATATCGGCAATAACCTTGAAATTATTTCGATTATAATCTCAAGAAAAGTCGAAATATAGATAAAAGGATCAAACGTCGATAAAAAGCAGAATGTTTGAATTTAGGGCTGATTGAAGGAAAAATAATCGAAATTTCTGAAAAAAGTCTGTTTCAAAGAAAACTTTTTATACCCTATTTTAGATTTTTTTTTAGAAATTTCGAAATATGCTTGAAAAGTCGAAATTTTGAAAAAATTCAATTTCAACTTAAACTTCGAAATTTTGATTTCGTCTTTTAGCTTTGATCTTAAAAAATTCAAACCTACAAGAAAAAGGTATACAATTTGAATAAAAAAGTACCAAGTTTCGAATTTAAACCCGAGATTTTAAGAAAAGAACATTATAAATTAGAATGGACTTTCGAGGAAAATGCTGCTAGCAAATTCTAACTGATTTTATATAAGTTTTTTCTGAAATCTTTTCCTTAAAATACAGCCCTTAATTTTTCTTTTTGAGTTCAGAAATTCAAAGCATTTTTTACAAATGTCAGTTTTTTCTTTCAAATTTAGACTTTTTTAAACTTCCCAGTTTAAATTGAAAATTTTTGTTGTTTACTCATAATACTAATTATTTATCGGTATTTTGTAATCTTAAATTTGTTGAATTTAAGGGGAGAGGCGTTATTTTAAAGCTTGCACAAGGGCGGCTGATAAGCACGCAATGGACCTGGACAGAGTACTGTTTTGTACAGTATGTGGCAAAAGCCTTAATTTTTAATTTTCAGTGGGCAATGAAAACAAAATAAGAAATATTATCATGGCATCAATTTGATCTGATTAAAACATATCATCACTTCATTTTGAATTCAAGATAAACTGATTTAGATAATTTAATTTGTTGCTATTATGTTAGAGAATATTCTTCCTTATGTTATAAATACCAATCACCATTTGGCATCAGATGTAGAAGAAATTATTCTTAATGTTATTGAAAATGAGCCAAGAAGTGTTCGCAGTATGTCAAGACAATTAAATATCTGTAAAATTATTATTCACAGAACACAATTACAATAAATCGATTTAATTACCAATTAAAAAATCACCAGTTATTGAAACCCATATTATAATTTTAGATTGCTCTTGGAAATGAAATTGTCGTATGTTTCGTTTCATTGCAAACACAAACAAACCTGCAACCTTCTTTAAGAAAGTCAATTTTCTCAAGAGTCAGATACTTTTAATAAATTAGCCTTTTCCCTGCTGGAACCACTTCGGGAATGAATTAAACCTATATTGAAAAAGTTTTAGTTTGTAGTCGAACTTTCAGGAAAAAGTAATAAAATAAATAATAAAAGTGAAAGTGTACTCTTTAACCTATTGAAAAACTAAAACTTCGAAAGTCGAAATTTCGAGATTTAAGGTAGTACTGCCGCTTTTAAAATGACCGTTCAGGATTTAATGAAATTGGGCATATTAGTAGCTCGTAGTAAGATAATGATCCAGTAAAATATTTGAAGAGCTACATAGAACCAGTAAAACGTTATTGACATTTGAAATTTTACGCTTTAACATTGAGCCTTATGGGAATCCAAAGATTTTATCATATTTTACAGAAAGTTCCGTTCAGATTTCAGAAAAAAAGGAAATTAGATGTTTATTTCGAAGTTTAAATTAGAAAGATTAAAAAAAGTCAATATTTAAGAATAGGGTCCAAATGTGGAAAAAAATCACGAAATTTACAAAAATAATTGTTCAGTATTTCAAAATGAAAATTAAGTTTTCAATTAGTTAAAATTTCCAATTTAAGTTGGAAATTTTTTAATTTATACGTTATATTATAGATTTCTCAAACACAAATAATTTTGTAACTCACTTAATGCCAATGGACAATGGACAATAATACAGTCCGCAGTGCGGCTAAAAATGTAGATAATAAATCAACTTTGGCATTTATCACTGGTACATTCATCGGTCCGACTAATTTAATCGTGGGAAAAAGCATAAGGTATATTGCACTAAGCAATGCCATTGGACTTTACAACTTATATTATAGGTCTAATCCTACAATCACCAAAAAAAAACAATTTTCTATAAACGGTATTTCTTTGCTTGCTTTGAAACACTCGGTAAGATAATTATGTGTTCAATTTAAAGTAGAGGAGGATCAAAAATATTGAAAATTTTAAAAACCAAGAAGAGAAAGTACCACCGAATCGAAAGTTCATGCAATTAAATTGAACAATATCCAATGTACCCGCCAAAATTTGGGAAAATTAGTACGAAAATTTAATTTAACAATTATCTAAAAAAATGTAATAAGATCAAAAAAGAGACAACATAACGATGATATAGCTACAATACTAGTTTTGAATTCATTGGAAGAAAATCCTGTCTTCGGGTTCGGATCCTCTCGGACCCCCCTGAGAGCATAAAAATCCGAAGTTTTTATATTTGTTCTTAGTCAGTTTGATGTCGGTCCGCGGTGAAAAAGAGCCGGTTTCTATGAAAATCTAGATTCGAGTTTGAAAGTTAATCCTTTAACTAAGGCGGTCGTCAATAGACGACGTGGCGCAACGACTCTTTCGTGAGGCACGACTGTCGTCAATTTAACAAACTAAGTCAGGATCGGGTGTCATAAAATTGTTACACTTAGTTCCTATTAAAAATACATTTACTGTAACTCTTTCAGCATTCATTTTTGCGTTTCTGTGGGCGGTTTTATGGAAATATTTTATTAATTCGGGAAAAAATCAAATATTCAAATTTAGAGTCAAAATTTGATGATTAAATTATTACTTATCGAATTTGTTTTGGATAAATATATAATATATTGGGTTGGCAAGAAAATAATTTTGTTTTTTTCACATAGACAGCGTTATTTAAATTTTTTTGAATGAAAAATTGAAATACAGAACTTGTCCCCTGAAACCAAGAAAGATTAAAAAACACAACAAAGGTTGCTCTAACGCGTTTCGACAGCCAAGCTGTCATATTCAGAGAGAAACTAACATCTAATCTTGAAATTAACCCTTATATACTAAGAATATTCAGTTCGTGCGAGATGGGCCGCATCCGAACGCGCATGCGCATCCAAGCATACACGTCGTTGTGTCACAATTCCTTATCTATCGACCTTAACTATTTTTAACAGAGATGAATGGCCCAAAGGTCCAGCGCAACCATTCATAAGGTTGTTTCCAGCCTTATGGATGGCTAAACTTTCACATGCATTTAACATATAATTCTTATTAACTACTCTTAACAATTTAATATTATTATCTATCCTATGGTCTAATTCAAAGGTATGTCGAGCCACACTTGACTTCCCAGTTCTTCCGTACCTCAAATGAGCCAAATGTTCCTTCAGTCGGATTTTAAGAGATCGTCTAGTTTGACCGGCATATTTTTGAGGACAATCCCTACATGAAATTTGGTAAATACCGGCCTTATCTGTTTGCTCTACTTTATCCTTTAAACCACCCAAAAGCGAATTTAATTATAAATAACCCGAAAGCCCTGGTTTCGTAAAATTCCACCCAAACCCCGCTTGAGCGACGGTTCAAATGGAAGAGAGACGAATTTAAAGTTTTTGTTTTCATCAGCTAGGAAAGTTGTGGTATTCACCAATTCACATTTGAATTTTTTCTTATTAATAATTTTATAAATAATATTTGGATCGAATCCATTAACTTCTTCAGCTATATGTTTAATTGTTTCAACTCCTTTCCGAATCTTTCCCTACTAAGAGGAAGACTCAGAAGGCGATGGGCAAGGAAGTTGAAGCTTGCCATTTTGTGCTGTATGCTGTATGAAATTTGAGAAAAAATGTCTTAAAATCCAACTATTTATATTTCCCGCTTTTTTGGAAATTTCTTTTTCCTTAAACTTGAGAGCTTATAATTTTAATTCCGTAATTCAACAACTTTTTCTTTTTTTAAAATTTTTTTCATTTAGATTTTTTAATGTCGTCTCTTTTAAAAATTCTGACTTTTCAGATTTGAAACATTTTTAAGAATTTTTAACTTTTCTTCAAAATATTGCCTCTTCTAAAAACTATTTTGAAAATTTCGATACCTTTCGAATAATTCCACTTTTTTAAAAAACATCGACCTCTACTTAACTTTAAATAATTTCGAGTTTTTTTTCGAAAATGTTTACCTTTTGGAAAATTTTGACCCCTTTCCCAAATTCTAGGAAATTTCGACTTTTTTTCTTATTTATGAAAATGTAGACCATTTCTTAAAATTCACTTTCTTATTGAAAATGTATACCTTTTTTAAAATGTTGTCCAAAAATTTCGACTTTTTGTAAATTTGATTTGCTCAAGTATTTTAATTATTTTTAAAAATTTGAATTTTTTCGAGATTTCAACTTTTTCTTTAGACTTTAACTTTCTAAAAATGAAAAATCTGATTTTTTTAAGTTTATTGAATATTTAGCCTTTTTTGAATATTTCAACTTATTTTGAAAATTTCGAATTTCAAACTTTCCAATTTTTTTTAATTTCCACATTTTCCAAAGTTTGAATTATTTTGAAAACTTTGTTATTTTCGCAATTTTGCTCTATTTCTAAATTTTCAATTTTTTTTTCAAAATGTCGATTTTTTCTAAAAATGTTGAATTTTGCGTTAAGTAATTTCTACTTTTTCTAAAAATTTCTAATTTTTAGACATAATTACCACCTCTGCTGAAAATTGACTATTTGGCCATTTTTTTGGAAATTCGATTCTTTTGAGATCACTTTTTTTTAAAAATTTGATCTTTCCTCAACAGTTCCTCTTTTTTTTAAAGTTATGACCTTTTCTCAAAATGTTTGCTTTTGCTCGACTCTTCAAATTCTTTGAGTGTAAAATGTAAACATAGAATTTTGAGAAAAAGAACATAAATTTCGAGTAAAAATGTAACCCAGAAAAAGTTGATTTTGAACACCAAATTTCGAGAAAAAGAAGGCTTCAACATTATTGTCATTAACGAACTACTAACATGGTGGTACACCAGGGCCCCATGAAGGACGGATCCGAAAAAATTAGTCCCATTTGCTCCTCCTATCTCGCCGGTCCTCTGTATCTAAAAGATTGAAAGCTATTGTTAAAAACGAAAAACAACCAACACATAAAAAATGTATACATTTTCACATTTTTTTTTAAAAAGCTTCACTAAATATATATACAGGGTGTTACAAAAGTCCGGGCTGCTACTTCAGGAGCATATTCTACACATTAAAATATGAAAAATGTTGAAATACATTTTTTTCTTTAAATTACCTCCTAACGGAGATATGACCATTTAAAGATGGCGCCCCTAAAGTGGTTTTTTACTACAAAAAGTTAACGGTTAGTAGCAGAGTCATGAAATTGGGCAAGCAGTTAAAGAATTGGATTAGGCATATTCTCATGTAACATATTTTTTAAATAAGCAGTAGCGTGGTGTGTAGGGGGTTGCCCGCGATTATTTTTTGCCGTAACTTTTTTGTATTGCAATATTTCGACACAAAAGTGCCATAATCGTAAAAAGCAACATTTTTTATACAAAAAAGATACTCTTTCTCAAAGTCGCTAAAAGTAACCGTTTCCGAGAAAAAAGCGTTTAAACAAAATTGTTGCATTTATTAGAATTCGTTTTGCAAATTTCTAATTTATCCACAACTAACTGCATTGATATAAAAATAGTACAAAATTAAGAAAAAAAAAATCAAAGCAAGTGTTCGAAATTACTGCCCCCTGCAGCAATACATTGCTCGGCTCGTCTTCTAAGGGAACTCTTTACTCTTTCGCAAATGCCTGGTGTATTGTGAATCTGGTTGAACCCATTTTCAATTTGTTCACGAAGATCATTGATATTGTCAACTGGTGTGGAGTAGACGATCTGCTTTAGATGTCCCCATAAGTAGAAATCGAGTGGGTTGAGGTCAGGAGACCTAGCTGGCCATGGTATCGGACCTCCTCGACCTATCCATCGTTGATGATAGTTGTTATTCAAAAATTCCCTAGCAACTGCACTAAAATGGGCAGGTGCCCCATCGTGCATTATCCACATTCGCTGTCTTGTTATGAGTGGAACATTTTCAAGTAACACGGGTAACTCTGTTTGCAAAAAATGTCTATATGATGCTCCTGTTAACCTATGAGGTAAAAAAAACGGTCCAATTATAGAGTCCCCTATTATTCCTCCCCAAATGTTAAGTGAAAAATGTTGCTGATGTCTCGACTGAATAACTGCATTGGGATTTTCAACTTGCCGCTGATGCATGTTGTGAAAGTTAAGTATCCCGTTTCTGGTAAAACCCGCTTCGTCCATAAATAATATGAGCGATGGAAAGTTCTCATTTTCAGCGATCTTATGCAATAGCCAGTTGCAAAATTCTATTCTTGGAGGATAATCAGCAGCAAGTAACCCTTGCACTCTTTGAAAATGATAGGGGTAAAATTGGTAAAATTTCAAAATTCGCCGGATGGTTACGTGATTTACTCCTTCGGCTAAAGCAAGTTGTCTAGTGCTGACACATGGATCTTCTTCAACTCGCTGAAGCACACGCTCCTCTAAATTAGCAACTTCTGCGTTTGGCCTTCCAACACGTTCGCCTTTGAAAACAAAATTTCCTGTTTCACATAAACGAGCATGAATTTTCTGGAACAATTTTTCTCCTGGTAGGTGTCTATTAGGAAAACGTTCAGCATAAAGCCGTCTTGCTTCAGCACGATTACAATTTGCAAGCCCGTACATTAAATGCATATCGGCCATTTCTTGATTTGAATAGTCCATTTTATCAAAATAATGAAAAGTTAAAAAACTACTACACTTACTATTGACAACAAAAACTGCTGAAATTTACAGCTTACGACCAAATTTTATCAGTGACACAACGTCAATCTCTGACAGATATTGTCAAGTACAATTGTTTTCTTTACGATCAGTTTGCATGACCAACTTATTTTTTCTTATACAAATTAGTTAGAATTTCGAAGACGGGATAGGTTTATTTAAACGCCTTTTTCTCGGAAACGGTTACTTTTAGCGACTTTGAGAAAGAGTACCTTTTTTGTATAAAAAATGTTGCTTTTTACGATTATGGCACTTTTGTGTCGAAATATTGCAATACATAAAAGTTACGGCAAAAAATAATCGCGGGCAACCCCCTACACACCACGCTACTGCTTATTTAAAAAATATGTCACATGAGAATATGCCTAATCCAATTCTTTAACTGCTTGCCCAATTTCATGACTTTGCTACTAACCGTTAACTTTTTGTAGTAAAAAAACCACTTTAGGGGCGCCATTTTTAAATGGTCATATCTCCGTTAGGAGGCAATTTAAAGAAAAAAATGTATTTCAACATTTTTCATATTTTAATGTGTAGAATATGCTCCTGAAGTAGCGGCCCGGACTTTTGTAACACCCTGTATATATATATATATATATATATATATATATATATATATATATATATATGCTTGGAAAGAGAATAAAAAAATCTATGAAAACGTACAAAAAATCAATATCATTTTAAAAAAATGGATGACGTCACCATTCATCTACAGTGGAAACAGAAATGGGTAACTCAGGTATAGCTCATACAATTTAATAATTTAACAGACTGTGTAATATATGATATTTTAGAACCAATTCAATAACTTTTCTATTTTAATTATTATTTTATCTATAAATCTTACAAAATTATTGCGAATCCGAAAAAAAACGCAACCCAAAGGCAACCAGTTGCGAACTAAAATTCCGTGCGAATAAATTCGCAGACAATTCGCAGTCTAAACGAAACGTGTGAGTCTGAACTCGTACATTTACCGCAAATTTCGAATTTCAAACTTTCCAATTTTTTTTTAATTTCCACATTTTCCAAAGAAACAGTATGGTACGAATTGCAAGAGGGGCGAAACTTCGCAAGTGCTGCGATTTTTCCGCATTGGTCTGGAAGAGCCTTAAAGTCAATATTTTTACGGAATAGTTGGATATTTAGGTATTATCTCAAAATGTTGTGAAAAGATTTGAAATTTAAAAATTAAAGGTCAAAATTAAAAGAAGGTGGTTTAAACTGAAAATGTTGATAAAAAAATTCGAAAAAAATTGAAATAAATCTAAATTTCAAAATTAAAATAAATCGGTTTCTGATTATACAACGAGTCCCACGAGAGAGATTCTTATTTAGACGATATCCGATTAGTTGATAATATACAGACATGAACAAAAACAATTTTGTTGTTGTTTGAATGGCATCTATTCTCCTATATAATGCCCCTTAAAACTTTGTTGATTGCTGCACCCTTAAAAACCACACTCCCCTTTTTTTCAAATTATACCCCCTACTTTTTTCACTAAGAATGAAACTTCAGTTCATTCTGAATACAGAATAGTATTTATTATTAAAATGGCGTAGTTCCGTTAAAGAAAATTATAACAGTTGTATATGCAAGGTGTCCAAAGATGTTCTTAACAGGCGATATCTCAGTTAGTTGAAGAGATAAAAAGATTACCTAAAAAAAATTTTAAATGGTATCAATTACAATTATTATACAATTACAATGCATCTTCAAAACTTTGGCGTTTGCTACCACCCTGAAGAAACTATCCCCCACCCTATTTTTTCAAATTGCACCCCTCACGCTAAATCTTCATTTTATTGTGAATACAGGCTTATGTAATATTGACAATTTTTGTGACTTGATAACTCCGTGTTTAACGCTATCGAATAAAAACTGAGGACAGAAAGAAAGTCAAATATTCTTTTTTGCTACAATGTTATTTTATAAATGCAAGAACTACTACTACTACTTCTACTATAGTAACTATTTTTTTTAGTGGTTCCTGGCCACTTCAATTACAATTACATATAACTATATTTATAATAAACTGAAAATACATTTTTAGCAAAAGAGTGAGGGTGTAATTTGAAAAAAAAGGAGGGGGGAACGTGGTTTCCTCAGGATGGCAGCAACCAGCAAAGTTTTTATGGCGCATAATAATAGATTAATTTTTAATCCTTCCCAATGAACCATGTTATAATAAAGAAATTATTCTACTTAATTATAAAATCTCTAACTCATCAAACAGAAAAAGATCATTACTGATCAATTGAAGTTATTTTTATCAACATATTTACTTAGATTATATAAATAAACAAACATTTTTTTCTTTTTTTTAGTGGGGTAAAAATATCAGCCAGGAGCAATGTAAAACTAATGGATCCATTCAAAGCATATCGGGAACAATAACGGAGATTCCTAAGTCTGAAGTAATTTGTACAGACGAATCTATAACTGCCAGGAAAAGAATTCGACCCCAGACCAGTAAAGAAACCAAACTAAAAAATACATTTGGTTGGGCCCGAATAGATGTAGTGTCATTACTAATATGTTGTGTATTCGTTGCATCTCTATGCTTCTCAGTACTTGTGGAAGCCCTCCAAACGTTGGTCCACATAGATCACATGGATGAAATGCATCACCCTATATCTGTTATATGCATAGGAGTGGCAGGATTACTTCTAAACGGGATATGCTACGCAGTGATTGGAGGATATACTTTTCATCAGGGCAGTTTTCTCTACGTGACGGAAACTGGTGAAGTCGTTTTGAATAGAGTCGTAGTCAGTGACAGCATTAGACAAGGCGGAAGAAGGCTTTCCAGAACAAGAATTACTACAACACCAAACCTAAACCAAAGACAGGGTTTTATGGAAATGTTGAGGGATGTTTTAGGTGAGAACATAACTTATTTAATATTTAATTTATTGGGTAGTCCGTTTAAGTATTTGCTTAATGTGATTAAATTCTTGTAACGTATTTTTTTTTCTAGGTTGCGTATTTGTAATTGTATGCGCAGTAGCAGTTTACTTTACAAAGACAGATGTAGCGAAATACTTAGACCCTTTAATAGCCGTTGTTTCAGCCTGTAGCTTAGTTTACCTCAGTTACCCTTATAGTGAGTATTTCTCGTTACTTTTTCAGCCATTTTTTTTTATTCTTTGAAATTTCATATAAACTGATTATATTTTGTTTCAATTCGTTCCTTTTTTAATGTCGTTTTTATTATTTATTTCAGTGAAAGAAAGTTGTCTTATTCTACTTCAAACTATGCCAGGTTCCTTGAATATCGATTCTCTGAAGAAGGACTTGATGAAACATTTTCCAGACATAGTAACTGTACACGATTTTCATGTTTGGCAGCTGACTGCCAACAAAGTCATATCAACAGTTCACATCATATTTCAGAATCCTAAGGTACTGGATATAAATTCACTCTGATCCATGTTAACATAAAACAACAAAAAAATGAAAATCATCTAACGTTCGGTATTTAAGGTTTATGGAAGAATTATAGACGATATCAAAGAATTTTTTTTCACCAATGGCATTACTCAAGTTACCGTACAACCTGAATTCTTTACAAAGACCGATAGCCTAAACAGCCTTCTAGAACAGAAAAACCAATCACATTGCTTTTTAAAATGTCAAAGAGATTGTGAAGCAAACCTTTGTTGTCCCGATGAAGCTGAGGTTCGTTTATTGATGTCGCAAGCGTCGCACCATTTATTATTTTAATTTGCTTTACAGGCATTACTTCCAATAACGAAACTGAAATCTCCCTCAAAAGAAACGCTGCCTGGATGTGGATCTTTAAATGACCTCAGGGCAATACAACCTCTTCCCGAAGATTCACCTACCTCGCAAAAGTTGTCTTCAGTATCCGAAACGCTCGACAGTCAAGCTTTATTAGATGAAGCGGAAAGAAGAGCAAATTATTTGAATAAAAATGACATTAAAGGAGTAGATATTGATACCAAAATATGAAAATGATCCCAACGTTATTGGTGTGATATTTGTGACTGAATACGGAATAAGTACAAATAATGTGTAGATTAGCTTAGGAAGAAAGATAAAAATTTTATAGAAAAGACAAATACGATAACATGTACGTAGAATATTTAATTTGTAAATATTGTAACTAAGATATTTTAATAAAGGAAACCTAATCCTGATGTAGACTCTTGTTTACTGCATAAATGGTACCCTTTTAGATTTCATTATCATTTTTCGCAGCTTACTATTCGTATGGCAAAAGGTGGTTAACTTCTATAGATTTCCTCCTTTTTTTTCCATAACATGTCACTGCTAGTATATTCTAATAATAACTTACGGTACCCAGTCGTTACTATTTTTTATATTTTTACTTTTTTTTATCTCCTAATTAAATGTTATAATACCATATTGTAACATATTATTTTTTAACGTTATGGATTTACTTTTGCTTTGTACAGAAAAATAAACCAACATAAACAAGTTTTGAAATTCCAATAATTTATTTTCCAAAAAACTATCTGCGTCTACCCCTACAAAAAAGTCTGGATACGCCCATTGGTGGCTGCTTCTCCAAGATGACTAGAGATGGTTGTTCGTTTCTCTAGAATATATCTGCTCAGAATTTCGGGATGAGGTGGGCAACAATTGCTGTCCTAAATATACTTTTGCGGCTATAAAAACGGTGCATACCCTATATAATTAGTTGTACGACACAGTGCACAACCCAAGTAGATTTGGTGGAACGGACTGGCACTTGGTTATCTTCAAAAATTGAAATACAGAACAAACGTTGCTCTAACGCGTTTCGACAGCCAAGCTGTCATCTTCAGAGAGTTACCCAAGTAGATTCAACCTCGTCGAGACGATAGTTCCATAGTGTGGGGGCTGTCGTCTAACAAGCCGTACGACAGGGTTGAGTCGTCAGGAAGTTTGGCCTGTTTAAAAATTTATTGTACAACCGCATTTGTTATACGAGGGTGTCCGATAAGTACTTAGCCTACAAAAGAAAAACGAAAATTTTGAAAAAGTAGCAATTTATTTCTCAACGTAGTCTCCTTTTAATTTGAGCTTCTTTAACCCGTCTGAAAAATACGTTTTCTCGAGGTCAGCAAAGTAGGCCTCCGTGGCCGCGATGACCTCTTCATTCGACTCAAATTTCTGCCCGGCGAGTAACTTTTTCAAGTTTGAAAATAAATAGTAGTCGCACGGGGCCAAATCTTGAGAATACGGTGGATGGGCAGCAGTTCGTAGCCCAATTCGACCAGTTTGGCCGTGGCGAGGGCGGAGGTGTGAGCCGGTGCGTTGTCTTGGTGGAAGAATACTTTTTTCTTTGTCAAATGGGGCCGTTTATTCTGCAATTCGACGTCGAATCGGTTCAATAATTCGGCATAGTACACCCCTGTAATCGTTTTGCCCTTCTACAGGTAGTCGATGTAAATCACACCTTGTGAACCCCAGAAAACGGTGGCCATCACCTTTCCGGCCGATAGGACAGTCTTCGCCTTCTTCGGAGCACGTTCACCAGGTGAAGTCCACTGTTTCGACTATTCCTTGGTCTCTGGCGTGTACCAGTGAATCCATGTTTCGTCGACGGTCACGAAACGACGCAGAAACTATTTCGGATTGCGCTTAAACAGCGTCAAACACTGCTCTGAAGTGGTCTTACGGTTGCACTTGTTGTCCGGAGTGAGCAAACGCTGCACCCATCGCGCCGACTGCTTTCTCATGCCCAAAATTTCATGCAGGATATGACCCACGTGGTCTTTTGATGCCTACTGTCTCAGCTATTTCGCGTACCTTTAATCGGCGGTCTGCCAATACGAGATCGTGTATTTTTGTAACGTTATCCTCCGTGGTAACCTTTTTCGGGGCACCTGGGTCTGGCTCATCAAAAACCGACGTGCGACCACGCTGAAACTAGTTAAACCAATTTTTGATCGTCGCCATCGAAGGAGAAGGATCACCGTACACAGCATCCAAGCGCTCTTTGATTTCGTTGCGCGATTTCCCTTCCAAAAACAAGAATCGAATCATCGACCGGTATTGCTCTTTTTTCATTTTTCTAAAATCCGCGGACACGCCCGCTTCCACACGCAGTGAAAACCAAACTACGAGTCCAATTCGGCTGAAATTTTGACATTAACCGTCTACGAGAATGTACTAAACGATAGTAAATTTCTCTTGCGATAGTGGCGCCATTGGGCGTTAAGGCTAAGTACTTATCGGACTGCCCTCGTACGACAGAGCGTGTGCGCAATTGAAGACTTGTTGAAACTTAAATTCCTAATTTAAATATAACCTTATTGAGACTTATTTAAAATTTCTACTTAACTTCTAACTTAAAATTTGGATTTTTAGGAATTATAACTCTCTTTTCTCAAAGTTAAGACTTCGATCAATAAATTCCGAGTTTTTTCATAAAATTCGCTCACGGATCTAGTGACCCAAATCATTCGAGCAATAAATTTAAAGCAAGTTTTTAGGACGTTTTCTATTGGGATATAACTACGCATTATTTAGTAAGAATTTTACCTTCCCATTAATGCTTACTTTGTTTTTTAAAGAAGGTTTATTTGCCGATTTTAGAAGAAATGCAAATAAATGAGAATTTCTCAAGAGGTGATAAACATGACTAGTAACAATCTTATATTAATCAAAATGGAATTAATTATGGAAAGGAAAAGCTAGTTCCATTTGAAAACAATAAGTTAAACGAATTTGAATATTTTGAAGTTTAAGGTGTCATACAATCCAAGTCTGGCAAGAATAATTTTCTTTCTTAACCGAAATGTTAGATAATTTTACGTTAAATTGAATAGTGGAAGCCGTAATTTTGTATACTATTGCTACAAGCTTATCGGTTCGAATTGATTACACTTATCGAATAAGACCCACTTTAATACCAAACTAAACTCGGATCACTACAACTGGATAATGAACTCACTTATTGACTTCTTACTAACTCACTAACTACACTGACTTTTAACAGACTGACTTGCGGGAAAACTGACCGCCTTTTATAGTTTTGGCTCCCGGCTTCTAGAACTTTTCGGCAGATAAGGCTTATCGTTTGCCGAAATTTCTGGAACGCTTATCTGCCGTTTGTTTCGTTATCGCAGCCGCTTTCCCCTTATCAGATCCTTCTAGAAACTTTTTTTATTTACTAAATTCTACAATTCTATTCTAAATTCTATTCCATCTATTTACATTGCGTTACACTATAGTTAGTAGCTTAGACGTTATCTGACATTAAAGACACTGGCCGGAAAAATTTTCAAAAAAATTTGAATGTCCCGTAAACACAGCCTTATTTACCTAAGGTATGTTATATTAACTAAGTCTAAATTTTGAAGAGGAGTCTAAAATCATAACAATATAAAGGGTGTTTCATTTAAAAAATTAAAGTTGATTAGAGATTGGGTTAGACACTTTGTATTCTTGAAAATATTTTGCACGGATGTCCAATAAAATTAGAAACATAATTTTGCTGGAAAGAAGTGGTCCTCAGTTATCTTCAAGAATTGAAATACAAATCTTGGCCCCTGAAACCAAGAAAGATTAAAAAATACAACAGGGGTTGCTCTAACGCGTTTTGATAGCTATCATCTTCAGAGAGATACTAAACACCTAATGCTAAAATTAACCCTTACATACTAAGAATATTCATTTCGTGCATGATCGAGCGCGCATGCGCATATAATCATACACGTCGTAGTGTCACAATTCCTTATCTATCGCAGCCATTCATAAGATGTCTCCAGCCTTATGGATGGCTAAGCTTTCACAAGCAGACAAGTCCGGTATTTACCAAATTTCATGTAAAGATTGTCCACAAAAGTACGTCGGGCAAACTAGACGATCTCTTAAAATCCGACTGAAGGAGCATTTGGCTCATTTGAGGTACGGAAGAACTGAGAAGTCAAGTGTGGCTCGACATGCTTTTCAATTAGATCATAGGATAGATAATAATATTAAACTGTTAAGAGTAGTAAATAAGAATTCTATGTTAAATGCTTGTGAAAGCTTAGCCATCCATGAGGCTGGAGACAACCTTATGAATGGTTGCACTGGGCCTTTAGGCCACTCATCTCTGTTAAAAATAGTTAAGCTTGATAGATAAGGAATTGCGACAATACGACGTGTATGATTAGATGCGCATGCGCGTTCGGCGGTCGATCATGTACGAAGTGAATATTCTTAGTATATACTGGGTTAATTTTAGGATTAGGTTAACACCTAACGTATCTCTTTGAAGATAATAGCTTGGCTATCGAAATGCGTTAGAGCAACCTCTGTTGTGTTTTTTAATCTTTCTTGGTTTCCGGGGACAAGATTTGTATTTTAAAATTAGAAACTTCTTAAAACAATATTTTTTCTAAAGCAACTCATAACAAAGCTATGAAGCTTTTATTCTTAAGTGGGACATAATGTTTATGTTTTAAGCAAAATTCCAAATTTTTAATTATTATAATGAAAGTCTTGAGGAGCAAAGTTAAAAGTTCTTTAAAAAAGTCTCATTTCAGAATCAGCGACGACAATTCGAGAAAAAAAATCACTATTTCCAATTTAAGTGAAAAGGTTAAGAAAAAAATATAAAACTGTTCAGTTTTAGCCAAGATAAAAATTATGAAAAGAGTCTAAATTTTGAGAAGCAAGAACTTCATAAAAAAATCGAATTTTAACACAAAAATTGAGGAAAATATTTCGAATTTAAATCCGCAGTTTCAAGAAAACAGTTGATATTTTTAAATTAAAACCAAATTTTCGTGAAAAAAAATTGAAATGTTTCAGAAAAAATAAAATTGTAACATTAACATTAAAAAAATATTGACGAAAACCTGCTGTTTCGACACTAATGACGAAATTTTCAGAAAAATTACGTGAAACGTGAAAAATTAGGACTATTGGAAGAAACGTTATCTTTTTATTTTCGGCCTTAATTGCAAAATTTTTAAACTACAGAATAGTCTTTGTTTTTTTCTGAAATTTCAACTTTTGAAAATTTCCATCGAAATCATTCTGATTTTATTCCAAAAGATTGAAATTTTAGCTTTCAGCTTCCAAATTTTTATAAAGATACCTTCAAACGCCTTACAAATCTTCACGATCGATTAATGTTCATATCTTTATGTGTGTGGCCAAAAATCTATGCAATTTGTTGCACCGATTCTGTTCCATCTGTAGTATAACTTGTCGTACTACAGATTGCATGGTACATGGCCCATTTTATACGACGAGTTGTACAACCTTTGAGTAAAAAATATTTATCACTTAACGGTACAACCCAAGTTGATTCAACCATAGATCTTACACTAGTGTTAGATCTATGGATTCAACCCTTGGCGTTGCCGTCGTCCAACAAATACAATGAGGTTGAGCAGTGGCGGCTGGTCTTAAAGAGCGCGAGAGCGAGATCTATTCTTTTCTATTTAATGTAAAAGATTTGGAATTATCTCAATTTTAAGCACAAAATAATGATATACTAATTAACTAATACCTGTGAGTGACTTGGAATAAAGTACGCAAACCTTTTATTCCATTATAATATAGAAGGAAATTTAAATAAGTCGGTGCGCTCAGAATTAAGCACCTAGCGTAACTGCCGGGCAATGCCTATCAACGGCTTCCACGGGATACGAAGAAATAAACTACAGAACACCACGTTAAAGCTATCCCGGGGTGCGCCGCTCCGCGCTTATGCGATATTGCCAAATGGTGAGTACGAATCAGAGTTTGGAGTGTGTATTTACATTTTATAGATTTAGATATAGATGCATAGGTGCTGGCTGATCTGATTGCGATTGCTAATTCTGCCGCTTACAGGCATAACTGCCAATAGGATCGCTATTCACAAAGAGATAACAACACCCATTCTAGGATATAAATATTAATTTGTTGATTTCGTTCTAATTATAGGAAAAATAGTCGCTGAATAAACACCCACGATTAATGATGACATTGACAGTACGCGTGAAAATTTGAAGTACATGTTTTTCAGTTTCAGTATTTTGTTTAAGATTTTAGATTTAATTCTGTGTTTAAAATAAACAGTACAAGTTTTTTATTAAAAAAAGATTTTAGTAAACTTCCACTGGAAGAAAAAGTAAAAATAAAAGAACTAGGTAGGCCTTTGCCAATGTTAAAACTAGAAAAGAAGTGTGAAAAAAAATCCAAAAAAAGAGCGTTTACAAGGCACTTTTCTACGAATACCTATAATAAGAATAACTGGATATGTGGTTGCGAGGTAACGAATTTGCTGTACTGTTTTCCGTGTGAGTTATTTTACAATACATTGGGGTCTTCACCGTCAGATTTAAGTTGGACTAGAACCGGAATAAAAGATTTAACCCATCTTTCAATCAAAAGCTTGCACAGCGTTCGCTTTACTTGAAAAAGTCAATATTATAGCTGAACTTAATTCTGTCATAGGCAACATATAATGGAGCATAATGAGAAAGTTAGAAAAAATCGTTATTTTTGAAATGAATTATTTCTTGCATAAAATTTTTCAGCGCATTTGAATTAGCACTTAGAGGTCATGTTGAAAGTGAACAATCAAAAAATCGTGGAATATTTAGGGAACTTGTCGATTTTTTTGCTGAATTGGATGTAACCCTTCAAGAACATTTCAAAACTGCAATTGTTATTCAAGAAACATCAAAAACCATACAAAATGAAATATTAGATTCTATACTGGCGGTTTGCAGAGATGAAATCAGTAAACAAATTAGAGATTCAGAATTTCTGTCTGTTCAATGCGACGAAACTGCAGAACTGCAGAATTTGGTGTCAGTTGGTATTGATATTTATATATGTATGTAATGGTACAATTTCTGAAAACTTTTGGGGATTTGAGAGACTTAAAGACAAATCCACCAAAGGCATAACAGAATGTATCGAAGAAGAACTGGACCTTTTAATTTTGCAAACACCTCACAAATTAATTGCACAAAATTACGGCGGTGCAAACATTATGAGTGGCTCTATAAACGGAGTGTAGACTCAAATTAAATCAAAATATCCTTATGCCCAATATGTTCACTGTTATGCTCACCAGCTTAATCTTATAATGCAGAAAGCAGCATCGCAACATTCCAAAGTTCGTCTATTTTTTAATAACCTATCTGCTATTCCTGCCTTTTTTCAAATTCATCTAATTGATGTGATGTCTTAGAAGAAATTGTCAAACAGAGATTGCCCAACAGGGGCGGCCTTAGCCATTGCGAGGCGCCGGGCGGGTAGATCTTTAAGAGGCCCTCGATTTTGTGGAATTAGTTTTAACATAGACGTAGTCAGAATAGGGCAGGGTAGGGCGCTTGACCCCCCCCCCCCAACTCGTGTGGTTAAGAAAAATTTATATTGAACTGAGGAGACTTTCTCTAAAAAAATTCCATTCGACAAAAGTCGTCCTTCTTTAAGCTATTGATATTTTCTCGAAATTTCGACTTATTTCACGAAATTCGTCTTTTTTCATAAATTTCTTTGAAAATTTCAAATGTATTCCTAAAATTCGATTTATTTTATCAGAATCCAACTTAACTAAAAATTTCAAATTTTTATCTCAAAATTCATCGTTTTATTTTTCGAAATTCTATCATTTCTCAAAATTAGTTTTTTGTGGAAACTTCGACTTCTCTTTAAACTTTGATTTTCTGAAAATTTCGACTTTTTAACATTGGAAATGTTTATGTTGAGATATGGGGTGAAGTTTCGGGTTTTCGTTCAAGCTTGAAGAACAAGGTGTCGGTCGGTCGGACATACTCGGATCGCCAGTCGAGCGCTCTCGGCATAAAAACTATGAGAGAATGTTAAGTTTACAGTTCACCGCAGTGCACCATATTCGTTTAATCCAGTGACGTTTCATTGGATAAGGCTATCAGCTATGGATATTAAGAGTATGAAAAATAGCGAAAAGTGTAAGACATATTGAGAGCGTAAAAAACGTTTACGAGAGATTGAAAATAGAGAATCTAGTGAGTTAAGTACGAAAACACCACTAACAAAAACTGAACACAGTTGGCGGTATTGTGAGCATGTAAAGATGCGCAAACTTAAAGGTTCTGAAGTTTACACGGGTTACCCAAGTCAGCGGCCCTTAAGTAACGGGTTATATATAATTCCATTATTATGCTGTAAACTCTTACTCTTAATCCAATTCCCGTACTGTCTTGAAAACCTTGAAATATCTGCACTTATAATTTTTAGGGCTCAAATAAATGTAAATTACTTTTACAATAAAGTTGACAAATTTTTGCTTGTAGATTAAATATATTTTAATATTTCATTGTTTTCGCTTTGTATTAAAATATTTCTTTCAAGAGCCATGAGCATAGATGCCTTAATATTATTTTGATTTAAATTATTTCGTAGTCTATTTGGTTATACGAGTATATTTCAATTTAAAAAATAATCTTTCAGAAGAAACTTGGCTAACGGAAACTGTAAATTTAGAAAAGATAAACATTGCAGAAATAACCTTAAAAATAGAAAAAAGTCGAAAGAAAAATATTTGAATATTCAAGTTTTCACTCGAAATCTCAAGTCGAATACTTCGATATTAAGGTCGAAAATAAAAAAAAATAGCTAAATAAGGCCAACATTTTGAGTTCAGAAAAGTTTCGGGAAAAACAGATAATTTTAAGAAAATATTCCAGGATTTCAAAAAATTAATAATGTTCTAAAATTTCAAAACATATGTCAACATTTTGAGGTTGAAGATAAAATTTTGCAACTAAATCAAAATTATTGGAAAAAAATTAAAATATTTCATTTAAAGTCAAGATTTTAAATAAATGGCTTGTGTTCTTAAGAAAAGAGTTTAGATTAAATTTAAAACCTTAAAAATAAAAAACCAAAGCTTTAAAACTGGTTGAAACCTTTATTGGTGTTGGAAATAAGAGTAGAAAAAATTTTGGGATTTGAAAATTTGAAGAAACTCATCACCCATGATTTAATAAAAAATGGGTTCTTAAATTTCGAAAAAAAAATTGACGTTTCAAAATTTCGATAAAAAATCTTGAGTTTTCGATTTTATATATTTGTAATATAAAGAATTTTTTAGGCTGAGGTCAAAATTTCGAAAATAAGTCAAAATCTTTAGAAATATTTAGAATTTATTATTTAACATAAACAAAACATAAATATTTATTGACAGTTCAATTAAAATAAATGACATTTTGAAAGGTTGAGGAATTTTGTGAAAAAGCCATAATTTCAAGAAAATACGCTATATTTATTTTTTTAATGCAACAACTTGGGTTAGACTCGCAAGACTGATGTTCAAATTTTGAATCCGTTTGAAATCCGAAGTTTTAAGAAAAAACACAAAAATTGCAAGTTTGATGTAAAAATTTAAAAAAGTCGAAATTGTGGAAAAAATTTATTAAATTTCGGAAAAGTCCAAAATTTGTGTTTATAATTATTTTGAAAGCATAAACGCATAATTTTGTAAAGAAGAGTAAAAATTTGGAGAGAGTACTCCAAATCTATTTTTGACAAATTTTCGACATTTTGAGTTTCGTTCAAATGAAAAAGTCAATAAGTTGACAATGAAAATTTTTTAGGAACGTAAATCCCAAAGAAATTATCAGTGATTGACAACTGCAAGGTTTTAATACATTTGAATTGCTATCATAACAAACCTTCTGATGGAAAATTCTCATTTTTTGGATGTAGAATGGAAATTGTTACTGCTCTAGACTGTTTTATAAATTTAAGCTTTATATCTGTAATTTTGATCATTTCTTGCAATTGGTTTGCTATTTATCATATTATTAGGATTTTATTGATATAAAATATTTAAATAGATTTATGTAAAATTTCTATCAGGAGAATATAAATATTCATTTTTACAGAAATGAAGTATATTTCAAGAACGAAACAATATATAATTTAAAACTTTACATATATTGTTTGATTTATTAAATATTCATGAAAAATAATTATGTTGTGAACGGCGCCTCATAGTGTACTGGTCCTTCGAATATTTAACAACAATCAATTTAAATACCCGAATAGTGATCGGCATCGGCAGTTCAGATTTCTAGCCCAATATTCGGAATGCAGTAGACCCGTCTAAAAATGTTTGGAAGGTGGTATCGGAAAATCAATTTTGGCGAACTATAGAGTACTTCTCCCTTATAGTCCGAAACTTTTTGAAAAAGAGCATCTTGTAATCTGAATAATTACATATAAAAATGATGAGATAAAATCTATACTTAAGATTATACAATATTAAACTTCACGAATTAAGCAACAACAAAATAATAATAATAAATAACACAAGGTTTATTACAGAATTAACGTAATACTTATTGTTGTAAATCAATACATATTTTATATAATTATTATTATTTACTACTTCGAAGATACATAGATAATTGTCGTGGTGAATTACAAGGGATGTCGGATAAAACAAGGGTCTTCGTCACTGAGATTCTAGCCTTAATAATCTAAATAAATAAAGGTTTCATATTTCAATACGATCGGTAAAGAGGTTATGAAATGATTAATTAAATTATTTTTTATAACAACTTTGAAAGTCTGCAATTCGAAAAGTAAACATTTTTTATTAATTTTTTTTCGTAATTCGTATTTATTTATCATTCCGAATCAACTGCCAACGTTGTCTTTGAAATTTGTAAATACCCTGTATAACCTTGTATGTTAAATAAAGTGTTAATTATGTTTCTATTTGGTGTTATCATTTCCAATGTACCCGTTGGTTGCAAGGATTGCGAAATCTGTGAATTTTTTATCAAGATTTTCCCTTTTACTTAAAACTTGATCGATTTTTTGATAATATTTATCTGGAAATTTTTATAATGACTTTCTTAGAAATTTTGTAAAAAGACAAAAATTCCGAGAAAATTTCCCCTGGAATAGGGAAATACAACTTGTTTCTCAAAATTTCGACGATTATTTCAATATTGGACATTTTCTGACTCTGGGTAGGGCAGAACAGGGCGCATGTCTGCCTCTGATTCAAGCGCTCAAGTGAAAAATCTAGAAATTACATTTTTCTCAAAATTTGTCCTTTTTCCAAAATTTCGACAAAATTTGATTCTCTCTAAAGAATTTCGAGTGTTTACTAAATTTTGAGTTTTTTCTCAAAATTTCGATCTTTTTTTTGTTTTTCAAGGAAAAAAAAATCGAAATTTTCAAAAAAAACCGAAACTTTGATATTTTTCTCAAAATCCGCCTTTTTTAGCAAATTTAAAATTATCCTGAAATCCCATCCTGTATGTTCCCGGAAAACTGAATATTTTTCCTGGAAATTCGTATCTTTCCTAAAATTTTGATTTTTTTTTCAAGACTTGTTTTTTCTACAAACTGACGGCTATTCTCAAAGCTGCACTTTTTCTTTAGGTTTGAATTTTTTCTGGAAAATTTCGATCTTTGATGCTTCATTTGGTAGTTTTTCTAGAAATGTCGACTGCTTTTCAGAGATTTCGTTTTTTTTAATTCCTTTATTTTTATTAACATCGGGTTTTTCTGAAGATTTTGATCATTTGGAATTTGATTTTTCAGAACTTTTAACAGGTTTCTTAAAATTTACCTTTTTCCCGATATTTTTATATCAAAATTCGATATTCAACAAAATTTTGAATTTCTCTTAAAATTAGTTTAATTTCGTCTTTTCAGAAATTTCGACTTTATTCTCAAAATTCCACTTTTGGGCTCTTCTTTCGGAAATCATTTTTTCTATCAAAATTAGGCCACTTTTCTGAATATTTGTCTTTTCTTTAAATTTTGACTTTTTTAAATTTGACTAAAAATTTCATCTTCATATTTCGCCTTATTTTCGAAATATTGACTTTAATTTCAAAATGCTATGTTTTAGTTTCTGGAATTTTCTGGACTTTTTTCTCGAAATTGGCTTTTCCTTTAAATTTCAGTTTTTTCGAAATACGTCTGTTTTCTCTAAATTAGGTCGGCATATTATAAAAATTAAAAATGTTGCGAAAAATATTTTTGGGTAATTTTGAGAAAACGATTTCATGTACACTCAATTTCTTTATTCAAATTTAAATATTATGTCAAAATTAGAATAAAAAAGTAAACATTTCGAGAAAAGCGTTTTTGGAAATTGCAAATTTTTTCACAACATTTGGTCTTTGGAAATATTTTGGCATATTTAAAAATTTCGAGTTCTTCTGAAAGGTTGGGTTTTTATTCAATTTCGGTTTTCTAAAAAATCCTTTCCCAAAATAGGGTTTTTTCAAAAAAATTGGACGCTTTGTAAATTACGACTTTATTTCTACATTTTTTTCTCAAAATTGTACTTTCATTTTTTTAATATTCGTTTTTTTCTGATTTTTTTTCAAATTTAAGTTTCCGAACATTTCATGTTTCTCAAAAGTTGTCTTATTCTGGAAATTTCGACTCGTACTAGAAATAGGGATATTTTATGCTTCTAAAAATGTCCGTTTACAGTGAAAAATGTTTCTCAAAGTTCCAACTTTTTTTGAAAATTACATCTTTTTTTCACAAAATTCCACCTTTAAAAATATAATTTTTTCGAATTTTCAACAAGATTTTTCGAAATGTTAAAATTTTATTTTAAACACGAATTTCTAAACATTCCAACTTTTTCCCAAAATTCGTTTTTCCTCGTCTCTTTTAAAATTAAAATTTCTCTTGAAAATTTTCACTTTTCTTTAAGAGATTTCAACCTTTTTTTTGACATTTCGACGGTATTTTTTAAAATCGTTATTTTCTGAAATTTTGGAAATTTGGATAGTTTTTAAAGTTTTCCGAAAGGCTCGGTTTTTATTTTAGATTCAATTTTCTGACTGTTTGCGCAAAGTTCGACTCTATTTCTAAGTTAATCTGAAAATTCGATTACTCAGTTCATTTAGTTAAATGAAAATATACTTATACTCGGAACGTTTTCCGATTTTCTTTTTTTATCAATTTTTCAAAATGATTCTTGCCCCTCCCTGAACTAAATACTGCCTACGCTTATGAATTTCAATGATGATGCTTGACTAGAAATGCCAAGTCATAAATAAATATATTTGGACTTTTAAAATTGTTTATTGGAAACTAAGAAAAATTAATAAACACAAAGATTTTTTTTGGTGGAACGGACCGGTCCTTGGGTATCTTCAAAAAAATTCTTCTTGGCTTCAGGGGACAAGTTTTGTCCTTCAATTTTTAAACACAAAGATAACAAACTATTAATCATGATAAATAAGGTGCATTAATGTCTTAAAAGGATCAGGGATTTAGAAATGATGACGACTGCTCTAATATAAAAGCAAAATTCGACGACAGTTGACAGCTGAAATGAAACACGGGAATTCCCCGAATCGTAAACACGAAAAAAATGGAGTACTATCAGATTTTGTTTAGCCCTTGAAGTTGGCAGCACTTGTGGCACTCGTACGAAATTTCGTCAATGTGAAATGGAAGGAAAGGAACATTCATTGGAGCGAATGGGACAGATATCAGCGCGATAACTACCACGCAAGGGAGCAGCGAGTCCAGTTTTATAATGCGCGGTTAAGGCTCGAAATTCAAATGAACATTAGAATTCGTGCTATTGCGCGAGTGCGCGATGCCCCCTACAAGAGCGAGGCCCCGGGCGGTTGCCCTGCTTGCCACCCCCAAAGGCCGTCCCTGTTGCCCAAGGTGACAGGAACTCAGTGGAATTATAATATTAGAACAGTAAATAATGTGTATGAAAACCGAGAAGAGCTAATAGAAGTATTTGAAAAAATAGAAGAACGATGTACAAATGGTGCAACTTTAAATAAAGGTTCCGGCTTCAGACGAGCTTTAGAAGACACAGAATTTATGTTTTGGTTGACGTTGTTTCACAAAATTCTTTCACACGTCGATGTACTTTATAATCAAATTCAGTCGAGAAATAAAGACAGTATACAGCTGCAAAAAGACATAATTCATTTTGAAAACCCCATTTCTACCATTAGAGATGAAACAAAAGAGATTGAGAAACGCGTCAATACAAACCAGAAGAAGGAAAAAAAAGTGGTGATCATTTACAAGAAAGTGTGTATGCCAAAGAAATCTCCGACGTAATTATAACACAAATGAAGGAGAGATTTTCGTACCGTGGACACATTCTAGCTGCTGAACTATTTAACAATCAATTATTTAAGAGATTTGCAGCTACTTTTCCAGTTAGTATTTTCGAAGCTGTGACTTCTGCTTATCCATACCTATGTGCGCTCCGATTGAAAACAGAACTGACAGTTATTTATTCAAGACCTGATTTTGTTATATTATTGGTGCCGTTAATTTATTGTCATTTATGTCAGAAAATAATTTAACTGAAACATTTTCTGAAACAGTAAAATTACTAAATATAATTTTAACAACAAAAATGACAACTGCAGAATCAGAACGCTGTCTTTCGACTCTTAAAAGAACTAAAACGTTCTTACGCAATACTATAAACAATGATCGTTTAAATGCATTAAGCTAGGGTTTCCTACAAAACGGCAACGTAAAAGAACGGCTGTTATTTGACCGCCGTTTTATGCCATGCAACGGTCGAGAACAGAACGGTCGCCTTGACGGTTTACATTGATGTAAAGTAAGAAAAGCGTTGCAGTAGAGTACGTCGGCCGAGACTAGGGCTGTAAAATTGTCACGACTTGAGCTGTATTGTTCTAATTTTCTATAATTTTTTTATTAGTCACAAATTATATTTATTTGTTGTTTTCCTTTTAGTCGACAAAGAAATTTTGAAACACGTGTCACTTCACTTTTAGTTGACAAAAATTATTTTTAGAGAACGTATTTTTCTTTATTTTAGTCAAGGTTGTATTTTAGGGTGTTTTTTTGGTTATATTTAGAGGTTTTTTGATCGGCAAAAATCATTTTTGGTCATGATGTTTTTTTAATTGGCAACGTTGTTGAAAGCTAAAAATCTGTCTCATGAACGTATAAAGTATGTTGTTTTGCAAGACAAAATTTCTCTCTAAAATTGATAACATCTAATGATTCACAACAAATTTGGTCTTATACTCTAATTGCTGTTTACAACCATCAGAATCCCCGCAGGCCAAGGCGTTATTATTACCATAATTATTTCCTAATATTGTTTACATTGACGAATCTGAGGTATTGAAAAAAGTTTGAAATAAAAATTGTTCAGAATGTAATTTTGCAATGAACATGAATAAAAGCTAAAGATACCATATCGATATCTTTTCATTATAATGCAAAATTTCCCAAAAGAGGTACAAATTTCATAAACATCCTTTATTTCTTGGTAAAAATTCCCCCCAGATTTTTTCCTAGAGCGAAGTTTTCGATTAACATGTCCTTGAACATTTTTAATCAAAATAAAAAGAAAAAAAAATCACGCTACTGATTTTTTTTTCAAAATAGATAAGGTTTTCGTTAATACTTTTTATTCGTTAATAACAAATTTCTTCTTAACTTTTTTTGTCCGATGAATGGTTTTTGATAAAAAAAAAAATAAAATAATTTTTTTTTGCATTTCAATGGGCCCTTGATATCCTTTTCTACAAAGTAATATGTCATTTTAAGAGAACTTTGATCATTGTGGATTATTAGGAAAAATTTATGTTAGATAACTTATATATACATTTTTTTTTAAATAAGTATTTTTAATAATTAATAAAGCCGCAACATGAAATAAGTCAACATAATGGTTTGTTAAAGGTAAATGATTTTTTAATGCAAAAGCATTCGGCACCTAAAAAATTCAAGGGAGGATTTTTACCAAGAAGTTAAGGTTGTTTATGAAATTGGTACTTGTATTTAAAAAACGCAGTGACTTGCCATTTTTTTCGTTAAGATTACTAAGGGAAATGTTATTGCGGACGTCACTGATAGAAATAGAACAAATATTTTACTTGCAGAAAATGCATTTTTATGCCTAGTTATTAGCTACCAAAATTCAAAAAAATATTTCAAACGGCATTGAAGGAAAAACCTATTTTTTTCTTAATTTTTAGCACCCTGTATCTTAAAAATAAAGCGGACTTATGCAGATATAAACTTTTTTTCTTAAAATCGTTCAAAAATGTTGCCCTTTCAGTTATGGCATTTTTTCGAAAACACCCTGTATACTCTAATTGCATGTTTATTGCCATCAAAATCCCCGCAGGCAAAGGGACTATTACTATGGCAATTATTTCTAAATATTGTTTACATTACATTGAAATTCCTAGAGAAGACTAAGGTATTGACAGAATTTTCAAAAAAAAAATCCTTTAGAATGTAATGTTGCAATAAACACGAATAAAAACTCTAAAGGTGTCAATTTATAAACTAACATATACCCAGTGGCGGCTTGCGTATATGCACTGAGGAACTGCAGTACCCCCAATTCCGCTTTCAAGTTTTTTTTCAAAATGTTGGGTCTTTTTTAAAGACTTTTCATTAAAAACTTTTTTTATTGAAATTTTAAATTTTCTCTGATTTCTTTTATAGAAACCTTATCTTTCTTTCCTGTTAGGATCTTCTAAAATCTATTTTATTTTTAATTTTGATGAAAAACGCATTTTCAAAAACTAAGTTTTGTAAAACTTTTGAAAAAGAAATCAATATTTCGAGAAAGAATTGAAATTTTGAAAAAGAAAGGTTAAATTTCTCTAAGTGTCAAAATTTTGAAACAATAATGAAAATTTCAAGAAACAATATAAATCCAACTCTTCTCACATTTTGATATTTCTCTGAAAAAAAAAATAATACCAAATCTTCGAGTTTTTACCCGATTTCGCAATTTCCACTGTATTGTAGAAAAATTTTTAAGTTTTTCTCTTCAAGTTACGACTTTTTCTTAAGACTTTCAGAATCAATTTTTTTCTCACAACTATAACACGAAAAAACTCAAAATTTTCTCAAAGTCAAAATTAACAAATTCTAAAAAATTTGTGAATTTTAAGTTTAATATCGAAATTTTATAATTTCGTCTTCAGTACGAAAATTTCGCTGCTACCATTAAAGTTTGGAAATAAAGTTGAATATTTAAAGTCGATATTTCGAAAAAACCTAAGACTTTCATAAAAATGTGTTTGGAAATGTTAAGATATATCTCAAAGTTCTAAGTTTAACATACAATGATAGTCTTAAGAACTGGGGATTTAGCATCAAGACTAATTTCTGGGTTTTTTATTTGGACTTTTACATCAGAATGAACGAATCGCATAACTAAAATTAAGTTATTCAAAATTTTGCGTTTTAAGAAGCTGTTTGTTGGTTCTAAAATGTATAATATGAGTATAACCAGATTTTTTGACAAGTTAGTAAAAATTGCCTTAACTTTGACAGCTGATTTTGGCCAAGCGAGTAAACCGATTTTAACTTTTGAGACTATTTGGACGCAAAATATAATTTTCTTTAATACTGACAGAGACAACATTTTCTAAAGATGCTCTTTTTTCCAGTTATTAGCAAAAAACTGAAATAGTGCCAAAAAATCGACGACGCTCTAAATCCATTCCAAACTCTAGGAACTCTTATTTGGGATATCTACAGTCGATTTACAAAACTTTCTGGTTTCGAGGAATTTTTAGGGAAGCACACCCTTTTTGGGTTAATTTGTTTGAACCTAAATAATAAATTATATTAAAATTATCCTAGATATAGAATATAATCATACTTTTGGATTGAATTTATTAAACTATATGGTGAACAGGTCTACTTATGGGATAAATGGAATAAATATCTCAATAGACATAAACGTTCGCAACATTTTTAAATCTGGGCCATATTTGAAGATTGGGTCGCTGGAGGCTAATTCTAATGAATAAGTTCGATAGCGAACTCACTTAAACTTCAGATCGGAGATTTTAATTATTGCCATAACTGTCGAAGGCACAGGAGCATTGTTATAGCCAAATTATGTTTTTGCTTTACTTTGCTAATCAAAGGATGTAATAACTCAATAACTCCGCACATTTTATCACTGACAGTTCTATTTCCGATTATTAAAATCTGAGAATGTCACTTCGATATCAAAATTCAGTATCGGGGAGTAGGCAAATGTTGTGGATAATCGTATGTTATTGAAGTTAAAGGTATTAATGTTTCTACTTTTAACAATAACTTTTGGTGGAACGGATTGGTCCTTGGTTATCTTCAAAAATTGAAATACAAAACTTGTCCCCAGAAACTAAGAAAGATTAAAAAACACAACAAAGGTGCCAGCCAAGCTATCATTTTCAGAGAGATACACGTTAGAGCAACCTTTGTTGTGTTTTTTATTCTTTCTTGATTTCAGGGGACAAGTTTTGTATTTCAACAATAACTTGTCGAATAGGAATATATGCAATAATTTGGAAAGTGCATGTTTTCTTTTTATATTTCAAGCATTTTTATCTACGTTCAAAATTTAAAAATGTGAGTACCTTTTTCCTAAAGTTTTCCTTCAGATGTATGATCCCCCATTTTCTTTTTTATTTTTTCATTTTATTTTATTTTTTGTTTCCTGAATATTTTAATACAGTGGTGTCGCATTATTGCATAGAACTCTCAAAAAAGAGAGGGTAGGTAACAAGCTTAACACGTTAGTTTCTCAAATGAATAATATCCCATGTTATATTATTTTGTATTTTGTGAAAATTTGTAAATTTCATTGAGGTTGTTTTCTATCATTATTTTGTTGAGACCTTGAAATATCCTTCACAAACGTCAATAAAACATTTCCGAAAATATTAATTAAAGAATTAATTTTTAAGATGCATTTATAGGCAAACAAAATAAATAAAAGAAAATATTTCGATTTTTAAAATTTCAGTTAGCCATGCAAAATAATAAAGAAGCAATTTATTAAACATTAAAATATTCTAACAAATTTGTATTAACCAGATCGCCTTTCTCTTGATATAGTTACGCTCATCTCTATACAAGACTTTCCACTGTCGTGGTCAATTTCAAGTTTAACTTCAGAGGTGCCGACCGCCATTCCAATTTGATTTTTGTATTTGTTAATGCTAAATTTCTGTCCTTTTTTCAGGCAAGTTTTTTTCTAAAACAACACATATATAGTATATGATGATGGTCAGTTATTATAACTTTACCGGTTGTGCAGGACAAGATTTTGGTATTCCCACACTAGTGAACAAATCCATCAAAGGTCCTTTTGGTATTTCTGAGAAAACTTCACATAAATTGACATCTCCTTCTAGGGGCGGCATGGGTGCTTTTTTCAGTGAATATTTCAGCTGTCGAATATTAGTTTTTTATTTAATTATAAAGATTTACTTTAACTTACATTTGCAGTTTTATATCCTTTGATTAGGTCTAGACATCCCGATAAGAGCACATTGCAGTCTTTGTCGAAGGATGCTTCAAAATTTTCTGGTTTGAAAAGACTGTTTGGCAAACATGCTTCAACTTTATTGAGTTTTAAGGCATATCCATTCTAAAAATAAGGTTACAAGATATTTACTTGTAAATTGCATAATCGCTATAACTGTATTTTGTACTGCACATATCAACATATTAAAATGTTAAACAGGAAATAAATGTTTTGACCAATAATTAACGTTAACGATAAAAAATGAAGCTTTAAATCCACATAAGGTAACACTAAATAAACCAATATTAACCTACCGTGAATGTATAATAGATGTAATTCTGTGAAAAATAAATCAAATAATGATGTTGCATTGAAGCGTGAAGATCAAAAAATTAAGATATATTGGTAATGACTGCAATCATCAACTTAAATAAAGGAAACATTGTCAAAAAATATATGTATCTGAATTTGTGAATAACATTGTAATTTGCTTGGATATGAAACATTAGACCATCAAAAATAATTTTAGAAACGTGTTCAAAACGTTTAAAAGGATAATATGTAGAAATACGTTCAACAAAACATTTAACATTATATATATTCCACTATACAGAACGGATTTAAAGTATAGAATAAATTCAGTAAAATCGAAAATATTTTTGGAAAAAAATTCTCGCACACGCCGATTTTATTTGATAAATGAATGAATGAAAGCCGATTTTCAACCATGGTTTATTTTTGAGTAACCTTCAACTTCTTTTAACAGCAAACATTTTTTCCATGATGATCAAGATCTTTGGATTGTTGACGATAGTATAAAAATAATGCCATATTGCGCAAGAAAAAATGATAGTAAAAAATAATGCTAAAACACAATTATACTGTTGCGCGTTAATCGGTTCGAATGATTAATACTTCGTGAATTGTAACCACTTTATTTTCCAAACTAATTCCGGAACACTACAACTGACTAATTAAATCATTAACACTGTTTAACTAACTTATTCATTAACTGACTAACTGAGGGAAAGCCGACCGGACCGCGTATTTATAGATTCCGTTTCGGGTTCTAGAAGGAAGGAGCAGATAAGACTTATCGTTTGCGAAAATTTCTGGAGTGCCGCTTCCCCTTTAAAAATTTTCTAGAAAATTCCTAACGAATTTTTTAATTATATTTTGTTACAATACTAAATGTTACCTGCAACTTCGTCGACAAATTTAAAGAAATAATTCCAATGCGACTGAATGGAGAAGCTTTAAAACACTTTTACATTTACATGAATTTAAAATTTATTAAAATTTAAAGGCGGTCACGTAATATTATTATAATCGATAATTCAGATGCATGCTTTTATGGTAATAATTCGAGGACGTAAGAAGAGAGGCTGCTGTTAAAATAAAGATCATATACAGGATGGCGCAATTAAACTGTCAACTAATCAAAATGCTGATTTTTTTTCATGAGTTTTATTGAGCCATAGCAAAAAATGTTCACAAATAGTGCAGTTTTTATAATGCATCAACCATTTTTGATATGCTTGCCTTAACGCGTACTAGAGCCTTTAGACTGTCAAAAAAAAAGAATCGCACGCTACCGGAATGTGGCTTTGTGGCATTTTGGTCCATTCCGCGCGAAGGGCTTGCTTGAAACGATCAACATTTTGGTAATTGTTAGTGCCAGCCCTGCTGTTTAGAAAGAAGTTCATCGAATTTGCATCTCGAGAATTTGCTTGCCACTATGTGGAAGAAATGAAGTATGGAAAGTTGTGTTTTAGCCATTCTTGTTTGACCCGCCTTTTATGAGGCTATATCGAGTTTTGATGAAATGTTCACGGTCTGCATCCAAAATATTTGTTCACCCAAAGCTTCTAAGCTACCTCTAGAACAATTTTAGGGTAAATGCTCGCGTTTATTTTGACCCTCCGGTCCAAACTACGAACAACGACGGTTAACGGTGGTCCAAACCATCACCATTGGTACCCTCTGCTTTCGAAGCTTTAAATTTTCAAAAGGCCCCCTTGGCAAGTTAATTTGGTCATTTTGTTTGCTAATATGTAACTTAATTAGAAATGGAGCCTCGCCAGAGAAAACAAAATTCGGTAACTCACCATTTGCGATCAAACGAAGCAACTCGTTGGCTCGTTTCGGCTATATTTTTTTTTAATTTCAGTACACTGAAACAGTCTTACCAGATTCGCTAGTTTCTGGAACATCAAGAGCTTTAATTCAGAACTCATTTTGGAATATTATTTGCACGCCTCGCGCTGATATTTTCAGATAATGCAGAGAAATTTTTAGATCATCAGCCAATTTTGTGGTATAATTTTTCAAACATCTCTGCAGGTGTTAGTATCCTTTTTTGACCATCACCATAATGTTTCGCAATGGTGATAGGTATCATTGTATTTTTTTATGGTTCGAATCATAAGAAATTTATTTACGTTCAAATGCTGAAGCTCTCTAACCATCGTCTTTTACGATTTTCTACCAAATATGAAGGAAAAATACTCTTTGGTTTAAACTCCAGGACTTAAAGCTTTATTCTCTTAAAAAGAACATGCAAGGAGTTCTGTACACTTGTAAACAATATAACGGAGTATCATCACCTAAATTTTGAAACATCTATCATCAACGGTTTGGCAGATATAGCAGTTTGAAATAAGTTGACAGTTTGATTGCGCCACCCTGTATACAAATTTTCGTCAAAATCGCTTCAGTAATTTAGCCCACAAATCCTTTGAGTCGTGGAAAACGAACAAATAAATAAACAGCAATGCTGCTTTCGATTTTAAGGCGTTCAAAAATTGCATTTTTTTTCTTAGTTGTAGCACAATGAAAAAACTAATTAGCTTTCTTAAAATATAAATTTTTTGATTTGCAAATTGATATTACGATAGTCCTAAAATTCTGAGAATTACTGGAATTTATAAATTTTAAGTTCATTTTTTGAATTGAATATCAAATTTTGAGAACAACTTGAAATTTACGAATGAAATTCGAAAATTAACTAAAAACTAAAAATTTGGATTTTACAATTTTACGAAGGAATATAATTTTAAGTTTAAACCAAAAAGATTCAGAAAAAAGCTGAAATCTGAAGAAAAGATTCTAATACATGAATGGGGATATATCTCAATACAAATCCAGATACTTGTGCCCAATCTAAATACAGGTTAACTTATAACAAAAATATTCCCAAATTTTAAACTATAAAATCTAGAAAACGAGATTATGAGTAAGAAAACGACTTAAAAAAAAATAATGTTACAAATATTACACATACAGAATTTTAATACGAAATTTTGAGAAAAAAGATCGTTTATATTCGAAACCATGTCAGAATTCTAAAATAAGCCAGAAAATTAAATAGAAACGTGCAACTTTAAACTGGTAATTTAAATGAAATAAATTCTTAAAATTTCAAGTTTATTCTCGAAATTTCGATTTTTATCTTGAAATTTTGACTTTAAATTCGAATATTCGAAATTTTCGATTTTTATGCCAGAAATTTTGCCTCAAATTAAAAAATTCCAAACAAAAATTTGAGTTTTCAGATACAACATTTACTTTTAATAAATTAGTCCTTTTTTCGAATTTTCGACTTTTTACTCGAATTTCGGCTTTTATCTTAAAATTTGTACAAAATTTTTCGGTAATGCAAAAATTTAAAGGCCAAAGCACGTATTTGGAAAGAAATATTAAATTTTAGGAAAATTCTTTCATTTTTAAATTTAAAATTAAATTCGAGTTTTAACACAAAATTTCTAGAAAAAAAGATGAAAATTTCAAAATCTTGACTTTTATCTAAAATTACAGAAGTGGTTTTCTTAATAAATGATATTCTCAAAAATTGTCAAAATAATCTAAAAGTTTTGAAAAAATTAAAAAACTAGATTTATCCAAAATGACAACCTCGAAATTTTGAAAATTCAAGTTTAAAAGTCGAGAAATAAATTTTCGAATTTCAGTTTTCGAATTTTTACTCAGTAACTGAAACACAAAACCCGTCCCCTGAAACCAAGAAAGATTAAAAACACAACAAAAGTTGCTCTAACGCGTTTCCATAGCCAAGCTATCTGAAGTATCTCTCTGTTTCAGGAGACGGGTTTTGTGTTTCAATTTTTTAGGATAACCAAGTACCAGTCCGTTTCACCGAAATATTCACTCAGTGTTTAAACTTTCAATGTTGCCTTCTTTTTTCTAATCTTTAAACTTTCCAGTTTAAAAATCGAAAGTCAAATATCTGGACTTAACGTTAAAATGTTTATCTTAGTAGTTAGCCAAAATTTCGCCCTTAGAAGCGAAACTTTCAATTTTTTTCTGCAAAATTTTGATTTCTCCTAATTCTAAGTTTAAATTTATCTTCCAAAATTTTTAGAAATAATTTTGAAGTTCCCCTTTAGTCGAATTTCGAGTCTAAAAGCCAAAATTTCCATAAAAGATAGAGAATATTTAGATTTAACCACGAAATATCGCCAAGTCAAATTTAAGCTAAAAAATTCGATTTTTTTTAACTGATTTTACGGTTATTTGTTTAAAATTTTAAATTTTGAAGAGAATGTCAAATCTTTTAATTCAATGTTGGAATTTCGCAGAATTAAAAAAAAAATTAGAGAATTTCCTGTCACCGAAAACTACAAGAGTTTTTTCGAAATTTTGATTTTTCTAAAAATTCAGTTTCGTTTCAAAATTTAGTCTAGAAATTTTAAATTTTTTCTTGTCTTCTTAAAGTCAAACTTTTTACAATTAATTTCGAACTTGCCTTTTTTATCAAAATTTTGAGTTCTTTCACGTTTCGCACTTTAAAAAAACCAGAATGTAAATTTTTTCTCTAATTTTGCTAAAATTCCTAGTTTCCAAAATATTTTTTATCAAACTTTTTATCCTGAAAAATATCACAAATTTAATTTAAAATTAATATCTTGATTTAAAGGCAAAATTTAAAGATGAGCAAATTCGAGATTTAGAAAAAGTCAATCTCGATTTGTAAAATACATTTTTTTCCTAAACCGTCTTTGGAAACTTTGAATTTACTCTCAAAACTGCTCGAAAATTTGTGAATAACCTCTTTCAACGTACTATTTTTAATATTTGACCTCGACATTTCGAAAGGTTTTCTTAGAATATAGACTTGAAATTAGAAATTTTTTTCTAGAAATGTGGACAAAACTTGGAATTTCAGAACGTTTAACTTCTAAAGTAATGCGGCTTATTTTTTTTTGGTTTTTTAAATATTTCATTCGATTTCGAATTTTGTGACTGAAAATATTTTGCATGAAATTTTATGAACTTCTTTTCTTTTTTTAAATACAATCCATACGCATGGGTAGCCCTATTACCCCTTTGGAGCATGACGAATATGATGCGGAAATAAAGATATATAGCGATGAACCGCTCTTTTAAATAAGAACAGGTTGCATTTGTCGAGGAGAATTTCACTTACAATTAGTAACGATTTCCCGAATATCGAATTTCTTCAGAAATAGAGTTTTTCTAGTTTGAATTCAAAATTTTATTTCTATATCGATATTTCATGTTTATTCTCGAAATTTCCTCTGTAACCTTGAAATTATCTTCACATATCAAAATATGAGAAAAAATTGAAATGTTATTAAAAAATGCCTAAAGTCTAAAGTTAATGATCATTATAGTACAAAATTCGAAATTATTATTAAAATAAAGAGAAAAATTCGAATTTTGTTACGAAGAAAGTCAATAAAATAGAAAGTAAAATTTTGAATGTGATCTCGAAAATTCGAATTTTTAGAAAAGAAAAAGCAATTTAAAGAAGGAAAAACGAAATTGAATTACGAAATTTTAAGAAATGGAAGTCGAAGTTACAGAGCAAAGTGAATTTCAAAAGAAAATATTTAAAATAAATTACGAATGAGCTTTTTTTAGCTTTGACATATTCCTGTCGACTTTTCAAGTCAAAATTTTAAGTTTATTTCCAAAAGGCAAAACTTTTAATTGAAAATTGTAATTCTGTCTTCTATGTTAAAATGTTGACTTTGTCAACAGGAAAAATTCTAAATTTTGAGGAAAAGATGAAATATTGAAAAAGAAAAAAAGTTTTCAGTTTAAGAAAATAATTTTTATTTTCCGGACGAAAGTCTGAGATTAAAATATTCCTTTTAACTTCTTTGTGAAGCTAGGTTAATTCCATTCATATTCATTAGCATTTTCTTTGATAATTGTAGATGCATCCAATTTTTAATATTATAGGTGCATTCAAAGGTATAATTTGAAAACATACATACATTAATTAATCTCACAATCGGGAATATGAGACATGATATGACAGAAGTTTAAATTATCTAAACCCAGCAATTATTATTCATGAAATAGAAGGCTATAATGGAAATTCGTTTCAAACATCAAGTACTGAAAACGCACTTCATACTGCATTTGAGTTTAAATTTCCTTAAAATGAAAAAAGTAAAAAAATGACTTACACAAGCTTCGGTTAAACCAAAACGGAATGACATTAGCACCAAGAAATGCAAGTACAAATAACCATATCATTTTGGAAGAGCTAATGACAAAATAATGCTCTGCATTACTATTTTATATGGGACGATTCAAGATAAATGACCAAGAAAAAAAGATAATTATGTGGAAATGATAATTATGTTCGACAACAATTCGCAAAAAACCTTGATTTAGAGCAGACTCTCGCTGAATTGTGTGATCATTGTTTAAAATTTATTTAAGGATCATTTAACACGTTCAGAAGGGTTACCCATTAATTCTTTGTTCGCCATTTAGTTTGTTAAAATTTTAATTATTATGTATTTGTCGCCTTCGTGAAATTAGTTTGAATTTGATATGCAAATCTTGTTCCCTGAAACCAGAAAGATAAAAAAACCAACATTTTGTCTTACGCGTTTCGATAGCCAAGCTGTCCTCTTCAGAGAGATACTCAAATCAGTATCTCCGAAGACGATACCTTGGCTATCGAAACACTAAAGCGATTCTTCTTGGTCTAAATGGCAAATGTTGAGTTTTTTAATCTTTCTTGGTTTCAGGAAACAAAATTTGTATAACAAATTTTGAAGATAACCAAGGACCAGTCCGTTCCACCAAAAAAATATATATTCCAACTTGTTAAAGAACTGAACCTAAAAATGACATAAAACTGGTAGTACTTGGTTTTAAAAAATTTAAAAAGGAAAGTTATCGAATATTTTTTTTCAAGCAATGTTTTCCCAGTCCAACTGTATAACGTTTTGATCTTTTTTTAAAATTCAGCAATATTATTTAAAAGTATGCTTTTTTAAAATCTCGACTTTTATTCAGAATTTTGGTTTTTTCTAGAAATTTTGACTTTTTTAAAAATTGCGACTTTCTTAAAAAGAATCATTTTTTAATGTCTTCTTTTTTCCAAAATTTGAATTTATTAAATTAGGACTCAAAATTTTGAATTATTTTCAAAATATTAACTTTTTCTTTTTCGAAATATTGAAATTTGAAAATTTCGACCGTTTTTGAAAACATCAACTTTTTTTTTAAATATCAACTTGTTTTAATATTGTAACGAAATGTAAATTGTAGAATTTAGTACGTAAGAAAAGTTTCTAGAAGGATCTGATAAAGGAAAGCGGCCGCGATAATGAGGCAAACGGCAGAAATTTCGGCCAACGATAAGCCTTACCTGCCCAAAACTTCTAGAACCCGGAAGCGAAAACTATATAAGGCGGAACGCCTTTCCTTCAAATAAGTTAGAGTCAGTGTAGTTAGTGAGTTAGTAGTTAGAAGTACATAAGTGAGTTATTGTTCAGTTGTAGTGATCCGAGTTTAGTTTGGTAATAAAGTGGGTATTATTTAATGTGTTAATCAATTCGAACCAATAAACTCGTAACAATATTTTGCATTTTTTTTAAATTTCAAATTTTCTTTCAGATTTTTTTGGAAATTCCGCCTTTTTGAAAGAATTCCACTATTATTTTTTTTAATGTCAAATATTTTCAACACTTTAATTTTTTCGGAATAAAATTTCGTTTCTTTTTTAAAACTTTGGCCTTTTTCGAATTTTTGACTTCGGTTTTTCCAAATTTCTCCGTTTTTTAAAATTTGATTTTCTTGCAAATTTCAACTTTTTGATTAATTCTATTTTTTTTTGGAAATCTAGACCTTTCTAAATATTATTGGGTATTTTTCAAAATTTCGACCTTTCAAAGATTTAAATATTTGAAAATTTACAATATTTTTGATATTTTTGAGATTTTTATTTTTTAAATATTGCAACTTTTTTAAAATTTTGACTATTTTAAAATCGACATTTCCTAGATCGTAGTTTTTTAAAATATTGATTTTTCTGGAAACTGTTGGCTCTTTGAGGTTTTGAGGTTGTAACAAATACGCATCTTACTACAGGGATCTCGAAAACGATAAAAGATACAGCATCAGTTAAAGTAGTTGCACAATTTCGTGATCAGGAATCTTAGGTTAAAAAGTCGAAAATATCTCTTGCTCTTCTTGAGAATTTTTGAAAAAAAGGTAAAATTTTGAATTTTCGTTTTTAGTATTTCTTGGCGTTATTAAAGAGTAATCAAAAAACTAAAAACTCTTTTTCATTGGTGTTTTTTATCCTGTGAGACAGCATAAGAAGTTTTTTTATTAGACGTTTCGTAAGTACGTTATTTTGAGTACGGACCTGTAATTTTTATTGCATCTTTGTATAGCCTTTGAAACTTCGATTTGGCAAAATCATAATTTTATATGATAATGAAGGCTTCCACGGTCAAAGTCAGTACAAGATATACTTCTTCCGGGATTGGACCGTGTCAAAGAACTACTAAAAGTGTTCGACGTTTCGCCTACCATCGTAGGGGGCTTCTTCAGGAACAAAGAACGGAAAATAAATGAAAAGAGGAATATGAGGGAATATGCAAAAATGAAAGAATGAAAAGGCCAATTTCAAAACATCAGAGCACGGTAACTCGGTACTGAGTTACCGTGCTCTGATGTTTTGAATTTGGCCTTTTCATTCTTATCTAAACATTTCGAATTTTATTTTAAAATTCGCTGTTTTCTCGAAGTTTCGACCATTTTTGCTTTTCCCTGCATTGGTCTTTCTTTCAAAATATCGATTTCATTCTCAAAATCAGACTTTCTTGAGGAACTCTCTACTTTTTCTCAAATCCTTTTTGACTTTTCTTACTGAAAAATTTTTTATTATGAAATTTCATCTCACAATGTTTTTCTTTTTTTTTAAATTAAGACGTATTTTCAAAATTTGACTTTTTTCAAAATATTTGTTTCAACTTTGTTCTAAATTACGGCTTTTTTCCTAGAAATTTCGACAGTCAAAAAACAAGATCAATAATTTTGAAAAATTGGACTCCCCCTAAATCAGTTATGTGGAAATTGCAACAACATACATTTCATGGGAAATTTAAAGTTCATGTCAAAATCTAAAAATAAAAATGTAAACATCGTCAGAAAAATTCTAGTAACTTCGATCCTTCTTTCCTCAAATTCTTTTTTCTAAAAATTTTCCTTTTTTGTGTTTTTCAAAATTTGTTTATTTTTTCAAAATTAGGTCGATATTGTAAAAAAATATTTCTTTGAAAATTTCAACATTTTTTACGAAATGTCAAGGTTAGGAATTTAGAAATAAAAAATTAAAAATCACTATTCAAATAAAAAGCGAAAATTCTAAAAAAATTATATTTGGAAATTTCGGTTTATCTACTGATAAAATACATATCAGTTGGGAGATTTCCTGCAAATTAGGTCTTTTTTTTTGTCTATCAATTTTTTCAGTATGAATGCTACCTCGCTCTAAAAGAAATCCTAGCTACGCCCATGAAGCCAACATTACTAAGGTCCGCCCTAACATTCATGCAGTTCAGGAGCTTTTGGGAAAAACGACCATAGTCCGGAAAATTCAAATACCATCGTAATCAGAAGTAATGCGAATGTCAAGTTTCGATGGTTTAACTAATAAACCTTTTATTTAAAATTCCGCTATTTTGGGACTTTTCTAAAATTATAAATATTTAGAATCTGAATTTCCAGAAATTTTAACTGAATTCCTGGAGTTTCTTGAAATATCAACTTTTTCCTCAAAATTCCTAAAAGTCGGCTTTATTCTCAAAATCCTACTTTTTGGACTTTTCTTTCAGAAACCATCTTTTTTCGAAATCCCGTCATTTTCTGTTAAAGTAATAGTTTTAAAGAAAAACTTGAAATTTTCAACAACAAAATTGAACAATTCAGAAGGATTCGAAGTATTATAAATACGAGGGCGCTCCGATAAGTACTTAGCCTCACAGCCCGATGGCGCCACTATCGCAAGAGATATTTACTGTCGAAATTTCAGCAGAATCGGACTCGTAGGTTTATTTTTGCCGCGTGTGGAAGCGGGCGTGTCCGCGGATTTTAGAAAAATGGAAAAAGGGCAATACCGGTCGGTGATTCGATTCTTGTTTTTGGAAAGGAAATCGCGCAGCGGAATCAAAGAGTGCTTTGATGCTGTGATGCTAAACGGAAAATGAATAATACGAAATATATAATAGACAGATGTTTTATTGGTTCAAGATAAAAAACATTGTAAAAAACTTAGCAATATGTATTAAAATACAACTTACATAATAAACGGAATATTAAAATATGAATTATAACATGCTATGCACAATAAGTATGTAACAAAGCTTCTCATGAACTAATGACAACTTGAACTAATTCTTTCTTGTGTACCGTAAAAGTCCCATTAGCAAATCATGAAAAATAAATAAATAAATGGATAATTAATAAAGGGAATAAAACGCAATTAGAAATTTCGACACAAGAAAATTAACACTTAATGGGCAGCTTAAATAAATACTGTATTTTACTTTTTTATGAACCAATTTACAAACAAGTTTAATGTTTTTATTAATAAATTTGGTATGAAGAGGATTACTTACCGCAAAATTGTTGTTTACATCAATAACACACACCATAACCATATATGGTCATAATTTCCTTCGTTAAATCGTCCAACTGACAGACGACCGAAAGCTATCGATTCTTGTTTTTGGAAAGGAAATCGCGCAGCGGAATCAAAGAGTGCTTTGATGCTGTGTACGGTGACTCTTCTCCTTCGATGGCGACCGTCAAAAATTGGCTTTAACGAGTTTCAGCGTGTTCGCACGTCAGTTTTTGATGAAGTCACGCCCAGGTGCCCCGAAAACGGCTACTACGGAGGATAACGTGACAAATATCCACGATCTCGTATTGGCAGACCGCCGATTGAAGGTACGCGAGATAGCTGACACAGTAGGCACCTCAAAAGACCACGTGGGTCATATCCTGCATAAAATGTTGGGCATGAGAAAGCTGTCGGCGCAATGGGTGTCGCGTTTGCTCACTCCGGACAACAACCGCGCAACCGTGAGACCACTTCAGAGCAGTGTTTGACGCTGTTTAAGCGCAATCCGAAGGAGTTCCTGCGTCGTTTCGTGACCGTCGACGAAACATGGATCCACTAGTACATGCCAGAGACCAAAGAACAGTCGAAACAGTGGACTTCACCCGGTGAACGTGCTCCGAAGAAGGCAAAGACTGTCCTATCGGCCGGAAAGGTGATGGCCACCGTTTTCTGGGATTCACAAGGTCTACCTGGAAAAGGGCAAAACGATCACAGGGCTGTGCTATGCCGAATTATTTAGCCGATTCGACGCCGAATTGCAGGAAAAACGGCCCCATTTGGCGAAGAAAAAAGTGCTCTTCCACCATGACAATGCACCAGCTCACACGTTCGCCCTCGCCACGGCAAAATTGGTCGAATTGGGCTACGAACTGCTGCCCCATCCACCGTATTCTCCAGATTTGGCCCCGTGCGACTTCTATTTATTTCCAAACTTGAAAAAGTCACTCGCCGAGCAGAAATTTGAGTCGAATGAGGAGGTCATCGCCGCCACGGAGGCCCACTTTGCTGACCTCGAGAAAACGTATTTTTCAGACGGATTAAGAAGTGAGAGCATCACTGGGTCAAGTGTATCGAGTTAAAAGGAGACTACGTTGAGAAATAAATCGCCACTTTTCCAAAATTTTCGTTTTTCTTTTGTAGGCTAAGTACTTATCGGACACCCTCGTATATTTCGACAAAAATACAAGATTTCTTAAAAAATTGAAATCATTAAAATATCTTAAAATTAAAAACAAATGTTTAAAAAATCGAAATTTCTAAAAGAATAAAATTTTAAATTAAATGAAAACTTTCAAAAAAAAGTTATCTAAATTTTTAAAAAAAGAGAAATTTTCAAGACAAAATCAATGTTTGAAAATGTTGAATTTTGAAAGTCACAGTTATAAAAAAGTCGACATTTTGAAGTTTATTTTGAAAAAAAAGGCAAGATTTTTAAAAAACTTTGAAATACTCAAAAAAAGGCCAAAATTTTTAAAAATGTGAATCCGTCTTGATATTTGTTAAAAAACTTTTGAATCTCAACTTAAATTTTTAGAAAAATGTCGAAATGTTAAGAACAACAAACTTAGAACAAAACAACATCCAGAATATATTAAAACTAAATTGATTTTGAGAGAAAAAACAAATTTTGAGAAAAACTTTTAAATTTGGATAGGCACATTCTAGAAATTTGTCAAAATTGGAAGCAAATTTGTTGAAACTGACACTAAATTTGTACAAATTACAAGCAAATCTATTCGAAATAAAAACAAAATTGTTCACACTAGAAATAAACTTATTCAAATTAATAGTAAGTTGTTTAAATTAGAATCAAACCTATTCAAATTAGAAGTAAATTTATTGATATTAAAAGCAAATTTGTATAAACTGGAAGCAATTAAAAGCAATTTTGTTTAAAACGAATAAAACATTTTCAAATTAGATCAAATTTGTTCAAATTATCAGCATTATTATTTAAGTTTGCATATATTGACACTTTTCATGCACTTAAGCATTTGGCATGCATATTTCAAGCTTTTTATGTTTCATATAATCCGGTCTCTAAGTACATTATTATCCTAACTTAATATAAAAAAACAAACTTAATCTTAATTTCATATCAAATGATATTTAAATAGTAATAATAATAAGAAACAATAAAAAAACAATTAGGAGAAATCCACATTTATTATTTATAGGTAATCCGAATACAAAAAATGCTGCACAAAATACAACTAAACTATCAACAAATTAGTGAGGGGGTGGCACAGGCAGTACAGCACCCATCATTGGAGGTGGCATTGGAGTAAACATCGGCGGCCTTGGAGGTGGCGGAACTGGTAACATAGGGGGTGGAGGAACGCCTCCCAACATATGAGGCCTCGCAACAATGGTTGTAGGCTTCTTGGACTCATTTTTGAAAGCAAATTGTAGGAAAAATTGTTTAGTGTCATTGTTCCAATGCGTCCAAAATTTGTTGTCGGTTTTTTCCACCTCTCTACTGGGTACCTTGAACGCAATTGTTTCATACGGTTCAGCGGCAAAAAGAAGGTACTGCCATTTGCGATCTGGGGGTTCAATTTTCTGTTCATAAGCTGACATAAATCTGTGTCTTGGTAAAACGCTGTCTGCAATTTCTGAAACAAAAGAGATCACTTATTACATATGATATTTTTTTGCGATAATTGTATTTGCACGGCTTGCTATTTAAAAAAATAAAACATAAATATTGTTTTTTATGTGACGGCGTCGGCGCCTGTTTCATTCTGAAAATACGAGCCCTAACAACTTAATGTCTGGTTTACTAATTTTTTTTCATTATTCAATTATTTAATTGTCCAAGGATTTATAAGGTTTCTTTTTGTAAGAAATTAGGAAATTAGGCATTTTAAAATATTTGTTACATATTTTAAACCGTTTTTTCTTTTACGTATTACAAGAATCTATTTAATAAATTGCTAACACTGACTGACAGACAACACACAGCCTAAACGGGTGGGTCTAGGAGCATGAAATTTTATTCACGTCTTCGCTGTAATACGTAGTTGAGCACCAAGACAGACTTTTTTTTAATTCAGCCTCTAAGGTAATAAAAATGGGCATTGCTGACTGGCTATTTTTATGTAACTAATACTACATAAGGTTGCTTTTAAAGTTGCCAATACTAATTATTCCCTTGAATGCATTTTGTTTCAGCTTTTATTGCAAGAAAGTCAGCTGTATCAGTATTTTGAAAAATGTCCAAACTTTTGAAAAAAAATTGAAATTTCAAAGAAAAGTTAAAATTTTGAATAGTCTCAAGTTTTGAAGTCAAAATTTAAAAACAATGCAGACATTCTAAAAAAGGTCGAAATTTTCAAGAAAAGTTAAGAATTTAAAATCGAAATTTTGAAATACTTTGAAAAGCAATCGCACAACTTTGCAAAAACATTGAAATTTAAAAATTTGAAAATTTTTCACTCAAATTCTCAATAAACTGAAATTTTCTGAAAGTTGAATATTGAATAATACCTAAAGTTATCAGAAAGGTCGGAAAACGCATAAAAAGTCAAAAGAAAAGAAAATTAGGATTTCGAGAAAAAAGTCGGTATTTTAAAAAAAATGTTTTAAAAAAAAAAGTCGAAATTTTGATTAAAAAATGTCGATTTTTTTAGATAAATTAGAAATTTTGCGAAATACTAAAAAATTTCAAAAAAGTAAAGGATTAAAAATTTTCAAAATTTATCGAAATTTTGAAAATTGTTGAAATTTAAAAAAACAATTCAAAATTTTTGTAATTTTCAAAAAATTTTAAATTTGAAAAAGTGGCTAAAATTTCTAAAAATTCCAACATCTAAAGAAAGCTGGAATTTTTAATAAAGTGGATTAAAAACAGTCGAAGATTTAAAAAAATCCAGATTTAAGGAAAGGTCCAAATTTGCAATCGATCTAAATATTAAAAATTTGTTGAAATTTTAATATTTTTCTAAATTTTAAAAAATTAGATGAAATATTCAAAAAACCTGAAAACTTGAGAATAAGGCAAAAACATTCAAATTTCAAAGGATGTCAAAATTGTGAAAAAAAAAGATTTTCCAAAAAAAATCGAAATTTTCGAGTCGAAATTTAAAAAATATCAAAACTTTGAAAAAGCTCACATATTCTAAAAATTTGAAAAATATGAAAAAATGGAGAAGCTCTTAAAATTATTAAAAATTTTGAAATATTAAGAAATTTTCAGTCAAATTTTTAATAAAAACCAAAATTTTCGGAGCCGAAATATTCAAAAAAAGCCAAAATTATCAGATAGATCAAAATTTTCAAAAGTCGAAATATTGGAAAGTTAAAATTTTGGAAAAAGTTGAAATTGTTGATAGTTAAAAGTTGAAAAATTGAAATACAGAACTTGTCCCCTGAAACCAACAAAGATTAAAAAACACAACCCATGTTTCTCTAACGCGTTTCGGTAGCCAAGCTATCATCTTCAGAGGGATAGTAGATAGTAGAGTATCTCTCTGAAGATGATAGCTTGGCTATCGAAACGCGTTAGAGCAACACCTGTTGTGTTTTTTAATCTTTCTTGGTTTCAATTTTTGAAGATAACCAAGGAGCAGTCCGTTTAAGCAAAGCAAAATGTTTTTTTTTAAGTTAAAATTTTAGATCAGAATTTTCAAGAATTTAAAAATTTGAAAAAATGTCGAAATTTTCATAAAAGATTAAGATTTAAAAAAAATGAAGTTTTGAAAGAAACTCAAAAATTAAAAAATTGCGAAATTTTCAGAAAAAAATCGAAAAATAGTCGAAAATTTTAAAAAAGTCCACAGTTTGTAAAAATGACTCGATTTAAAGTCAAAATCAAAATTTAGAAATGGAATTTCGAGAAGAAACTTTAAGATATTTTTAAAAAACGTTTCCACACATTTCCTGTTTCTCGAAAGTACTTCTAAATGTCGACTTTTTTTTGAAACTTTTTAGTTTAAACTAAAAAAATGCTCCCTTTCAAAATGACAACTTTAAATTCGAAATGTAGTTAGGTATTGAATCCGTTTTTTAGAATTCTTTCAAAATTTAAAAATTAGGTTCTTCAAAGAATTTAAGAATTTCTAGAATACACGAGTTTTTCAAAAAAAGTCTAAATTATAAAAATTCGAAGTCTCGATAAAACAGTCAACGTTTTAAAAAATATTTTGAAAAAATGTCGAAGTTTTCATACAAAGTCGAACTTTTGAAAAACATAGAAATTTCGAAAATACTTCAAATTCGGAACAAAGCCATAACTTCGAAAAAAGCCCAAATTCTGATGATAAAAGGTAGATGTTCTAAAAAAATTGGAGTATTTTGAAGTCGCAGTTTTAAAAAAATTCAACTTTTCAAAAAAGGTGAATGTTTCGGAAAAAAGTCAAATTTCTTAAATTTACTACACAAATGTCGAAACTTCGAGAAAAAGCCAACATTTTTGAAAACAAATCAGAACTTTCAAAAAAAAAGTTAAAACTTCAAAAAATTTGTAAGAGGTTTGACAAAAATGGAAATTAAAAAAAGTAAATATTTTGAAAAAAAGTAAAGGTTTAAAAAAAATGTTTCATAATCATGATTATAAAAAAAAAAAATTTTAAATTGAAATTTTGAGAAAAAAGCTTTGTGCCAAAATTTTTACAAGAAGTCGAAATTTTTAAGGAAAGGGAGAAATTTTCCAAAAAAAAATCAAATTCTGAAAAAAGTTACAGCTTTGAGAAAAGGTCGAAATTTTAATAATAAAAGGGCGAAATCTTCAAAAAAAAAAAAGTGAAAATTATAAAAAACGTTTGAGAATATTAAAACTTTCAAAATTTTGGGAAAAATTCAAAATTAGAATTTCGACATTGTTTAGTGATTGTGATACTTTTTCAGCGAATTTTATTTTGAAATTAAAATGTTGAACTCAGAACCAATCTTTTTAATTCCTGTTTCAAATTTTCTTTTAAAATATCGATTTTTTGTTTGTTTCTAAAATTTTTTATAAATTTAAATAAATTCCAATTTCTCTATTCAATAATTTACAGTGGTGTCTGCTTGTAACGAAACCCAGTTAATACAAACTTTTGCTTAGAGCGAAACCAATCTGTAAGTTACGGACGGTTGAAGGACTAGTATTATTTATCCTTTAATACCAACTTCGCTTATAACATACCGATTTCTTTGGTCCCCTGAGCGGACATCAGAATACTTTAATTTCAACATTTTTCAAGAAATTTTGATTTTGCATTAAATATTTTAATATTTTGAAATTAAAATATATTTTAGGGAAATTATTCTTTTAATAAATTTTTTATTTTAAAATTAAAATTCTCAAAATAAAAATGAAATAGCTACTTCATCTTTAAAATATTCTTTTTGTTTTTTATTTCCAAACTCTTTTTCTTAAAATTTTGAGTTAAAAATTGATTAAAAAAAAAACGCATTTGTTAACATTTTTATGAAATACTCAATTTCAAGTCGACTTTTTGTTGCTTTTCTTAATTTCAACATTATTAAATGAAATCTGTATTTGCTTTGTGAAAGTCATATTTTAAAATCAACATTTCAGATTTAAAAACGATTTTTTCATCTAAACATAGATCTTCCCTTTTCAATTTTTTCTCTAAATTAGGACTGTTCAATTGTTCCTAAAATTTTAGCATTATTTTATTAAATCATATAAGTCTATTGTAATTAAATCCAATTATTTCAGAATACGTTCATACAGACTTTTTCAGTGAGCTTGTTAGTTAATTATCTACATCAGTAAGCCAGCCATCACAATGTTATTTGTGTGCAACAAAGTTACTTATTTAAATATAATATTTTTTCCGATCATGATTGTCGTAAAAACATAGATGTTATTATTATTATTATTCCTATGGGGTTGGTTATCCATAGAGCACTGAAGCTTTCGTTTATTGTGCCCACCATTATCTCATAACAGGTCCGTTCTTTTGAAGAATTCAAGAACCTCCTTTATGGGTGTTTCCACTGTTGTCTTTGGTTCAGTTAGGGCATTCCCAAAGCTGGAATGTCTATCCCTTGCCAGAGCCAGACATTCACATAGTATGTGTAAAGGAGTTTCTTCTTCCTCTCCACACATTCTGCAAGTAGAATTTTCTTTTACGCCAATTGTTGTAAGATGATTCATTAGGGCACAGTGTCCTGTAAATAGTCCAACTGTCCACCTGAGCTAATTTTTGCTTAACTGTAATAATTCTCTGGCTCTCTTTTCTAAATGTCCATCAATGACATTTGTGATTGCCTCAGACCATTAACACCTCTCCAGTGAGTGATGTGTTCTTTCCTAAGTAGTTCCTTTATTACCTCTTTTGCCGATTTGTAAGCAAGTGGATAAGTGGGTCCTGGTCCTAATAGAGGAAAACTCAGCTCCCCTTTTGACTAGAAGGTCTGCTCTTTCATTTCTTTCAATCGAAGTATAACTGTATTGTGCTATGCCAAGTTGCTTAGCTTATCATCACAATCTTTGACCGTTCTGGAGTTTATTTCATAAGCTCTCAGCGCATTTAGTGTTGCTTGACTGTCACTATAGATCACGATTCTGTTGTTTTCATAAGACCTCCTGATCATTGCTTCAGCACGGCTGTAATTGCAGTAACTTCTTCCTGAAATACTGGTTGCCAAAGATCCCAGATTTATGTAAAATTCATTCTCTGGTTCTTTGCTGGTTATTTCCGCACCAGTACTTGTCTTTGTTTTGGATCCATCTGTGAACCAGACTGATCCACTCTCTCTATTTGGTTCTACTAATTGAAACATAGATGTTTCTTGGTGGCATAATGAGCCACATGTACAGTCAACAATAAAAAAGTTAGAAAATATTACATTATGCGGCCGACTACTAGACCTAAAGTGGCCAACTACTAATACGATTACCCTATATTCCTGTTTTTTTTTCAAATTTTTATTAATTCCTAACATACACCTTATAAGTATTTAGGTTTTACCTGGATAATCAATCTGGAAGAGTAGACTTTGCTGGACCATTTTCCGGATCTCTTTGTTTCGTTACACGATAACCAGGTCGTCCAATTTTCACAAACTTCTTAGGCTCAACTCTCGGTTTCTCAGGTTGCAAAAGAGAAGGTGCATCCTTAGCTTCTTTGGCAGCTCGTCTTGCTAAATTCGCTTGATGCTTTTTACCCTGAGTGTGAGCCAAATAACTACCTTCATTATTGTGCAACGTCAGGCACAATTTGCATTCATAAGAACCCAAATGATTTTTCATAAAATATGGATCCTTTTGTAAATCGATAGTTTCCAAGGCGAGCTGCCTTAGACGCTCTCGACGGTCCCTGTTGGTTTCGGACCATGACGCTACGCCACCGCCGCCCGTTTTGCCTCCAGGGCGGTTCTGGAAATCCATTTTAGGTTTCTATTTCCAACGGAATCAAGAAAAAGACTTTCAACTACTGAAAAATGCAAAAACTTGACCAGATTGACTTATACTTAGACTGCATACAATCACAAGATTCAAAAACTGCATAACCTAGGAAAATCTGAAATCGTTAAATATGTCAAAGAAATACATGTCTCAAAGTTTGTATGTTTTATCTACCAGCGAACTTGGGTCAAAGCAACTACTTTTAGATCATACCTACTTTCAACAATTTTGTTATTGTTGGTTATTGTATTAAAATAAAATATAATTTTAACCAAACGAGACTTTCGAATATCAAATTATATTCGGTATGATAAATTATATTCGGTATGCTAAATTTTAGATAATTATGTGTATGATTTACTCATAATAAGATCCTAAGGTGTATGAAGGTATAATGTATGATTAATGGAATTGTAGCGGATGTTCAAATGAAAAAGTCATAAAGTGTGCTCTGATTTTTTAAAGAAGACGTGACGAAAAAAGCATGCGATTACTTATTAGTAATTGAGGTTGAAAGTTTGATCTTTTAAGAGGTTAGAATTTTCTAAGACAAACGAAAATCCTTTAAAAAGTTCTTTCCTTTAATGAAATATTATTTGAATCGAGATACACAAATTCATAAGAGTGAGTTACTTTAATATCCTCGAATGATTTTATACAAAATCACTGGAGTTTTTCATCGGTAGGTTTGTTATGATACTAGTCGAATACATTAAAATTTTGCATTTTACCGTTCGTACGGAGCTAGTGAGTTCGTACGAAAATATGCACAAATATAGCCGATACCATATCGACAAAATCTCAGCATAACTTGTTACTTAGGGTCTATTATGTCAAAAATAAGGACACGATGCACTGAAACCATGGCTAATAGAATAAGGATAATGAACTCCCGTAAAAAGAACGCCGTGATTGGTGGATTTCAAGATTTCATATCCGCTTTAGAATGGATATGAATTATATCCGTTTAGTCAGTGGAGCACCCAAGGGAAGAGGGAGGCTTTGGGGGCTTAAGCCGCTCTGCTTGAACCAAATATAAAATATCAAACATTTAATGTTTAATGTTCAAATTTCCAGAAAAAAATATAAATTCTAGGAAAAATTCCAAATTAAAAAAAAAACTCTTAATATTCAGTGTTTTCCCAACATTTCTGATTTTTCAAATTTTTGTGTTGATTTTTAATTTTTTCTAGTAAGTCAAATAATTAACAACTAATTAAACATTTTAAGTTGAAGTTTTGTATGTATATTTCACATTTCACAAACTGTTACCTTCTTTTTTTCAGCGCTTCGAACCGGAACTAAACCGGAAACCGAAAAAACCGTTATTTTTGCCGAAACGAAAATCGGAACAGAACCGGAAAAAAAAATAACGGTTTATTTCGGTTCGTTGAATTTGTATGTTCTTAAAATAATTTTTATTTTTACCCTAAAGTTTGGGATTTTTTTTAGAATTTTCCTTTTCAAAATTTTACACAAATTCATGCAACTTTCATCTCAAAATTAGGAGCTTACTTTAAAGAACATTTTTTTTTTAAGTTGAATTAGAAACTTACAATATCCACACTTTCTAAGAAAATGTTTATTTTATTCTCAAAATTTCAAGCCAAATTAAATTTTAAGTTGTATAACTTTAATATTCTTTTTTTCAAAATTTTCGGCTCTTTTTTTGAAATTTGGACCTTTTTCCCGAAATATTTTTAATCTTTTCTTTAATTTAGAGCAGGGGTCGGCAACCTTTTTCGGACCCCGGGCCATTTTCAGAATAATTTTTTTTATGCGGGCCGCATATTCAAATGTAACTTAAATAGTGCTTTTATATCATATACGAGTATAAATATTATCAAAAATAAATATAGAAAAAATTTATTTTATATTGACATGCTATAATAACAATTATGTCAGAGAACAAAAGTTTTACAATTTTTAAAGGGAAAAAAAAAGAAAATACAATTCCTATTACATATGCATAAATATGTACATATAAAATGTATAAAATATTAAGGAAAATAGTTTATCTTTCATTTTATTCATTCATTAAAATTCAATGTGCTTTTTGTTCTTGAATATTGATTGATAATTCATTTAAGTTCGGTTGTGTTTGGGATACTGAGATCCTCAACAAGTTTTGTAAATTTTCATCCATCAACCTCGTTCTATATTTTGGTTCCATGAAATTCATGGGGAGTGGGGATTAAACTTGAACGGTAAAATAGGATTCCCAATATGCTTCTGTTAGCTCGCATTTTTGTCACCGGCCACATTTCAGCACGTTCACGCTCTAAGTTTGTTGATTTTTCCTAAAATTATATTGGTGCTTTGGCGGGCCGCGCAAAAAGATCCCTGATTTAGAGTTTAAGATAGAAATTTTTTGTGCTATTTTAAATTTGGACTAAAACAGTGAAGTATTTTTCATTGAAGCCCAATTTCAGGGCAATTTTATTTGCAAAAGACTCAAAATTTGTTTTTTTTTCTTAAACTTGGATTTTTCCTTTTATGTATTTATTTATTTATTTTTAATAAATTGCCCAACAGTTCACCATTTACAATCTGATACCCCTATTTTTTGATGTTATTAATAAAAATTTCGAGTTTTCTCGAATTTTTTTCCTCAAATTTCAATTTAATTTCAATATGCCAATTTTTTTCTCGAAATCTAAAGTTCTAATGATTTTTTACAATGCCGACTTCATAAAACTTCCCAAAATTCTAGAATTTGGCTTTTTTTTCTCAAAATTTCCGATAAAATCTCACTATTTCTAATTTTTCCTAGAAATTGAGAATTTCAGTCAAAATTTCAACAGAAACGTACAACATTTATATTCCAATTTAAAGCCAGTATCTTGCAAATGAAGTAGAAATTTTGAGGGTAAACTTGAAACGATGACATGTTGGAAAATGTCTAATTTAAACTTCCAGTTTTGATCTGGTTTTGTTTACGCTGTATTTGACTTTTTCTTAAAATTTCGACTTTAGCCTCGAAGTTTCGATTTTTTTTCCGATTGTTTTGAATTTAGGCAGCTTCAAAATCGAAATTTAGTTAAGTCTTGTATTCGTTTTGTAGAATTCGTTCAAAATTTAAAAATTCGTAGTTTGGAAAATTAGATTCTCCAGAGAAATTAAAAAATGTCTAGAATGAGCGAATTTTGAAAAAATGTCGAAGTTTTCACAAAAAGTCGAACTTTTGAAGAAAATATGGAAATTTCGAAAAAAACGTCAAATTTTGAATAAATTTAACTTCGAAAAAAGTCCCAACTTTGGCAATAAAAGGTAAAAATTTTCAAAAAAGATTAAAATCTTGAAAAAATTCAAAGATTTCAGAGTTGCAATTTTGAAAATAATTGAATTTTTCAAAAAAGTGCAGATTTTCGGGAAAAAGTTCGGAATTATCACAAAAATAAATTATACCTTCGAGAAATAGTAAAAAGTTTGAGCTAAAGTGGAAATTTTCAAAAAAAGGTAAAGGTTTTCGAAAAAAAATTTTTCAACATAATCATATTATAAAAAACCAAAATTTTGAAAAAAATCGAAATTTTGAGAAAAAGAAACTGTGTGTCAAATTTTTTACAAGAAGTCAAAATTTTGAAGAAAAGAGGGAATTTTCCAAAAAAATTATATTCTGAAAAAGTTACAGCTTCGAGAAAAAGTCACAGCTTCGAGAAAAAGTCGAAGCTTTCAAAAAAAAATCCAAATTCTGAAAGCGGTTCGAAAATATTGAAAACGTCGAAATTTTGAGAAAAATTTAATTTTTCAAGAAAACAAAAATTAAAGAAAAATCTGATTTTTTAAATAAAAGTTCAGTTCAGTTAACTACATAAAAGCTGAAACCTCGAGAAAGTCGAAATTTAAAAAAAAATCTTAGTTTTTAAAAAAGATCAAAACTTTGAGAAATGTCAAAAGTTGGACCAAGGTGAAAATAAAAAAAACAGTTTTTCAACATCATTAAATTTACAGAAAAAATCAAAATTTTGAACAAAAATAACAATTTTGAGAAAAGATCCAAATTATGTGTAAACATTTTCCAAAAAATCAGAAATTGGAAAATAAATTGATATCCTACAGAAAGGTCAAATTGAAAAAGTCTTGCGATTAATAAAATAAATAAACATTTGAAAAAAGTGGAAGCTAAAAAAAGAACATTTGAATTTCAAAGTTTACAAAATATAAAGACGAAATGCTTTAAAGAAGTCGAAAAATGTTTAAGAATTTTCAGTGAAAATCGAAGGCAGTCTTTTCAAAAAGTAATCATTTTTAAAGTCAGAATTTTGCGAAAAAGTGAAAACTGAAAAAAAGTTGAATAAAACAAAACAAACACTCGAGAAAGTCGATATTTGCAAAAAGTAAACTTTAAAAAAATTCAAATTTTTAAAAAGAATTGAAATGTTTTGACTAGTTAGATTTGCAAAAAGATTGAAATTTCGAGTCTGAGGTTTCAGAAATGGTCAATATTTACAAAAAATAAGGTCAAATATTCAAACTTCGAGATCAATTCAAAATATCCAAAAATATTTGAAATTTTCAAAAAATAAAATCTTTAACAAGCACAACAGTTATAAAAAAAGTAAAATATTCAAAAAATCGAAACCAACTATATTTAGTTGGACAGAATTTTGAGGAATTTGGGATATGCAAAAATTTAGTAGAAATTTTTAAAATTTTTGGAAATCGAACCAGAAAAGATCGACTTTGTGAAAAAGTGGGTTTTTATTGTCAAAATTTTCGAAATAAGTCAAAATTTTCAAGAAAAATTAAATTCTTCAGGAAAAAACGTAACTTTCATGAAAGATATAAGCAAAGAATCCTTTCTCCTTTTTCGCTTAGGCGAAAGCGCGGGTACCAGCTAATTTTTTTATAAAGTTCTGTGTTTCTTTGAAGTTTAAATTTAAAATGAACTGAGAATTCAGACTTTCAGGGTGAAATTTTTAAACTCGAAAACTCGAGAAATATTTTCTTCAAATTTTAAGCATTACCAGAGTAGTTATATGCTGTTATATTTAAAAAAAGAGAGAGAACGTTTCCTAAATTATGTTAAAAAATCAATTTTTAAATCAAATAAAAACTTTTCAAAATTAAAAAAATGAGTCAACTGAACCGAAAGCCGGAAAAAACCGCTATTTTTGTTGGAACGAATACCGGAACGGAACCGATATGATTTTTTCCCCGAACGAAAACCGAAAACCGGAACGAAAAAAATAGTGGTTCGATGCCCTGCTTTTTTTTTCAAAACTTCGGCCTCTCTCGATTTTTTTTTTTTGAAAATTCCGTATTTCCTTGACTTTTAACTTGAGAACGTCTACTAATTTCAAAACGTTAACTTTTAAAGACTCTATTTTTTAAAGAATTCAATTTAAACTAAAAATGTTCGACTATTTTGAAAATTTCGACTATTTTTAAATTCACAATATTTTAAAATATCCACTTTTTTAAAATTTGGACCCTTTCTCTTATTTATCATTGACAATTTTGACTCCTAAAAATTTTGAAATATGGAAACTCTAAACAGCTGAAATTTTATGAATCCTGAAATCTGACATTTCCAATCCTTACTTCGTGGATTTCTTTAATATTCATAACTAATATACTTTATTAACGATAAAAACGCAACAAAATTTAAAAATTCCCCAAGGTGGAATGGAAGTTTATTAGTTATGAATCCTGAAATAAAAAAACGATATTTTCAAATAAAAGTTTAAAAATAAAGCAATGTTTCCAAATAATTCCAAACTTTCAAAACAAGTCGGAATTTTTGAAAAATAGACCAAATTTTGAGACGAGAATTTCAAAATAATTAGAAAACCCTCGAAAATGTTAAAAAGGTTACAACTTTGTTAAAGGTTAAAATTTTGAAATTAAAATTTCCAAAAAAAAAAAATCGAAATTTTGAAAAAAGTCGAAATATTCATGGACGGTTAGAATAAAAAAAAAATGAGATTTTAAGAAATATCAAAATGTTGAAAAAAAATAACAATTTTGAAAAAGTCGAGATTTTCAAAAAATTCGTGAATGTGAAAAATGAGAAATTCTCAAAAAAAAATTCGGAATTTTAAAAAGTTGAAATTTTGAAAAAAGTTGGGATTTAGAAATTTTTTCAGTCAAATTTTCAATAAAACCCAACATTTTGTAAGTCCAAATATTGAAAAAACGCGAAAATTTTCAAAATATTTAAAAAGGTCAAATTTTGAAAAGTTAAAAGATTTGAATAATTGAAAGTTTATAAAGAAAAAGAAATTTAAAAAAAAATTAAAATTTTGAAAAAATTTCGCAATTTTTGAAAAGTTAGGATTTTCAAAAAAGGTTAAAATTTTGCAAAAAATTATTAAAAGACCTACGAAATTATAGTAAAAAATTTTAGAAAGCTACCTTTCAAAAAATGTTGTAAATTAAAAAAATGGAAATTTTTAAATAAAGTCCTAATTTTCAAATAGTTGAAATTTAAAAAAGTAGTCAAAAAAATGTTAAGATAAAATTGATTTTCAAAAAAATTAAAAGTTTTAGAAATAGGTGATATTTTGAAAAAGTGACATTTTAATAACGTCAAACCTTCCAAAAATCCAAATTTAAAAAAAAAGATTTAAAAAATGCTCAATTTTTAAAAAGGCTAAACTTTGAAAAGTCGACATTTTGAAAAAAGTAGAAATTGTCGAAAACAATTAAAACATAAAAAGTCAAAATTTTCAAAAAAGTAGAAATTTTCAAATAGTCAAAATTGTACAAAAAGTTGAAATTTTTGAAACGAGTCTAAATTTTAAGAAGTTGAAATTTTGCAAAAGAAAGTCTAAATTTTCAAATAAAATCGAAATTTCGAAAAAATTCAACCCTTTAAAAAACCCGACACTATCAAAAATTTTTATTGTCAAGTTTTCAAAAAAATCTGAAATTCTCGAAAAGTAAATGTTTTGAAAAATGTCGAAATTTTTAAAAAGGCCACATTTTGAAGAAATAAAATTCTGAAAAATCAACTATTTTAAAAACCGAAATTCAGGAAACAAAAGGTCGAAATTATCAGATGAATTCGAAATTTTGAGAAAAATTGATATCTTCATAAAAAACCAAAATTAAAAAAAAATAACAATGTGAAAATTTCAATCATAATCGAAATTTTGGAAAAATCTCGAAATTTAAAAAAACTCGATTCATTTGACACGTTAAAGAAAGTGGCGTCCGTGACAATTAATCTCTGGTGGCAATAATGAGTTGAGTCAAGTAATATACCAGTAGTGGCCTTATAATTTTAGTCAACCAAAAAATATAGTCGTTGACTGGAATTAGCAAAATTATTTCAAATAATATCCGAAATTATCAGAAACATTTATAATATCGATTGGGTTAAGATTCGAATTAGGGATGTTGATTCCTTTTTAAAATAAATAATCGATTTTTGGATCGATTCAAATCGTACGCAAAAGAATCGATTCCCGATTAAATTAGGTGCTGAAAGATCGATTTCCGATTAATCGCCTTGTTGTTGAAATTTATAAACATTTCTAATAAATGAAAAATTGAATGATAATATCAAAAATATCAATTTTAAGTGATACAAAGGTTAAAATGTTGTGGCAAAGCATTCAAAAGAGGAAATTACGTAATAATTTATACGCAACGCATAGCTTAAAGAAAATGGCGCCACCATTATGTTCAAATTGTGGTTGACAGTTGGGCCCATTTATTATATTGTATGCTTTGTATGTTTTTTGCATATAAGTATTACATATACATATAGTTTTTTGTACATAACTGCAAGTTGATTAACAGGTTAGTGTTTACGAGTGTGATTTTGTGTTTTTTATGGATTTTCAGTTTAATTGAAAATAAATGGACAAAATAAATACGTTCATTTTACAATCGAAGAAATAAAATGTCAATGACCAAACACACTGACAACTGATAGAATAACAGTCTAGCGGAATAAACAATGATGGCGCCACAGTTATGTTTCTTATTCAGTCAACGTCGTAATGGATGAAACTTTGACTATGTAAATATTATATATTATATTATCTAAGGGATGAAAAGAAATGTTAATGCTGCCATATGTTGGCTTAATAACGTAGCTGTTGCCTAGTAGATTGAAGTGGAGAGTAACATAACGACATAAATACACTTACATAAAAAATGTTTGTCATTAAATTTACAGTGACCTGCATGTAAGGTAAAACGATCCGATTTTTAGGATTTTTGAATCGTTCATTAGATCGATCTTGTATTTGAGAACGATCTAAAAAATCGACCTTAAAACTTGATAAAAATCGATTTTTCGATTAATCGATCTCAGATTGACATCCCTAATTCGAATATTATTGTATTTCGGATATCCGACAGTGTAGGTTACTACTACTATCTATCCTAATCGCAAGTTATAAAGAAAACATTAAAATAAAGGTAGGAGCAGAAAGAAAAAAATACAAAATTTATACAAATCGTGACTAGATCTAATTATTGTAAGCTTGTTACAGCATCCCATCGATGTCGATGTTTTCAGAACTGGTTTGTGTGCTTTTCTACGCATGTCATAACCATTGACGTCATTGCTCATGGCTGCGCGGGAATCTTAATTCGGTGTCAAACCAAATGAATACAAAAGAAGCTATGCGAGCTATTTAAAATGCATCAATCTGAAATTTATAGAATGCATTAATAATACAAAAGATATAGTTATGAATTTAGTAATTGTCCGATAACTGTTGTAAATTTAATTAAACAAAGAACCAAATAAGTGGGAGATTAGGAGGTTAATTGTAGGTAAACATACGTTTCAGAGATAAGATTATATCCAAAATAATTTCGTTTTAAAATCAATAGGTAATATCTCTTGAATGTGAAAACAATAGGGAAATATGGCAAATACTACAAAATCAGCAGTAAACGAGAAGGACTTTGAAGATTTAAAAGAGAGAATGAAAATAATATCTGATGCTGATCCAAAGCAGTATCACAATGATTTCTCTCTTAGGAGATACTTAAAAGCCTTCAAATCAGTAGATGATGCATTTAAGGTAAATTTTGACTGTAAAATAGGTTAAGGATATAGTACTGTTGTATTTCTTCTAGGCTATATTGAAAACGAACAAATGGAGGGAAGAGTATGGAGTAAATGAATTAACCGTAGATACTCCTTCAATTAAGAGTAATTTAGAAGCAAACAAAGCAAGAGTATTGAAGCATAGGGATATGCAAGGCAGGCCTGTTATTTATATACCAGCAAAAAATCACAATGCAAATGATAGAGACATTGAGGAATTAACAAAATTTATAGTGTTTTGCTTGGTAATAGACATTTATATATAGGGTGTCCTAGCTCAAATGTACACACCTTGATATTTTGGTTATTATTCGACAGGTCGATTTTAAATTTGTGAAACTCTGCAAAGGGCAACTCTTTTATGATTTTTAATATACATGCTTATAACTAGAGACTGGATTAAATGCATATGCAAATGCATATTTAACCCATTTTCACCTCTTACTAGACATTTCACCTAAAATCAAATGATTATGCATATTTTCGCTATATTTACAAAATTTTTCGAAGGGTACTTTTCGAATGAAACCTTACTAAGTGGTGGGTGAGACGTTTACTCCTTGGTTAAAGCAGTCAATTGAAAATGTGTATTTAACCAGATTTATTCAAAATTTTGCTTTTTTTGCAAAATTTGTCTTTTTTATTTTCAAATTTATTATTAAAATGTCATTTCTTTCTTATCAAAATCTGATCTCTTCAAAATTTTGAATTTTATCTTAAAATTTTTTAATTTTGTCTTCAAACATTCCATTTTGCAAAATTCGAATTTTTCTGCAAAAATTTCCACTTTTTTAAAATTCAAATTTCTGCATGTTTCGACTTGTTTATCAAAATATGCCTTTTCCTCAAAATTTGGGGGAGCTTTTGATAAGAAAATAAAAATTTCTGAATTTTTGTAAAAAGGCACAAGGCGTAGCAAATTTTCGTTGACATTTTTTTCAATTTTGTTAACCCATTTTTTTTCAAATGCAACTTATTTCTCAAAATGTTACATTTATCTCAATATTGGACATTTTCTGACGTCATGGTGGGGCACTTGTCTCTCTCTGACTTAAGCAGTCAAGAAAAAATAAATATTCAAAATTAAAGTTTTTCTCAAAATTTGCCCCATTTTTTTTACAACATTTAAGTCTGAGATATTTTGAAATTGTACTAAATTTCATCTTTTTCCTTGAAATTTCTTTCTTAAAATTTGACTTTCTCTCACAATTTCGTTTCTCAATTTTAAGGTTTTTCTCGAAATTTCGTCTTTTTCGAAATGTTATTTTTTTTAACATTGGATCCTTTTTGAAATTGTCTGCCTGCTAGAACCAGAACTTTTAAATATTTTTACTGTTTGTTCAAAATTTGACTTTTTCTCGAAATATTCATATTTATTTCAAAATTCAGTATTTAATATTACTGGAAAAGACGACTTTTTCTTCAAATTTGTCCTTTTTTTTTCGAAATTTTCATTTTTTTCTCTAAATTCCTTTTTCTTTTTAAAATTTGTTTTTGAAAATTTAGATTTTTTTCCTTAAAATTCGTCTTTTTCTCGAAATTTCAAGACTTTTCTCAAAGTAGAGCACTGAATTAAACACTGTGGCTTATGATTAAGTCCATAGAAGGATTTGCCCCTTTACCCTTTATCGGCAATTAAATAAATAATACGCGATACGTATTTCGCCAGCAAAACTGGCATTTTCAAGCTCACCAATCTTAATTGTTTAGCAAAAGAAGTACCGACATCATCAGCATTGAGATTCAAATCGAAAAGTAGTGTACACAGCCAATCACAGTCTCCGCAAGAATTTAGGTAATGGTAAAGATAAATTGGACAAGCTTGAGAATTCAGGAATTTACGAAATAAACTGCAGCAATTGTAATGTATCTTGCCAAGAGATCCATTAACACTAGATTTAAAGAACATTTCGCTCATTTTAGATATAAAAGAGAAGAAAAATCAAGTGTCACCCAACATATGATAAGTACAGGACACAAAATTAATATTGAAAATTTAAAATTGTTATCAGGTACAAATAACAGGGAACTAGATGCATACGAAACAATTTACATCAACCAGAGGTCAGATACCCTTAACAGAGATAAAGGACCATTGGTGGTCACCAGTTAATTGAAAGTTATTTGTGGCAGATCAAAATTGCATGCACAGATATGTTAAACAATTAGAAATAGCAAAGAAAGCGAAAGACTGCTAGTATCGATTTGAATTTCAATGCAGATGATGTTGGCACTTCATTTGCTAATCAATTGAGATAAGTACGCTTGAAAATGCCAGATCTGCTGGCGAAATACATATCAAGTAACTATTTGTTTAATTGCTGATGTGGTAAAAGGGTAAAACCTTCTGTGGACTTTTCTCAAAGATAATCTTTTGTAAATTTAGGCTTTTATGTCAGCATCGTAGAAACCTCAACTTTTCCTTCGAAATATATCTTTTTTTCAAAATGTTGATTTTTTGTTCAAAATTTATCTTTTTTTTTAACTTTATGTAGGAAATTTCTATTGTTTTATCGAAGTTTCGTCTTCTTGCTCGAAATACGTCTTTTTTGGGATTTTCTGTTTTTTCAAAATTCGTTTTTTTTCTCAAATTTGCATTTTATTTCAAAGTTCGACTTCTTTTTAAAATCAACTTTCTTTGGAAAATTTCACATTTTTTTCTTAATATTCGACCGTTTTTCTCGAAATTTCGCCTCTTTTTCGAAATTACGTTATTTCGGGTTTTTTTTCTAAAAATTTAGATTTTTTAGAATATGAATTTCCAAAAATGTTCACTGCATTCCTAAAGGTTCTATAAATTTTAACTTTTTCCTCGAAATTCATCTTTTTTTTGAAATTTTCTTCATTTCTCTTAAAATAAGTGTTCTGCCTAAAATTCGGCTTTGATCTCAACTGTCTTGTCGAAATTTTGAAAAAAAGGAAAATAAAACTTTTGAAAAAGGCCGACATTTTTTAAAAAAGTCTATCAATTCTGAAATTTGTTAAAAAATTTTCGAATCTCAACTTAAATTTTTGGAAAAAAGTCGAAACTTTAAGATCAACAAACTTAGAACAAAACAAAATTCAGAATTTACTAAAACTAAATTTGAGAGAAAAAATCAGATTTTGAGAAAAACTTTTAAATTTGGGTAGACACATACTAGAAGTTTGTCAAAATTGGAAGCAAATTTGCTCAAACTGACAGCAGGTTTGTACAAATTAGAAGCAAATCTATTTAAATTAGAAACAAATTTGTTCACACTGGAAATAAACCTATTCAAATTAAAAACAAAATTATTTAAAAGAAAAGTTAAATTCTTTAAATCAGAAGCACATTTGTTAAAATTATTATTTAAAGTTGTATATTTTGACACTTTTCATGCATATTTCAAGCTTTTGTTGCATATAATCCGGTCTCTTCTTATAACGAACCTCAAGGGACTAGAGAAATTGGTTCGTTATAAACGAAGTTCGATTTAAGTGGTAAATGATAATAATGCTTCAATCGCCCGTACCTTACAGATTGGTTCGTTTTAAGAAAACATTTGTATTAAGTGGATTATTTGTAATCGGCAATCACTGTATTTTCAATTCTCACATTAGCCCACTGCATTTATTCAAAAATGTAATCCTTACCAGTATATAAATACGAAAGTGTGTTTGTCTGTCTGTTTGTCCGGTTCAGTATTGACAGATTTCGCGCACTTTCTCGATTTTCTACTCTCGCGCATATAGCACAACTTATTTTCTATGTAAATAAATGTAAAGCTTGGCAATGACAACGCAACGACGGCGTCATCCAACGACGAGGGTTCAAACCTACTTGCAGGTAGGATTCTTTTAGAGGAAATAAATAGTCTAACAGCGACACCCTCTCTTCTCGGCTTTTTTGCAATGGCAGTTGCCAAATCTTCCGTATTTTAAGGGTTCTTCCATATTTTGGTAACCCGTCGATTTTGTTTTGTTCTTTTATCATATTTTCCGTGTATTCATCTTTATGTAGGGTGTTTTTAAAACTGTTGACATAAAATTTTATTATTTGAAATAGAACTTTCAGAATAATTACGTCTATTTGGATAGAGCTTTTTTTTTTCAAAATTGACAATACTTAAAGCGTTTGATTAACCGTTTAGCCAAAAGAAGATAGTGCAATCTGCACGAAATCTTTAAAGCTGTGCATAGTTGATTAAATTAGTTTTATTACGTTGATCTATACTGATTTCATAACTAAGAAACCATATTTGATCGGCAGAGACAGATTAAAACATTAAAACAAAAGTTTAAATTTTCAAAAAAAAAATGGTAATTCTGAGAAAAAATTCGAAAATTTTAAAAATCGAAATTTTGAGAAAAATCCAATTTTTAAAAATAATGAAAGTTTTCAAAAAGAGTCCAATTTTTAAATTTTTCAAATGAAAATCCATTTTACTACATAACGGTCGAAACTTCGAGAAAAAGTCAAAATTTTTGGAAAAAAGTCGAAATTTTCACAAAAAACTGAAATTTTGAAAAAAGTTTAAATTCTGAAAAAGTGATATCTTGAGAAAAAACTCGAAATTTGATGACAAAACGTTAACATTTTCAAAAAAAGTAAAAATTTTGAAAAAAGTTCGAAATTTTGGGAAAAATCCAATTTTTGAAAAAAGTGAAAATTTTCAAAGTCGAAATTTTCATATAAAAATACCATCTACTACATAAAAGTCGAAACTTCGAAAAAAAAATAAAAATTTTTGGAAAAAGTCAAAATTTTCACAAAAAATTAAAATTTTGAAAAACTTCTAATATCTTAAAAAAATAAGCCGAAATTTGATGAAAGGTTGAAATTTTCAAAAAAAGTAAACATTCTAAAAAAAGTTCAAAAATTTAAAAAATTAAAATTGTGAGAAAAATCCAATTTTTCAAAAAAAGTGAAAATGTTTACAAAAAATCGAATTTTTAACATTTTTGAATAAAAAACCGATTTGCTACATAAAAGTCGAAACTTCGACAAAAAGTCAAAATTTTTGAAAAAAAGTCAAACTTTTCAAAAAATGTCAAAACTTTGAGAAATAATCAAAAGTTTGAACAAAAGTGGAAATTAAATTGGTTTTAAAAAATGCAATATTTTAACAGAATCAGACTAAAGAAACCAAATTTTTAAAAAAGTAAAAATTTTGAGGAATCAAAATTTTCAAAAAATTCGAAAATAAATCAAAATCTTAAAGAGAGTCGAAATTGTGAAAGCGTGAAATTTACAAAATAAGTTAAAATTTGGAAAAGTGGAAATTAAAAAAATGGAACATTGAAAATTCGAAATTTTCAAAATATAAAATCGAAATGTTTTAAAAAGTCAAGAATTTCAATACAAATCGAAGTCAGATTGAAAAAAAAATCGTTATTTTCAGAAAATCAAAACGAGGAAAAACTGAAATTTTGAAAAAAAAGTCAAATTTAGAGTGGAAATGTTTTGTAAAAATCGAATTTAAACACAGTCGGGTTTGCAAAAAAGTTGAAATTTCGAGTCAAAATTTAAAAAAATATATATACTTTTTCAATAACAAGAAGGGAATTTTGAAAAAAGATCAAAATTTTTAAAAATAAGGTCAAAAATCTGATAACTTTACAATTTTCCAAAATATTCAAAACTCAGAAATAGAAATATTGAAAAGCAAATTTTCAAAGAAGAAATTTTTTAACGAAAACTGAATTTGTCATAAAAAGTTTCCAAAAAAGGAAAATCAAAATATACACAAAAAAGTCATTATTTTAAAACTGGAATTTTCAAAAAAAAAAACTTCAAAAAAAGTCGAAATTTTCCAAGTTAAGTCAAAATTTCGAAAAAAAGTTGAAATTTTGGAAATCGAATGAGAAAATGTCGACATTCGGAAAAATGTTGATATTTTAAAATGTCGAAATTTTCAAAATACATAATTCTGCATTCCCAATAAAATGAATTCTTAAAAAAAAAGGTCGGAATCTTCAAAGAGGTGACCCAAGAATTTTTTCACTTCTTTCACGCGGATGAAGGCGGGGGGGAGGGTATCAGCTAGTTTTTCTATATTTTACTTAACATTAGAAATCCAACAAAAAATTATCTTTCAGAAAAGTTGTTCAGATCAAAAAAATACCCCTAGATATCGAGTTTCATTAAAATATACATATTTTCGTATTCTTTATTCGCAGTTCTTCAGAAATTTAATTATAAGTACTTAAATACTGTTTTATTATTGTTGCAAATGTTGTTATGATTTGATTTCTTATACTACAAACTAGCAGTTTTAAGTGCTTTTCATTTCCATTTTCCACTGCAAAATTTACATAAGTTTAATTTACTTCAGAATTAAATTTCTGAATAATTGTAACATTTATGAAAAATTTGTATGTAGTTTTATTGGCTTTTTCTTCGCTGGTCACTCCTTTCACAATCCTAAATTTCAGTACCTTCTATTAAGGAATGGCAATCTGTTTTAGATTGCCGCAAACAGCGATTGCGTTGGATCTTGGTTTGTCAATCGCTGTTTGGGACTCAACACTGAAAAACACTTAAAACTGTATTAAAATTTAAACGACGTAAAAAATAAATAACAAGATTATTTAAAATTTATAACGTTTCGGGCAGTGTTATTCTCTGCCCGTCGTCAGAAAATCAATTCAAATTTATTCCTTTACAAATTTGTGTAAGCTGTCAGAAAATAATTCTGACAGGCGAAGAAAAAGCCAATAAAACTGCATACAAATATGAATACTTCGCAAATAAATTACAGAGAATATATTTATGAAAAATATTAATACACATACATTTCTATCAATTCGGTATCTAGGAGTATTTTTTGATTCTTTTCTTAATAATTTTTTGCTGTATCTCTAACTCGAAGTAAAATAAATAAGAATCAGGTTTTTGAGTGAACGCAGTGATTAATGTGACTATAAAATATCCAAAAATATGCACCTTAAACAGATAAAAATTTAAAATCGATCTATCGAATAATAAACGAAATATCAAGGTGTGTCCACTTGGAATGGGTACTGTAGGTAATTGGCGTCTTAACTTATTTCCTATTTCTAGGAGGAAGGATGTAAAAAATGTTTTGAAGAAGTTATTGACAATTTATGTATAATTTTCGATTTGCAAGACTTCGGATTAAGTTGTATGGATTATCAAATGGTCAAAAATCTTATATGGTTGCTTAGTCGACACTATCCAGAAAGATTAGGAGTTTGCCTAATTATAAATGCCCCCACATTGTTTACAGGATGTTGGACAATTATAAAAGGATGGTATGTCTTATGTTTGTATTTCATTTATCAATTGACAAACTGTTTTCTTTATCAGCGTTATGTACTTGCTAGGGATGTACCGAATGTTGGTTTTCCCACATTCGCGAACGCGAATGCGAATATTCATTTCCAACATTCGCGAATGCGAATGTTGGCTTTTTCACTGGCACTTAAAACATTTTTTGAGAAAAATCGAAATTTTCAAAATTAATCCAATTTGAAGAGAAAACCAAAGTTTCTAAAAATAGTTCTCTTATCATTTTTATTTTCATTTAAATTTTGACATAATCTCGAAATTTACAAGAATTATTTTCCTAAATTTAGAGAAATACTATTCTCAAAATTGTTACGTTTTTAGCAAAATTTTAATCCAGTTCTGAAAAAATTATTGAATTTTAAGTAGAAAATTCTCGAAGCATATAACATTTGGTCTAAACTTCAAGAATAGAACGAATTTTGAGAAACAGGTTGAAATTTCCGGGCAATCAAATCTTCGAGAAAAAGATAGAAATTTCTATGAAATATTGAAGAACTTCAGTATTTTTTCAATTTTGAGAGAAAAAAGTAAAATTTTCGAGTTTATACTCAAAATTCTCCTTTTTCAAAACTCTACTTTATAGTAGTAATTATGAAAAAGACGAATTATAATTTAAAAAACCTGAGTTTTTGGAAAAATTTACAAGATATAAAAATTTAGAGAAAAAGATGATTTTCGAGGTAAAAATCGAAAGGTCCAAATACCCAAACAAATTTTGAAAAAACAGAAAATTTCGATGAAAATATCGACATTTTGAGAAAAAAATCCAAATTTCGAAAAAAAGTCAAATTCTGACCAAATTTCAAAAAAAAGGGATGAATTTTTAAGGATAATTTTAGGAAAAAAAGTCGATATTTCAAGAAAAAAGGGTCGAAATTTTTAGAATCAATATTTATTTTTCAACGGGTAATTTCCAAGTAAGTATTATTCTAAATATTTTTACTTTTTTATTAAAAGATCTATCAAATTTCGAGAAAACGGCGAAGTTTGATATTCAAGTCGAAATTTGCTGAAAGACGAATTAAAAAAGAATTGAAATTTTCAGAAAAAGTCAAAAAACGACGGATTTTAAGATAAAAAGTTGAAATTTTGAAAAAGTCGGATTTCGATTAAAAAGCTTGAATTTTAGGATAAATTCGAAATTTCAAGAAAAAAAAGAGAAATTTTGTCGAAATTTTTAAGAAAGGACTAATTTTCAGGAACAAATGAAAATTTTTGGAAAAGGATCCCCAGCTGAGAATATAAATTTTCGGTTGTTTGTATGAACCAGGGGAGGGCAAGGGCCTTAGTACCCTATTCTAGCTAATAAGAAAGAAAATAAAAAAGAAGAGAAGGAAAAAAAAGGGAATTAAAAATACTTTTTATTTAGGTGGAACTGGATAATTACCGCATTAGTTGTTAGGTACGTTACTAAAGGACCCCCAAACTCATGATATAGATGCTTCAAGGGTCCATGAACCACAGTTTAAGAAACCCTGCCATAAATAATGTTGCGCGTTATCGGTTCGTATGATTACTAACACTTGTTGAATTGTAAAACACTTTATTTCTAAACTTAACTACAACACTACAATTGCAATTCACCAACTTATTCATAGACTTCTAACTACCAACTAACTAACTGACTACACTGACTTCTGACTGACTGGCTCAGGGAAAGTCAACCGGACCATTTATATATAGATCTCGTTCCGGGTTCTAGAAGAATCCCGTACATTTGCCAAAATTTCTGGAACGCGCATCCACCATTTGCTTCATTATCGCGGCCGTTTTCCCTTATCAGATTTTTCCATAAAATTTCCTTAACTCAACTTTATAATTACATTTCGTTACACTAATTTCCCGTTTTGATGCCAAATATATTCGCGCAGTTTCTTGCGAATGCGAATATTAAAAAACATGCGAATATTCGCGAATGCGAATGCAAATATTCGTTATATCACTAGTACTTCCGATCTACCATTATTGCTTTGGTCATTTAGTGATTTCAAATATGCAAAGTGTAAGCAGATTGCACCGACAACTCTTGTATATTAGAAACTGACTGAAACCTAGAATTTATGCCAAAACCGAATTTCAGCTTTTGTTCCACTGAAAAAAAAATTTGGAAGTTTCTAGGGAATGTAAAGTTTCCTAAAAATTTGGAGTCTTTGAAATTGTAACCGTTTTCTCAAAATTGTAAGTTAATCTTCAGAGTTTTATTTTCATTCATTTTTGAGTTTTAATTTGGAAATTGGGTATAGGGAAGTTCAGAAAACATATAAATTCTGAGTTTGTGAAAACTTCGAAAAAACTACATGGACTTGTTAATAAAATGTTGTCAAAACTTTTATTTCAGCTTTAAAATTTAACTTCTTCAATTTCAACTTTTCAAATTTTTTTAATTTTTCAGCAGGGTCATCTTTTTAAGCTTCAATTCACTCTTAAAGAAAATCCTATTATGCCTTTAGACTCTTTAGAGCATTGCGAGTAGAATGCGAAAATAAAGATAGATGGCGATGAACCACCTTTTTTTTTGAATAGGGATAAATTGTAATTGTCAGGAAAAATTCTGTTCGAATTTTTTATCAGAAATCCTTAACACTTTCAGTTTTTTAAGTTTGAGTCACTTTAACGACGGTGCGTAGTATCATACATGTATGAAGTCCAGTCCCCTACATTCTTTGTATCGGGGAATACGAGTAACAAAAGTTGTTCTATTTTTAAATTTTGGTCTCAGACCTCTGCAGTATATACGAGGTATGTTCAAAAAATTTTTTTGAAAAAATATTTATTTATTCATCAACATTTATACTGTCCCCTTCAAAGTAATTCCCCTCAGATACAATGCACTTGTACCAACGCATCTTTAAAGCACTTCTCATAAGCACTTTTTGGTATAGCCTTGAGGTTCTCTAGCGATCCAGTTTTTATTTCATCAACCGTTGCAAATCTCCGTCCGTTCATAGGTCTTTTAAGTTTTGGGGAAAAAATCGCAGGGGCCAAATCCGGTGAATATGGTGGCTGAGGCATGATTGTCGTGTTGTTTTTGGCCAAAAAACCTCTCACAAGCAACGATGAATGAGCAGATGCATTATAGTGATGCAAAAGCAATGAAATATTTTTCCCCAATTCCGGACGTTTTTTTCGTATTGCTTCTCGCAAACGGTGCATAACTTCAAGGTAGTACTCATTGACCGTACGACCTTGAGGTAAAAACTCCTGATGCACTACGCCATGGTAGTCGAACAAAACTGAGCAAAACTTTGACATTTGATCGGACTTGGCGTACTTTTTTCGGTCTTGGCTCACCTGGGTGCTTCCATTGGGACGATTGTCGTCATAACCATATACCCATGATTCGTCACCAGTTATGAAACATTTTGAGCAATTCAGGATCATCACTGACGTCATTCAAGAGCTCCTGAGCGATGCTCATGCGACGGTTATTCTGATTAAAATTCCGAAGTTTCGCTGACACAGCGTCTCATGCCCAAAACATCCGAAAAAATTGCATGACACGAGCCGATTGATATGCCAACATCCTCAGTAACTTCTCTTATGGTAATAGGACGATTTTCAAAAACAATTTTCTTCACAGCTTCGACGATATCTTCTGTTTTGTTGATGTGCTGGGTCGTCCAGAGCGAGGTTCGTCGTTGGCTTCTTCTCGGCCATCTTGGAAGAGTTTGTACCACTTGTAAACATTTATTTTACTTATATCAGACTCTCCGTTCGCCACTGTTAACATTTTAAGTGTTTTAGAGTACTTGATTCGATTCCGTTTTTCACACAAAATTTGATGCTAATTCTTTGCTCCATTTTTGATAATAATAGAAAATCGCCGAGCACAACAAAATACGTCCAACCTTTTTATCTGTCAAAAACAAACTAAATATGCTCTGTATTTGAAACTGTGAACGTATGTTCGGGATATGTGTACCAACACAACAACAACAAAAAATCGATAATCGAATATGCGTTGCCCGCGAAACTTGAAGTCACCTTACTTTTTGAACACACCTCGTATTCTGCCTGGATTGTTCGGAAACTCGAGTGCAAGGGCAGGTAACTTGGTTTGCAGAAAAAGAAAAACATCTATTTTACTTTTGTTGACAAAAATAAAAAAAGTAGATTTACTTGATAATTTTCGATTAAATGTCTAAAACAATTTTCCAAGTTTCGTTTATTTCTAAAAAATTAGGCTTTTCAAATTACAGCTTTCTTGGAAACTCTGACTTTCTTCAAACTTTCGACATTTTTAAAAATTTACAATTCTTTCCAAACTTTGATTTTTCTCGTAATTTTTTTGAAAATTTCGACTATTTAAAATACTGACTTGAATTTAATTTATTTCAAAATGTTGACTTTTTGAAAATCCCGACTTTTTTGTAGAATTCGAGTTTTATTGAAAATTTGGACTTTTTGATTTTTTTAACATTTTTGAATACTTTGATTTATTTTGGAAATTTCGACTTTTTTTGAAAATTTCTACATTTTAAAATACCCACTTTTTTCAGCATTTCGACTTTTTCTCGAAATTTTGACTTAGTTTGACTTTTTTGAAAATTTGTACATTTATAAAATTTGGGTTTTTTCTAAAAAATCTGACTGGATTTGGAGATTTTTGTTATTAGAAATTTTAGTAGAAATTTCAAATTTTTGGAAAATTTAGATTCCTTTTCCAAATTTTCAATTTTTTTGAATATCTATTTTGTACTAAGCTGGAAGTTTGGAATTTTTCGAAAACTTTTCGTCTTATTTTTAAAAAGTTTAACCGTCTTTCAAAATTCTTCATCCTATTGAAAATCTATAATTATTTGTTTTTTAATTTTGGCTCTTGAAATTTCGATTTTGCAATTTTTTTTTATAATATCTGGCTTTTTCGACTTTTTTTTTAATTCTAATTATTTTTTAAACTAAACTTTAAGCTTTTTGAAAATTTGGATTTTTAAAAACATTTTTATTGGAAATTTTGACATTTCTGAATATTTCAAAATTTTTGAATATTTCGACTTATTTTGAAGTATTGTCTTCACTGAAAATTTTAAATTTCTTTGAAAGTGTTGACATAAAATTTAGACCTTTTTTCAAAGCTTCGATTGTTTCTCAATATTTTGATTTTTTTTTGTAAATTCGATCATTTTGAAATGCTTTTCATTTTAAAAGCTGTCTTTTAAAAATTGTCGCCCTTTTTTGAAAATTTCGAATCTTGTTTAAACATTTTAATTATTTTTCAAACTTTCAACTTTTGTGTAAATTTCACTTTTATTTAAGAAGCAATCGATGTTCTTTTGAAAATTTCGACCTTTTTTGATAACTTGGATTTTAAAGAATTTTGACTGTTGCTTTTTTCCAAAATTCCAATTTTTTGAAAATTTCGTATTTTTTTCAAAATATGGACTTTTTTTAAAATCTCGACCTTTTGGAAGTTTCTACGTTGTTTAAATTTCGTATTTTTTGAAAAATTTGGCCTATTTTTCAAAATATTTACTTTTTCTCGAAACTGCAAACTTTTGTAAGTTCAGCCTTTTAAAAAATTCGCCTTTTCCTGAGAATTTTGATTTTTTTTTAAGAATCTTATAAATTTTTAAAAGAACTGAGTAAAACAAATTTGAGACAATTTTGAAAATTTCGAAAATATTGATAAAATTCCGACCTTTTCCTAAAATTTCAATTCATTTTTTAAGATATTGGCTTTTTTTTGCAAATTCGATTATTTGGAAATACTTTTTTCTTGAAAATTTTGAGTCCTACGTGATTAACCCTTTTATGTCCGACGATACTTATAAATAGGAACCAATCAGTCTATCTAATTTCTGTGCATGTATTACTTTTTTTTAACAACTTGACCTATCGGAACATAAAAGTACCTTACATATAAAGTCCTTATGTATTCCAACAAGACAAATTGGCAAAAAAAATACATGCAAAGAAATGAAATAAAAACCGATGGTACTTATAACTACCGCTGGGCATTAAAGGGTTCATATTTCAATTAATATTTTCATTTTAAAGTACAAATATAAAGTTTAAAAAGATTTTAAATCCAAATTTTTTCTCAATTTCGGTATAAACGCGAAATTTTAACATCGAAGTCGAAGATTCAATTTTTTTATCGGAATTTTTTTTGTAAATTTACAGTTCTTTTTAATTTCAACGATTTTTTTTTGTAATTTCAAGTATATCTACTCATAGTTTCCGTTTTTACTTTTTTTTAAGATTTCGAATATGGCTTGCAATTTAGTTTAAAGAAAAAATAATGCATAATTATGTTTGGGAAATTTCTACTTTTCTCTTAAAATTTCGGGTTTAAACTTTTAATTTTTTCTTTTGTTTTCTTAAAAGTATGTTTACAAACTCAAATGTCAACTTTTTCTAGAAGTTTTGACTTCATTTTCGAAATTTCGATCTTACTTTTTTTCCATAAAATACGATTTTTTTCCAAAATTCCCAAATTTAATTTCAAGCGAAAAATTACAAAGTACCCCACCCTTAACAATGTTCTGGGTGCGGCCATATACTTAACACCACTTAGTTTCGCCATAACGATGTGGACATTAAAAGATTTTTGGCAAATGGAAAGCCTTCACTGTGAAATTTTCAAAAGAAAAAGTAGACAATTTAAAAAAGGACGAACTTTTCAAAAAAAAAAGTCGAAATCGGATACAAGTTCGAATTTTCAAGAAAGTTTAAATTAAAAAAAATCAATACTTGCAAAATAGTCGAAATTTTCAAAAAAGGTCGTCAAAATTGGAATATTTCAAAATTTCAAAAAACAAATTTTGAAAAAGATTCGAAATTTTCAAATAGTCAAAATTTTGAAAATTCGAAATTTTGAAAGAGTCGAAATTTTAAATAAAAAAAAACCAAAATGTTCAAAAGCAAAAATGTTCAAAATAAGACGCAATTAGGGTTTTTTAAAATAACTAAGTAAAAACTTTTAAATATAGTAGGAATTTTTGAAAAGTGAAAATTTTGAAATGATAGATTCTCAAAAACGTCGCAACGGACGAAATTTTCAGAAAAGCTAATATATTTTCAAAAAATTTCAAATTAAAAAATAGAAGAATCTTTCAACGACAAAGTTTATAAAAAGTAAAAATTTGGACCCTTTGTCTAAATTTATACTTTATAAATTTTAGTAGTCGAAATTTTAAAAAAAGTCAAAATTTTTAAATAGTGAAAATTTAAAAGAAAAATTAGAAACTGAAAATTTTAAAATGCCGAAAAGGCGAAATTTACAAAAAGTCAAAATTCCGAGAAAAAGTCGAAATTTTGCTAAAAATGGGGATTTGAAATAAACGGATTTTTTTTAAGTCTAAACTTACAAACATTTGACGAAATTTCGATATTTTGACCAAAAAAAATTCAAATTTTCAAATTAAAAAAAAGTCAATATCAAGGAAAAGTCGAAATATTCTAAACATGAGGAATATTCTGAGAAAAGTTAAGATATTGGCAAAATAAGCCAAAATATTTGCGAAAAATCCGAACTGTGAGAGAAAGTCAAAATTTGGAAAAAGAAACTGAAAATTCTGAGAAAAGTCGAAATTTTTGCGGTGAACCTAGAATTTTGAAAAAAAAATTAAGTTGGAAAGCCTACAATACATTTCATATAAAAGTTTTAAGATAAAATCAAAATTAAGAAATAAATAAAAAATAAAAATAATAATTTCCTTGTAAACTTCTATATTTCCAAGAAGTTTTTTGTGTTCCTTCTAAATTTGTTACGAAATTTCGATTTTGCAACTTTTTGGGCAGTTATTATTTTATTTTGAAATCTTCGAACAATTTTTGGAAGTTTGTCATATTTTCAAGTTTTCATAATATTTCAAAATATCGAAATTTCGAAATTAAAGTCGAAAATTCGAGATTATAGTTGAAATTTTAAAAAGTTTTATAAGTTTTTTTGAAATGTTGATTTTCTTCCTAAATTTTTAAATTTGAAAGCGCATTTTTTAATTTTTACCCAAACACCGAAATGTAAATTTATATAGAAATTTTTATTTGGTTTTTCATTCCTCACTTTAATTCTAAAGCTGCGACTTTTTTCTCGAAATTTCGAATTTTAATTTAAACTATTTTTTCAAATTTTGTTATAAAATTTGATCGCCTTTTTATTGTAAATGTCGATCATTTTTCTTACAATCTTGAGTGTTTTTTCCTACTTTTTCTTAAATAATTCAAATTTCTTTTTGGCCGAAACTTCGGTCAGTCTCTGCTTGGTATGATATGGATACTTCTTCTTGTTTATTAAGCAAAAAAATACATCTAGACTTTTTACAAAAAGTTAAAAACGGTTTAAACGTTGCCAACATTATTCCCCTCCCCCCTCTTTTAGTGGGAAAAGTACCAAAAAAGCTACAACCTACCTACAAATTTTAAACAAAAATCGACTTGCTTCAGGAATTTTGGCACAATAATGTTGGTTTTTGTTTAATTTGTTTCAATTAAAATTCACCTCCCTGATTGATCAGCAATGAGAAATTGCTGCATTAAATTATATTCCACAATATTTCACAATACTATTTAAAATATAATAGCATACAAAATCATTAATCTCATATTCGTTTGACTATTCAATGTTTTGGTCATTTTTCCTAAATCTACATCCATCGACTGATGCAATTACATTATTTATAAAATAACAAATTATTACAATATATGTGACATAAATATGCCACATGTTCAGCATAAAGTAATCAACATTTCTAGTACTATGCAAACAGTTTTACTTTATGTATTGAATATTCAAATAATTCTTTTGTGTTGCAGGTTGGATGAAAACACTTCAAGTAAAGTCACATTTGTAAATTCCGAACAAGAATTATGCAAGTACCTTATTCCAGACATTTTACCTACAGACATATAGAAGAATCAGATGTTATTTAATACTAAAAATTCATCAGGGTGGTGCGTAATGCATATCAACTACAATAGTTTTAATTGTATAAACTACCAAGACAGATCGACTAAAAATTGATCTTTTAATAGCTGTCAATTAACTTGAGGCATTTTACGCTATGTTAGTTTAAAGTTAATATATATGTTTGACTACATTAGGTTTAAGAAACAAAAACTCTAACAATTGTTCAACAATAACTTTTTATTTAGTATTAAAAATACCTGACAAAATAATTCTAGTCATGACCATTATTAAGTAGACAAGATCAGTTTTATGCAGCTTCCATTATTTTTCCAAATAATATAATTAATGTTAATGTTAAATGAGTAATCTACAATTTGAACAAAATAAACCTAGGTAATTTTAAGGTATTTTCACTATTTAAATTTAATCTTGGTGTCATGAATGTATATAAATTTCATACTTAAAAATGTGCACTACTATTGATGTTCAAGACCTAAGAACTAGAGCTTTATTATATTGTTAAATGCTTTAGATTTTAGGAACCACATATGTGTAATGTGTGATAAATTTTGAGAACATTTAAAATGCTTCATTACTTAAACAAAAATGTGAATTATATTGAAAGCCTAGGCAAATAAATATCTTGCCACAAGAAGAATCTGGTTTTTTTTGTATCTAGTGTACAATTTTTTCTCTAGTAGTATATCAAGAATTTCCATATAAAACCATAATAAACATTTTCTGAACTATCTGATATAAAGAATAACCAAGATATAGAAGTCAAAAGTGTATAGTTTTTAGTTTTCAAGTGAAGACTGTCACTATGATAGCCAAAATTTAGTTTGATGGACAATATAAACTTACATTTCAATTTTATCCAACAATTGAATTAGTTTCAGTTATTATGTGACAGTCGAAAAGGTCGACTGAATTGAGTTTACTTTTTAATCACGAACTAATATTGATTGAAAATTGAGTTTCCAAGAAAAATGTAGGTAATTAAAATAAATCATTGAACTATGAATCAAAACTGTTGTGTCGCAGATTAGTTCCGACCAAATGTCAACTTGAAAACTAAATTTCCCAAACAAAACTTGAAATTTATAAACTATCATGTGTTCAAACTTAGCAAAGTCGATATTCAAGTCAATATTAAAAAAAAAAGTAAAAAAGTTTAGAAAATATTGAATTGTGTTAGAAATTCGACATTAAACAAATTTGGCATTTATAAAAACTAGGGTTTAAAGTAATGTTGGGCTATTCGAATACAAGTTGTGAGATGTATTCGATTCTACCAAGATCTCGAATACATCCGATTCTCAACTGAAGTATTCGAATACTCCCAGACTCCGTAAGTTGAAGTGAGAATATGAATAGAATCGGGTTCTCGCCTCGCGCAAGCAACATCTCATCATCGCATGATTCATAAGTTCTCGGGTACTTGCTTGTATTCGAATACAAAATGTGTAGACAATTTTTCTAGTAGGCATTTTATTATCCCATAATTCGATTCTTTGTATTCAAATACTTATTCGATTCTCAAAAGTATTCGAATTCAATGTATTCGATTCTGAAAATCGTTCGATTATTCCAACACTAGTTTAAAGTTCTCATACTGAGGAAAGGGTGAAAAATTTAAGTCAAATTTTATTAAAAAAATCGCGTTTGTAATCGAAAATAATTAAAAACTGAAAATGTAAACTCAGAATTGTAACGCCAAAGTTGAAGTTTCGAAAAAAACAGAACAGAAAGAAAGAGCAAAAGGTGAACTTCCATAAATAAGATCAAAAATTAAAAAATGAAGCAAAATTTTTAAGAAAATAGGGCACCAACTTTTAGGAAAAAAAAGTTACGACGGAAACTGTAAAACAAGGATTTTGAAATTGTAGTCGAAGTTTTCAAAAAAAGATTAGTTGATATGCGGGTGAAGGGTGGTCCAGATTATTCGTCATTAATTTTGATATGTGATAGAACAACAAGAAAAAAAATAGATTTTTATGGGAAATTTTTCTTAAGAAATGTTTCGTAAGAAAGATACATGATGTTAAAGATGTAAAAAATAAACTGGTTTTCTGGCACAACTTATAAACCATTCCATCAATTTCCATCAAATTTCTCCCGCAGACTAATGCAGTATATCTCTAACAATAAATAGTAATCAAAATCATTTAAAGAGATTCTCCAGTGGCGTGGATATTAGGAGTCGGCTACCTCCTTCCCAATCTTCGGGCGCCACTGAATATTTTATAAATAAGATTTTATTTTTGAATTCTCTGTTTAATTTAGACAAGAAATTACTGTTGCAAATATTTGATTTATGGCTTCGTTTTCGAAATACTTACTTTAATCTAAAACATTGGAAGCACACCAAAAGTTATGACTGATTGTGAGTTGAAAATACGATATGATGCCAACATTTTTAAAATGTTTTATTACTTATTAGGCATAACGTATACGTATCAAAGGGACAAAAAGAACAAATTAACAAATAAATTACATTAATAAATTCTCAAAATGTCCTTTTGGAATCAACTATTTTTTCGTGTAGCCATAAAAGAGTTGGAAAATGCATTGAGGATGGTGGGTTCCATTTTGAGAACTTACAATTAGTGTAATTCATTTATATATTTGTAGGGCCGCCACGTGCTTCTCAGGCGCCCTTGTGCAAACTTTAGAATAACGCCCCTTGCAAATTCAATTAAAATTAAAAAATTTCGACAAAAAAGCGAATTTTTGATCAAAACTGGAAATTACGAGAAAAAATTCGAATTTCAAATGTTTACTGGAATATTTGAGAAAAATTTAAATTGATAAAAAATATGAATGAAATATGAATATAGAACAAAAATCTTCTAATTTATACTGAAAAATATCAAGGAAGCTAAATTTCGAAGAAAAAGACGGAGATTTTTAGAAAAATATGATATGTTGAGTGTTTTTGTTACAATTTCGATTCTGCACTTGTTGTTGTCGAGATGTAAATAGATGTTTCAATTCTAAAAGTTGGAAAGGAAAAGAAAGCAATATAAAAATAAAAGAAATATATATTTCAAAATGTTCCATTGGTCTCAATATTTTCCAAAACTTTCTGTCTTTTTTTTCTTAAAATCTGTCATTTAGGAAACCTCAACATTTTGACATCAAACTCGTCATTTTGATTTCAAATCTAAAAATAATTTAAAATCGAACTTTTAATATTTTCCAAATTTCATCTTTAGCTTAAAATTCCGGGATTTTCATCACAGTTTTGTCGAAATTTTGAGATTAAATTCGAAGATCTAATGCTGAAGATTCTGGTTTCAAAACTGGCTTTTTCCTTGATTCGGCAGCATAATATTTTTGTTTTTCTTTCTTTTGAAATTTATTTACAATTTTTAACACGGGATACTGCAGTCACAAGAAAGGATAAAGGTTAAAAACTTTAATTTGGAAATTTCATCTTTCTTGCAACCTAAAATTTCTGCTTTAAGAAGATTTGCTCTTTAATTGTAGGTTGTTTTTGAAAACCCAACTTTCTTTTATAATTCACAAATTATGACATTTCCATTCTGAATTTTAATTTTTTAAAAATTTCTACTTTAACCTTTTAATAATTTTTTTTTAGAATAAATTCGTAATTTCTAAAGAAGTTTAGGAAAATAAGATGTTTTAGAAACAAGCAGTTTTCCTCCTCTTTTATGAAATGTCAAAATTTATTGAAATAGTACACTTGTACATGAAAAAATGAGAAAACGATCGATATTTTGAGAACGTTTAAAAGTAAAGTTACAAAAAGGTGGAAGTTTATCAAACAAATCCTCAAACTTTGAAACTGGAAGTCGGTTTTTGAAAAGAAAGTCAATATACCACGAATTACTCATAATTTGGTTTTTCTTTGATTTAAAATTTTCCAGAAAAGAAAAAAATTGTATAAAAAATTGCAATAATTTTAAAATTTTCAAATAAAATCCAATTTTTCGAAAAATAAAATTCTACAACGAAAAAACTTTAGCTGGATGAAAAATTCACAAGTAAATGTCTAATTTCTAGTTTACTATAGAAATTTTGATTTGAATGGTGAATTCCAACTTTAATTTCAAATATTCGATTTTTGTTTTGAAATTTTAAATTTTTAACAAATTATGCTTTAAAAACTAACAAAAATGTAAAACTGGTACTTTTAAAACCCGGAACCTAATAGGCGCTATTAAAAAACAATTATATGAAAAAACCACCTCAATATTTTTTTTAACTTCATTCCAGGAAGAAACTTTAAATTGTGACTGAAAAAAAAAATCTAAAATGTTTCTGTTTGATAATTTTGAAAAACAATTCAAATAATCTGCAGAAAATTCTGAGGTTAAACGGCAAACAGAAAGAAACCTTAAATTTACAAAAAGCTCTCAGCTTTAAATATTGTAATTTTGACTCTTTTCTTAAAATTTCGCGCAAAAATTCAAAATGAAAAGTCCAGATTTCGTGATTAAGTGGAAATATGAAGAGATGACCAAAGTTGTAAAGTTGAGATTTCGTAAACAAAAGCGAAAATTGCCACTTGTCCATAAAAACCCGATATTACGAAAATAATGGTCATTAAAAAAAAACAAATTTCTATAAACATTTCTCGAATTTACAAGCTTAAAAGCAGGGCTTCGAACCGTTATTATTTTCGCTCCGCTTTTCGGTTTTTGTTCCGGAAAAAACATTATATAGGTTCAGTTCCGGTTTTCGCTCCGACAAAAATAACGGTTTTTTCCGGTTTTCGGTTTTTGGTTCAACTCCGAGTGACTGATTTTTAATTTTGTATTTAAAAGCAAGAAAATAATTCGGGTAATCTCGAAACAAAAGTCCAAATTTCAAAAAAGGATATGAAATTTAGGAAAAAATTCAAATGAAAATTTAAAATTTCAATTTAGGTTGAAATTTCGAGTACAAAGTCAATTTTTTTTTAGAAAATGTAGATACCGTAAACTTGTACTCTAACTTTTAGAATAAATAGAATTTGAAATTAAAAATTTTAGATTTTAAAATTTGAGTTAAACTATTTAGTAATAATGTTAACACTTTTTCAGTCTAAACATAAAATGTTTAGAAAAGTAAAATATAAAGCGGAGTTAGTATTTCTAAAAAAAATGTCTACATCTAAATTTAAAGTAAAATTGTCAGGAAAAGAATTTAACAATTTTAAAATTTTGCAAAGAATTCAAAATTTAAAAAAAGTATTAAGTTGCAAAATTTCGACTTATATTAAGGATTTTAAGTTTCGAGAAGATATTCGATCAATCGACTTGAAAGTCAAATTGTTATGATTAAAATGAAACCTTTAGAATGTTTTATACATAAATTTAGGGTTTTTTTTCTCAAATTTTGACTACTTTCTTAAAAGTGTGGGTTAAAACTTACAATTTTTTTAATGTCGTGTTTCAATTCAATATTTCGAGGAAATCATTCAAATTGAGGGGAAACAATTGCACCGTTCTAGGGACTAAAATTTTGATTCAATCAATGATCAAAGTTCGAAAAAACAATTCTGTCATAAATAAAAATTTCTCAATTTTTCAACTATTTCTAGTAAGTATGAGTCTTTTAAACATTCGAATTTAGAGATTACTGCCTAAATATCGAAAAAAGTAATAAGTTTAAAAAAAAAGAGTACATTTCATGCTTAAGTCTACTTTTAAAAAACAATTGCAATTTGAATATAAAATTTTGAGAAAAATGTAAATATTTCGAAAAAAAAGTTAAATCTCTTTACTATCTTTCATCAAAATTTCGAGTTGTTTTTACACATTTTCAAGTTTTTAGGAAATTTGGAGCAAACATTTCGAAGTTATTTTCGAAATTTTATTATGTTCTGAAGAATCCAAGTTCAAATTTGAAATTTTAATAATTTTAAGATAAAAATAGCCTAAATTTAAAGAGGAAACTATCATCGTTTTTTGAAATGGTCAAATTTTGATTGCAAGTGAAAAACGTTTGTCAAAGATAAAAATTTAATAACTAATGAGATTTCCATTTTTCTAGAAACTTTGAATTTTTTAATTGACAATTTAATTTAAATAATTTAATAATTTTGTAAGCAGATGTTGAGGATACCAAATTTTATCAAAATTTCGAGTTAACATTTTTAAATTCGGAAATTGATAAAAATGTTTCATAAACTTTTAAGTTTTTTTTACCAAAAGTTTTAAAGTCAAGTCTCGTAGGTAATGAAGGTCGAAATTTACCGATTAAGGTTAAAATTTTCTGATTAAGTTGAAATTTTGTTTTCTTTCTTTCTTTTTTTTTCAAAGTTTCAACCTTAGAACTCACAATTTCGAGATAACTCGACAGTTTGAAATTGAAGTCGAAATAAAGTCGATATTTTGATTTTATAGTTGGAATTTTAGGAAAAAAGTAAAACTTTAAATTTCAAACTAAACATTTTGACAGAGGACTCGAATTTTGAACAAAAACCAAAGATTTTAAGAAATTGTGGTATTTTCAATTTTAAAAATTTGAAGGGTAAACTTCTAAATTATAAAAAAATCAGTTTTAACCGAAATCCTTGAAAAAATTTAGGTTTTTTAGAAAGTTTGTTTCAAAATAAACACATTATTTATTAAAAAAATTCAAAATTTTGATTTTAATTTCGAAATTTTCGAACGCTTATCGAAATTTCATGTTTAAACTTGACATTTACAAACTCGAATGTTTATAGTAAAACAAAACTATAAATTTCTAGTTTATCTTAAAATGTTCGAACTTTTCTTATAATTTCTCTTTAACTTAAAATTTGTTTTTATCAATTTTAAGCTTCTCTAGACATTTAAACTTTTTTCTCAAATTGTAGTGGTTAGGTTTGACATTTTAAGGTTAAAGTCGACATCACAAAACATCGACATCTCAACATCGACATTTCAAGGAAAAAGGTCAACATTTCCAAAAAAGTGCGATGTATTAAAGAAAACCCCTTCACAAAAATTTCAATTTGACATTTTAGTTATTTCATCGAATTTTTTACTTTATTCTCAAAATTCGAGAAGGCAGAAATTTTAAGATTTCCTTGGGAGAGTTTCTTCTGAAAATTCTGAGTTCAAACTTGAAACTTAATATTTTTCTCTAAAATTTTGTTACAAAACTCGAAACTTAGAGTTTCTTTTGACTTTTGACATCAAAATGACCTTCATCTCAAAATTTGAACTTTTTTCTCGAAATTTCGAATTTAAACCTCAAATTTGGACGTTTTTTCTCGAAAATTTGTGTTAGAACTGAATTCTTGTGAATGAATTTTAGTATTTGTCCAAAATTTGGATATTTTTTCAAAATTCTGTTTTTAAATTTTTTTAATTAAAAATGCGAGGATATTTTCGTTTTAAGAGGTTTTTATCTTTTCAAAGTTTTGCATAACATTTTTCATTTAAAGTTGAAAATGATACTTTTTAAAATTCCACTTATACATTTCCAGTTTTTCTGTTTGAACTTGTTTTCTCAAAATTTCGTGTTTAATTTAAATTCTGACAGATTCATTAAAATAAATTTATTTCGAATGATTATTAACATTTTTTAACCTTTGTCTTAAAATTTTCACGTTAAAGATAATTTTTTTTATTTTTTCCGATTTTTAAATTGAAATTTTGACTCTTTTTAGAAATTTCGATTTTAGCCTGAAAACATGAATGTGCTCAATAAAATGGGATGCCTCTTTTCTTCATAGGCACCTTAGGTCACATCAAAAATTACTGCAAGCCATATGTGGCTCGCGAGTTACGGATCAGGCATCAATTGTTTAGAACAATTGAAATAATGGAAAATAATTGAAATTGTAAACCCAGAATTTTGAGAAAAAAGGTGAAATTGAAGAAATATTCGAAATTTATTTTACAAAAATTCTACATAATTTTGATTCAGATGCTAGTAGTAAATATCGAAATATTAAAAAATAAACGTCAGTGTTTCTAGAAAAATTCAAAATTTTAAATTTAAAGCTGACCATTATAGGACAAAATAAAAATAAGTTTAAATTTAAAATTTTAATGAAAAAAGTTTCAAAAAGACTCGTGAACAATATAATAATAATAATAATAATCGAGAAAAAAATATTGGGTTGTAATTCGAGACTTTCAATGCAAAGTTGACATTAAAGTGAGGAAATTTTGTCAACTGTGTACTTTTGAATCTGCACTGAACCGAAATAAACCGATATTTTCTTTACGGTTCAGTTCCGATTTTCGTTCCGACAGAAATAACGGTTTTTTCGGTTTTCGGTTTTCAATTCAGTTCCGGTTCGAAGCCCTGCTTAAAAGTAATAAGAAAAATAAAAAATTACAAAAAATTAAATTAAAAGAGGAAAAAATTACAAAAAAATTGATTTTTTAGAACAAAGTTGTAATTTTGAATGAAAAAACTCAAAATTTCTAAATTAAAGTCAAGATTTTAGGAAAAAATAAAAGTTGTAAACTCCAACTCTGAATTCAGAGAAAAACATCAACTTTTTGAAAAATGACTTCGAAATGTATTAACATATAAATATGGTAACAAAAATTCTCGAAATTTTAAGTTTCTAGAAGTTAAATTTAAATACTAGACTTTTTTCTTTTTCAAAATCAAAATTTGCTGGCATTCCAAAGCTATGTTTTAATCTCGAGATTCAAAAATTTTTCAAACAGATGCATTAGTTCGAAATTTGATAACATAAATTTTAGTTTATTCTAAATGTTGACTTTTTTTCTCAAAATTAAATTTAAGCTTCTTTTAGCTAATATTTCGGCTGAAATAAATAATTTATAACGAGTTATAAACTAAAATACTCGACTCGAAATTTCTTGGTTGTTTCTTTGTAAATATGATGTTTTTTCTTCGAATTTTCATATTAATTTGGAGATTTCGACTTCACAATTTAAGAAATGTTCCTATCAGGGGAAAATTTGAGAATACGACCCAGACTATTTAATAGATTTGAGAATTTCTTTAAATCATTTTGATTTATTACTTAAAGATGTACCGCATTAGTTTATGTGCAAAACTTGATGGAAATCGACATTTTATTATTCCCATTTTTTTATACTAAAAAAATTATTTGCAACTAGGTGCCCTAAAGGTTTAAAAAAAAATTAAAATTTCGAAAAGGTAAAAATTTTAGTAAAGTGGAAATTTTAAAAAACCAGAAAATTAAAAATGTTGAAATTTCCGAAAGTCGAAATTATTAAAAATCAAAAAATTAATGAAAGGCGAAATTTTGAAAAATGGACGAATTTTCAAAAAACATCGAAATGCTGAAAAATTCCAAATTTTTGAAAATTTTTAGAAACGGAATTAAAAAAATGAGTGGAATTTTTTAAAAAGTCGAAGTTTACCAAAAAAAAGCAAAATGTCGAGAAACAGACGAAATTCTGAAAAAAAGTCAAAATTATCCAATACTGAAATCTATAAAGGTCTAAACTTAAAAAAAAAAATAAAAATTTGGAGTTAAGACGAAATTTTCAAAATAAGTAGAATGTTTCAAAAAAGATTCCAAATTTCCAAAAAAAAATTCTAAAAAATCAACATTTTGAATAAAAAGGGAAATTTTTAAATAAATTGACATTTTAAGGGCCAAATTTTTAAAAATAATTCAAAATATTGTGAAAATGCCAAATTTTGAGTAAAAAACTTTTTTTTGTGAAACGGACTTGTCTTTGATGGTTATCTTCAAAAATTGATATACCCCTGTCCCCTAAAACCAAACCAAGATTTCTATATCAATTTTTATAAAAAAATTCTAAAAAGAGGAAATTTTGAAGTAGCAACAAACTAATTAATAAAATTCGATATTTTCAAAAAAGTTAACATAAGTAGTTTTTAAAAAAATTGAATATTTTTAAAAAAGTGCTATATTTCAAATAAAAAGGTTAACGTTTAGGAAAGTCGAACTTTAAAAAAAAGTCAAAATCTTGTAAAAATCGAACCTTCAATGCGTTGAAATTTTCTATAAATCGAAATTTTCAAGAATAGATATTTTCAAAACATCAAAATTATGAAAAATTGAAATAGAGAGTATCTCTCTGAAGATGATAGCTTGGCTATCGAAACGCGTTAGAGCAATCTCTGTGGTGTTTTTTAATCTTTCTTGGTTTCAGGGGACACGATTTGTATTTCAATTTTTCAAGATAACCAAGGAGCAGTCCGTTCCACCAAAATCAAAATTATGCTTTTCAAAAGAAAAACTAAATAATAAAAAATCGAAATTTTGACTAGAAATAAAAGAACTAAATTTCAAAATTTTAAGTTGTCAAATTTAAAAAAAATCTAAATTTTCCGAAATTGCCAAAAATGTCGAGATTTTGAAATAGTTGAAACTTTGCAAAAGTCACAATTTGCAAAAAAAGTTAGAACTTAAAAAAAAATCAAAGATTTGACAGTTGATATGTTCAGCAAAGTCAAAATTTTCAAATAGCCAACATTTTTCAATTGAAATTTTCAGAAAATGTAGTTTTTCAAAATAAAAATGATACTAAAAAATATCAATTTCGAAAAAAGTCGTCTTTTCGGAAAAAGTAAAACTTTTTAAAAAGGTCGACAATTTCAAATATTTTCAAGACTAGGAAAAAAAAGACAAAACTGCCAAAATATGTAGTCGAGATTAAAAAAATAAAACTAAAATTTTGAACAATTTCTAAAAAATTAAAATTTTCGAAAAAAGCTAATTTTAAAAAAAGTGCAATTTACAAAATAAAAATTGAATTCTCCAGATTTTTAAAATTTGTTGGAAAATTCTGTAGAAAAACGTGACATTTTGATGAAAACGTAGCGACGCATTAAAAAAAAGTCGAATTTTGGAAAAAGACGAAATTTTCAAATATTCCCAAACAAAAAGGTCGACATTTTTTAAAAAGCTAAAGTTTTCAGAAAGGGTACAGAATTTTTCAAAAAAAAGCCAGCATGTTTTAGGACCCGCAGTTTTGAAAAAAAGTTCAAGTTTTAATAAAGTTAGATAATGTTCAAAAACTCAAAATTCCAAGAAAGTCAGAATTATTAAAAATCGAAATGTTTGAAAAAAAACAAAGATGAAAATTTCCAAAAAAAGTCAAAACGTTGAAAGAATCAAAACTTTCAGGGAAGTCGGAACTATCAAGAAAAAAAAATCGAAGGTTTCAGAAATGAAATTTTGGCAAAAACAAATTTCAAAATGTTGAAATTAAAAAGACAAAATTTTTAAAATATTAAATTTTTTCAAACAAATCTAAGGTTTCAAAAAAAGCCGGATTCTTCAAAAAAGTCTTAACTTTCAAGAAAAATTCAAAATTCTGAAAAAGTCGATGTTTTCTAAAAAAGTTAAAATTTTGAAAAAACTAGTCTTATTTTTCTACCATTTTAAATGACTGCTAAATTGCTCACAAGTCAAAATATAAGAATGCGGATGTTCAATTTCAATACTCCGGGGGTGGGATCCGAAGACTCGAACTTTCTCGACCCCCCCCCCCCCCCAATCCTCTCCATGGATCCACCATTTGTTTTTTTATTAATAATATAATAATTTCCCTATTAAATATTTTAAGGTGGTGGTGTGTCGATGTCGAGTTATGATGAAAATTAGTTAAATTTATTTTCAAATTTGATTGAAGAGAGTGGCGGCAACTTCTAGTTTTGCATGGGGTACGAAAGATCCAGAAATTCCACTGCGTATTTGTAAACTGATATTAACTAATCAATTTTATGATTTCTTTTAAATTATATTACATATAAAACACCTCTGAAGGTCAAAACAAGATAATTTTTTTGTTTCTAACTGCAAATAAAATTGTCTTTGTAGCTATCTTTAGAACAAGGTTTATTTTTTGATAAAAGGATATAGATAATCAATATATTAAATGTGCGTGCCCCACAAATTAAAACATAACAAGGGCACTTAATTATTTTTAATCAGGTAATGCCGGATGTTAGATAGCACTATTAATCAAGACATTTTTAAATGAAACATTGCATTAAAGAAACAAATGTAGGAAAATTTTCTTTATTGAACAAATATTAATTACAAAACATAAGCCTATTCTAATACAGTCTATGAAATACAGTGCATATCAAGATCACAAAAAAATTAAGCAAAAAAGAGAACATGTATAAAAAATTGAATCAACATATTTATTTCTTTTGTTCTCCAGAAGCTTGATTTTCTTTCTTTTCAATAGTCTTCATTGGTTCACCAGTCTGGGTAATTGGAATCTCCCGATGATCCACCTTATCTAGATTGACTTTCGGAGCAGTAACAGTGAGAACCCCATCAGATGACAATTTTGACTCGACTTTACCAATGTCACAGCCCTTTGGTAGAACATACCTTCTCACGAAATGGCGTGAAATATACCCATGCTCATCTTGCTTTTCTTCGTGCTTTCCTTCGATGGTAATTACGTTGTCGCCGGTAGCTTTTACGGTGATTTCCTCCGGCTTGAATTGTTGAACATCTAAATTGGCAGTAAACTTGTCCTTGTCGACAGATACGGTTGAACCAGTATCTTGATGGGAAGCAGCAGATCTCCATGGTCGCAGATATCCAAAGGGCTGCCTATATTGCCGGATGTCCCTGGGAAGGGTTAAGGGAGAGATGAGATCTTCTGGATCCAAAACCAATCCAAAATGTTGGTCCAACAATCGGGATGGGCGCACGAAGTCGTCCAAAAGTAGCGGTAAAAGAGACATATTGTTTTACTTTGGGTTTCTTTTAGATGTGACAAATAACTTCTAAATCGCTTGTTAACTGCGACAGCTTTCTACACTTTTGCAACTGTTTCAAATTTGAAGAAGGAAACCGGCAACTTCGTATTTATACTGCACACGAAGATTCCCGAACGTTCTGGAATATTGAACGCTCGACCAATAGTAACGCCGCTTCTAGAATGATCTCGCTCTGCGGATGTTGTCACGTCAGGCTGTTTTTTTATTTTATTTGTATATAAACACAAAAAAAATAAAAAGGCCATAAGCAATTGGTTATGCATAAGATTCAAACAAGCACATATGATGGAATATTAGTAGTAGTTAATACTGATCGCTTTAAATAATATTTACAAAGCTTTTTAATGGTAACAATATAATTTTAGCGATTTAAAAGAAAATAATTCGGATGATTACTTTTTTTTTAGTCACTAGAATTGGCATAACATTAAAACATAAGCATTCACATTCAAATTAAATGTTATTACACACGATTATGCTAAAAATTAAAGTCGAAAATTTGATCTTTAATTTCTGAAAACATTATTTTCTTTAATTCGTTCTAAAAAATATAGCCTTTAGTATACATTTAAAAAATTTACATACGTACGAGAACGAGAATTTAAAGTTACAATTTTTATAGCAATGACGCCTCAGAATCAACATAAAGTTATTTCATAATTACCCAATTTCCTACAAATGCTATTAATTTATTTTTTTCTAAAATCTATGTTGTAAACTTTAACATTGGAATTTTTGTTATAAAACTCGATGATTTTGAAGAATATAGTCACAAAATTATTTTGTTGGAGATGAAATCCGAAACTGACAGAATTATTTTATATCATAGTGTAGACTAGTTGTATCTTGTATTTTGTATGTTGTATTTTGTGTGTTGTATGTTGTATTTTGTGTGTTGTATTTTGTATTTTGTGTATTGTATTTTGTACTTTGTACTTTGTATTTTGTATTTTGTATTTTGTATTTTGTATTTTGCATTTTGCATTTTGCATTTTGCATTTTGCATTTTGCATTTTGTATTTTGTTGTATTTTGCATTTTGCATTTTGCATTTTGCATTTTGTATTTTGTATTTGTATTTTGTATTTTGTATTTTGTATTTTGTATTTTGTATTTTGTATTTTGTATTTTGTATTTTGTATTTTGTATTTTGTATTTTGTATTTTGTATTTTGTATTTTGTATTTTGTATTTTGTATTTTGTATTTTGTATTTTGTATTTTGTATTTTGTATTTTGTATTTTGTATTTTGTATTTTGTATTTTGTATTTTGTATTTTGTATTTTGTATTTTGTATTTGTATTTTGTATTTTGTATTTTGTATTTTGTATTTTGTATTTTGTATTTTGTATTTTGTATTTTGTATTTTGTATTTTGTATTTTGTATTTTGTATTTTGTATTTTGTATTTTGTATTTTGTATTTTGTATTTTGTATTTTGTATTTTGTATTTTGTATTTTGTATTTTGTATTTTGTATTTTGTATTTTGTATTTTGTATTTTGTATTTTGTATTTTGTATTTTGTATTTTGTATTTTGTATTTTGTATTTTGTATTTTGTATTTTGTATTTTGTATTTTGTATTTTGTATTTTGTATTTTGTATTTTGTATTTTGTATTTTGTATTTTGTATTTTGTATTTGTATTTTGTATTTTGTATTTTGTATTTTGTATTTTGTATTTTGTATTTTGTATTTTGTATTTTGTATTTTGTATTTTGTATTTTGTATTTTGTATTTTGTATTTTGTATTTTGTATTTTGTATTTTGTATTTTGTATTTTGTATTTTGTATTTTGTATTTTGTATTTTGTATTTTGTATTTTGTATTTTATTTTGTATTTTGTATTTGGTATTTGGTATTTGGTATTTGGTATTTGGTATTTTGTATTTTGGATTTTGGATTTTGGATTTTGGATTTTGGATTTTGTATTTTGTATTTTGTAAGTTTACCCCCTATCCAAAATCGCTAAACGCGCCTATCGAAGTTCACTTCAAAGAAAATAAGAAAAACTCGAAAATTCCTAAAATATGAAAATTAAGTAAATAAAAAATAAAATCATAAGTTTAAGCCAGAAATGTTGAGAAAAATTTGAAGTTTCTAAGAAAGTCTCAAAACCTCTGAAAAAAAGTCGAAATTTCAAGAAAGAAGTGGAATTCCATAAAATAGAATGTTCTCGAAATTTTTAGTTTTCCTTCAATATTCAAAATTATTGGATCGATATTAACATGAGCGAAGTTAACTATCAAACCTAGGGAACTAAAACTCCAACATTATAAGATATTCATTTTTTTGTTATTTATGCGTCATATTCGAATATTTTTGGGGAGCTTATTAGGTTTCAGGGCCAAGCCCCCTCCTAATTTCGCCCATGGATATTAATATGTAATTTTAAGTCTAAACTCCAAAGTTCGAAAAAAACAAAAATTACTAGTGTGAGAAAAACTACTTTTAAGGGATAGTCTAATTTTTAAAGGAAAATTCGAAATTTCAAAACTTATTATGGATTTCGAATTTGGTGTCCAAATGTTGAGAAAAAAGCGAAAAATCGCACGTTTTGACCCTTAATTTACGCACAACACTCCAAATGTTAAGGATGAAGTCGAATTAAGCAAAAACCAAATTTCTTAATTTTCGAAATTTGTAATTATAAAAAATGTGTATTTAAACTGTAAAAAAAGGTTTATTGTTACTCATTTAGTTAATTTTCAGATTAGCAGACTGAAGATACCTTATCTATAAATATTTTATCGTAATATTGTAATATTATTTAATGCAAGTGAAATTAACTTGACCTTGCACAACTCATTTCTTTGCAATTCGCATATAATCAATGGGGCGGACAACACTCGATGATCGGATGTCTGTGTTACTAGGCGTTTTGCCGATCAAGAGGGCAATGCATTCCGGAATATTCGAGAAAGCTCCCGATTGGTCGATTCCAGTATATATTCCGAGAGTGTGCACGCATTTGTCAGTTTAAACCAAGCAAGCGCGAAGTTTAAAGGAATCAATTCGACGCAAATTGAAAGCGATTCACTTTAGTGCTCAGAGTTCTCTAGTGCTCGTTTGTTTTGTGTACATCTGCTGTGCGACAATGTCTTTGCTACCATTTGTATTGGGCGATGATTTTATTCGTCCCTCTCGTCTGTCGAACCAACATTTTGGATTGGTATTGGACCCGGAAGACCTTCTTTCCCCTCTGACACTGTCAGTGCCGGAAAGACATCTGTTGCGGTTGCCTCCCCATTATGGCCACCTGGGGTATATTAGACCTTGGAAATCCGCTGCTTCCGACCAGGATTCTGGATCAACTGTGGCCGTCGACAAGGACAAGTTTCAGGCTAATTTAGATGTACAGCAATTCAAGCCTGAAGAGATTACCGTTAAAGTTACCGGAGATAATATGGTTACCATTGAAGGAAAACATGAAGAAAAGCAGGATGAACACGGGTACATTTCCAGACATTTTCTCAGGAGATATGTGTTACCAAAGGATTGTGATGTTAACAAGATTGAATCGAAGTTGTCTTCGGATGGTATTCTTTCCATCGTAGCCCCTAGAGTTGATAACAAGGAGATAAAACATACCGAAATTCCTATAACTCAAACTGGAAAACCACTAAAAACTGATGCCAAGCCTGCCGTTACTGGATCCGGTGACAAGAAATAAATTACTCTACATCTCCTTTTTCTCTTACAGTATTTCTGTGTTTAGAGTAATGTTTCGAAAGACTGCCATAAATATCTATTATTCCTGTGTTTTAGTTTGTAATTCCTAATATAAATAAAGTTTTCTAATACACCTTGTTTTTTATTGCCTTACTAGCCCGAAATTTGTAAGTTTCTAAGTGTTAATCAATAGTTTGCTTATGTTTTAGTAATGTAGGGGTGGCCAACATTGTATGGAAACAAGGCAGCAATTAAAATTTTCGTGAACGTTGCAGGGGAAGGAACATGGAGTTACATCATAGAGTATCTTTTGTTATTCTAAACTAGAGCTTCCCTTCTCAACTGGTTGGGAGCGCCTTCCTGAGGGGAAGGAAATTCGTAAAAAGAACAATTAGGGGGACGCAAAAAAACCACTTAGGGGGCTCAATGTCTCGGACATCTTAAGAAAAATTCCTGTGAAATCTTAACACATTGACTGCCCACCTCGAGGTAACTTGAGATTAAGGTTTCGTTGAAGGCGCCCACCACGAGTTATCTATCACGTTTTTATCGAGTGGTTACATTGACGCCCGGAACAAGTTATCTCGTAATGAGGCGTCTAAAGCTACACAGGCCAAACGAGCCGGAAACGCTTTTTTCCAAAAAAAAAACCCTCATATTATTGTGATACAAAAGCTAACATGAATTGGCTCAATTATAGGCACTAAATTGAGGATACTGTATTGGCATCTGGGTCAATGTGGTGGACAGTCAATGTGTTAATGCGTTCATTATTAATTCACTGGGTCCTTGTCCAAGTTTTGACACTCTTAATTTGCAGGTTTCACTGAAAAAATAAAAAATTGTATTTTCTTTAAATTTGACTTTTGCAAATTTCGACTTTTTCTTGAAAATTCTAACTGTGAAAGTTCAAGTTTTTTTTTAATTTGGACTTTTTAAAAAAATTGCACCAATTTAGAAATTCTGACTTTTTTTCAAAATTTAAACTATTCCAAATTTTGGCTTTTTCCAAATTTCGATTTTTTCAAATTTGATTTGAAATTGGCCTTTTTTCAAAATTTTTTTTTTTCTCACTTCAATTTTTTTTCTGGAAATCCAGACGTTTCTAAATAGTGCGAATATTTTCAAAAGACCGATTTTATTACGAAATTTCGATATTTTTTTTTACTATTTTGCCTTTTTTTAAAAATCTTGATTTTTTTTGAAAATTTTAAGTGTATCAAAATTGATATTTTCCAAAATTTACATTTTTTGTTTTAGAATTTTTTCAAAATTTTAATTTTTTTTTGAAAATAGCAAATCTTTAAAGTTTTCACTTTTATAAAATCCGACATTTTTTAAAATGGTCTGTTTTCAAAATTTCGTTATTTTCGAAAATTGGGAACTTTTGATAATTTTTTGATTTTTTTTTTGAAAATTTCATGATAAATTTTGACTTTATTGAGTTTGTTAAAATCCAAGTTTTTTGAAAGGCTGGATTTCAAGTTGTTTTCGAAATTTTGACTTTTTAAAAAAAATTTTACCCATTTCGAAATTCTGACCATTTTTCAAATTTTCAACTATTCCAAAATTTGGCTTTTTTCAAATTTCGATTTTTTCAGATTTGATTTGAAATATTTACTTTTGTCAAAATTTTAATTTTTTTTTTCACTTAAATTTTTTTCTTTTGAAAATGTACACCTTTCTGAATAATCCGAATTTTTTCAAAATTCCAATCTTACTACGAAATTTCGACCTTTTTCAAAATTTCGATATTTTTTTTTCAATATTTTGCCTTTTATTAAAAATCTTGATTTTTTTTTGAAAATTTTAAGTTTTTTTGAAAATTGCGAATTCTTAAAATTTTACTTATTTTCTAAATTCCGACACTTTTTAAATTGGCGTTTTCTAAAATTCCGATTTTTTCGAAGATTTGGAACATTTAAAAATATGGTTTTTTAAAAATTAAGAATTTTTTTTGAAAATTTCGCAGTTATCTAAATTTTTGATTTTTTTTTGACAATTTTGATTTCAAAATTTTAATTTTTGTAAAATTTAACCTCAAAAATTTCCACCTTTTTTCGAAAATGTTGATTTTTTCAAAATTTTATATTTTCGCAAATGTTTAAAGATTTTTTGACTTTTTTTCAAAAAAAGTTAGATTTCTTTGAAAATAAGCTAATTTTCTGAAAATTTCGAATTTTACATGAAAATATTTCAATTTTAATTATTTCCAAATTTTGTTATTTTTTTGTTGCAAACTTGACTTTTCTGAAAATATCTCGGTTTTTGAAAAATTTTTACTACTTTTTAAAATTTACACTTTTATTGAAAATCTTGACTATCAAAATGACAATTTTTTTCTGCAAAAATTTCTCCTTTTTGAAAACCAGAAAATTTTAACTTTTAATAAAAATTGAAAAAATGTTCAAAATTTTGAATTTTTTTTTAATTTTCGACTTTTTTATCGACAAATTCGCCTATTTATCAAATTTTAAACTTTTTATAAAATTTTGGATTATTATAAAATTTTGTTTTTTAATAAAACATTTTGAAATTATTTAATTTTTCGAATTGTTTTTTGAAAAAAATTAATCTTTTTAGAAATTTGGAAACTTCAAAATTTTGACATTATTTGAAAATCTTGTCTTTTTATTGAAATTTTTAACTTTTTGTAAAAATTTCGACATTTTTAACATTCCTACTTTTTTAACAATTTTTTCGATATCTATTTTTCAAAATTTCAGTTTTTCGAATATTTTAAATGTTTCGAAAATTTGATTTTTTAAAAACTTAATTTTCTTTGCAAATAATGTATTTTTTAAATTTTCAATTTTATTTAGAAAATATCCATTTTTTTAAATAAGTTCGAATTTTTTTTCAAAATTTCGCCTTTTTTGGAATTTTTACTTTCTTCAAAATAAATCGACACTTTTTTAAAAATCAAGAATTTGTTCAGTATTTTGACTTTTTCGAAAATCTTGTTAATTTTTGATTATTTAAACTTAATTATTTTTAGAACTGAACAAAAAGTTTTAAATTAGAATTTAATTAAATATATTTCTTTGGAATTATAAAAGAAATGCGGTCATTTGTTTACTGTAGTAGTAAAAAGTTGAAATATTGCGCAGGAAAGGTCGAAATATTAGAAAAAAGTGTTTCAAAATAATGTAATTTGCAAATAAGCTAAAATTTTGCAGAAAAGTCGAGCAATTTGGTCAAAATTTTGAAATTTTTTAAAAAAGCTAAAATAGTCTTGAATTCGTACAAATTTTAAGAATTCACAATTTAAAAAATCAGGTTCCTTGATCAAATAGATCGAAATTTTCAGGAAATGGCGAATTCAGGTTTAATAAAATCAAAATTTCGAGAAACAGTAGAATTTAAAAAAAATATCGAAATTTTTAAAAACGGTTGAAATTTCGATAAAAGTCCATGTTCTGAAAAAAGTCAACTTCGAGAAAAAGCCTTTTGATGATAAAAGTTATAAAAAAGGAAATTCTGAAAAAAGGTCCAAACATTTCAAAAGAAGTCAAAACTTTTCAATAGTCAAAATTTTCGAAAAAGTCGTATTTTTTGAATAAAAATCAAATTAGATAAAAGTCAAAACTTCGAGAAAAACTAAGTTTTCAGAAAACCCAAAATTTTGAAAAACAACAAAGATCAAAATTTAAAAAAAATAGAAATTTTTAAAAAACGTAAAAGTTATCAAAAAAATCAAATTTACGAAAGTCAAAATATTTAAAAAATATCAACGTTTTGTGTCAACGTTTCCTAAAAATTCGAAATTTTCAAAATAAACAGAAATTTAACAACTAAGAATTTGAAAAAAAGCGAATTGTGGAGTTAACATTTTTGGAATCTATATTCGAAAACTTCGAAATGTTCAAATAAATCAAAATTTTCAGTAAAAATCGAAGTCTTTCAAAAAATACGGATTTCCAAATTTTGAAAAAAGTCAATATTTAACAAAATTCAAAAGTTTTAAGTGAGCTAATATTTTCAAAAGTCGAAATTTAAAAAAATAAATAATTTTTTGAAAGTGGAATTTTGAAGTCAGATTTACAAAAAAGTGGAAATTTCGAGTCATAATTTAAAAAAAAATTGAGCATTTATCTTTACGATGTGTGCAATATTTGGAGGCATTTGCCGGATTTATTGCTTTATCAGAAAAAAAGTATCCATATCATATCATTTTTACTAACTTGTAATGTGTTATTAAGCAAGTAACTTGACAAATTCCTCTAGATATTTTACAAAACATTAGAAGTGATTTTTCTCATTCGTCTGGAGTTTCCATTCATGTGAACAAAGCCAATTTACATTAAACTTTACTTTTAAAAATGTCCACTTTTATCTTATTTTTGCTTCTGATATTATAAAAGCAGAGTGCGCTGGTATCCCCTCGAAAAGTTCTATTCAACGAGGGGTCAATAAAGATGACATCTTTTCTAAAAAAAATGTTATCCACTTAATGCACTAACCCGTGTTTGATTCGAGCGCCCCTTGCAGCAGATTTTGAAAATGCTCGTCTCACAAGAGCGAACATATTAACAAAATTTCATATGCCCATTTGTATAATATAATTTGTAATTTATTTATCATAAAAACTTGTTAATATTTCTGGATTTGAGGTGGGTTGCATAGAGTTTAGACCAGCACTTAGGCCACCCTTTGCGGGCCCGTTATGCTATCCCGTGATTGAATTGGTCATCCATTCAGTGACCCGATCTTGTTGAGAAACTGAAGAACTGAAGAACGTCCCTTGGATGCGCTTCTCTTAAACTGACTAGGCGGCAGAAGTTCCCCAGCGTGGATCCTCTGACCGATGCTAGTGTCAGGCAGTGACACATGACATGATCGACACTCTCATCTTATAAACGCCCCCTGTCATCGCTACTAGTTTTCTGAGCCTTGTTAATATTTAGTCCTCAAACTAAATTAGAAAAAAAAACTGATCATTTTTTAGCAAAAAATTCCGAATTAATGTGTGCATTAAGTGGTTATAATTTAGTTATCCATGTATAGAAGGAAAAACGCAAAAACTACTCTAAAAATTTAGAAAACTATAAACAAAAATCGAAGTTTTAGGAATTTTGCAACAAAATTATCGAATTTATTCAAATTAAACTCCCCTCTATGCAGATAAGTTAATGAGGACCGAGCAGCATCAAGACTGTTCCACAATTAAAACAAAAGCCCAAATAAAATTATGTATTATAAATCTTAGAAGTTTGATAGTTATTTCAGTTTCCTTTTTCATTGCTAAATACATTCACACAATTTTTTGCAAATATGAATATTAAAAAACAGAAATATTCTTTACATCACTATTGCAGATGTTTGTCACTATTTTAATTGATGTAAACTTGTAAATAACCATTTTTTCACACTGTTTACTATAGATATGATTTTTAAATTAAACAAAGAAAAGTGTTTACAAAATTTATTAAATACAACTTAAGCAGTTAAAATACAAGCTCCTCCAACTGCTTTCAGTTTATCTTCAGCTGATTTGGAAATGAACTTGGTCTTAACAATAACAGGTTGTGGTGGCAATCTTCCTTTACCCAAAAGTTTGTAGTATCCCTGGAAAAAAAAAAGCAAATGTCAATTAAAGCGTCCAAATTTAGAAACAAATTAAGATAAGCCTTAATAGCTTCAGAAAAGGACATTCAGCATTATATCTATGACCGCCCGTCCACAAAGTATCATCACTAGAAAATTTAACTCTTAATTATTATCGGATAGACATTTAAGTTATTCTAGGAAAATAATTATATTGCATCTTTTTTATATCTATACAGGATTATTAATTTTATTCAACAAGAAACATACACTTGGTCTGCTCTAGGTTGCCACTGTTATAAATATGCATGATATCAAAGAAACTTGCGTTATGCAACCGAAAAATTTATAACTAAAGAGATGAATTAAATTGCAGATAACACAAACCATATAAATGTATCACAGACTAATATTTCTATTTGAATGGTAGATTAAGTAGAGTAGTAGACGTTTGTGTAAATTTTACACTAATTTCAATTTGACAGAACCCAAAGAATTCTGTATTATGTTTTGTATTTGATGTGATTTGTTTAGTGGTTTCTTGTATTTACAGATCTTTATAAAAAAAAAAGTTGTTTTAAAAATTATATCAGTTTCACATGTAAAGTTATGGTGAAAGTAAGTTAAAAATTATTTTATTTTGCATAAAATGTAGATGTTTAGACAAGGAAAACATCTAAATACTTAATCCAAGAAAATGGTGTTAAACTTTTCGGAATATTTTGAAGCAGAGGAATGAAGTGGAATCATTTTAATATTTTTTCCCACTCCCATCCGTATATGCACTGTTTTCTTTATACCTTACGAGCAGGATAGATAGACCATATCAGTCTAGTGAATGGATATAACGAAAGTCACGCTAAATCGTATTTTAGATCTTTTGATAGATCGTAGTCATAGGAAAAATAAGCTGTACAACTCGAGCGGATTGGTCATATCGCACTCGAACGATCGAGGCAATCCGCCTAAGGCGCCGTGTTCAAACTTCGTTCTCATGCGATATGGACATCATATCCGCTCTTGTTGTACAAACTACTATTGTAAGCTGCTTAACCCTGTAACTATGGAAATATTTTCACAAAATCGTTCATAGAAACGCAAAAATGAATGCTGAAAAGGTAACTGTGATTCTATTTTTAATAGAAACTAAGTGTGATATGACTATGACAGAATCATCAATAAGTGATACCAAATCCTGATTTACTTAGTTAAGTCACTTATTGACAACATCCTTACCTCATGAAGAGTCATTGTGCTATGTTATCTATTGACGACAGCCATAGTTAAAGGTTTAAGATAAATAACTTGTCCTATATTTTAAACATTTTTCTAAAAATGAATAAATATATACTTGGGTTCAGCTAAAATTTTATTTCATCCTAAAATTTCTAATATATTCGATACTTCATTTTTTATTACATATTTTTCCCACATATCATTAAAACATTATTTCAAAGTCAATCATTAATATTCCTAATACTTTTTTAATGTTACATTTATTTCCTCTTAATATGACAGATTTAGATTTTAGTTCCCTAAATTAAGCCAGATTTTTAATCTTACTTCATATGAATAATAATTGTAATGTAACTTGCAATCTTAAGAGCTGACTATTTTAAGCTACAGTGCTAGGCATTTAAAACCAAATTTAAACTTTAGATTAAGTTTTGTCACAATGTAAATAAGGCTTCCAAAAATTATGACCCAAGTTTTAAATTTTAACAGTAATACTTGGTTTATTTTTAATTAAATACCCTGCGTTAGATGTCAAGAGCTATCATAAAATTTACTTCTTTATCAAATACCTAATACATTTTTTTAGTTCACTGGTTATGCTTTTACTGAAAATTTCGTAACATCCAAGCTAATCTCGACATGGTAACTTAAAATGTAGTAACTTCTGTACATAAACACTTTAGTCTTCTCATAATTTGTTTTTACATAAAGAAAAAACTTTTAAATACCTTACAGTGACAGCAAGCAGTGACTTTAACCCACTTTCAGATTTCTTTAAAACTCATTTCCATTGTTGGTGCATTCTATTTAATATCTATATAAAAATGAAACTTTCAAATTACATACTCTACCATTTACTTCATAAAAACTTTGACACATTGTCTAAAATTTCAGAAACTGCCATTGCAACAAGGTATCCAAAGTAAATCATATTCTATACATAGCATACTCACAGCCTTAACAATGTCAATAACTGGAGCTTTCCCTTCTGGATGATCTTTGTATTTCAGCCTCGTTTGTTCACTAACAAGGGTCCACAGTTTGTCCAAATTAATTGAAGGGCACCATTTGGAGTTGCGGCGTAAATGGTAATTTCTCATACCAAGCTAAAATGATAACAGTGTGTTAACCTATTTTAACATATAACTGGTGACTTACCTTGCCAAAGTATCCTGGATGGTATTTGTCGAAGTTTATCCTATGGTGGTGCATACCACCAGCGTTACCACGACCTCCAGGATGCTTACGATGTTTGCCTGTAAAAGTAAATTAGTTTAACACATTGCGAAAAGTATTTTCTGCTTATTTAAAGATGTGGCGTTTCAGTCCACGAACATTAATCAGTGTTCATACCGCCCGTTCGTCAAATCATCACAAAATTATAAACTTGCTTGTTAAATTTTCTATAGAAATAAACTCAAAACTTACCAATACGGCCATGACCGTGGCTTACATGTCCTCTTAGCTTTCTGGTCTTCTTTCTGTGAGTGGACTGAAACAAATTTTATACCATAACCAACAAATTCGAATATTTACAAAATGGCAATAAAATATCATTTAGGACTGATGCACTTTAATGATTTGTTCATTCAATTTATTTATTTAACTAAATTACTTCACAGATGAATTAAATATTTTCAAATTTGAGCGTAAAAATTAAAAACATCACACACTCACCATGATGAAGTTTAGAAGAACTTCAAAAGAAAAGAACTAGACAGCGCTACCAACATAAAAACAAATTGTCAATTCTAACCTTGGTCATAGAACATTCGATGGAAAAAGATAACCTGTAGACCAGTGGTGCCCAACTGTTTAGTTGATTGGCGACAAGTTATAAACTGAAAATAGTAAACCGCTAACATTTTATTTTACTTAATACTAGCGAGTTGCACAGCACAAAGCAGAAAAGTAAAAAATAAAAGCACTATCAAAAGTGATACCTAAAAAAACCTAAAAAAATTAACATCGTGCAAACCTTTAAATTTGCCGCCCCCTTAATTAAAGTTAAAAAGTGGTTTACATTTATTAAAAAAGTATTAGAGAGCAATATTCTAAAACAACTCCGATGTTTTTTCGAAATTGCCACTCGGAAAATTTTATTTTTTTAAATTTAACCTCTTTTTTCTAAAAATTTCTACCTTTTTTGAAAACTGGATTTTTTTGGAAAATTTCGACTTTATTCAAAAATTTTGAATTGTTTAAATCAGCGATATTTTCTTAAATGTCGACTTTTTTTTTGAGAATTTGAACTATTTTTGCAAATTTTCAAAATTTTTTGATACTTTCGCTGCTGTTATAAATTTTCGATTTTATTAATAAATTTCAACTTATTTCAAAGTGTCGACCTTGTACAGTTTTCTTAATTTTAAATTTGACTTTATTGGCAATTTCGACATTTTTTCAAAATTTTAATCTTTTTAAAAATATATTCAATCAAAAATTTTACCTCTTTAAAAAAACCACATTTATCTTTTTTTTTTTTAAATTTTAACTAAACAAAATTCTTTGTTTCTCAACATTTAAAATTTTCGATATTTGGGCTCTTCCAAAATTTCGGCCCTTTTTTGAAAATTTAACTCAAAATGCTTCATTTTTCAAATCGCCACATTTCTTCAAAGTTTTGATTATTTTTGAAATTCGGATTATTTTATAAAATTTCTACTTTTCTAGAAGTTTTCTTGAAACTTTCTTCATTTTATTAAAATCCTTGAATTTTTTAATAAGGTCGACTTTTAACAGGAAATTTTAAAAATGTTGACATTATTTTTCAAAAGTCTGATTTTTTTAAATCCTAATTTTCCGTGAAAATTTTTCGAAATTTCATTTTTCAAAATTTTCACTTCTTAAAATTTTCACTTTCTTTAAAATTTCGCTTTTATCTCAAAATATCGCTTATTTTTAAATCGATTCTTGTTCAAATTTTGGATTATTTTGCAAACATTTCGAAAATTTGAAGTTTTTTTCAAAATGCCGATTATTTTCAACATTTTAGTTTTTTTTGAAAATAATAACTTGTTTTGAAGACTTCGACATTTTTTTGATTAATTTTTTTTAAGCTTTGTGACTTTTCAACTTTTTCTCAAAGTTTTTAGTGTTTTTCTGAAGATGATAGCTTGGCTATCGAAACGCGTAAGAGCAACCATTATTGTGTTGTTTAATCTTTCTTGGTTTCAGGGGATAACAGTTAACAGTTAATTAACAACAATTTCGAAATTTTTGACTTCAGTTCGGAATTTGCGCTTTTCGAAAATTGGGGTTTTTAGGAGATTTTACTGAAAATTCTTCATTTATTTTTAATCTCGACATTTTTTCATAATTTCGAATATTTTTTAAATTTTAGACAATTTTTTAAAACTGCAACTTTTTTTTCGAAAATTTGGCAATTTTTTAAAATGTCGGCTTTTTTTTAAATCCTTAACTTTTTTTAAGTTTTAACTTTCGATATTCTAAAAAAACATCGTATGTACTTAAAAAAATCAAAATATGGAAAAATGGTTAAAAAAACTTAAAGAAAGCAATTTTCGAAATGTTAAAATTTTCAAAAAAAAAATTGAACAAATGGGGACATTTTTAAAAATATTCCAAATTAATAAAATATTTTAAAATATATTTTGAAAAAAGTTCCGAATTTTCGTAAAATTCAAAATTTGGAAAAGTAGATAAATTATAAAAATTGTAAATGGTATTAAAAAAAATTAAAAGTTTGGAAAAAACTGCGAAAACTTAAAAACAAGTAAAATTTTTGAAAAATTTCGAAATTTTAATATAGACACTTAGAATGTTCAAAAGGAATGAAAGTTTTTAAAGAAAAAACGTAGCAAGTTTCAAAAAAAGTCGAAAAAAAAGTTTGAATAAATAGAAATTTGCTAAAAAGTCGACATTTTTTAAAAATTTAATCAAAAAATCAGGATTTCCAAAGAACCTCGAAACTTTGAAAAAAGTCGAGAATTAAAAGAAAACAATCGAAAATTAAAAAAAAAGTCAAAATTATTAAAAAAGTAGATTTTCAAAAAAAAATTGAAATTTTCAAAAAAAGGTCGAAATTTTCAAAAAAGTTAAACCTTTCAAAAATCCAAGTCGATATTTTAAACAGTAAAAATTTTGAACAACATTGAAATTCGAGAAAAGTCAAAAATTTTAAAAAGGTGCTAATTCTGGAAAAAGAAGTCCTCATCTGAAAAAAATTGTAACCTTTCAAAAAACTCGATATTTGCAAAAAAAATTAAAGCTTAAAATCTAAAATTTTTACAAATAGTTGCAATTTTGTAGTTTAGTAAAAAATCGAAGTCTTAAATAGAAACAATTTTTTTATTAAATGTCGAAATTTGAAAAAGTGAAAATTTAAAAAAGTCAAAAATTTTAAATGAGTAAACATTTATTTTAAAACGCAGGAATTTTGAAAAAAGCGAAAATATGAGGCGCGCTTCGCTGATTGAGAAGCCGTGCTGTATGACATTGGATTTATATGATACATCGAATATAGAATAAATTTAGCCTTGTATCGAAACATATCGATATATTTTTTTGATACATCAATTGAATACAGTATCCATGTTTTAAAAATTTTGTGCATGGCTACCGTATCCCAGTGAATCCTACGCGAAACAGCGCTAAAAACTGGATACAATCAAAAGAGATACAGCGTTATCTACTGATTAAAACACCTTCACGGCTAGTGAAGCATAAAGAAAGTATTTTCTTTATGTAGTGAAGGTTGCGATACGTTTCTGTAATGTTATGAAACAGGGATGGCGCTGTACACGAACCCTTTATAGAAAACATTCATTTATATTGGTAGTCTGTGTTACATCTACCAATAGGAATTCCTGTAACGCTAATGGGAAAGGTTTTCGAGGTAATATCCAGCCGGCATCTTTCAGTCGGAAAATTTGCTGCATCCCGAATTTAAGGAATAACATGTATTTTCTCAGAAGGGAGAACGAATGGAAAGTGCAGGTCTACGGCTTACCGAAATAGAAGGCTCACTTCACCTTGCGTGCGATTTTTATGAAACCCGTGCATCTATCGAGGTAAATAAACGAATTTGAATTTGCAAATATTAATTTCGGAGAAACGTCAAAGTTCCTAAACACCCAACCACGTAGGCGTTCTGTGTCTTTGTCGCACACAAACTAAGAAAGAGTATGAAGTACGTGCGATTTTATGAATAGCGGACACCCCTCTTGGAAATTAATTACCATAAATACAGAACGGTGTAATGCCTATAACACAGGAAACTGTATTATCGATCAAATAAAACAAAAATTTTAAATCTTTTAAGTTAAGTTTTACCACATGAATAATATTGGCATTAATTACGCAACTTTTGTGTAATTATCACCAATTACTGATGCGGCAAAACCTCCCAGACTTACTTAAAAAACTAGTTTGGCTAATTATTTCAGTTAAAAAAATTGTACTGAAATTTTTAATTTCTCCTGTACAAAGAGCATCATAAAATGCAATATTTTGGACCTAATATAATTTATATTTTTATGCATAAAATATGAGGGTTAAAATAAAAGATACATATATTTTTATAGATTTTATTTTCAAATATAAAAAAAATAATAATAGAGCAATTCTCAATAGTTCAACAGTTTTTGATGTGAGAAGAATATTAATTTTTATTATTTTGGCCCTTTTTTCTGCACTCAGTAGTTTGGAAAATAAATTGTAGATATAATTAGATAGAAAAAAGTATGAACATTCAGATCCCTTCGTATGTCAAACTTTGAATTTTGCAACAAATTTATCAGCAGTTTTCAAATATTTCAACAATTTCATTTTTCTTAAAGTTTAGAGGCAGAAAAAATTTACAAAAAAATGAAAATTAATAATGAAGTTCATACACAGAAAGATATCAGCAACATTGTCTTCTGAGTCACACCGAAAGTATTTTAAAAGAATAAAAAAAATTACAAACAATAGTATAAAAATTGTAAAAAAATTAACTTAATGCTTATGAAAGTGTATACACTATTAGAATTTCTTTACTCTCCGTTTCAATTTTTTTTTAAATATGCTGATTAAATCCAGTATCAAAATTTACAGATCGAAGAACTGATTGCAGGGTAGAATTACTTGCTAATTTTAAACATCTTTGCAAACATTTATAACTTCGGGGACCACGTTTTAAAAAGGCTAAAGCAAATGCTTTGTCTTGAGGAGACGGATGACTGCAATTTTAAGAAACAATTTCTAACTGAGATTTAATAAATTGGACACCACAATTACTTATACCTTGTTCAAGCAATTTATTTTTGGACATTCTAATGCATCCTTTTAAGTTTAACATTTGCTGCTCGATTTAAAGTTGTTTGAAATGGTCTTCAATTCAGCTCAATTAATGACTGATCTCGTTATTGGTTATTGGTAATGAACTCGAGTTTTACTTCAGTTTTATATTTTTAATAAGTTACGTGAAATACGTTTTTAAACGTAAATTAACTTACTAGACTAAACCACAAAACACGAATAAACAAACAGGGTCCATTTGCAAACTAAACAAAGGGAATAACGAATCTGCGTCAATCGTGTTGCGTTGTACTGCAGAGAGCATGATACCAATAGTTGTAATGTCACGGAGTGAGAAGAAATGCTACATTAGTTCATTCTTCCGCATTTCGTGGCGCTACGAACACACTTCTTCTTTCTTCTATTTAGTAAATGGTCTTTTCGTGTATAGCCTCTGGTCGCACAGCAACAAATCCTATGCGCGTTTGTGGGTGTTGATTTCTCGCTTTCGAGCGGCGTGTTCTTTGGCGAAATTTTACATGAGTTCGCTGCTTTGGGGGATGAATTTCGGAAAATCCTTTCTTAGTGGACCTTTATGCCATAAAAGGAAACTACCCGCTAAATTTAAAATTTGTAGGTTTAATAGTTTCAGAGCTTTCGTGATGAGTGAGTGAGTGGTATTTGCCTTTTATTATTTAAACAAATAAAAAAGATACCTTGTACCTTTTGATACGAGAAACGGTTTAAGGGTAAATCATTATTTTATTTGACTAAGCACACATATTTAAAAAACAGTTTAAATTGATAAAATTTTTTGGAGTAACGTTAAACTTATTTCAACATCAGGTTGTACTTTTAAAATGGGTGTTCTTGGACTTTTATTTCATTTACCTAATTTTGCAAAACAAGCTCAGTATGTTTAGAAGTTTAGAATTATTTATTAAATTCAACATCCTGTATATATGTATAAATATTCGAAATACTTCTGCAGCCAAGAATATTTTTAGAGAACCAGTCTCAATCAACGAACCAGCCAAGTCCTATTATTGTCAGGTTTTAGATTCTAATTATAGTAACTGCTACGTTGGTAGGTGGCGCGCTAAATCATGTCAACTATATATTTTGAGAGAGGAAATAGGATTCTCTTTTTTACAGCGTTCTGTGTTCGTTGACATATTGACATTGTTGACAATCGCAAAGATCATGGTGTGTGAGTCCGGTTTTTAACAAATTTGTAATTATTTTACCTATTTGTTCAGTAATAACTTAATAGATCGCCTGGTTTTCCAAAGAACTTTAATTTAATTATGTACATCTGGCTGAATTTTGAATACACATGGTGTAACATTTATGACAGTAAGTATGTTTGTTTTTTGGTAGTTATCCTATACTCATTTCCGTAGATTCACATTAATATTTACCTTGTTTTGTATTTACAACGCTTAAAATCTGCTTTTGGCTACAGCAGGTACAATCCAATATTACTACTTTTATACTATGTGTCTCTTTAGTATGCGAAATCCCATATCTTCATCAAGCAAAAAGTCATTCTAATTTTTTTCGCAGCATTGGTAAATTGCCCCACTTCTACAATTTTAGAATAATTTCCATTATACAGGAACGTTGATGTTGTGTATTCTCTGGACAGATGGTAACTTTCATAACTATTAAACATTATTAACGATAAAAACGCAACAAAATGTCAATTAGATGGTAACTTTGTTATTTAAAATTACAACCTATGCAGTATGTCTCACTGGGCGAGGGATAACAGATATCTTCGTTATTATTTGAAATAGAAAAAGGTTAAATGGGCATAGTGCAGAATTTTATGGCCAGGCACGTAGCCAGGATTTTCGTTCGGGAAGGGTCCAACTACCCCTTTTTTTTATCTTAGAGACATAAACTTCTTCGAAATGAGCAATATTGCAAAATTTAAAGAAAAAGATGAGTTTTTAAATCAATAAACGTCTTGGTCTTTTACTTTGTGCTCATTTTTTACTTTTACGTGAAATTGCGTAAAATTTCCAATCTTAACTTCGACATTTGAACTATAATTTGAAATTCAACTTCGACTTCAGTCTCGATATTTAAATCTTTCAAATCTAGTTTATCTCGACATTTTGAAAAAAATTTAGAATTATCCAATATTTTTTTCAAAATACGTGATTTTTGAACTTTTCAGAACAGCTTCAAATTTTAGATCAAAGACGAAATTAGGAATATTAGATATTAAAAGATGAAATTAAAAAATTTCAACAGAAGCTTCCATTTTAATTCGTAATTTCGATTTTTGTCGAAACTTTAAATTTATTTTAGAAAGGAAATAGGTGAATCTAAAAATCTTCACGAAAAGTAGAAATTTGGACGAAAAATTAAAAAGATGAAAAAAGAAAAGCGCTTTATCAAACAAATTCCAGAAGCTTCGAAATTAAAGTTAATTTTTTTAAAACTAAAAATGTTGAGTTAACCGAAATATTTAGAAAAAAATTAAATATTGAGAAAAAACCGAAAATTTTCTGATAGTTCAAAAATTTTGGGTTTAAACTAGAATTTTTTTTTAAAAGTAGAAATTTCGTGACTAAAATTAAAATTTGAAAAAATTTAAGCACACAATTTTTAATGCAAAGCAAAAAATTTAGAAAAGAAATTAAAAAAACTGAAATTTTAAAATAAAGATCTTTAGAAAAAATTAAAATTTCAAACAAAAAACGCGAACATTATAAAAAATATTTCTAGTTAAACTGAAAATTTTAAGAAAAACGAAATTAATAAAATCATTTTTTTTTAGAAATTTCGATTTTAAAGTCGAAACGGAAAAATAAAAATGTTGATATTTCTAAATTATTTCAAAATGTTAAATAAAAATTAAGTCTTAAAAACATCAAAAGTTGGAATTTCAAATAAAAATTTCGTTTAAATAAAAGGAAAATTAAAAGTCCAAACTTGAATAAAAAAAAAAGTTTATATTTTTACACTAAAATGAATATTTTGAAAATAATGTCAAAATGCGTATAAATATGCTTATCAAAAGAGAGAAATCTCTGAAAAAGTTGAAATGTTGAATTTAAATAAAAAATTAAAAGAAAGTTGAAAGAATTTTACAAAAAAGTTGATATTTCGAAAATTTCTAAAAATAATCGAAATTTAGAAAAACGTTGCAATATATAGAAAATTTATGAATCAAAAGTAAAACGTTTTTGTGAAAAAACACCAGAATTCGGCAAAAAATTATTTATACGTCCTTGGAATTAAAAAAAATAAATTAATGAAATGGATTATGTGCTTACAGAGACGTAAAATTGAAGAAAATAATTTAGAATTTTCAATTTCAACTCGGAATTTTGTTAAATTATCAAAATTTCTAGAAAATATTCTTCAGAAAATATAAGAACATATATTAATTATTTTTACGTATTCGTTTCTTTTATTTTTTTTTCATTTTGGTAATTAGTAAAAATGAAGAATAAAATCTAGTGACCTTAACATTATATAAATTTGACAAATAAAAACGAGAAACTTACCAAAGAAAAATTTCCTAATATCCATTTTAAGTCACGTATTTAACTTATCACCGATCAAGAGTCGACTTGTCGACTAATTCTTAACTCGTACCATAATCATGATTTGTATTTTATTTCCTATGGCAATTTGGCAATATGAAATATGAGCTAATATAAAAAACGAGATTAGTTATAAGAATTTGTCCTTTGACTGCAATGCCGCTGCTGCACGTACGTGACGATTGAAGTATATATTGGGAAGCCTTGAGCTCATTGCCAATTTTTCTTAAAATGCCTACATGGCGATTTTGCTTATCATAAACTTAGTAGTTGGCAATTTCGGAAATTATTTACATGCTTAAATATACAATCAACCATTTTTCTATTGATATTTCAATTCGTATTATTGTAAATTTTTTGGCGAATATTCATTTCGGGGGGGGGGGGGGGGGGGGTCCGGACCCCTTGGACCCCCCCCCCTGGCTACGTGCTTGTTTATGGCAATCAATACATCATGGAAAAAACAATTGAGTATTGACCTGTTTATATTTTATTTAAAAATATTTTCTAAATCTGTATGTTCTAAAATATGCTCTAATTTCTTTTTTGTAGTTCAATTGAAAAAAAAAAAAAATCCTTTTTGCATTTTGAGAGATGATATGCTACTTTATCAAATTCAAAGTCATTTAGTAAAGTAGCACTTTGCTGCATAGATACGTCATTTTAATGCATAGTAGTTACTGTTAATTAAACACAGTTTCACATAAAATAAGTTAGAAGATGCTTCTATAGCAGATTTTTAAATGTCTTGGGTACAGTTTTGCAAATTCTTTTTAGTAGCAAGACTCATTGTTATATTATTGTGTAATTAAGTATTTCAACTCCATTCCACCCACAAAAATGCCACTTGTCAACTACTGTTTTCATATGTAAGGGAATATATATATACAAAGCATTATTATTAGTACCTAATTATAGAAATTTATCGGTGTATGCGAGGATTGGTGCTGAAGGATGATGGATGCTTGAACAACGCGGCTTATTCAGATTAAGTTCGGCACGATCGTTTATTTTCTTAAACATTCTTGCGGGTCAGGATGTTTATATTGTTGGCTGGTATCGAATTCTGAATGCGACACTTTTTGAATTCTCATCCAAAGCTTCAATTAGAGGTGTGTTCAGAAGATCAAGCTGCTCCTTCATAAGTGTAAATTAACTAGATTGTAAATAGTTGTGAATTTCTATGACTTTCAAGAAATTAAATTTTTAAGTGTTATTACAAATACTACTGTGTTTGCGCATGTAAGTTTATGTTGAGTTTCTAATGGATGCTTTGCAAAATTTGATCTTTCTGGATGTTTATTTCTGAAGGCAGCAAGACGTTCGCTGTACCTAATGTGAAAATTACGTGATATTGGACCTATGTAGACAGTATTACACTCAGAGCAATGCAATTTATAAATATCAGATTTACCTAGACATGAAGTTTTTTCTTTTGCATGATGCTACTTAAAATTATTTGATTGATTATATGATCTAACGCTAGGTGTCACTTGAGATGTATGAGAAATTATATTACTTATCCTTTTCGAGATGTTTCCAAAATATGTAATAGCAACATAGTCTGTTTTTGTGTTTGGTTGTTTAGGACAAATATAATTAACATCTAATTTGTGTTTTTTTTAGATATTAATCTATTAATTGTGTTTTCAGAATATCCATTGCTATAAGCTATTTGTTTAATTATCTTAATTTCTCCATTACAATTTTCTTCATTTATTGGTACTATATAAGCTCTATTTATTTGTTAAGATTTGTTGCTTTTTAATTCCAAATAAAGTTTAATATTTATGAATATTAAAGAATTCCTGGAAGTAAGGGTTGGAAATGTCAATTATTGTTTTGTAAATCAACAAAACTACATTAGGTTACTAGGTTACAGAAATAATAAACAGATAATTTTTTTACATTTCTAATTGTGGAATGCTTTTATATCTGTAATTATCTATTGATAACCATTACAAAATGCGAAAAGAAGTATAAACAAACTGAGATGAGCAGTTTTAATAAACTCGTATAGCTTTAAGTTACTCGCTTGCTGCGCTCGCTTGTACTTAAACGCTGTACTTGTTTAGTAAAACTTGGCTTTTCTATTCTTGTTGTTTAATATACATACTACAGTAGAATTTCGTTAATTCAACCATGACGGAATTAAGAGGTAGCTCAGATTCCAAAAATGGTCAAACCATCCAAAGTATAAAAAATTGAGACACATTTGAAATAAAAATATGTTTTCTGAATTACCTAGACATATGTTATACCTAACGTAATGCATATTTTATTTTTAATCGATATATATGTAATATTTTTGATATAACCTCTAAAAGAAAGCCAAAATTGGTTCCTTCTGCAAATTTGAATAACAACCTTTTGCATAAAAAATAGAAAAACAATCATCCTGTGCTAAATTTTGTAGAAAACTATTTAATAGGTGAATCCATAGGAACCTCTTAAAAATTTAGATTGAAAATTAAGTCCCTAGGTGGAGCTACAATAATTTTTCACGAAGTTAAAACGTTAATACCTGAGAAAGTAGACCCAAAAATGGGGTATTCACTAAAAAATATGTATATGTTGTAGTAACGATTTTTATTATTTTATTATACCTACATATTGACAAGACATGTATTGTCACAACTGAAGCCCATGCCTATTAATATCATAAGCACGAAAAAAAATTATCACAAAATGTTCCAAAATCTGTACAAAGTAGACCCGGTTTACGGTATTTATTTATGTTGCATAGTTATTATATGCATTTTATAGGTTTTGTAAAGGCATACTCTGTTTTTACATGGCCTTTTATTTGAAAAAAAAAATGTTAAATATGGTTTTTTTGTGACGACGCTTATGTTTCACTTTTGACATAATATATGATATGTGACAGCATCAAATTAGTTGAAATATTTTGTTTAATTTGAAAATGGAATAATCCAATATGGGCGCCTATAAGAAAAAATAAAGTTGCTATAATTTTCTGAGAAATTATTTGGGACAAAAAATAAATAAGTACGCCACTGTAAAGCTTTTAAGAAAATCAGTATAGACGAACTACAAATGCAGAAGTTAAGCTTTTTTATTTATAAAATGTAAACAATCAGTGGTATGTTAATGGGTATAAAATGTCCCACTACTTTGGCCATTTAATCCACTTTGACACGTCCAGTGGGACAAACTATATTTTATGTTTTTTTTTCAAGATCTACTTACTCATCATTTTAGTAGGGGTTTTCGGCTTGCATAAGTAAGATTGTCGCGAGTGGATCACCCGGAGGTTAGCAAATTGATATGTGAAAAACGGATTTTAGTTATTCGTAGGTTGGGAAAATTTGTTGACCAAAAAAAGGTCCTCATATTTCAAATAAACATTTTGTTTAACCGCTGAAATGTAAATTGATGACTAAAGAAAAGCTCGCCACCTTCAAGCTGATTTACCCGGAGAAATAATGGGTGAGAACCGGAACTCAGAGATACCTTGCTAAATTGGAGATGTGGCTTCCCTAAGCATGAGAGGCATATCAAAGCCTTATTTTTTACTGTACAGAGTGAACCCCAGGGTGCACTAAAGTTACTTTTGTTTAAAAGAAATTCCTTATATCATGGGATCATGGTACACCTCATATTTTTTCTTTATTTATAAAGATAATATTTTCAAACTTGCTACACTAATGACTTATGAAATGACCAATTTTGATATAAAATGTTACTGCTGTCACTTTCGTTAAAACTAATACAAATTTTTGATTTTTAAATGGAACATCCTGTATATTGTTACATTTTTGTAATCTGCACAATTTTCTAAATACAATGCACCTAAAAAATAGTTATTTTTAAAGAATCTAAATTTTTGTTTGTCCCATATTTTTAATTTTCATCCAAGAAGGCTGTGACTCATTCTAATTAATTCTAAAGTAAAGGACCATATTAACGCTAAAAAATCAAATCACGTGAAAAAGGAGTATTTCCTTCTATTATCACGGTTAAACTTAACAAAAATGGTTTTTATGCCATAACTTCATTTTCTTAAATGGCACCATGATGGCACTGCGGTACCACCAAAAATAATAAATTAAAAAAAGATTACTGTTCTTAAGTTTTCCTAATTTAATTTTTTGCAGCGTTAATGGGGCCAGTTTGAGTTCATTAGGATAAGTCCATGACCTTCCAGGTTTTCAAATTTTAAAAGAAAGGGCGAATTTTGGGGAAAATTTTACGAAAAAACCCGATTTAAGAAAAAAAAATTCGAAATTTCCCGACTTAATATTTATTTTTTAACGGCTGCATGAGTGAAGGACCAGCTGCCCCCCGTCGCACTGACGTCAGAAAATATCCGCTATTGAGATAATAGTCGGAATTTTGAGAAATTAAGTTTTCAGGAATTCTTGTCTTCTTGCAAAAATTCAACATTTCAAAATATATTTTTCAAAATTTTCAAGTAAGTATTATTCTAAATATTTTTGAGATAAAAATTTGAAATTTTGAAAAAGTTTTATTTGGATAAAATAGCTCGAATTTTAGGATGAATTCAAAATTTCAAAAGAAAAAGAAAAAGACGGATTTTTATAAAAGGGTTGAAATTTCGAGATAATGTCGAAATTTCAAAGAAAGGCTAAAGCACTGAACTAAACACTGTGGCTTGTGATTAAGTCCAAAGAAGGTTTCACCTCTTTACCACATCGGCAATTAAATAAATAATTACGCGATACGTATTTCGCCAGCAGAACTAGCATTTTCTAGCGCACTAATCTAAAAAGATTAGCAAAAGATGCATCGACGTCGTCTGCATTGAGATTCAAATCGATACTGAAGATTAGTGCGCTTGAAAATGCCAGTTCTGCTGGCGAAATACGTATCGCGTAATTATTTATTTAATTGCCGATGTGGTAAAGGGGTGAAACCTTCTTTGGACTTCAAAGAAAGAAACAAATGAAAAGTTTTGGAAAGGGGTAGTTTAGAATATAAATTTTCAGTTGGTTGTATGATGTAGGGGAGCGCAAACGCCCTAGCTAATGAGAAAGAAAATTAAAAAGAGGAGAGAAGGAAGAAAGAGAAAAAAGGGAATTAAAAAATACTTTATTACGTGGGAGTGGATAATTACCGCATTAGTGGTTCGGTAAGCTACCAATGAACTCCCAAACTCATGATGTAAATATCTCAAAGGCCCATGAGCTTCAGTTTAACCCTGCCTTAGCAGTTGCATTGTTATTCCATGAATAATTTCACGTGTTATTGCCAAATACATTCGCAATATATTCACATAATTTCTTGCGAATGCGTATGCGAATATTAAAAAACATGCGAATATTCGTTACATCACTACCCCCGATATATTTTAACATATTTACATTTGCTACAAAATGCTGATTAAAATTATATTAAACAATATCGATCTGTGACTAATAGTTTGTGAGATATTTTGGAAAATATAAAGACATGAAAATTGAGTTTAATTTGAAAACTTGCGTGAAAGGAAAGAAATATCCAAATGATTTTATTTTTAGAGTAAAATATTTCCATATATCGCTTTCTAGAAAATGATGTAATTTTATTTAAATATTTGTTGTTATACAGACTGGTATACAGAAGAACATCCGAAGTATAAAAAATTAAGACAAATTTTAACACGTTAATCGCCATGTCAGTCATATGTGTCTGACGCTAAGAAGTTCTACATGAGCCATGTCAGACATGTATGTCTGACGTACGCGATTTGGTAGAAGGCCACGTCAATCACAGATGTCCGACGCAAACGATACATTTGCATTATGTTTCGAAAGCTTGGCCTATCAGGAACAAAACCTGAAAATTTCTTGGCTTACTACAAACAATAAAATGAAATAAACATAGTTATATAATGGTGTATTGTTTCAGTTGAAAAAATACATTTTAATAATTTTTATTTTGATATAATTAATTATATTCATTTATTATGCTGTCCAAAACATTCTATGCAAAAAAAAGGGCTGTTGTTCGCAGTCTGAGCAGTACGTTGAAACTTTTTTTCTTTTTTTTCTTGCATCTCGACCTTCTGCTTCTTTTATTTGAGCGTAACATCCAATGCACATTCTTCTTATTTTTTTTTTTTCAGCAGTATGCATTATTTTTAGCTTATGAGTTGAAATTTTTGGGTTTTTAGTTTTGTCCGAGCTTAAGCTAAGCATTTCAGTGACCAAATTTTCCCGAAATTGTCTAATTCCTATGTTGCTTTTATTATTGATTTTATATATTATATAAGCATTTACTACTGATATTCCAAGAACATATTCTATTGCTAACTTCCGGTACCATTTTATTCCTTTTCTTAGAGTAGTTGCATAGGAACCCATTTGATCAGAAATATCTATCCCTGCTTTACCTTTGTTATATTCACAAATTGGGAGTGGTTTTTGTTTATTTTTTTGTCGACTTGTGCTAGCAGAATTTGCGTTTATATCCACATTTCAGGAGCATGTTTTGTTGTCAGTACTCTAACATATCGGGTATCTAGCCAGTTAAGTACTACAATACCATTCTTATCTTCTCTCGCTATCATTTCTCCTTTCTTCAAATTTGCGTTCATAACTTCCTTTGGCATAAACTTCTTATTTGCTCTTACAGTGCCCACAACATGCGTCTTTTGACGAAGAAAGTCCAATGCTAGCGGGTAGCTGGTATAGAAATTGTCTACGTACAATGTTCTACCTTCATTTAGAAGCCCCTGTGAAAGATCCTCACATACTTTTGCTGCTAAGCCGTTATTTTTATCATAAATCTCAGATTTTCCAGAATAGATTTTGCTTACCCACGTATATCCTTCTGAAGTACATAACTTAAAACGTTTAATTCCATACTTATGCGCCTTATTAGGTATATATTGGCGGAAAACAAGCCTGCCTCTCCAAGGAACAAGAGTTTCATCAATTACATAATTTTCACCAGGAACAAACACCTTTTTATACTTAGCTTCAGGTAAATCTAACAGCAGTTTAATTTTTGCCAATCTGTCATCAGGAATAGCATTTTCATTATTTGAAAAATGTAAGAGGCGTATTAATATTTCAAATCTGTTTCGAGACATGATGCTTGGGGCTATGTTATTTTTGTAAATATCTTTGTTCGACCAATAAGAAGTTATATTTCCCATTCGCACTAATCCCATCCACATAAAAAGGCCGAAAAACTTTCTTATTTCTTCAGAGTTAGTTGGATGCCATTTATTTAGACGATTGTGTCGAGATGTTCGAGTACGCTGAATTGTTTGTTCAGCATATATTGTAAGCAACCAGAGTTGGCCCGCATTGTTTATATTTCGTGGCGCCAATCACCAAGAAAGAATTCCAATCTTAGCTTGTCCCGGCTGCGGGGATACTCTCCCAGCGTCACTCGGGCCTGGCGGTAGTGGATTGTTAATTCGATATTCCTGTTCAGTTAATCGATAAATCGTTACCTGTTTTAACATTCGTTTAATTAATATTTTGAAGTTTGTGTTACCTTTTATTATCGTTATAATTTGTGTTACCTTTTATTATCGTTATAATTTGTGTGTCGCTACCGTTATTGATGTTTAAATTATGGAGGAGGAACACGAATCTAACAGCAGCGGTGGGATTCCCCTCTGTTTTCCGAAATTTTTGCGAGAAGTGCAATGGAAAAGTTAGTTGTGGAAATGGTGAAATCTGTAGGCAGTACCAAAGTGATTCCTGTGAAATCGCTCTCCCTCTTATCTCGTTCGGAAATTTAAAAAAAAAATGGTTAAATCAGGTAGAAAAAAAGCGAGTTTTAATGGGTAGATCGGCCAGAACTGGTAAGAGTTGGCTGTTTTATTTTTTTTTTGTCACTGATGTCCATATTTGAATTGACAATGGATCTTCTACTTAAGAAATTGGGCAGTACTTAGAAATGATTTCTTTAAAGCTTTGTTACTTCCTTGATGAAGTTTTAGTTTCTATTTTTTTAAATTTTACTCTGTTGGCTACCGCATAGATAAGCAATTAATCAGCTCTGTTGAAAAGTTTACGCACTGGATGGAGTACGTAAAGTACGCATGATTTGACCGAATTAAGTTTGCAAAATAAAGGAAAGTAGAGATGAAAAGTGTCACTAAGCTCAATTCTAATTCTGTCACCCATTGCCTACTTAAATTTGATACCCAAACAAACCATTCAGGGTGTTAGGTCAACAAACTATATGAGATTTGTCTCTTGGTCGATCTGACGACTGCAGGGAGTATCGCTATGTTGGGTGGCGTTGCCTCGCCCGTTACGAAATATCCACATATCAGTAAAGAAGAAATTAATTTACTAAAACAGAGTAACATTTCGTTCAATCGGTACTAGTCAAATGCAATTTTTGTTTTTTAAAATATTTTGTGAAATAAAGCAGAACGTAACAATCCAGTAAAATTTACCACTGAATCCGATAAAAGAATCACGATTCCTTTCATTGAATCGGATAAGGGACCGAATGTGTCATTTAATGTCTGAAACACATTCGTTGGCTCGTTTTTAAAGTAAACAAACACAGCCGCACGGCTGGGTATAATCTTGGGTGTAATATTTCTTATTTCGAAACGCATTCTATACCGAAGAAGAGCCGAAGTTAAAAACATAGTACAACTTAGTTTATTTGACCTCCAGTTTGGTTCCTGCTATAAATGTACTATGACGTATTCATTGGTTATGCCCTACATTAAAAACCTAAATCGTTGGATGCGATAATGAACGAGGGTAACAAATAGTTGTTTCTTTTATACCGACACCTTGACAAAATTGCACACACATGCTAAAGTAGGTTTTCAGAGGCACATATTTTGTTTTGGTATCCCTAAATTTATGGCAATAGGTAGTAGTGCAAACAAATGCAATTTTTCCTGTTTGAAAATTTTTGGATGTATCCTGATATACATGGGGCAAACGGTCAAATCTAACGTATAGCTTTATGAGCTTGATTTGAATTAAGGATTGGCCGAGGGTTATGTAAAAAGATCACTAAGTAATAAAAATTACTAGTCAAAAGTGATAAATAATAATATTTTACAAGAGTTAAAAAACTAAGAAAATTGGTGATTTTGTATTGCCCTATAGAAAAAAAGAAGCTCACATTAACAAAATAAAAAAAAAAGTAAGTTTTGCATATCTGAGAGTTTACGAATAAAAACATTTAGACGTTTGTATGCATAAAATAGTGAAGGCTGAAAGAAAAAAGGGGGCTGGAAAATGCAGTTATGAACTATGGTCATTGGCAATAGATATTGAGAGCATACTGGAGTTTTTGGAAAGAATGGCATGTTTTAGCTTTATTCTGTTTTAGTTCTATTGATGGCGAAAAAAAATGAAAAAAGGGGGCAGGAAAATGCAGTTGCGAACTATGAATATGGTCATTGGCAATAGATATTGAGAGCATACTGGAGTTTTCGAAAAGAATGGCATATTTTAGATTTATTTCTGTTTTTGTTCTATTGATGGCAAAAAAAAAATGTATTAACCAACTGCCATAGGTTCCCGTTATGTTTTAAACATTTCGAAGATGGCTTTGCCATAGTTCATTAACGACAATTTGGTTCCTGTTATGTGTTACACATTTCGAAGATGGCTTTGCCATAGTACATTAACGACGATTTGGTTACCGTTATGTTTTACACATTTCGAAGATGGCTTTGCCATAGTACATTAACAACGATTTGGTTACCGTTATGTTTTATGCATTTCGAAGATGGCTTTGCCATAGTACATTAACAACGATTTGGTTACCGTTATGTTTTATGCATTTCGAAGATGGCTTTACTGTAGTACATTAACGACGATTTGGTTACCGTTATGTTTTATGCATTTCGAAGATGGCTTTGCCATAGTACATTAACAACGATTTGGTTACCGTTATGTTTTATGCATTTCGAAGATGGCTTTGCCATAGTACATTAACAACGATTCGGTTACCGTTATGTTTTATGCATTTCGAAGATGGCTTTACTGTAGTACATTAACGACGATTTGGTTACCATTATGTTTTATGCATTTCGAAGATGGCTTTGCCATAGTACATTAACAACGATTTGGTTACCGTTATGTTTTATGCATTTCGAAGATGGCTTTGCCATAGTACATTAGCGATGATTTGGTTACCGTTATGTTTTATGCATTTCGAAGATGGCTTTACTGTAGTACATTAACGACGATTTGGTTACCGTTATGTTTTATGCATTTCGAAGATGGCTTTGCCATAGTACATTAACGATGATTTGGTTACCGTTATGTTTTATGCACTTCGAAGATGGCTTTGCCATAGTACATTAACAACGATTTGGTTACCGTTATGTTTTATGCATTTCGAAGATGGCTTTACCGTAGTACATTAACGACGATTTGGTACCGTTATGTTTTTATGCATTTCGAAGATGGCTTTGCCATAGTATATTAACAACGATTTGGTTACCGTTATGTTTTATGCATTTCGAAGATGGGTTTGCCGTAGTACATTAACGATGATTTGGTTACCGTTATGTTTTATGCATTTCGAAGATGGCTTTACTGTAGTATATTAACGACGATTTGGTTACCGTTATGTTTTATGCACTTCGAAGATGGCTTTGCCATAGTACATTAACAACGATTTGGTTACCGTTATGTTTTATGCATTTCGAAGATGGCTTTACCGTAGTACATTAACGACGATTTGGTTACCGTTATGTTTTATGCATTTCGAAGATGGCTTTGCCATAGTACATTAACAACGATTTGGTTACCGTTATGTTTTATGCATTTCGAAGATGGGTTTGCCGTAGTACATTAACGACGATTTGGTTACCGTTATGTTTTATGCATTTCGAATATTGCTTTGTCATAGTACATTAACGACGATTTGGTTACCGTATGTTTTACACATTTCGAAGCATGGATTTTTCCATGGTACATTATTAACGATTTGGTTCGGTATCTTATTCGAAGAAATTATAGCTACAATATCACTTTTTGAAAACGCGCTGTGTTATTATTAGTTATATTATTAGAAGAAATTATAGCTTCAATATCACTTTATAAAATAGTGGTGCTTAATTTTTATAGACTTTTTATGATTGGTGTGCTAGATTCGAAATGTTGTTATTGTTTGGTGCATTAATTTGATTTAAGGCAAAGCGAATATTATGAATTTTCGGATTTTCTTAAATGTTTCCTATTTGTTGTTTACAAGAGAAGATCTCAGTGGTCATGAAATAACATGGATAACTTCCTAGAGATAGAAAATCGGCAAAGTAGTAGACATTTTATGTACATTAGCATCCCATTGAGCAATTGAATAGTCTTATTTATATTTTATTAAGAAAAAATTATAAAGCTCATTTTCTAAAATTTGCTGTAAATTCTTTTTTTATGATCCGACTGAAATAAAACTGTTAATCATTTTTTTTTTTTTTGGTTTGTTTCTTAATTGCATTCCAGTGGCGTAGTTCATTTTTATTTCTATTGAACAATTCCTGAGAAAATTATAGCAACATTGTTTTTTCTTAGAGACTTAACTTCGCGTCAACAGTCGCGTAGCGTATTGGGGGAGGGACATTCTTGTCTTCCAATTTCGGCTTAAAATTTCGAAAAAAAAGTCGAAATTTACATTTTAAGATCAGAATTTTAAAGAAATTGGGAATTTTGTAGATTTTTTCTGAATATTTTACCCGAAACTTTTAAATTCATGCTTATTACTGGAATTTCAAATTTTCGACTTTCAACTTAAAATTAGTTAAGTTAAAAATTCAAGAAATTTTAATTTATAAAATGAGAATTCTTTCCGATTTTTCTCCAAATATTCGATGTAGATTTGAATTTTTTATTGGACTCTTGATATTAAAGAAAGAATAAAGTTTTATGAAATCCAAATTTACAAAAATTATTAGTATTTTTTTTCCTTTTCTTATAATAGAGCTGAGACATCGAGTTTCGCTCACCCTAAACAATATTTTATCTATAACCGTCCATTTTTTTAAATTAAAGGGGGATAAATTTATATGTAATTACAGGTATTATCTATTGCTCAAACTATTAATGATATATCTTCTCATTATTTCTAATATCAACCTACAACACAAAACTACATAGTTGCATGTCCATTTCAGATAAATCTGCATCAAAGTAGGCACTGTACTTTTAATTTTGTAATGGCAACAGAAACTAGTAATATTTAGACATAGTCGTGTGGCAGGGCTGTGGCATTTCTTATAGATATTCTGTGTTCTTAAAATCCTAATCTAAAAATAATTAAATATTTTGATTTGTTTCCGTTTGTTATAAAGGTGATTACTTTATATTTTACGACAATTTCTGCTGAAAACTGTTAAATTGTTGATAAAAATATCATCTTATTTGACGCTATCAGAGTAATTACCTGTTCTTTCTGGAAATCTGCGAAACAACTTTTGAAATGGTGAAATAATTTTCCATTAACGACGATTTGGTTTACCGTTATGTTGTACTGCATTTCGACAGATGGCTTTGCCATAGTACATTAACGATTGATTTCGGTTACCCCGTTAGGTTTTATGCACATTTCGAAGATGGCTTTACTGTAGTATATTAACGACGATTTGGTTAACCGTTACTAGTTTTATGGCACTTCGAAGATGGCTTTGCCATAGTACATTAACAACGATTTGGTGTTACCGTTATGTTTTATGCATTTCGAAGATGGCTCTTACCGGTAGTACATTAAACGACGTACATTAAGCACGGATTTTTCCATGGTACATTATTAGCAGATTTGGTTCCCGTTATATTTTAAACATTTCGAAGCATGGGTTTTCCATGGTACATTATCAACGATTTGGTTCCCGTTATGTTTTTAAACATTTCGAAGCATGAGTTTTCCATGATCCACTAACAATGATTGGTTTCTGGTGTATATGGGTCAGCATCTCCCATGGAGATTAACAACGATTGGTTTCTAATGTGCATGGGTCAGAATACTCCCGTGGAAATTAACATGTATGTATTTAAAACATTTCGGATCATGGAATCAACGTATTTTCATGGTAAACAAATTAGTATTGAATTCATTTTTCCTAAACAGAATGGTTTTTTTTTTCGAAAAGTCGAAAAGGAAGAAATGTATTGACTTTGATTTGATTTGGTAATGACAAGGTATGTTCCGAGAGCGAAACATCCGTCAGGTTGGCCGTGTAAGCAACCAGAGTTGGCCCGCATTGTTTATATTTCGTGGCGCCAATCACCAAGAAAGAATTCCAATCTCAGCTTGTCCCGGCTGCGGGGATACTCTCCCAGCGTCACTCGGGCCTGGCGGAAGTGGATTGTTAATTCGATATTCCTGTTCAGTTAATCGATAAATCGTTACCTGTTTTAACATTCGTTTAATTAATATTTTGAAGTTTGTGTTACCTTTTATTGTCGTTATAATTTGTGTTACCTTTTATTATCGTTATAATTTGTGTGTCGCTACCGTTATTGATGTTTAAATTATGGAGGAGGAACACGAATCTAACAATATATTAGTTTCAGTAACAATGAGATTTATAACCTCTTCATCAAAAAATAACATAAATGTATCAAAAGCAGAAATATTTTTTGGCAAATCTAGTTGTAAACCAGATTTTCCTATGAAATCAAAACATGTATGTCTACCTTCATAAGCATTCCATTGAACATCACTAAACTCATAAAATTCACACTCGAGTATTTCGTCATTTTCAATATTTTCTGTAGTTTCTTCTGACTCTAAATCTTGAAGAAATTGTTGAAGATTTTCTTCATCTGCATTCAACGAAGGACTATAATTTGGATCATTTATTGAATCATCTGAACTATAGTCTTCGTGCTCTTCATCAGATATGTTTACATTTTCAGCAATCTCTTTCAATTCACTTTCACTTAGAAACTTTCGTTTTGCCATTATTTGTAGATATTTACAAATTATTATAAATATTATTTATATTTATATTAATTTATTTTATTTTATTTTTAAAGAAATAATAACAGTACCATGGTGTTATTCGGTAAATGCTACACGTACCACTGATTCCTACACAATGCGTTCAACGCTGTGTTCAAAACAACAGGTTAATACTTGTTGTATCTTGTTTGGATGCGTCAGACATATAAGACTGACACGATTTGTCGAGAAAAAAGTTTTAATATAGGGGCCATGTCAGTCATATATGTGTGACATAAAAAATAGTGTTTTTTCGGGAATTTTGGCAACAAAATTTTTTTTCTGTGATACATTAAGTTTCCTTGATACATTGTTAACTAAATTATCTAATAAAGTTACCATGGCCCATGTGAAAATTTTTCTGATATTATCGTGGCGATTAACGTGTTAAATAAAAATGTATTCTCTGAGTTACCTCCATACATATTATACCTAATACAATACATTTTATTTTATTTTGAATCGATATATACAGGTTGAACCAAATTCGATTTCTCAGTAAAGGAACTCGGAAATTATAAGAGATACAAGGAAACTTAAATGGGCAGAGTAGTGCAGAATTTAATGCCTAACAATATCCCACTGAGAAAACAATTGAATTCTAATTGGTCTTGATTTTAGTTACAAAAATGTAAAATTCGCCATGTTTGATAATTAGTTGTAACTTGTTTATTTGAAACCCGATCGAAAAAAATTAAAAATCATAGTTAGCTGTTTTTAAGGTGTATATTATTTTTTCTGAAATAAACTGTTTTCAAGAAAATTATGTCAACTGTTTTATTTTTTATGGACGCCATATTGAATTTTATTATTTTCGAGTTCAGCAAATTTTTCTGATTAATTTGATGTATATCATGGCTTCGAATGTGGCAAAGTAGGTTAAACGAAGTAATTTATTAGTTATAAGAAATAAATCAGGCAATAAATAAGGCTTAATAAACAATATAGATCCTAAAAAAGCAATAGTTACACGGGTCCACAAAAAAAGTGGTGTTTGTTCTAGGGTATTTTTTCCCGCTGAACACGTATTTGAAGTCAAAATTGGGGGTCTATGAGTTAATAATTGAGAAAAATCCCAAAAAACCGATATACGTATCGTGAGATCCATTTTTGGGTTTTTCTTGATTATTTGTTCATTGATCCCTAATTTTGACTGCAGATTCGTGTTCAACGGGAAAAATACCCTAGAAAATCATAGTCCGGTCCCCAGCACACCAATTTTTTTACTTTGTGGACCTGTATTATTAAAAAACCAAAAATATTGCAACAAATTGTATAATATTAAAATATTCATTAATAATCGTAACCTAATATGATTTCCTTTAAATGGCGTAATTTTCAGAATATTTTAATAATTTTATTAGGAGCGTCTTTTCCATGACTCATACGGAAGTGTGTGTAATAGACTTCTTTAGAAGTTAAGTATTCTAAGACGAATAATGTGCACAAATGTAACAGTCATTTCTAATGTTACTTTGTTAGATATTTCGCGTTAGACGAATAAGCATTTAATGTTAAAAGAATTTTTGTAAACATTGCAGACAAAATTTTTAGAAGAGCTACACGTTTTCATATAATTACGCCATTTAAAGGGGTGCGTGCACGTGACGATTGTATTAGTAAGTATTTCAATATTACACAGTTTATTACAATATTTTTAGTTTTTCAATAATAACTGTTACGTAATTAAGTACCGTATTTTTATAATTAAAAGTTGTGGCATTTGCATCGCCTATTATAATTTTTGTTTGTTTAAAAATAATAAATTATTTCATTTAACCCTCTTTGCCACCTTTAAGTATGACATGGTATATATTAATGAGTAAAATATATTGAATTTGAACATGATAAAATTCAATATGGCGTCCATAAGAAATAACAAAGTTCGTACAATTTTCTCGGAAACAGTGAAATTTAGAAAAAAATAACGTATACTAATGAAAAGGCCTTAAAAACAACTAATTAGTGCTTGAATTTTTTCAATAGGACTTAACAAGTTACAGCTGATTTTCGGTTTAAAAAAAAAATAAAATCAAGACGAATTGGAATTCAATTGTTTTCTTGGCAGAATATTGTTAGGCATTAAATTTTGCACTCCTTTGCTCCTTTTAAGCTTTCTTGTACCTCTAATAGGTTACGAAATCCCTGTAGTGGAAATCAAATTTGGTTCAACCTATATGTAATATTTTTTATATAAACATTAAAATAAATCAAAAATTATTTCCTTTTGAACATTTAAATGATAGGCTTTTGCATTTCTATCACTTCATATTTTTAAATGTCAAAAGGTGAATAGTACAGATATCGTTTAACGTACTTTAGACACTTCAAAAGTTTGTTTACAAAGTTTATGATGAAAAAAATCCACAAGCTATAAATCAAAAAATATTTTTTATTTAGTATCAACATGAAGGTCGGATTGTCCGGAAAGACGGACCATCCGAGGTAGGACCGACAGAGTTTTACAGTAGAGCGAAATTATTTTTCTCAAAAAATTCAAATGGTACATCCTATATATTATTTTCTTGTTTTTTGTTAAGCAACTTCAATTTGATATAAATATTTGTTCTTTTAGTTTAAGAGATATTTAGGTTTAAATTTAAATAATCAAAATTCTTTTTATTTCTTTTAGCAAAGGGCGTTATTTAGCATATTTTTCAACTCAAATAAAATAGTTTCCTTAAATGTAAGGTATTTATTTTAACCATATAAATTGCAAGAATATCAACTCTCAGTTACAAGATATTGGTTTGGATGCTTCTTATCATCAAAATTTAAGTTCTATGCATCTATAGTCTATGTTCTCTGCATAGTTAACATTGTTTAAGGGTATAAAGATAAAACTATCAAATGGAGCAAAATTGGGGTTCTATTTAAATACTTCTGTTTTGGTTAAAAAAAAAGTAATGAAACCAAGCCCCTCTTCACAGTGGTAATAAAAAACATAAAGAAATAAATTTTATAGGGCATATTTTTAAAAACAAAGATAATCCTATACTGTCGCTTATCAAGTCAAAGTGCCTTGGCTTAATAAAACCGCAGTGGGGGTGAAGCATGTCGAATTTGTTATTTTGTAAACTTTTTATTTTTGAAATATGCCCTACAAAGTTTATTTATTAGTGTTTTTTATTCCTGTTAATAAGTGGATTTTAAATAACTTTTAATCAGGGATACATTTTACAAACTTAGATATCGAATTTTTTTATTTGTCACATTTAAAATTTAATAACTCCCAAGCTATAAGAACTAGACCCATAAATGTTGATATAAGCTTTGTTGTTGCTAAATAAAAATAGAAATGGGGATTCCCTTGACCCTTAATCTCTTCAACGTGCTAAAATGAATATTTTTTTATTTTTGTTTAATTTTTGTTTTCTTAGACTGCTTAAAGTATTTCTTAACTTATGCATCAAATACACGAAATTAGCTTGTGAAATGTAAAGAATTTGGTGATCCATAATTCCACGACAAAAGTGGTTCGTAATTCCCCGAAGGTCATTTTTTACAATATGGCAGCATATGAGTAACAAATACAAACTTCATGCAAAACTTCATGTTCCTGTCGAAGACTTAAGGTATCGCGAATATTATGAAGATATTTACCTGAGTTGGTTCTCGAAAAGTGTGTTCAAATTAGAGGAAACTCTAAAGCGAAAAAAAATTTCGAAATATCCCATTTCTCTTTGGTACCGAAGCGAGGTAACGGTTCGTGTACACAAGTCGAGTACTGAAGGGAAAATGAGCTTAACATGAGGCCAGCTGACGACAGTTATTTGTAGCTGTCAACCACTATTAGAGTAAAAAATATGAAGCTGGTCCGCAATTCCCCGTTGTCCAGAATACTCCACTCTCCCCTACATAATGTTCTGATATTAATAAACAAATACTGTGTCCAATAATTTCAAAAAATATATACAGGGCGATTCATATAAAAGTACGACCCTCACGAGCCCGAAGTGCTATCCATTATACAACATTCGTTGATGTTTAGAGTGGGAAATTTCATCTTTGGAGACCCCTTTAGAAATGTCATAAAATTAGCTTAATTGACAGTAATCATGTTTATAATAGTACAAACTTCCTACTCAGGTCGACTTAACGTCATCTATTATATGAATGAGATGTACTTTTAATAAAAAATAGCAATATACAAACAAATAAATCGCCATTTAACGCAGAAGGTACCGAGAGCGTGGTACCTGATTTGAGGAAGCGAATCAACATTTTACAAAGCGCAGTAGCTCAGTGGTAGAAACCTGGACCAGCAATATGAGGGTCCAGGTTCGATCCCCAATCACATCGTTTTTTTTTTGATTAATTTTTATTACATTATTTTTTTCAATTATTCCTCTTCCATAGTTCCCTTTATTTTAATATGTATTTTAATTATAACTTACTACGGTAAGTTATTAATGCAAACCTATCTGTTTTGTTTATACTGGTATCTTACAATTAGTACTGAGGCCAATAAAAAAATTATTTTTAATCTTTGGACTTGAACTAGTTCTTGGCATAATTTTTTAAAATAACAAATGAGGGAAATTATAACAAAGAAAAAATAATTCACTTGTTTTTCATTAAGGATATCCTGACTAAGTTTCCCTTTTGTTTGCAATAAAATTATCTCTGTTTTGATATTAATTAAATAACTCATGAGGCCATTGATCATAAAAAATTAATTAATGTATAAGAATAATTAAAAAAAAAACAGAAACCGCAACTTCTGAGGTTCAAACCATGGACCTCTGACGAATTGGACTTCAGAGTTTTAGCGCCACTTTTGAATAACCCACTCAATCGTGCAAGGAGCAATAAAACGTATATATTTTTCGACAATGGTAGTGATAACGGGGAGTAGCAACTTTAACGCAACCAAGTCCGGTGAGCGCAACTTTGGCGGGAGTCTACTATATGAGTTGTTAACAATATGACTCATTCAAATAATAGGTGGGATTATGTTGACTTTGGTCTGGATCTTATTAAAACAAATTAAAATTATGCTAAAAGATGTTCAGATTGTTTTACTTTATTTTGAAAACAGGTGTGAATTATTATAGATGGGCTACTTCTGGCTAAAATTACGGATGTTATTTGTTTACATGCGATACTGTTGGCCATGATGTCAGGACTGTCCAAGTACATAATTTATTATCCTTCCTACTCGTGATCTTTGTGTATTCATTTGTGTTTTGGAGTCAAGACGGTTGTGCTCTTATGTGAGTCGCCCTGTAGGTTGTTATTTCAAAAAAATGAACATGTTTCCATGGCAACAAGAGTTGCTAGGTTGGTGGTGGTTCCGTTCTTAAGAAGCATTCTAAGTCACTTTTCTCTAAAACATGTTTTAAAAGTTACAGTTAAATATTCCATATTTTTGGGACATTTTGTATTTTTCTTTTAATGACACTAATATGGTATTAAGTAATCATTGTAATATCTGTTAATTTTTTTTTGCAGCATCAACACAAAGGAATCGGACGTCACCATTGGGCATTTTAATTCTTGATCTGCCTAGAAAGAGACCCCTGCATGGTTATTAAGCTGTGACATCATGAATTATTGTCTCATCTTTATGTTGTGCATCGCCAATATGGTTGTGGCAGTTACTCCTTAAAGTAGTAATTGTTTGCACTGGAATATGTTCCATGAAACTTCGTTATTTTAGGCAGTCGCCTATTAATAAGTTTTGAGAACTACTCTTCGTAAACATGTTAATACCTTGAACATGTGCTTTTCATATCAATTCTACTTGGGGTTTTTTATTTCTTGTACCTAGCCGATATTCATTGTTACCAATTTTTATTACTTTCAATTGATCCAAATTTTAGAATGTCGTAATATCGGTTTCTCATTTTACTCATATTATTGTTGTCAAACAATATGGAGATCATCTACAGATTTACTTTTAAATTCAATAGCATATTATCTCCTAAATATCTATTTGTTGGTAGTTTTGAGCAATTCTTCTGCATCCTTTCTTAATTAAAAACAAACAAAATTAGTTTGTTATTGCTTGTATTGAAGATAATTCTACAGTACTATTTTACATATGCCGGCTTTGTGTCCAAAAAAGAAATTTGTTTTTAAAATTATTGAAAGAAGTGAGCTAGGCAAGCTATTCAATGACCCCTGTATTCATTTAAACGAATAGTCTATTTAATTAAGTCTGAAGTTATTTTATTATTTTTCGACTTACAATCGCAACCTGTTGCAGAAGCAAAGTCTTGTATTGCACATTGACTAGAGGTTGCAAAATAATGTAATTGAACTTTATTAAACCCTCTCCTTATTGTTTTTAAAAAGGGGTACAGATAATTCAATTAAGCTTTGGGCAGTTATTGAAAAAAACTGCTTATGTATATTGAGTAGTTATTTTTTTATGAATTCATCTTGTAAAAGTCCCTACAAATAAGTTCGACGTGAAAAACGACATAAGTGTCGAGAATCGAAGCAAGTGGTCAGTTTTCAACTCCAGCACCATCTGCAGCGCAAGATGTTATATTTTTCATTGGTATATCCTTGACATCTAAGAAGTTTTTTAGCTTATATATATCTTTGGAGGTAGTGGTGCTTTCTAATCTTTTACAGAAAAACATTTCTTCAGCAAAATGCCCTTTATCAATATATCTTACGTAAGTTATTAATACTGTCTCTCAAACTTGATTCATCCATTTGCACCCAGAAATTTCTTGATTTCAGCTTTTCAACAAGTTGTTTTTCAATATCTTCTCTCATTTCGTCTATTCTTCTGCTAACAGTATTTTTACTGAGTGGCATAGCTTTTACATCTTTGTCATCTTTTTCAAGAACCGTTTTAAGAATTGACGGTTTTATTAAATTCTCTCCTACAGTATGATTTTTTCCAGTTTTAGCGATGAATAAAGAAATTTGATAACTAGCCTCAAGAACACGATTATTAGTTGAAGTATGAGCAGTAAATAGAGACTTTAATGCTGTTCTCTTTTCAAATTTTTTCTTCTAAAGTTTTTAAGTAATTAAAATCTGAATTAATATGAGCACTATGTTTCGTCTTCAAATGAGTCTCAAGAGTACCTCGTTTTATTGATTCGTTGGTCAAGCATTGCTGGCATAAAAGACAAAAAGAAATCCACTCATCGTGGACAATATTCCTCCGAATATTGACGAGTTTTTTCTTCCTTGCAAATTGTCTTTTACATGCTTATTCTCTATGTGAAGAACTGAAGTGCTTAGGAACATCTCTTCGCCCATAGAGGATCTCAGCCACGTCTTAATTCTTCGCATAGCAGAAAAGCTCCGCTCATACCCAGCTGAGCTGATTGGTATCACCATAGCAGCTTGGATTAATTTGTACAGATTTGGGCAGAAATCTTTTTTTATGTGTTCTTTGAGAGTTTCTACCGTAAGGCCTTTATTTTTCAAGATATTTTTTACCACAATATATTCTGCACGCAAAAGAGTTTCGTCAATTTGGAGAACATCCTTATAGTTATCTGTAAACTGCTTTCCTTTCTGCAGATTTAAATTTAGACAGGCGTTGATCGACTTTGCTAATGGCAGACTTTCGAATCTGCTTTTCATATTAACTATTATATTATTTTTTACCGGATTATATATATTAATTTTCCAAAATTCCTCGGGACATGTATCAGACGGCAAATCAATTCAATATTTTTACTCAGAGTGGATTCAGTATAAAAGTCACTGCTACCTTCACCGAGTTGATTAGGTTTTCTTTTGTTCACTCTGGTGGGTTCTAGAGAAATTTCATGTATTTCTGCAAATTTTTCCATTTCTTTCCAATGGTCATTAAAGTTGTTCCGGTTTTGTTCCATAGTAGTAACAATGCCTTTTATTAAGGTGTTAGCTTGGCTGAGTGTTGCATTTTTATTTTGAAAGTGTTTACCCAATACATGGATTACTAGTAATGCCGAATGGAACACGTGTAAACAAATTACGAACTCTGGTTTTGAAATCGAAGTTAATAAACCTATGGCTTCCACCACATGCTTATCTTTATTTTGCCTTACTTCTTCCAGTGCCGTTTTAATCGCATCATTATTGTTTATTACAGCCTTACAATTTTCATATTGACAGCTCCACCTTGTGGTGAAAAATGGATATACAGTGCTTCCAGACTGTTAAAGAAATTAGTTGCAGGTGCCACTTTAGTGCATGAGTCTACTACATCTAAGGTTATGTGCTAAGCAATGTACGTAAATAGCATGAGGATACTTTTCTTTAACGATTGCTTGCTTGAAGACCTTTGTGTTTTCCTGATATCACATTCGCACCATCATATGATCGTGCAAACTTTTTGAATCTCTACTAATAGAGCAATCAACAAATCCCATGAACGACTCCTCAACTTCTAACCCTATCACATATCTCATAACTATTGACAATTTTTGTTCCTTGTAACATCTTGTTGCATCCACCATTATTGAAAAAAAAACATGCAGTTTTATTTCGTTCACAATCCCTTCTATTGTGATCTGATTCATGATGTTGATTTTTTTTTTGGTTACCAGCACTGCAGTAGGTTACATGCTTTTCTGAATGTTTGGATATTTTTCATCAAATTTGGCGAAGAACTGAATTATTTCTAAGAAATTACCTCTATTCATTGATTCTGGATTTTCACGGTGTCCTCTTAAAGCCAAACCTTGTCGTACCAAATATAATATAATATCTATAATTTTCAACAACTTTTCTTTATTCTGCTCAATTTTCTTTTCATGTTGGGATACAATTTGCTCATGAACATTTGTTGTTTGATGCAAATACATATAATGTATTCCCCTATTCTGATTATGGACAGCAGGCTGCGCAGGTTTTTGAAGCGCTTCTGACACTTTTTTCCAATTGCTGTATCCGGTGGTTGTAAACTTTTCGTTCTGATCGCGCATTTCTTTGCCGAATATGCTACACATAAAGCATTATATTTTATCTTCATTAGGGCTATATTCTAACCAATTATATTTCTCGTAATTTTGTGCGGTAGACGATTTTAAATTGTCTCCGAATTTTGTACGGGGAGATTCAAGTCGAGGCTGATATGGTCCAGTTTGAAGCGAACCTAAGTCATTTATAATCTTTGACTTTGGCTGCGGAATTTTGTTTATTTGAATTTTCTGCTGAGATAATATTTTCGCTCCTGGACGTACTTGGCGTTGGAGACGTATCTGTAAAATTTTCGGTTCCTGTACTATCAACAGCTTGGTGGTCGGTTTGCAGAGTTTTAAAGAAAGATCGAATATCTTTATTTTTCTTTATTTTATTTTATAACTAGAAAAAATGCTCTAAATAAAATCTAAGTTGCCGTTGTTATATAGAGTGTGTCCCACCGGGAATCGCCGCGATCGATATCCGACAAAGTACTCTTCTACAATTTTTGAAAATTTAATAACTTGGCAAAGTCGACGAGGCCAACACAACTAAAATATTCTCAGTTTTATTACCTATTTCCAGTTACACCGGAAGTTGACACAGACTTCGTTATTTTAAATGAGACACCGTAAACATTTTTGCATTTTTGGAATTTAATTGATATTTTAAGGCCGTTTTGGATAACAAATGTTGCTCTTAAAATTAATAGTTTTTGAGATAATTGGATTTTTATAAAAAATTTAACAGATGCAAGGTCCCACGAAATTCTTTGTATCTTTTTCCAGAAACTAGATATTTATTTCATATTTGGTACGTGAGTGGAACACATAACAAGCTATTTTGCACAACTTTCCTAGATTAAAAAACATTATAGCGAGTGATGATTTCACGACTGTACATTTTGGTATATTCAAACAGCAATAACTTTGTTATCTCAAATGGAACACCCCCATATTTTTTTGACATATCCAATGCAGATTTAAATTACCTTTCAATTGATATAGGCATTGCGGGAGTTTCTTTTACAACTTTTGGAAATAATTGCAATTTTAACATTTTTTTTTATTTGACGGTCATTGAATTCTTATTGAGTAGCACATCAGTGACATAATAAGTAGAAACACATGAAATGTACTTAAAAAAAAAAGAAACAATCGATATCGACATTTAAATTATGAAACAATCAGTTAAATTACTTATTGTAGTTCATAGTGTGTGATGAAGCTAAAATTAAAACATGACTAGTTGACATAATTGGAAATCCTATTTCGACATTTTTATTATCAACAACAGATTTTCTTCTATCTGATTTATCTTTGACGGGGTCGTAATTTGTGAGATTTTCTACCATCCGCTTTATTTGATTTCATGGAGGCTTTATTGGATATCGAACATCAAATCTATCAGTGTATCATATTGTTGCGGGCTTATCGGTTCGATTGATTACACGTGATGGATTATACCCACTTTCTTACTGAACTCAACTTGGATCACCACAATTGAACAATTAACTCACTTATTATTGACTTCTACTAACTCACTAATTACACTGATTCTAACTGACTGACTCGAGGGAAAGCTGACCGCCTTTTATAGTTTTGGCCCCCGGCTTCCAGAACTTTTCGGCAGATAAGGCTTATCGTTTGCCGAAATTTCTGGAACCCTTATCTGCCATTTGTTTCGTTATCGCGGCCGCTTTCCCCTTATCAGATCCTTCCAGAAACTTTTTTTATTTACTAAATTATACAATTCTATTCCAAATTCTATTCCATCTATTCACATTGCGTTAGACTATGTTTGTGATATTACTCTGTTACATCGTCAGAAAATAATAAACAATTTAAAATAATTCTCATTACTAAGAAAGATGTTCAGGTATGTTTTCATTTCAGCTTCACCACACACTATAAAATAAACTATAAATAATTTGACAAATGGTTTCCTGACGGTATAATTGTCGATAGAGATTATTTCTACTCGTAACGTCACTGATATGCTACCCGATAAGAGTTCATTTAATGTGAAATGACAGAAAAAAGTAAAAAATTGCAATTATTTCTAAAAGTTGTAAGAGCAACCCTTAGAAAGCTTATATTAGGTGAAAGATAACTAAAATCTACATGAGATGAAAAGGTTGAAAAAATATAAGGTGTTCTATTTTAGATAACAAAGTTATCGTTGTTTAAATTTACCAAAATGTGCAGACCTTAATTCATCACTAGGTATAATGTTTTTGAACTTATGAAAGTTGTGCAAGGTAGCTTTGTATGTGCTCTACTCACCTACCAAATATGAAATAAATATCTAGTTTCTGGAAAGCATTTCGTGGCACCTTGCATCTGTCAAATTTTTTATAAAAATCCAATTACCTCAACAATTATAAATTTTAGGAACAATGTTTGTTATTCAAAGTGACCTTAAAATATTAAATTAAATCCAAAAATGCAATAATATATAGGGTGTCTGCTTTAAACTAACGAAGTTGGTGTCAACTTCCGGTATAACCGGAAATACCACAACTTTGCAAATATTTTAGTTGTGTTGGTCCTATTGTCTTTGGTAAGTTGCCAAATTTTCAAATGTTTTAGGTGAGTACTTTGCAAGATATCGATCGCGGCGATTCCCGGTGGGACACATTTGAAAATCTGAATGTTTCGTGCAAGTAATCTAAAAATAAAAAAGGAATTTAAAATCAAAATTTCTTGTTTTTTTTTGACATTTAAATTGAAGCAGACTTTTTAAAATAATTTAAGATATTTACAACCTCTTCAGAGTTCTTTCTCTGGTTTCCCTGGAGATTTTGATTCTTTTAAATGGTTTTTAAATTTTTCAAATTTTTGGGTTTAAATAATTGAATCAGTCGTTGGTTAAACACATTAAGTCAGTTTTTAGGCTAATTAAAAATCCTGTTTTCGCCGTATTCTATCATTTTATTTTGTACCTTTGGCTTTTGAGAGTGCTTTTCAGTCTTCTTGCCAATTTTAGTTGGGTTAAAGTTCTGAGGCTTTCCTCGATAGCCGGGTGCAATTTTCTTAATCTCTTCCATGGTATAAACTTTTGGTTCATCCATTTTGGTTGAGTTTTGTAAAGTTTTATTATCCACACAGGAACCAGACTTTAAACTGGGACTAAAACACACTAATTTTACTTAATCGGTGTAGATTTCTGTATCAGTTTTAAGTAGTAAAACCCCCTAAGTCACCGTTGCCACAGAATGTTTTTTTTTTAATTTACCAAAATTTGTGAAAAGTGACTTATTGTTACTGTGTTTAAGCAATAACTGATTCAGTTAAAAATAATTTTCTAGACGATTCGAATATTTTTTGAAACTTCGACCTTGAATGTATTTTTAAGGTGGGCTTTTGACCTTATATTCATAAATTACGCGTAATCATTAAGCACGTGTTTTCAAAATTCCAAATTTGAACATTAAAATTTTTTTTTTCGAAAATGTTCGGTTTTTTCAAAATGTAAACTCTAATCTCGAAATTTGGATTTCCTTCTTAAACTTCTAAAAGTTCTTAAGCACTTACACTTTCAATTTCTTCTGAAATTTTTAATTATTTAAATATTTTCTATAATATTAAATTTTTTGGATGTTTTTTTTTTCTAACCTTCCACTTTAGAATCGATATTAGAGAATTATTTTATAAATACCGAATTTTCTTAAAAGGTTTTACTTTTCTAAAAATTCTGCATTAATTTTCTTCCAAATATTTTAAAAACCACGAAATTTTAACTGATATCGTTATTGTAAGGATTCGAATTATTACTTATTCGATTTTTTCTTAAAAATTTCGAATTTTTTATAGTTTCAGCTTTTACTTTTGGTAAGTTTTTACTTTGGACAAAAAATTGCCTCTGCTTTTTTTATTTTTAAAATTGTGACTTTATAATATCCAAAAACAATCTATATTATGCTTATTCTAAGTCTCTTAACATCTGGAATAAATGGGGAAGGCGACCTAAATAACCAATTATGACTGTAATAATACTCTGAATATTTTCGAAATCCTAGCGAAAGGGTAAGTTGACCGATGGTTTATTAAATCACATGGGAAAGAAATATCCTCAGATTCCGAGAATAGTAATTACAGAAAGCAAACTCTTATAGTCATAAAATAAGATTTGAAGTTTACACTAGAAATTTTTATCAATACATTTTTTTCCATAAATGTTGGTATTTACTTGACTTTTTTTAAAATTTAAAGTCTGAAATCGACATTTTTATCAGCAATGTTCTTGAAGTGTTTTGGTTTTTTCCCATAAAATGTCTACCTGAAATTCATTTTTTCCATCTCTAGAATGCGAATCTTTAGTAAAAATTTTCTAATTTATCCTAAAAATTTTAAATTGAAACTAGAATTATCGAAGCTAAATTCAAAATTGTAATAAAAAATTCTAAATTGCAAATTTGAAACCCAAATTTCGAATGAAACCTCTAAATGTCATATTTAATCTTGAAATTTTGCCCTTGATCTCTATATTTCGATATCAAATGCAAAATTTCAATATTTTCGACTTTAAAGTGGAAATACAGATATTTTTTCTTTTTTGAAAATGTCAGTATTTAAATATCCAAATTTGAGTTTGAACCCCTTTTTGCATGATTTTTTAGATAAGTTAAAAAAATTAGATGTTTCTTTCAATGTTAGTTTTCAAGAAACAGAAGCAGTTTTTACAAAAAGTAATTTTATTATCCAAATTTTCATTAAAAATATGTTTGGCTCATATATGACACAACGTACCATTATAGATATAATAGTATAGTTTAGTTTTCTTCAACACGCAGGACACCAGTTTGACACTTTCTGACTCAAGTGGTATAAAACAACAGGAAACAATTTCTATCTTTGTTCAAACACAATGGGACCTTACACTTCACACAGTGCACAAAGGGCCTACCTGTGCATTTTGAGTATTTGCACCTTATTCGCATTTCCCAATTTGGCATGTGTCCAACATTGTCTCGTCGAATGTACATTTCAGGGATTGGATTAGAGGGTCCATTTCGTTTCTTCTGTATTTAGTCACTTTAACAATACCCACTCACAATTATAACACTTTATTACTAAAAGATATATGTTGTCCGATTAATAAACGTATTTTATTTAGAAGTTAATGTATCGTGTGTGTTGGGTGTCAACCGACGCTAATGGGGTTGTAATCTGAAGTCCCGTTCTGTTGACGGGCTCGATGCTTCGGAGCGACCGCCAACGGGTTGAGTGTGTGTAGAGTTCAACGGGGTCACGTTTAAGATGGTAGACCAGTGACGGCGGGATCTACATTCTGCCATTCTGACAAACGATCTGTTGACTGGTGCAAAGGCTGAAATTAACGCGAAATTGATTGTCGAGCTAAGATATGTCGAACCAGTTGTTCTGATCACACGAGCATACATAGTTCTGAGTGAAGTGTCGAATCAATTGCTCTGATGACATGAACTTTTAGTCCAGCGAGATGTGTCGAAGCAATTGTTCTGATGACACGAACCTGTAGTTCTGAGAGATGTGTCGAACCAATTGTTCTGATGACACAAACCTGTAGTTCTGAGAAATGTGTCGAGCCAATTGTTCTGATACGAATCTGTAGTTCTGAGAAATGTGGCCAGCCAATTGTTCTGATGACACGAACTTGTAGTTCTGAGAGATGTGTCGAACCAACTGTTATGACGACACGAACCTGTAGTTCTGAGAGATGTGTTCAACCAATTGTTCTGATGACCCGAACCTGTAGTTCTGAGAAATGTGTTGAGCCAATTGTTCTGATGACACGAACCTGTAGTTCTGAGAAATGTGTCGAGCCAATTGTTCTGATGACACGAACCTGTAGTTCTGAGTGATGTGTCAAACAATTGTTCTGAGAGGTAAAATCTTATCGTACCTGGATATTAGTAACGGATATTGAAGAGCTTTATGTGCTCCAAACCAACGACTGCTTCGTATGGCCGGCGTGAACGAGAAGAATGCAAGTCCTCCCTCACTTTATAGCTACCATTTGGCAAAATCTCAATGACTTTAAACGGACCTTCGTACTCTTCAACGAGCTTTTTGCTGTCATTATTGTTGGCTGGAAGACTGGGTTTCTTTGTTAACACTAGATCGTCAACTTGACGCCTTTTTGGTGGACAACGACGCGTTTGTTAAAATAAGTATTTTGTTTGACCCGATGAGCTTCGAGCTTATCGGCGACTACTTTTCGTAAATTAGTGACATCGACTGAGACAAGGTGGTCAATAAGATATCGATCGCCATCAATGCGAAGCTGATAACCCAGTAATAGTTCAGCAGGAGGAGTTTCGGTTATGCGGTGTTTCATGCTATTAATGTCTTGCTGTATATGAACAAGATTACGGTCCCAACTGTTAGATTAAGTGTCTGAGCCCATTGTGGCAAGAGCGTCTAGCATGCTTCTGTTAGTTCTTTCCACTTGACCATTGCCCCGAGCCATACCAACTGGCGAATACCTTTTTCATGAACAAAAGAGGCGAACGTTTTTGAAGTGAATGCCTTTCCTACGTCAGAGATGATGCGATGGGGATTCCCAAATATGGAGAATATATCTTCGAGTTTGTGAATTAGGGTAAGGTTGCTTAAGTCGTACCCCTAAACCAAAATTGTCTCTAAATTAGAGAATTTGTAACAAAATTGTTGGTTGCGAGACTTATTGAGAATTTCAGTAAATACTGTCTTTATTTGTTTAAACGTAATAAACAATAATGGTTACATTTCTTTGAAATAACAAATTAAAAAAAAAGTGTAATTGGTACGAGTTAGGAAACTGGTTTCTTAACCGGTACCTCCTATAACCTAAGTCGTACCTATGCTAAAATCATATTATATGGCAGTTAAACAAGAACTTATTTGCAATTAATACAAAAATATTTTTTAATACCTTTTGACACCCCAGCACATTTGTCATGCACCCAAACCTTGCTTTTTATGCATTGAATCATATTTTTTCTGCTAATTTCATCACAGAGGTTACAATACCAATCCTTATTTTTATTAATTTTTTCGTTTTGCATGTTCCTGCATCCAGTTTTCGTTTTACAGATTTTTTTTTCTGTTCCACACATGTTTGAAGGTGATCTTTATACGAGGAAACCGTTAATTCCATAGTAGAAACGCGTTTACGCGATGTGTCATTCAAGGATGGTACTGGAGAAATAACATTCAAGTTTTTTTTCACATTATCAGTAGTCTCAGGTTGCAAGGTAAAAATAAAATCATCAGTGATAATATCAATTGGAACAGATTCGACATCTATTTGCGAGATCACTTGAGAAGGCGTCTTTGCAGTTGATAGAAGAGACCTGTCTTTCTCTTCCGCGGAATCAATTTCTTCGCATTCCGTATTTTGAACAAAAGTGGATTTTGGTAATATTGAATTGCCATCACTATCCATTGAGAAAGGAAATTCTTCGTCCCTAAAGACATATCTGTGACATGGCCATAATCCTGTACATCTGAAGCCATTCATGGCGATTTCCATGCGTGCAGATTTTGGGTACGCAGTACCCAATAACTCCGCAACGTTCGCTTGTTTGATTGTTTCACTAGGATGTGATCGTAGCCAAACTGATGATGCCTCATTATAATAAGTTTTTAGAGAATGGCTGAAGGCGGTGTCTTGTGTGAGAAGGGAAGGAAAGTTGTATTATACCATATTCACGAGCAAGTAAGATGGCGTCAATATTTTTTGTATGGGTGGAATGACCATCTAATAAAAGAACTTGCTTTACTCGCTTTTCACTAACCGTGTATAGGCTATAAAATGTTGCAACCACCGAAGGAAAAATTCTGAAGTTATCCAACCGTTCTTCGAGCAAGCAAATACACTCTCGGGTGCGCTCCTGTTTTCAAGTGATCATTCATACGTGCACGTTTGTAAATTAACATTGGTGGTACAAATTCACCTACTGCATTCATGGTGCAAACGCATGTGGTTGTCATTCCTCTTTCACAACTTGTTACTGCACCCACTTGGTGCTTTCCGTTTGCAGCAATGATTTTTGATGGCTTGTGTACTGTTGATAATCCGGTTTCATCGATATTATATATTTGATTGGTAGTGAACTTGTATTTGTCCAATATTTACTCGTATTTGTCAAAGAACTCATAAACTCGTTCTTTATTGAAGGCAGTAGCTCTTGCCATAGACGTTGCTTCTGGAATTCGTAGAGCCAAGAAAGGGTTGTCTTTCATAAATTTATAATACCATTTTTTCCGGCCATCCCGTTGGTGGAGTTGAATCGATGTTTTAATTTATATTTTTCAGCCAACTGATATGCCAATTTTCTCAAATCCTAGACTGTTAACCCGAAAAAAGAACGTTCCAGCCTAAGAGCATGTTCAGCTAATTCCTTTTCCATTTCTTTTGTTGGATCTTTTGGTCTACCAAAGCTTGTATGAGTATTTAATACACGCAAATGACGACGGAGTGTTGGTTTAGGGATATTATAAGTTCTATGTGCCTCATTAAACCCGATTTCCTTATTACGCAATTTAGTTAATGCCTCCTCCATATCTTCTTGTTTCCAGCCATTATAAACCCTTTTTGACATTTTGTTGGATCTGTAATTATTTACAAAATAGGAAAATTAAAATACTTTTTTCTACGCGGATATCGTGACATGTAAGGAAGCTTAAGTCGTACCACCGTTACGAGTTAGGACGTGCATATGAGTACGACTTAAGAAACATTAAAGTCTGCTTTGAATAACCTCAAAATAGATATCAGATTGAATATTTGACAAAATCCATGCAGGAAACAATAGACCGATAGATCTATAACATATTTAACATGCAACATATATTTAGTTAGCTTTTACGTACTGTGGATGATTCCAAAGCACTCCTTAAAATTAATGAACACGGTACTCGTAACGAATTTTTTACAAAACTGCTCTAATCTCATGCGGCAGGGACAGACTAAAGAATATGCGGACAAGTATGACCTTATGCTATGTGAATGCAGTATTTTTAGTTGCGTATTCTAGTGCATTAAATCACTAAGGTACGACTTTGGCTGCGGTACGACTTGAGCAACCTTCCCCTACGTGCATTGTACTGGTGTCGGGTATGGTTTCAAGGAAAACAAATTTTGTGAATGCATTTGTAACTACTAATAGATATTTATTTCCATTTTCGATAGGTACGAGCGGACTAAGGTGATCAATGTGTAGTGTATGATGAGGCGAACCATGTTTGGGAATTGAATGTAAGAATCCCGGTTTTTTGCCTCCAGCTGTTTTGTGATAAAGGCATGGAAACAAGAATTTATGTATTTTCGAACAAAACGTTTCATGTGCGGAAACCAGTATTTTCCTCCTCGAAGACGACTCAGTGTTTTGTCAAAAGCGAAGTGTCCAAGATCGTCATGATTGGCCTTGAGTATCTGCCAACGGCAATTTTTGGATACAACTAGCTTTCGCCCGTAGGAGGTTATGCGTGAGATTTTGTTACCTCGAAGATCGTAATCTTTAAACAAATCTTTATGATTAGTTGCGTCTCCGTTAAGCAGTATGTTTTTGTTCTCTTTGATTTTTGGATCCTCGTCCTGAGCAAGTCTTAATCAGTCATCCTCAAAAATCAAGTTTACAACTTCGGTGGTAGAGGCAAAGTTTCTGCTTAAAGCATCGACGTGTTGCATTTGAGTAACAACACCCAGCGAGCGATACGAGGTATGATGGATTGTTTTAAAAGAGCACTTTTCACAGAGTTACAATCAGTGATGATTAAGAATTCGTGACGCAATAGATAATGACGAAATCTTTTTACAGATTCAACAATTGCCAGAAGTTCAAGTTCAAATGAGTGGTATCTTTGTTCATTCTCGGTGGTTTGCTTACTGAAGGATGCGATGGGTTATTTGTGCCAACATTGCACTAAAACCATCTCGGCTCGCGTCACAGTACAAGCGAGTTGGATTATTGGGATTAAATATTGCCAAGTTTGGTTCAGAGCAGATTGAGTGTTTGAGTTCGTTAGCTATGACTATTTGGGTATTGGTCCAGATCCAAGGGACACCTTTTTTGAATAGGTTTGTAAGAGGTCGAGTTTTGCGAGCAAAGTCAGGTATAAATTTGCGAAAACAACTGAATAATCCAATTAATTGCCGTAAATTATGTTAATTTTTGGGCAATGAAAAATTTCGTACCGCTTCCAATTTTGTTTGGCTCGGTGAAATAGAATTAAAAGAGATTTCAAAACCAAGAAAATCAAGTTTGGTTTGCAAAAAGGACGATTTTGACAGCTTTACGCTTAATCCATGTTGTTTTATACTGAGAAGAACGTAATTCCAAGCCTTCACAAATGGTTTTTGAAGGGATTAAGATATTATCGAAATACGGGACAATCTTATGACTGCGAAGAGGTTGAAGAATGTTGTTCATCATGTGCTGAAAAATACTTGGTGCGTTGCAAAATCCAAAAGGGACTCGTGTAAATTCATAATGTCCCTCCGGCGTTACAAATGCAGTATAGTGCATTGATGATTCTTCCAGCGGAATTTGATAATAGCCAGAAGCTAAATCCAGAGATGTGAAGAACCTACAGTCTGTGAAACCGTCCAGAATTTCTTCAACAAGAGGAAATGGAAAAGTGTTTTTTAACGGTAATGGAATTTAAAGCGCGATAGTCAACAACTAGTCGCTTTTCCCCATTATTCTTTTTGACAAGAAATGCTCTGCTAGCATAAGCAGAAGAACTGGGTTTAATTATTTTAGCTTGTAGTAACTCATTAGTGAGCGATCTCATGGTTTATTTTTTCTTTATCAGACATTCGGAAAGGGGGGTGCGTTATTGGTTTTTGATTTGTTAGGGATATGCCCACCCCAACACAGAATGTGTTGCGGTAAGGCACTTAAGGGACTTAAAAAAGGAGTCATTTTGCTTAGTTAAGAGATTCGATAATTTTTCAGCTTCAGTGAGGGTTAGGTCCCTGTTATATTTCAAAGATGATAAAATAGCAGGTACTGAATCTACGTTAGTAAATTCAAGTTCGTCCCCTATCCGGCGATAGCTAATACGGTCATTTTCGGTGAAATTTCGTCCTATTAGCAGATCTGTATACATTCTTAGGTCGTTGATAACGTAAAGATCGAGTTCAAGTGTTACGTCCCCTATTTTTATTTTAGTTTTCACATAGTCGTAAATGTCAGTTCCCAAATCAAGGAATCCAGACAATTTTATTGGGGTTTTAAGTTTTTGAATTATTAGTCTACATTTTGAAATTAGTCTGAGGCTTATTAATGAGCATCAACTTCCAAAGTCATTAAAACCTTGACATTGAATGCCGTTTATGAATACCTGTTTATAAAATTTGTCAACTCCATTATGGCTAACGATATTAACTGATTTATTTAAATTTAATTTTTGCAAGCAATTCCTCTCTATGTGTCCTGTGATGTTATAAAAATTACAGGTTTTATATCTGTATTGACATTTCTTTCTAATCTGATCTGATTTACCGCAGGCACGGCATCCATATGTTTGCTGTCGAACGTGGTAAGATTTATTGAGTGTTGGGTTGCTTTGACTTTGTCGGGTACGAGAAACTGTTATCGGAGTAGGTGGTGCGATCGAGGGGGTGGTGTGATGAATGTTTTATTTCTTAAATCCGCAGATAAAATATTTGGATGCGAAATGTTGGCGCCCTCGACTGCAGAGCTAATTTGGGGATCACCTATTGCACCAATTATCAAAGATACCATATCGCTGTCTGAAAAATTGACCCGCAACTTTGCTATCAATGCTAAGTGGCCAAAATGAAATTCATAAAGAGATCCGCCGTCTGTGGGTGTGTGATTGGCAACCTCTATGAACAATTTATGTGCATTTCGGGTACACTAAAACGTTTCTTTTAGTAGTTTTTTCCATTCCACCCAAGTAAATGATGACCAACCCGGTACAGAATTCGAATAATAATAATTTATTTTGTCCGATTGAATATTGTTTATCTAAAAAAAACATCGCTCGAGACAATGAATCTAAAATATCTGTTATGCAAGGTAAAGGAAATTTGTCGTCTTCAATTCGTTTATTTAAAAGTCTATAGTCTATAACGATTCGCCATTTTTTATTTCCGTCTTGATCTGCTTTTTTAGGTACTATTAATAAAGGAGATGACCATTTTGATCTTGTCTCTTCGATAATTCCTGTTCTAAGCATTTCGTCTATTGATTATCAATTTCCTGCTTCTGAGAGTTTGGTAAACGATACGGTTTGACATAAACAGGTGTTGCTGACTTTTGCAGGTGAATGGTTTGTTTGTACACATTAGTAACGGTTAATGGATCACTGTCTAAATAAAAACCGTCTGCACATTTCGCACACACACTTTGCAAGCTATATTTTTCTGTTTTATTGAGATGGTCAGTTTTTAGCAAACTCGATAGTTTATCGACCCTATCTACTGAAGCACTATTTTTATCTGGAAATTGACACAAGTCGTAGTTTGATAATTTGTCTAATTTAGGAGAAAAGTTCTTTATACAAACTTCCTCATCTCTTGTATTAAGAATTCTCACAGGTATCCAGGGCCGTGCCTGGGTATATGGCCGCCTGCGTGCCAGTCTGTATGGCCGCCCCCAGGATAACATTAAAAAAAACTACTTTAATTTTTAATGTTTATTATTATACACAGGGCATCAAACCGGGAAAAAAATCAGTTTTTGGTTAACCGAAATCGAGAACGAAAAAAAATATTGGTTTTGTTCCCAAAACCGGTTTCTGAAAAGAAAAACCGGCTAAAAACCGGTTTTATGAGATTTATATGTTTGGATGAAATTTAAGAAAAAAAAATGCACAAAATAAACATTTTTTTATTTAAAATTTAAACAAAAATAATAACATGAAAAAAATTATGGTATTGGTTTTATAATCACAGACAAAATTATCAAACATAAAGAACAAGGAATAACCCTTAAATCTATACTAACATATTAGGATAACAAAGCTCAGTGGCCAATGGCAGATCTGGGCTGACTTGCAACTTGGGAGGTATACAAAATAGAATTAATTTACTTACTTTAATAATAACATGAAAAAAAGTAATTATGGTATTGGTATTATAATCACAGACAAAATTATCAAACATAAAGAACATAGGAATACGATAATTTAAAATCCTAGGTGTCGCTCAGTGACAATTTAAAATTATTTGATTTTAAAAAATCAAATCTTACGTATTATTTATTGATATTGAAAATAGTAAAGGTTTTTGGTTAATTAACCGGTTTCATAAAATTATTTCGGTTAGGTTACCGGTTAATTAGGGAAATCTTTCAATCTTTCAATTATCGCGATTGAAAGTGAAATTGCTGAATCTTCACGAAGCAATTATTAAATAAAGTACATATTAAAAGTTAATCCTACGGGATTTTTTACTGACAAAATCGTCAATTGCTTCGTGAATATTTAAAGATTCAGCAATTTCACTTTCAATCGCGATAATTGAAAGATTGCTCATACGTTCTTGCGTCATGGAAGTACGTAGGTAATTTTTTATGATTTTCAATTTAGAAAAACTACGTTCTCCAGACGCAACTGATACAGGCATGGTCAATAATAGTTTTAAGCTTGTAGATACATTTGGAAATGAATTTTGTAAATTGTGTTTGTACAAATACTTTAGGAGTTCTTCGGGTTGTTTCCTATCTTTTATAATTATTTTCAATGAAATTAACTCTTCGTATAATTCTGCTCCGTTTATGTCGCACGATTCGCCATCCTTGAATTTATTATGAAAGTCGAAGCAACTTTTTTTTATGTCGTCCTCTCCTATTTCAACAAATTTATATAAAAATCCGAAAGACTGTTCGAAATTGGATAATGTTTCAAATCGGGTAGTAACAGATGAAATGGCTGTATCCAATATTACATAGAAAAAATTAATTTTGAAATTTTCTTTAGCAGTTAACTGAATATCCTCATCTCCTTCATAGTCAAATTGTTTTCGCTTATGGCGTCGACGTAGATTAATTTCAACAGGAAATTCCGGTTGTATTTCAAGTGATTCACATAATTCATCAGCAATTTTCAAATACTTTTCGAAATTTTCATCATTTCTAATACTTTGGAAAAAAATTAAAATATTATTAATAGATTCAGCACATGAAGTAAGATTCCAAGAAACGGTCTGCATCATTTTACTAATAATATTTACTTTTTCTAAGATTTCGTACCATATTACTGTGGAACAAATAAATTTGTACGATTTAATTTTCATTGCCAAACATTTAGCTTCATGTTGACCTATTGGTGTTGAACATTCTTCCGCTAGTTCTATTAGGCTGTCATAAATTTCACCTAATTCATGACGCAGTGGTCTAATCGCCTTAATCCTTGATTCCCACCGGGTTACGCTAACTTGTTTTACTGTTAACGATTTTACATGTTTTTTTAAAATTTGCCATCGAAAAGGTGATCCGGAAAAGTAATTGTATATTGCTGACACATTACTAAAAAAATCCACAGTTGAAAAAGAAACTTTCGCTGCATCATTGACGACCAAATTTAATGTATGCGCGTTGCATGGCATAAACAAAGCTCGTGGATAATTGTCCAAAATTCGTTTCTGCAATCCAATATGTTTTCCAGCCATATTTGATCCATTATCATACCCCTGGCCTCTCATATCGTTAACATTTAATTTAAGAGAGCTTAATTTTTCAATTAAAAAGTCGTAAAAAGCTTCTCCAGTACTTTTTTGAGCTGGAGAAAAACCAACGAAATTTTCTCTCACTTCTACTTCGTCATTTTGAATATGCACATATCTCAAAATTATTGTAATTTGCTCGACATGTCCCATGTCCGGCGTACAATCCAAAATTACTGAAAAATATTTGGCGTCTTTTATTGCTGACAAAATATATTTTTGAATTTGCGCTGCAAGGATACTAATTATTTCATTTTGGAAGCGATTTCCCGCATAATGTGGCATATGGTTCTTTAAAGCAACTGATTGTTGAATGCGATTTATGTGATCTGCCATAACATCATCAAATTTTCCTATCATTTCAATTGCTTTTAGAAAATTTCCATTATTGTTTTCATACAATCTGCTCGAGCTACCTCTAAACGCTAAACCCTGTACTGCCAGAAATTGTACCACAGATATCATGCGTACGACAATTTGATACCATCGTTTTTTCTCTGCGTCATAATACCGTTGCAAATTTTAACAATTGTAACTTTGTTTCTTAAATTTAATTCCAAATTTTTCCAATTGGTGCAATTTCCGATATGCAGCGATGTTTTTTCATGACGAGATAAATTATCAGATGTGTGTTGCCAATCATTGAAGCCTTCATTAACTAATTTTATTTCTTGTTTGCCAAATAATTTACAACAGAAGCAAAATATGGAATCCGTTTTTGGAGAATAGATTAACCACTCACGATTAAATTTTTCACCATTTGGCATTTTTCTATAGAAATAAGTTGATGAAAATGATCTTCCCAATTCATTAATTGGATATGTAGATTGTTTATTTTGTATGGGTCCTTTTTCGATTAATATATCCAATATTTTAGTGGTAATTGTTAAAGGCCAGCAAGCTGGATCATTTAAATCCATACACATAGCAAAATATGCTTTATCAATTTCAGCGGTATCGGTATTGTATAGATCGATATCCTTATTATCTTCTGTTTCCATTTCGTCGGTACTACTAGTATTGTCATTAGCCTTTTCATTTTCGACAGATAATTCATTTTCATTTTTATCGCAAAACAAATCATCAATTGGATTTAATTGGCTACTACAACTACTTTCCGGTTCTGGCGATTTTACTAAAAACTTTGTTAATGAGCCAAACATTTTTTTAGCTTCATTTTGCTTTTCCTCTCGCTTTCTTTTATATTGCGCTCCAGACAATCTTTTCGTTTTCCTTTCAGACATTCGTAGGCCTTTAAAAATGTAAATGAGCAGTGATATTAAATTTTAGGGTAGACTTTCAATTTTGGGCCCGGGAAATTTTGGCGGGTCTTTTTGGAGGGAAAAGGCCTTTTGATATGAAATTCTTAAATAAATATTAAAAAATATTTAATAATATTAAAAAAAATTAAAAAAAAAAATTAAATAATAATTAAAATAAATAATAAAATAGCGCAATTTAATATTAAATTACTTAAAATCTATAATTAATGTATATTTTAATGCGCATAGGATGACACGATAAGAAAATCATTTATAAGCTTTTTAAGTAAAACATATTTTTAAACATAAATATGTCAAGATTTATTTTGAAAATGAAAACGGAGAGGAAAATTCAACCACATATAACTGTTTTCTAGTTCAATGTCAGGTAAATTTCTTCCATTTAATAACAATAACATTGCTATTATAAAAAGGAATCATAAGCTTAATTTAAAGAGTTGCTTTCGGCTACACAAGTTCAAATGCTTGATTTTCCATCGGCGGGTTGTGAGCGATTTAAACAGAGAATCTCGTATGCAAACAAACAACTTTTAATTATTATATAAATGCATTCAAAATGAGAAAGATATTCATTTTTTAGTATAAATTAAGGAAGATTTTAAGTAATTTAATATTAAATTGCACTATTTTATTATTTATTTTAATTATTATTTAATTTTTTTTTAATTTTTTTTAATATTATTAAATATTTTTTAATATTTATTTAAGAATTTCATATCAAAAGGCCTTTTCCCTCCAAAAAGACCCGCCAAAATTTTCCGGGCCCAAAAAGTGAAAGTCTACCCAAATTTTACATTTTTTGTGTATTACCTTTTTCAGTCTTTGTCGAGTAAATAAACTTTTTATTAAATTTCACCACACGAACACACAACTAAAAGTTTTCAGGAATTAAGCAATTTATTTTTATTCGTTAAATTAAAGACTTTAATAATATCGGATCACACACAGGACACAAATAACGATTTATCCTCGCTAGTCTGTAGACTAATACGACTAATAAGACGAATAAGACCGCTTACGCGACGCCGGTCAATTGAAAAAACTATTTCGGCTCGTCGCTCGTGCAATGTTCGAAAAAATTCGGATTCGCTGCATGACTAGGTATATAAATACTACAACGACCTAATCAGTTTTTATACATTTCTTATTTCTGAGAAACTCTTTTTAGATAGATTAGATTAGAGAAACTGTTTTTACTTCGTATCTTAATGAAAACAAACCGATTGTATTTTTGCCCAGTAAACAACTTGTAACGATTTGGCCGCCTCTTAATTTCGGCCGCCTGCGTGCGGTGCACGCAATGAACGCCCGTCAGGCACGGCCCTGCAGGTATCTGCGTACAATTAGGCTTAACTAATGCTCCCGCAACAAACACTCCTTCACATACTTCTGAGGGTAAAATCACACAATCTTCTTTTACTTCCACTTCGAAATGTCTGATTACCTCGCATCTTTCCGGAAGTACAGTGCAAACATTATGTTTAGATTCCATTGGTAAATTAATTTCAAGTTCTTTGTAATGCAACGTAAACAGAAATTTTTCGAAATCAATTTTGGCTTTATAAATTTGGAAAAAATCTGAACCTAAAATATCATGAATATTTTCTGCAAAACTATTTAACAACAAAAATTCATGACATATAGTTTCATGACCTACATTTAAAGATACATTTGCTGAGCCTTGCGAAAAAGTATGACCTGATATTCCAGTTACTTTAACTTTATTCTTGTAATTTATAACTTGATTATGTGAAAGATATTCTCGAAAAAATACACTAACAGTTGCACCTGTATCTAACAAAAAAAAATACATCCGAACCATCATAATTCATTCGCACAACATTCAATCCAAAAACATTCAAAAGTACCTCACTTTTCTTTTCATTATTCACGTTATAATTATTATTATTCGTTACCTTATTCATACAATACATAGGAAAATTTTCCCTGTTAAAATTCCTAACAAATATTTCATTATTATTTCGATTATAATCACCTCTTTTTGTGGAAAAGTTGTCATTATCATTGTATTCTGTAAAATAGTTAGAATCGTTGGAATCATGTATGTTTTGAGTAGCTAAAGAATTTGATGAAAATTTAGCACTACCTCTGAAGTTCTGAACATTATGGTTACCATGAAAATTTCTATGAAAATTACAACGACTTCGCAATTTAAATACCTGATTTTGCGTTGGCATCTGAGCTTCTTCATCTTTTTAAACTTATGGTTACACAATTTTATATTTTTACGTCTCTCATGACTATCTTTACCTAAATTCCTGTGAAATACTCTTAATTCCTCTAATACATATTGAAAATGTTTTTCATTAACCATGTCATTCTAACTTATTTTAATTACTAATTTAAATATTACTACTGTTTTTATTTCTTACACTGCCACTAAGTTTCTTTAAATAGAACACTCACAGGTTTATTTTCGTTTGGTCTCTTGTAACTTCTATCAACTTCTGGATAAGTGTATTTTCCATGCTGCTGTTCTGCTTCTTGAATTTGTTCCTGGGATGCGGTTATTTCTTGGCGTATTTTCTTTTTTAGAAATTTTTTACACCTACCCCAAATATACAGCACAATGGTAATTGCCGCCAGTACTAAAACGGCTATCACACAAACATCCTTTACAGTGATTTCGCTTGATGTTGATGTTCCATTTATTCCAGACTGGGAAATAATTATATCTTTTTTTTTTCTTTCTAACAGTGTTGCTTGCCATATTAATTTTTTACTAACAGGCGAAGGTGGTGGTAGTAGTGATGCTACTGCTAGTGGTTACAGCTGAAGAACATTTATCAGCATCTCCAATAATTTTCCAATCAGATGTTTCTCCAACACTTTCATTTAAATAATATATTTGCACTTTGTAATAGAACGGTTTTTTCCCTTGATCAGATTTGTTTAAATGTGCAAATAAAACTTTAAGTTGTCGATCCACTTGTTTCGGATATAACTTATACCACCATAACTCTGCATCATTGGTCCACTCGACAATTTCCGACTTGATATCGGTAACTCTCACATATACATCTCTCACATTTAGGGGTTCGTTTATGTAAAAGACGTTTTCGATGAGTGCCGCCAATAAAATATAATCAGTGGCTAAGGCGGCCATTGAAGTATTGACAGTCGTAGCAATTTTTTTTTGAAGGCGGTGGGCCGTCTCTATGTGTGTTGTCACTCGATCGGTTGTAATGCTCAAAACAGGGTAGTTTGTCTTTTAATTAATTTATTATTTTCCTTATATGAAGTTGGTAATTTATCGAAATACAATTCCAACGGCTTGGCAAATTCGATAAGATAATTCAACGGAAAAAAGTGTACATCATTCACTTTAAAGTTATCCAAAATGGTACCTTTTAAATGACTTGATATAACATTTCCGACTTGCTGGATCGCTTGGTTCAACAGCATGATTGAAACTGATCTTTTTTTCGCAATACCGTTCCTATTTATTCTCATTTCAACATCATTATCATCCTCAGGATTCCTTATAACCAAGTGTGAATTTAATAGACGTGCAAGTAATTGTTCTGTTCTCTTGTCTATATTTTCCATTGTCTTTCCGTAAACTGCATTATTGAGCAATTTAAAGAAATCCTTTTCAAATTGATTTTTTGCATGCTTACGGTAATGTGTATTCAAGTCGATAAATTATTTTAGCCAACATGATTGCTTAAACTGAAGTACGCGATGAATATTTGTTATTTTTAACCCGTGTTCTAAACACTGTTGGAGATTTCTATAGTGAATTATGTATCTTTTCTTGCCATTTAAATTTGGAATTAACTTTGAATATTTCGATCCGGGAGCAATTTTGTTTTCTACACAAAAAGGTAGGTCATTGTGAAGGTCGTGTAAATGTTGCGGATATTCCAGATCGACTTCAAAACCTCTTCAAGACCTCTGATGTGGGAGAAATATTTGCAACATTTATCGAATTCACATCATCCACCCATTTAAAGTCTGAACAAGGAAGAGGCTGAGCCATTGCCCAACCGTACAAATTATTTGCATCCAGGTACACAATGTACTGTGAATCCCTTTCTTTATCGTAATTTTCCAAGTATTTGTTATTTGCCACTGAATGCCTTAGTACGCTTTGGGTTATGCCTCCCCTAATCCCACTTTTTATAAAGTGATGCATGTCATAGTCGGTCAACAATTCCAACTCAACTTCGGTATATTTAAGCATTGCCTCCCACGCAAGACCTGGAGCTGTGTAAAAGTGACAAGGGTCCAGATTATAGATGCTGTGACAGATTTTGTGAAAGTTTTCAAAAACGTCCGTTAATAGTAAAACGTCAGTTTTTAGATATAATTCTAAATACTGCCACATCTTTTCAATCCCAAATTTTTCCCATATTATTTTGGCATGATTATAATCATCGTCCGAACATGCTTTTTTCATAAGTCTACTATAAAATTTATCCTGAGTAGGAAGCGACGTTTCCTCCAACCTATCCCAGGAATCTAAATATTCATAGGGCAAAACGCCCTTCCTTGTCAACAATTTGAATTGTTCTTCATCTGGATATAACCTTTTGACTGTTTCAAGCTGATTGGATGACAAATTGCTGGCCAACGTTTCCAGACTGGCTTGCATAAAGCGAGCCGAATCTACAAAACGTAATTCCATTGTTTGGTTATTTGGACCAACAGGAACTGTTTTCCTTAGAGAAATATAACACTCTTTATTAAGAGGAATAACTTCAATGGCACCAGCTACCTCATCCAAAGCTTTAATAAACATGTGACAGTCATATCCAGAAAAGTTATGAAAGAATATTGGGAAAAATTTAGGAACTTTATACTCCAAATTGCATTTACTATGAGCTGGACCCCTATACTTCCCTGTGAGGTAACACGGTCGGAATTGTCCAACAATTTCTTGCAAATATGACATGCATTACTTGTTTGTTGAAAATTTCGCTCAGCTTCGGTGAATTTACTCATAGCTTTTGGTTTCATTAAATGTTCATTGTACAAATGCTTGAGGTCACTTACCAAACTATTTACAAATTTCCTGGAAGAATGAGGGCCTTTGTAGGTTTTAAATATATCCAAAGACGAGTCGTATGCACACTTGACATAATACGAAAACGCGCATGGTACATGTTCTTTGGTCGTGATGGTGTATGATCCATTTGTATTTGGGGCGCAAGTATCTACCTTCTGCAACAGACATTCAAAATCTGCATAAACAACAAAAGGAACAGTTAATTGTTTGTTGTACCTTTCAAGCTTTAAAATTGTTTTTTCTGGCGTCTGCATTTCAGTAACAACCTTGTTACACTGCAACTTGTGAGCTTGGAACTTTTGTTGAGTAGTAAAATGTAGCAAGCACCTGTTGCAGATGTAAATTTGTCGTCCACTCTTTGTAATTTGCCGAGAAACCAGTCGCGACAAATTTTTTATCCAAACATAATGACTATTTTCGTTAGGACCTTGTAACAAAAGCAAATTGACATGCAGTTCTCTTTTTTTCTGGCTTTGGTAATACGGACCCACAACTTTGTCACCTTCCACACCGAAAACATTTATACTGATGTGGCAGTTTCGTTCCTCAAACTTTCGAATGTCATTAACATTCAAGGGAAAATCCAAATCTGAAAAATCGAGAGATATTCCGTTTGCTAATGTTATAAGGTCCGATCGAATGTCTGTTACAGAATAAGAGGCAGGTCTTTCGGAATGTTTCTGATCTGGATACAGCGCCGATATAATAGCCCACTTGAAGCAATATATGTCTTCATTACAAACGTTTACGCAAGCCTTTTTGGTTATAAAGACTTGCGGTAGACGAATATAGTGACCTCCCTTAAATGGAATATATTCGTTTAAATTAACTTCCAGATGACAAATAGACAATAAGGTCCACCCACTGTCTCGTTCCTGAAAATCATCCATCTTGGCCACTATACTGTCCACCATTTCTTCAAAGGCTCTCTGGAGGTCTTCGTCGTCACAATAAATTTCCATCCTGGTATTAAATGACTTGACGGAAATTTCCATGTCGTCCTCATTCATCTTTACATATTCGGTAAATAGTTCCAAATTAAATTTGAGACATTTACCTTTGGCGCGTTGGCTCCTCAATTCCTCAAATACAGGGGGTTTAGCTTCTTCGAAGAACGCCTTCACATCAACCATAAAATCACGCCTACACTCATACACCAAAGTATAAATGCGTCCTTTAAAAGCGGATTTTACGACTTTTAAATGTGGCATCCGTCTCATGGTTTTGAGCGGCCTTTTTCTTGTGTACCTGACTCTTTTCATGGGATGTCCAATCGTGAACTTCTGTCAGGCAAAACACACACATCCGACTTGGTCTCCATGCACCAGAAGACTCTCCAGCGGTGGCAGGGGGATGACTAATAGAACCACTCGTCGAGGGTTGGTTGATGTCTTCGGGTCGGTATGATGAAGCTTGAGGTCTTGAACCACTTGCAGATGGACTCTGTTTTGCGTCATAAATTTTCTTACCGTGAACATTTCTCAGGTGACGCTTTACCCTCCAGCTAGCTTTCAAAATTTTGCCGCAGATTTCGCAAAGGAAAGCCATTGTAATAATGCAATTAAAAACTCGCTACTTGTAGAATATCGAAACACTAAGTCAAGCCTAAGTTGCCAGAAGTATCTGAACTGATTTGCTAGCAAAATGTTCAACATCTTTATACTCTTCAATTGACGTCACATTTTTTGATAAGATCACGTATGCCAACACACATAATTTTGCTGTCAATTGTTTACGCAACTGTCATTATTTCCAGCGACAAACAATGCGTGGATTCAATAGAGTTACGGGTCAAAAAGGTTAACTGATGACGATTTTGCAAATATTATTTGCAAATTTTTTTACATTTTTTAAAATTTTACATATTAAAATATTCTTTTCGCAATTCTTACTATCATTATTTCCAGCGACAAACAATGCGTGAGTTCAATAGAGTCACGGGTTAAAAAGGTCACCTGATGACGATTTTGCAAATTCTATTTGCAATTTTTTTTTTATTTCTTTTAAGTCTCTGAATGTTAAAATATTATTTTCGTTACCATTTAAAAAAATAAGAAGTCGGTTATAAATTTTATTTCCTTTAACATTTTTTTTTACAAATATTAATAGTACAGACAAACATCACCTGTAAATTACATCATATGAAATATTATCAATATTCACTTCCTCGACTTTGAAAAATGCCTTTTCGCATCGCTCGCAAGCATTCCCATACAACACAATTAGTTTCTTTAATTCCTCCTCGTTACATATACTCGTTATGGGGAATTTTCGGGCTTGGTCGTCTTTTTCATCCTCTGTCCAACACATTGGACAAATTACGGTTTTTACGAATATGTCATCCTTCCATTCTCCCGTCAAGCTGTCAATGTGACCCAACTGATTGTTGAACAATACTTGTTTGTATACGGCAACTCCTTCACATTTAAATTGGTAAAACATTTTTTAAACTTGCGTGAAACACTTGGCGACGTCTCTTACTTAAAAAATGGCAATTCTAAACTGAATCTCTTACACATTTTTCTTTCTTTTATATCCATCATACAGCAGATACGCAGGGCACGTGTTTTTTTCCAGAATTTTTACTACTATTAGGCCCAAGAGCCTTATCATAATAAAATAGGATATGTACATCATGACGGATGAAATAAAAGTAACACTCAAACATCTTGAATACATATTTATTTTGATTAACATCCACATTTGTCAGAAATCAGTTCAATAGAAAACCAAATATATAGTTTTTGAAAATTGAGATGGTAATAATTGATTACAATGAAAAAAAAATATTTGTATATATTTTTTGAAAACATTACACATTTCAGATGGTAATAATTGATTACAATAAAAAAAATTTACACATTTATTTTATATGGGAATAATTGATTACAATTGTAAATAATATTTTTTAAACATTTTGCTATTAATTCACAATTTCTTAAAGCACACGTTACATTTATATGATTAGTTAAATGATAAGAACAGCATGTAGAAAGGTCACCAAACTTTGCCATTTTGGGAGACTCATTACAAATTTCGAGGTTTATAATTTGGGTTATTTTATTGTCCATTAAGTGCAGTTTCAAAAACGTACTCTTGACTTTCCCTTTTACATAAATGTACTTAACATCTCGCAGGTATTGATTGATTACTTCGTTCACGTTATTTAGGTCCACATGTCCAAATGAATACTTTAAGCCATGATGATTAAAATCTAAATATTTAACTTACCTTTGGTCTTCTAGACTGAGGCCATGCATGGGTCTTGCAGGTTTAAACAAAAAATGAAGATATTGTTCATATATACTGTTCCTATCCCATCTGGGAGATTCCTTCGTGCATTTCGGTTTTCGTACCATGCATCTGGCATTTCCCATGGTTGTAGTCCTGTGCCTGAGATACAACTCCAATTTCCCGTCTTCTGAGCTCTAGTCTCTCCTGGTCCGTCTTCCGTATATGTCTGGAAGCCAAAGCAGTAGGCTGCGCCCATGATGGCGATTGAACTTATCGCTGCAGAGATAGTTTGAACATTCCGTTCATTCCATCTTTCAGGATATTCCGTTTCGCTGGGTCGTGACTTCATAATTTGAGGCTCTCCTTCATGTAGCGCCAGGTTTTTGAAGCACACTTTTTCAATTTTAAAAGTAGTGAATTGTCCTATTGTGTCTTATAATGACTTTGCGTACTTCAAATTGAAGCGTGTTCCCGTAACGTACTCTTGGAATGAGCTCGTTGTGATCCCGTATCCAGCTAATCATTGTATGATTTCTGGTTTTCTAGAACCTATCGGTGTCGTGTTTCCCACAAGATATGATGTTACTTGCGAGTTTGGTGGAAGTCCTATTCTAAAGTTAGGCTTTGGCTCTGGATCCGGCGCTGCTAAGGCCATAATCATGTCTCCGGCGATGCTCAGTGGGGGTATCTCTTCGAAGAGGTTATGATTATCAGCTGTTATAGCATTTGTGTGGTATCCACCAAATCCTTGCACTACAGTAGTAGGCAGGTTTGGAACCTGGTGTCGCGTGTCTTTCCCTATCTTGTCAGTGTAGTTTCCTACCTCGCTGAACATATGTTATTCTGGTTGTAGTACGTTTAGTTGTTCGTCCGTGGCCGCCTTGCGTATAGCTTTCTCTTTGCTGGTAAGGACAACACTGCCTTCTTTGGCTTTGACGTCAATCAGCTTGATCCATAGCAGGGATGTGGCGTAGTACGCCATCTCCTCTTTTGCGATGAGTCGGTCCAATTGTTTCTCGTCGGGCCTCAGGTTTTGATATGCCTCGACTGACACATCTATTAGCCGGTTGTAGCTGGCACTGAATTCTTGCCTCGGCGCAATTTCCGTGACAGATACGTCGATGCCAAAGATTGACTCTGATATTATTGACTCATTTCTTTGTGGCGTCGGTGCTTTTTGCGGGTTGGTCGGAGGTGGCAGTTCACCACTGCTAGGTCCTGGCTTCTTGCTTGGTCCTTTGGTCTTCGGTGCGGCTTCTCTCTTCTTTCCAACTTTGGCTGGATCAAAGTTCTCAGCTCTGCATCGATAACCGGGACATATCTTTCTGTTTTCTTCCATAGTATAGACTTTCTTTTCTACGCTTGGATTCATCTTGTTTTACGTAAGTTTTCTCACACAGAGACCAGTACGTAATCTGGGGCAGCTGTTGTTGTATTAAGCTAAAGAACACACGTCTAGGTATTTTATATTATTTATCGGACGATACCAATAAGAGGTTTAAAATCAACAATAGCGTCATGTATTATAAGACAATAAACTCTTGTGTTTGGAGCAACATTTTCGCTACTCTCAAATTCTACTTTTAAATCAACAGCAGTTTGCTGAATGGCTTCTAGTTGCTTGGTACAATCAATAACAAATATAGGTCTTGTTTTAAATTCATTGTAAGATAACAACGGTTGAAGTTCATTGTTTTTGTTATAGAAATTATTTTTAAAGTAAACATATTCCTTATAGGGTTCGGCGAATTCGTTTTTGCTGAAATTCATCCTCATACCCTTGTAAGGATAAACAAGAGAATTTAAATGACATTTAATGGAAACGAGATTCATGTGATGTTGCATTATCTTTTTTTTTCAGTTTGGAAGGCTACAATTACATAACGAGGTTTTTTCAAATTTGTTGACGTTTTCACTGACCATATTTCTTTATTTGTGTTACTTAACGATGGTAGTTCACACAATTCCCATTTTCTAAATGGTAGTAATATGGATTTGTTCTTGTTTAAATTGTTCGACATTTGCATTTTTAGTACATCATTTGGAAAAATATACTTAACCTTTAACTCTACATTATTCAATATTAATTTTATTTTGTTTGCGAATGTGTTATTGGAGACTTTAAAACAATTAACATCGGTTCGTGAATGTATAAGACGAAAAATGTGCTTTTCATTTATTACTCGTTGATAATCTTGACATATATCAAATAAAAATTTAAGTGGTATCCTCACCTAAACGACTTATTGTCAGTACTCAACACCTCAGGTGTTTCACCATTTCCGGTCCATCCTACAGCCTTTAATACTCGACTTTCATAATCATTACTCGATAATAATGTTTTCAATGTTGACAAAATACCAGGTTCACGACATCTGCCCTACCATTTAGTTCATAGCTCATAGATTCAAAGAGAAAAGAGAAAAATTCTAAGTAAATTTAGATTCTGCCAGTGTATCTGCATCATCATAGATAATTGATCCATTTAGACAAAGATCCGTTTCGTAAAGAGATAATAAGCGCATCATGCTGATTTCAATTACGTCACTTTTATCAAATGATTTGGTATGTGGGTAATAAGTAATAAGTATGCACCTCCTCCCTTATGATGCAATCTTCGAATTTCGGATTGTCAAATATTTGTCGTTTTTCTGACCTTAAAACCCAACGATTTCAAATATTGAATATTTTCCAACGTAAGATTGTAACGTCTTCGTTTTTCGTTGTTCATTCATGTACTCGTCAATGACAAATGTCTTATTTGAAAGCTTTGTTGCTCCCTTGTATAGTTGCCGATGTTGTTAAAAGTTAAACCCATTTGTTTTGCTTTTTTAATTCCAAACGTACAATGATATTTTCTCTACGAAAGTTTACTGAAAAGGATTTTTGATCTAGGATTTCCACTGTTATATTTTCTATTGATCTCTTTGTTTCCAAAATAGGTAAATATATTACATTTGTAGGTTGAATGTCAATACTAGCACCAGGGTTAGCGGCCGGCGCGAACTCATATAATGTATGTGATAACTTATTCCCGTAATAGGATCCACTTGCTATATTACAGGTAATGCGAATCGTTATCACTTTTATAATCTCTACTGGCAAATCAGACTCGTGTTTTATATTAGCTGTGAAAATCCTAGTAATCTGCCGATGCTGTAGTCAGATGTAAAATCGATTTTCAACTTACTTTCAATTTCACATTTTATTGTGTTATTATTCGGGCTAATTGATAAAATATTTTTTATCCCCTTTTTGTTTAAATTTTTAGTAGAAAGAGACTATTGTTCTCGTATGTACCTTTCTATGTCGCTTATTTCGTAAGCGCCTGAAGCAATTTGCACCACCATTTTTTTTTCATCTTCTGTTAAATAGTAATGAAAAGCGTTATTTACGTTCTTCTCAATATTAGGTATACTGTTAAAGGTGTGAAAACCGATAAGATGCAAGATTGTTCATTGGGATCTAGATCGATGGGTGGTCCACCGACAATATACTAGAGCGACCTTTAATACATATAGATATACATATAGGGAGGTGAAATCAGTTGATAAATAAATGTTACATACTAAACATATGCCAGTGTCATTGTTAGATAATTAAATTGGAAATACAAAACACAACCACACGAAATATACCGGGTGTTTTTTTAGTTGGGAGGTTACCTTTATATGGAGTATCACTTACTATAAGGCAAACTGATTTTGTCGATGGGGCTAATCGGAGCTAAACTACCTTTCAAAAATATTTTCGGCTTTCTCCCACTTCCGGTTATACCGGAAGTAGACATCAACATTCTTATTTTAAACAGCAACAATCCAAATAAAATATAAAATTTAGGGGTTGCCATTTAAACTAAGAAAGTTGATGTCTACTTCTGGTGTAATAGGTAGTGGCGGGAAGTTGAAAATATTTTTAGAAGATAGTTTAGCCCCGATTAGCCCCATCGACAAAATCAGTTTACCTTTATAATAAGTAGTACTTCATATAAAGGTAACCTCCCAACTAAAAAAAAAACACCCGGTATATACGAGATCAGAGAAAAATGGTACCTACTAAACATATGCCACTGTCATTGTCAGATGATCATAATAATAATAATAAACTAATTAAATTGCAAATAGAAAAAGCGGCACGAGATATACGTAAAAAATATTTAGCCCTAAAAGCTAACAAAACTTTGAAAGATGAAACTTTACAAAGAATATTTCGACCTATATCAGAACCTAGGGTTGCCAACATTTCATCAGTGAAATATAGTATTTTCCAAAAAAGTTATAAAAAAATATAGTATTTTATGAACAAAGAAAAAAATAAATATATATTTGTTAAGTACTTATTTATTTTTATAAAAACTATATTTTTTTGCACTTCTTGTACTTTGTAACAGTTTTTTGTTTAAAATAAAAGTGTCATATGCTTTGTCACATTTAATTTTTAAATTGATATAAATCAAAAGTTCATTTTTTATTAATGACATACTACTTCTATTTCTCTCTTCTCGTCATTTCGAATTCATAACCGAAAATATTCTTTCTGTGAATGCCGAAGTGGCGGGAACAGAGAGCAGGAATGAAATTACTTTCAGTAAATTTGGTAGATTATTTTCAGTATTTTTTAGAATATATTGCCATTTTTGGGCTGTAGTTTTCTCAGTAAAATCACTACAGTCTTTTACTTTAGCAAAGATTTCATTTAATAGTGTTATTTCAGAGTAAAAGTCGTCCATTTTTATGCTCAATTTTTCTTGTAAATTCAGAACTTCTACTATTATCTCACAATCATTAAATGAAATCTCCTGTTTCAAATTTAATTTTTGGATTTTACATAACCAATTGCATTCACCAAAATCAAACCATTTATTAAGATACTCTAAACATTTATCAATAAAAACCAAAAAATTATTTTGAATTTCATAACTTTCTGTGGGGGATTTTACTTCTAATGATTGCAACATTTTTTTGGTTTCATAACCAAAAAAGTATCTTTTTTACGTTGTTCTAGCGTCGATTTTAAAGTTGACATAATATTATACACATCTAAGACTGTGATGCTATTGCCTTCAAGTTGTTTAACAGCTTTATGAAAGTTATGTAAAAAATGGCTCGCGAAATGCAAAAAGATTTGAACTTTAATGCTTCCATTAATTTTATTCATCATCAAAATATTTTGAATATGTGGACACTCCTGCCCTAAACTAAAAAAATAATCACTCAAAGCCTTCCAATTCAAAATCATGTTGTCCACACAAGGTAGCAATGAAAGCCACCTAGTATCAACATGTCGTTTCAACTCATGCCATTCACCTTCAACAACAGCAACACATTTTTTAAGCTCTTCCCTACGAACTGCAGAAAAAGAGAAATGACTGTAGATTTTTAAAATTATATTTTCAACATCGATGCTTAAAAAATTCATTGCATGCTTGACTGTGTTGTGAACTATGTGTGCGTGACAATTGCCCTTCACCAGGAACTACTCGTTCAATATTTCAAACCAGACACTCTATCAAAGGAAAGGCTGTGGTGGGATAATGAACTATTTATAGCATTAAACATACCATTTGCAGATTCATCACAATTTTCGTAAAAGTCTAATTAATAACTTGTTTTGTATCCCATTTTCAATATCAAAATATTTTACAACTAAGGGAAATAATTTTATATTTTTTCTATTACTTGCATCCGTTTGCAAACAAAAATTTAAATTAGGGGAATTTAAATCATCCAGTAAAGTTTGCAATGCATAAGGCCCCAAAACCTCATTAACCAGTGCTTCCATTTTAGTACGTCCTAATTTTATGTTCAAAGCGGTTTTAGAATCGCCATATATGATTTTGTTCAGTTTTACAGTACAGTCCATGCTGTTATTAGGAAGATTGCGTTTTGCTGTATGGTAATGACAAATGACCAATTAAATGTTCTGTAATTAAACAGTTAAACGTGTTTAAAATTGAAAATATGTACAACCGCAACCATAGACTAGTTTCGGCCTTCCTTGGCCTCGTCAGCATGGTACGGTGGTTGTACACACTTCCAATTTAAAGCCGTTAGTCAGTCGTATAAGTACCCAAGAGAGCAAACCTCCATCGGGTGACTTGTAACTGACTTTTAACTGTTTATTACGCAAACATTCTCGCTACATGCTAATTGAAGCATTACTCTCTGCTGAGATAATAAGCCTTGTATATACGAATATATACAAGTTTATTACGATGCAATTGAAATCTAATTTCATTAGAATCCAATGAAAATTAGACTGCAATTGCAAAGTTCACGTAGGTGAGGCAAAGCTTGTATCACGGGTTGCATCGCAACATCCATAGATACAAACGTCCTCGGCGTGACTTTACTTTCATCTAGTTTTGACAAATGACCAATTAAATGTTCTGTAATTAAACAGTTAAACGTGTTTAAAATTGAAAATATGTACAACCGCAACCATAGACTAGTTTCGGCCTTCCTTGGCCTCGTCAGCATGGTACGGTGGTTGTACACACTTCCAATTTAAAGCCGTTAGTCAGTCGTATAAGTACCCAAGAGAGCAAACCTCCATCGGGTGACTTGTAACTGACTTTTAACTGTTTATTACGCAAACATTCTCGCTACATGCTAATTGAAGCATTACTCTCTGCTGAGATAATAAGCCTTGTATATACGAATATATACAAGTTTATTACGATGCAATTGAAATCTAATTTCATTAGAATCCAATGAAAATTAGACTGCAATTGCAAAGTTCACGTAGGTGAGGCAAAGCTTGTATCACGGGTTGCATCGCAACATCCATAGATACAAACGTCCTCGGCGTGACTTTACTTTCATCTAGTTTTGACAAATGACCAATTAAATGTTCTGTAATTAAACAGTTAAACGTGTTTAAAATTGAAAATATGTACAACCGCAACCATAGACTAGTTTCGGCCTTCCTTGGCCTCGTCAGCATGGTACGGTGGTTGTACACACTTCCAATTTAAAGCCGTTAGTCAGTCGTATAAGTACCCAAGAGAGCAAACCTCCATCGGGTGACTTGTAACTGACTTTTAACTGTTTATTACGCAAACAAATGTTTGCGTAATAAACAGTTAAAAGTCAGTTACAAGTCACCCGATGGAGGTTTGCTCTCTTGGGTACTTATACGACTGACTAACGGCTTTAAATTGGAAGTGTGTACAACCACCGTACCATGCTGACGAGGCCAAGGAAGGCCGAAACTAGTCTATGGTTGCGGTTGTACATATTTTCAATTTTAAACACGTTTAACTGTTTAATTACAGAACATTTAATTGGTCATTTGTCAAAACTAGATGAAAGTAAAGTCACGCCGAGGACGTTTGTATCTATGGATGTTGCGATGCAACCCGTGATACAAGCTTTGCCTCACCTACGTGAACTTTGCAATTGCAGTCTAATTTTCATTGGATTCTAATGAAATTAGATTTCAATTGCATCGTAATAAACTTGTATATATTCGTATATACAAGGCTTATTATCTCAGCAGAGAGTAATGCTTCAATTAGCATGTAGCGAGAATGTTTGCGTAATAAACAGTTAAAAGTCAGTTACAAGTCACCCGATGGAGGTTTGCTCTCTTGGGTACTTATACGACTGACTAACGGCTTTAAATTGGAAGTGTGTACAACCACCGTACCATGCTGACGAGGCCAAGGAAGGCCGAAACTAGTCTATGGTTGCGGTTGTACATATTTTCAATTTTAAACACGTTTAACTGTTTAATTACAGAACATTTAATTGGTCATTTGTCAAAACTAGATGAAAGTAAAGTCACGCCGAGGACGTTTGTATCTATGGATGTTGCGATGCAACCCGTGATACAAGCTTTGCCTCACCTACGTGAACTTTGCAATTGCAGTCTAATTTTCATTGGATTCTAATGAAATTAGATTTCAATTGCATCGTAATAAACTTGTATATATTCGTATATACAAGGCTTATTATCTCAGCAGAGAGTAATGCTTCAATTAGCATGTAGCGAGAATGTTTGCGTAATAAACAGTTAAAAGTCAGTTACAAGTCACCCGATGGAGGTTTGCTCTCTTGGGTACTTATACGACTGACTAACGGCTTTAAATTGGAAGTGTGTACAACCACCGTACCATGCTGACGAGGCCAAGGAAGGCCGAAACTAGTCTATGGTTGCGGTTGTACATATTTTCAATTTTAAACACGTTTAACTGTTTAATTACAGAACATTTAATTGGTCATTTGTCAAAACTAGATGAAAGTAAAGTCACGCCGAGGACGTTTGTATCTATGGATGTTGCGATGCAACCCGTGATACAAGCTTTGCCTCACCTACGTGAACTTTGCAATTGCAGTCTAATTTTCATTGGATTCTAATGAAATTAGATTTCAATTGCATCGTAATAAACTTGTATATATTCGTATATACAAGGCTTATTATCTCAGCAGAGAGTAATGCTTCAATTAGCATGTAGCGAGAATGTTTGCGTAATAAACAGTTAAAAGTCAGTTACAAGTCACCCGATGGAGGTTTGCTCTCTTGGGTACTTATACGACTGACTAACGGCTTTAAATTGGAAGTGTGTACAACCACCGTACCATGCTGACGAGGCCAAGGAAGGCCGAAACTAGTCTATGGTTGCGGTTGTACATATTTTCAATTTTAAACACGTTTAACTGTTTAATTACAGAACATTTAATTGGTCATTTGTCAAAACTAGATGAAAGTAAAGTCACGCCGAGGACGTTTGTATCTATGGATGTTGCGATGCAACCCGTGATACAAGCTTTGCCTCACCTACGTGAACTTTGCAATTGCAGTCTAATTTTCATTGGATTCTAATGAAATTAGATTTCAATTGCATCGTAATAAACTTGTATATATTCGTATATACAAGGCTTATTATCTCAGCTGTATGGTAAGTCAAAGCAAGTTCACTGGCTGAAATCTTGTCATCACAAGTAAGAGGAGCAGAAATAGATGAAGAAGAGCCCAAACCAAAAAAGCTGTCTAATATAAAAGTTTTCTTGCAAAGTTCAACTTTGAGTTTGTGGTGCTTTGTTTCCCCATGTTGTTTAATCTGTAATGAATTATAAAACATCCCAAGTACCACCTTCACCTATCATGCAATGCAACGCAAAACAACTGACAATTTATTGAATAAAAACAAAGAACAGGGAGAAGATGCAAGTATTTAATATAACCTAAAAGAACTAACCTGGCCAATCCCGCTTTTCCCCACAGAAAATGTTATGTTACATGGTTTACATTTAACATTAAAAATATTTTGGGGATCTTCTGTAATCCATTCATAGACTCTTTCCCACTCCGGTTTATATTTTTGAAGTCTTTTTGCATTTTTCGCTTTTTCGGCTTAGCGGCGCATTAGAATTTGCCCCACTTTCGTTATCGCTACCACTTTCCATAACTTACTTATTCAGTATTTAAACTTTTCAAAATAAATCACAGCATCAAATTCAAAATAGGTAATTCCGCCAATAGTTCACAAACCAAAATATCGTATGACGACGTCAAAATTCAAAATTGAAGTTGTCAATTTGACATTGACAAGTTCGGAACGCATGCGTTCGGATACACATACACATGGACTAAGTATATACTAGCGTACATATAATTAAATTTGTAAGTATTGAAACTTGGGTTTTAAAAAATTATTTATTGAAAACTGCAGCTACTCTACAATAGCTTGAGCTCTCAAAGTGGTGAGCTCTGTAGTTACTTAATAAAAGAACTAATAAGAACTGACGATTATATTTGGCCCTAAAAACCTTATATAGATTTTAATAACAATAAATAAAACTAATACCTAATAAATGTTTCCTAAATTGTGGGAATCGATGACATCTGTTGTTCTCAGAGAGGGAATATAGACAACCCTTGGCGTCGCCTTTATCTTTCTTAATTAGACGAACACCTGTATGTAATTCCATCTCCCTTAGGTCAAGACGTCCACGTCTTAATATGGTACTGATGCGGATTTCTCTCTCATAGGTATTCCTGATTCCTCTTCTTTCTCGGGTTTCTTCCACTTTTGCAGCATTGTAGTAATTCTATTTCTCTACTTATATGTTATGATACAAATAATAGTAAATAGTAATAATATTGCGGAGAATGACATGTGGGTTACATGTACGGTTGGGTGCAATTCTATATGTTTATTTAATTCTATAGCTTCTTCTTTAAGTTTAGAGAAAACTTCAATATGTTTTTGCTCTAAATTTAAATATTTACTGGCTTCGGGATTAACATTAACTGGGATGTGTACAGTTTTAACAGAAAAATTGTTAAATGTGCTTTCAAAGCTTTTTCCTTCAATATTAATTTTACAATTGTTTTCGGAATATATCATGTAGTTTCCTTTAACAGAATTATAATTTAATTTATCCTTACATTCTTCTATTAAGTCTAAGGGCCTTTTACTGGATATTAAGAGTTTATTATCTTTAAGTTGTATTATTAATTTATAATTATTAATAGCTATTACAAAAGTACATTTTTTTTATTGCGAAGGTTAAAGTATACTTTATTCAACTCAAAACACCAGATTAAAGTACCATTTTAACCGTAAGGGTAGATAAAATGGAACTTTAACAGCAAGGATAGATAAAATACTTTAATTAAGTAGGTATCTATTTTTATTTGAAATAATAATTATTATTAGATACAACTTAATAATCTTTAGTGCTTTCATTGATAATAACTTGGATCGTACCATTCACATTTACCGAAACATGGATGTCTGGAACAGAACGGTGTTCAGAATGGTGAACAGACGGGCATACAGAAGATATAGTATTACTAACGATCCCACTCGTTGACCCAACTAGTATCTTCTTTGAAACTTCAATTTTACTTCGTACTGAATTTTCTATATAAGTTTCAGCTACTGATGATGACTTCCATCCCCCTGCGCGCTTTATTGTCACCATGTCAGCCCCTGAGTTTGCCATCATTGTGGCTGCAGATCGTCTAAAACAATGACCACTGTATTTTTCTGAATCCGGTAAATTTAGGAAATCGGCAATTTTTCTTGGGACTTTATATAAAGTGTTTATGCCTACAGGCTGGATAGTACACTTTTTTGTCTATAGTTAATAAAAAACTTATTATGAGGAACGTGTTTAGGACATAAGCCGATATATTTTCTTATGATGTCCAAAACACCCACTTCCTGGTCAGTTATACAAAAAGACCGATCTTTTTTGGTTTTAGTATCAATCAGTTGAACGATCATTACTGATGTTCTATCATCAATATTAGACATCTCTAATTTATACAATTCATCGGACCGGCATGCCCCATATAAACCCATTACCGCAACAACCTTCATAAACAAATAATCATCATCGGGAGCTTCTTTTATAAATCGAATGATATCATCAGGTTCAAAAATGTTCGATTTCTTAGGTTTATAACCATCACATAGTTTCTTCAATAATGCAATTAGTTTACTGTATCTGTAAACAATAATTCGTATTAGCAAAAAAATTATACACTAAATTTGACGTTACTTACTTTGAAATGTCACAATTTTCGTTGACCAAAATTGTAGACTTCAGCATCGAATAATAAGACCACAGTGTTGATGGCTTCACCTTCTTTGCTTTTTCAGAAAAATATGCCAGAAATACCGTTTCACTTAAACTATTAATCTTCTTTGCCATTTTCCACCTTTGAAAGCATGTGTACTCTTTTTCATATATTAATCGCGATTTTTGAGGCAATAATTTAGCTACTGCCTCTAACGCTTCTTTCTTCACACATACCGGAATGTTTTCCTGCTCTACCTCGTTTTCACACATTCCTGAGATCTTGAGATTCATACGGATCAAAATTGAAAAATTGATGTGAAACAATTATTTATTTGGTATAACTATAGCAACATACCAAACGAACCAACTGCGATTTAATTTTTGACTGCTTTTCTTATTTCTGTCTGCAGAATTATTGAGTTTTTCTCTCGATTTTTCTTTAACCTTCGCAATAAAAAAAATACAATGTTACACACGACGGTAAAATTTCATTATCGACTCGTGAAATTTAATTAATTCGCCCCTTCGTCGCTCATTAATTAAACATTTTCACTCGTCGATAAAAAATAATTTTACCGTCTTGTATAACAAATAACTATTATCTAGGTTATAAACTAGTGCACATTTGCTAATTTTAGGCGTGGTTTTACACAAAACTTGTTGTTCGATTCTAACACAATTTTCATCTGTCCACGATTCACCGTGGACACCGTAGAGTCTGTAGTTAGCCGGTGGTGCCAATACGTTTCCTAATGCGTTTGGGACGGGGTAGATTTTTTGGTATAAAAAGGAATTGGGATTTAATACCGGGATGTATAATATACATGTTATCACATTCTTAATAGAGACGACTCTTAATTTGGAAAATTCTATTATTTTGAATAAATGTGATATATCTAATTTAATCAACTGATCTGATTTGTAGATTAATCTTAAATGGTTTGCAATTTCCATTAGTTCTGACGTTGAAAGAATTTCTAAATTTACTACATCGTTAAAAGCAAGAGTTATAGTCCTTTGAATAGCCTAGAGGGTTAGAAGTAGTTTTTCTGAAAGGTATATGTTGTAATGAATAAGAGTTTGAGCATTTAACGTATTGTGCATTTTGTTAAAATATTTGAGAGAGGCATTAATATTGTCTGATAGAATTTGAATATCTTTAGAATAACGTTCTGTTACGTGATTTGCGAATGTAGTATACCTGTCCATTTGTTTTATAACTTTTTCTTGGTTTCTAAAAAGGATATTTAAATTATCGTTTATTTCATGCAATCGTTTTGATCCAAATTACCGGTAACATAACGAATTGCTGAGCCTAGAGCATCTATTAGAGCGCGTTTAGGTCTGTAATTGAATTTTGAAAGTTCTTTTTCAATTTGAATACAATTTTCTCTTAGAATGTCAGTCAACGAGCGTGGACTATTGTTATCGTATTTCAAATGTAACACGAATATGTTTGCGAGTAAATTTTTGTAACTAATTTCTAAACTAGATATGTTAAAATAGAAATAAAATTTGTGGTAGTGCGATAGAAGCTTCGCAGTTCACATGTCTTCTAGGAAAAATCCGTTTGTCTCAATTTTTTCTATTCGAAGGGCCCGGCTGGCAGTCAGGGTCATTCTGTAATGAAAAGGTCTTCCTAAGTCTCTTTATATTTCTGGTGTGTATATTGGTCGGTAAGTCGGTGCGTTCTTTAATGCCTTTAATTTTGTTTTAATGAATCGAAGTTACGTTTACTTTGTCATAACGTGGATCAGATTTTCTAATTTTGGGTTTCTTGAAATATACTGCGGGTTCATTTATTTCGATTGAATTTTCGGTATTTTGATTTCGTTTTTCTAAAACTCTTTCACCTCTGTCAAGTTGTTTTTGGTACAGTTGTTCGTAAAAGGGCAAAATGTCCTTTTTGCGTTTTTCATTGTAGGACTCGTAAATTGTTTTATCTAAATCTATCTCGTGGACATTTAAATCGTCGTACGGTCCGTAGAGTAGACTGAAGGGAGTATAATTTGTACTTGAATGAATAGATTGGTTATAAATAAGAACAGCGGTAATCATGAGGTTCTGCGTAGACTCTTTTGGGTTTTCTGCTTTTGCAGTGCGAATATTTTCTAATAAAGTCGAGTGTAAACGTTCAATCGGAGAATTAGAATTAGGATTGTAATTCGTGGTAAAGTGAAGGTCGATTCTAAAGAGATTGCAATATTCTTGAAATACGTTGTTTTTGAATTCTTTTCTTTCGTCGCATACTATCTTTTTGGGATGGTTATGGTGAGCAAAGAAATGTCTTAATTTATTCAAGATGGATATTCCTGATAGGTCGGAGATAAAATAGGCTTGGGCATACTTGGAAAACAAATCTATAATAGTTAGAAATTTCGATCCGTCGAAACTAAAAGTGTCGATATGGATTATGTCGAAGGGGCGTTTTGCTAGTAAGGGTCCAGAGACCCTCTCTGGAACTTTGTACGAGTTACGTTCGTATTTGTTTTGTAAACATGTTTAGCATTCATTAATTATTTTGTTAATTCTCTTTTGCATGTCCGGCCAATAATATTTTCTTTTTAAGTGATTATATGTTTCGATTATTCCGTTATGATTGTTTTCGTGGTATTCCTTTATTATTTCACTCTGTGCCTCAGACTTTTCTATATCTTTGCATATTGTGTTGCATTTAATTATTTTGACGGTATTGTCGCATAATTTTTGACATATTCTGAGAAAGGTTAGCTGAAGTCTTTCTTCGTGAAAGTATATGCCGTATACATTCTTTGGGTTAATTATTTCTTTTAACATTTCTTGAATATTTTCTTCTTCCTGTCCGGATCTGAGAGTAACTTTATAATGGTGTCTTTTAAAAGGTCTGGTATACTTTATATTATATTCATCGCCTACTTTTACTTCTAATCTATACGTAAATTGGTTAAGTGGCTTTTCAGATATGGGGAGACCAAACGTGGGATTTTCTGTTGCGGTGTGCTGGGTATTACCATCAGTTTCTTCGTCAAGGGTATCTAGGTTTAGCTGTGTTAAGAATTGGTCAGCTAATTCTGGATTTAAGGGGTCATTACCATCGAATTGGGGTATTATTGATAGTAAATCGAGGTCGTCTTCCTTGGTATCAACTTCTTTGGTATTTATTATAATTCGGGAAAGCGCATCTGCTACAAGGTTCTCTTTTCCTTTTTTATATTGAACGTCGTAATCGAACTCCACTAGGCGTAATCTCCATTTTACTAATCGCGAATTCGGCTCTTTTAGTGAGAAAAGCCAAACTAAAGGTTTATGGTCAGTTTCAATAAAGTATTTTCTACCGTAGAGGTATGGTCGAAAATGTTTTGTGCATTCGACTATTGCCAAAAGTTCTTTTTCTATCGTGGAATAGTTCTTTTCTGCAGAATTTAGGGTTCGTGAATAAAACGAGATGGGATGATTATTCTGGAAAGTACTCCGCCTATAGCTGTATCACTGGCATCGGTTGTAAAGTAAAATGTATTTTCGAAGTCTGGATATGTTAGTATTGGAGCATTAGTTAAGAGTTTTGTATCAATTTTTGCGCCTTTTTTCAGACATTTCGTAAAAGGGTTACAACTTTAGCAAAATTTTTTATAAATCTTCTGTAGTATCCTACTAATCCTAGAAATTCTTTGATTTGTTTTGTTGTGGATGGTATCGGATACTTTTGGACGACTTCGATTTTCGAAGGATTGGCTTTTATTCCTTGAGGTGTAATCATATGTCCTAAGAAGGCTACTTCTTTGCATAAGAATTCTGACTTATCAATTTGAACTTTGAATTGAAATTGTCTGAATTTTTCAAATATTTGTTAAAGGTGTTGTAGGTGTTCATGTAGCGATTTTGAAAAGATTACAACGTCATCCATGTAAACGAAGCAAAATTTGTACAGGTATTCACGTAGTATGTTATCCATAACGCGTTGAAAAGTGGAGGGGGCGTTTTTTAATCCGAAAGGCATTCTGACATATTCATAGTGACCATTGTTGTCGGAAAAAGCGGTTTTTTCTATGCTGCCTGGGGACATTTCGATTTGATGAAATCCTTGGGCTAAGTCGAGAGTGGAGAAATACATGCATTTGCCAAGATTATCAAGAATTTCGTCTATTCTGGGGAGAGGATATCTGTCTTCTGTTGTCTTTTCGTTTAACTTTCGATAGTCGATAACTAATCGCCATTTTTTCTTGCCGGAAGCGTCTAATTTCTTCGGTACAATCCATACAGGACTGCTGTAGGGAGAAATGAAGGTGCCGATTATCTTGTTGTCTAGAAGCTTCTGAATTTCCTTCTGAATTTCCGTTTTTAAATGGTATGGGTAACGATAATGATTTCGTCATCTTTGGTTCTGATGCTATGCTTGACGGCGTTTGTGAAAGTTAGATCTGAGTTTTCATTATAGAAAACGTCCTTGTATTTTTTTGCAAAGGGAGAGAATTTTTGTACGTTCTTCTGGGTTCAAATGTGAGGTTCTTATGATTTTTTGCATGTCTATTTTTCAGTTGCTATTCTCTTATTTGGGCTGATCTATGTCTACATTAAACAGTGGCTCTACATTAATTTGTTCTCTGCAATTTATTTCGATGTTGTAATCTTTGTCCAATGGTAGTAAACAAAATCCGTCTTTTGCAGTCGCGATAGATTCAGGGATATTGATCGATTTTGTACGTAGATTTGGAATGATTACATTGCCTTTTTCTATGTTCACTGGAATATTAATCCGATCTCTGACCCTCTGTGTAAACGGTTGTTCGAAATTTGAGGGGTTTAGCTCTATGTAAAATGGGATTCTCTTGTCGTCTATTTCAAGCAGTTTGATTTTTGTCATCAATTTTTGCTTGTAATTTCTGAAAATCTCTACTGCCTATTAGGGCATCGAATCTATCGTGCCAATGAATTACGTGGAATTTTATGTCGTGGTCGATTCCAAAGTCTTTAAGCATCAGGAAAATAATATTTTCGTCATTAGAAATGATTTTGTTTAAAGAGCTAACAGAAAAGTGTTTCTTAAACATATAATTTTTGAAGAATTCGTTAGCGGGTTTAGGATTGATAATGCTGTTGGATGCACCGGAGTCAATTACAATTTTTAAATTGTACTGGGGATTGATATGAAGGGTAATTTAGGTTTGTTGTCTATTGAATTTAAATCGATTGTAACGGGTCTTCCGAGGCGGGTATGTGAAAATTTTCGTCAGGTGTATTGTCTATTTGCTCAGATTTGGGATGATAATCTTGTGTGTCTTCCATGTTAAATTGTTCCTCAGAAATAAACGTTGGTTTTTATTGTGGGGGCATTCTATACTGAGGATTGAACGTGTTTCTAGTTGAAATCGACATAGGAGTTGCTTCAGGTCTACTGTTATTCCTATTGTCATGTTTTCTGCCGAAAACTTGCGAATTTGTAGGCAGTTTTCTGGGTGATATTTGTCTTGGTTGAATATTTATTGGACCTCTGGGAAATTGATTTTGTTGTTGATTCGAGGCACTATAATTTTGTAAAGTTGTATTATGGTACGGAAGTGGGTAGAAGTTTGCTCGTGGCGGACCATGAATAGGTTTACCATTTTGGTTAGAATTGTTTTGGTTAATGGGTTTTTTCAGGGGTGATCTTGATCTGCTTCTCATGAAGTTTATAAAGGTTATTTGAGATTTTTCATTGTCGTATTTTCGACACTCATATAATGCTTGTTCTAGTGTATTAATCGGTAGGGAAAGCAAATGATTACAATAAGGTTCTAAAATACCCGATTTAAAGGTGCTTAAGGCTTGTCGCGTGTACATTTTCTCTTTGTGAATTCTAATGTCGTTATTAGGATTTCTAATGTTAAGGTGTTCTAATAGGACTTGCAATTTATGTTTAATTTTCTCGAAATATTGTTCATAAGTTTCGTTATGCGTTTGAAAACAAGTGGCCAGGTCACTTAGTAAGAGACCTTCTGACCGTGGGTCTCCAAATCGTTGGATTAATTCATCTTTTAATTCTGACCAAGTCGTCGCGTTTGTGCGTATTAATACGTCTCTCGCTTCACCGATTAGTTTTGATTTAACTTGTTCTAAAATTAATCGGTTAAAGATTGAGTTTTCGGTGGTTTTAAGTAAATCTATAAATGTATCTGCTTGTTTGATAAAATAAGCCATATTTTTCGACCCTCCGGAGTATTCCGGGAGCATATCTTTTGCTAAATTAATTTCGAGTTGGCTGACAGGTGCCATCCCATCGTTTTTGAAATTATATCAATGTGTTCAGTTAGATTATTTCTTGAGCTGGGTAGCGCAATGGGAGATCTATCTCTCGAGGTGGACATAAGTAGTCAAAATACCATGTATATCATGCAAAAAGCTTAAAGGAAAGACTTACAGGAGCAGCACTAGGAACATTTCACGTCTTTGGCATCTCTCGTATAGTCGGAGATGTCTCGCTCGGCGAAGTAGCAGTTGACACAGCAGGTCTTGATTTCGTCGAAGGATCTCGCAGGGTTCGTCGAATATTCAATAAGCTCTTGAAAGAGGCCGGCGGTGTTGGTTTCGCGAATAACAGTCACTTGGTTTGTCTCGCGAATAACTGCCGTTTGAATATCCTGTTCGCAGGGCCAATTAAATTTGCACGTATTGAAACTTGGTTTTTAAAAAATTATTTATTGAAAACCGCAGGTACTGTAGAATAGCTTGAGCTCTCGAAGTGGTGAGCTCTCTAGTTACTTAACAAAAGAACTAATAAGAACTGACGATTACATTTGGCCCTAAAAACCTTATAGATTTTTGTAACAATAAATAAAACTAATAGCTAATAAATGTTTCCTAAATTGTGGGAATCGATGACATCTGTTGTTCTCAGAGAGGGTAATATAGACAACCCTTGGCGTCGCCTTTATCTTCCTTAATTAGACGAACACCTGTATGTAATTATATACACGCTCTCATATTAGTTAAATAAAAATTACTGTAAAAGCGCGTTCATATATTTTTTAAATGAAGGTTCTTTTTGGTTACAGTTCAGTGTTGAAAATATAGTATTTTTGCGTACTATATATTTCTTCAACAGAATATAGTACGCGGACACGAAATATAGTACAATACTATATATTATAGTGCGGTTGGCAACCCTAATCAGAACCGATAAAGAAAATCGCCAAACGGAATTTTTGGTTTTGCTTGAATTCATCAACGCGCAAGCATGCTCTTGCATACAAGAGTGTAGGTGTGGGGCTAAAAATTTGGCCTCTTTCTAAAACATATTGAGTACAGTTTGTTTTCTAATGCCCATTTAACTTTCTCATAAGGTCTGATTTAACAAACTTTTCAAAAGCTTCGTGATTGACTTTATTTAATTCAACAACAATTATCCTTGTCTACGGTAAACTAAGGCTCGCGATTCAAAATAAGGAACGACGAATTTTAAATCGTCATAATTAGTCCCAATGGCTAAATAGCGAATTGTGGATGTCCAATTCTTCATGTGGTTATATAGAAGTTCTTAAAATCATGTTCCATTTTTGAATTATTAACATTAATAGCACTACATAACTTTTTTCATCCATCATCAGGTAATTTCTCTAATCGTTAGGATCTAATCTAAACGTAATCCTTCAAGGAGATTTACCTGAGTATCTTCAAGCCGTTTTAAAAGCCATTCTTTTACTGATCTTCGAATTTGTTTCTGTTTTATCTAATTTAGATTTTTTTTACTTAAAGCAGCGTACGCCTCTGCTAATTGAAGACAATCGTCGTCACTACTCATTGCGCACTTTCACACTAACTTGTTCGTAAGCTTGTGTGCAGGTCTATGGACAAAACTTTATTGTCACACATAAACGTCGCACATGTACGACAAGCAAGTGTGACGAACATGTATGCCAGTCTGTGGGCAGCTTGAGAAAATCTTATCGAAGCGACAAGAAGTCGACATCTCCGAGTGTCGTCTGACGGAAGTGGGCCGGGCAGTGACATCTGGCCAGGCTTAACGGCGGCTGTATCAGTCTCCCCGGCCTGGGAGAAGACACTCGGTGGTAACGCTAAAGCGACGTGGCTTCTTAGTGCTATATTTGGTCTTAAATTTATTAAACAAACAAAAAACAACAATTACCAACTCTTAACTAACCCATTAACTACGGAGAAGAAAAAAAATATTCTAAATAGTGTCCTGAGTGTCTGAGGGAGGAACTTTTCTGTTCCCTCCGACCAAGGAATCTTCATGCGGAAGAATAACGTGGTCAGATTCATGCTCATTGAGATGTCGAAGAGTATCTGAGCGGAAACAAAAGGAGTATACTGGAATAGCGGACTAATTGGTGAGCATCCTCGTGCTGAAAATGCTAGTACGGGCTACTGCTGCAGGGAAAAATCTCATGGGAGTGGACCTAGGGCGTCCTTGATGACTAATGACCCTTAGTCTAACGAAGAGTAGAACCTAAGCACTTGTAGACGGGGATCTGGTGTTGCAAATATACAGAACACACAAACTAAAACTAAACAGAGCGACAAAAAAAAATGAGAAAAAAACCAAAGATTAACATACACAGGACTTTAACCTAACGTATCCTAATTTTTAGCGTCCATTGCGCCCAAAAAAAAGAACACCTAAATCAAACACGCACTCCCGTCACTCACGTCATTGTGTCTCCGCGAGCACGTCACCATTTCCGGCGAATAGTCTTACAGTGGGACCGGTCAGTCGTTTTCCTCCTCCACCCTGGTTCGGAGGTGCGGGTCGCAGGCGGTCGACATGGATCTTAAAACACCCAGTAACAGGTTTCACCTTCTGATCGAATAATGGCATGTGGACCTTGCCAGCGATTCCTTAAGGGGCGTTTAGTTTCATTGCGGACTAGGACGGAATCTCCTGGAGAATATTGGGGAAAGGGAGTTTGAGCGCTTGATCATCGTTTCTGGTGGTACGCTGATTGATTTCGGCGCGCTATTTCCCGCTTGGCAGCAGGATCCATGGTAGGTGCCGCGATCGTGTTCCAATCACCTGGCCCTTAAAGATTTCGACCCATCAATATCTCACTGGGGATCTTGCCATTGGCCGCGTTTCGACGTCGTCGGAGACTATAGAGGGTCGAGGGCAGATGAACGCCCCAGGAGGTATCATCTCACCCAGCTAGTCGCATCTGTATCCCCTTCTTAATTTCCCGATTACGAAGTTCAGCGGAATTTGCTCGTAGATGATAAGTAGCTGAAGTCCTATGGCCAACCTTCCGCTGTTCGCATCTTCTAGCCCAGTGACGGCTGAGAAATTGTGGACCATTGTCTGTAATGATGGTCCGAGGAGAGCCATATCGATGAAAGACTTGCTTCTCCAGGAACTTGCAAATACAACTAGCCTCGGAACCTGATACAGGAAACGCCTCCACCCATCTGGAGAAAAGATCGGTGGCAACAAAGACAAATTTGTTGCCAGCTGCGGTGATTGGATAAGGATCACGGCTGGGAAGGTTGTCATGGTTTCTGGGCTGTCGATGCATATGGGGGCCTTCTTTTGTATTTGGCCCATATGAGGCAGCTGCGAATGTAGTTGGCAACGTCCAGACCTGCAGTGGGCCACTAAAACTGGCGCAAAATGTAGTCTGTGGTTTCGTCCCGTCCTGGATGCCCCGCTAGGTTTGTGTCGTGATGTTCGTAAATGACTCTAGCCACAGCCGCCTACGGGACAACCAGACTCATTCCATCGCGCTTATAAAGGTGACCATCTTGCTCCAGGTGGTGCTGCCGGAAGCAGTGCTCCCCTTCGTCAGTTTCAGCCCCTAACGGGTCCTGGAGTCGAGTCAACGAAGCCTGCACCGACTCGTCCTCTTCCTGAGCTCGCTTCACCTCTTCCGTTAGTGTGTCTGCTTCTATCTGCTCACACAGCGGTTCCGCGATAGGTTTCTTGAGATCAGAATCTGGCTGCAAAAGTTCCTCCATGTCCGTTATTTTGCCCGGGGCAAATACCGAGAAAGGATTTCGTGACAGCTCATCTGGAAGCTCGTTCATCTTGCCAGGACAGTGCTCCACGGTAAAGTTGGAGCATCAGTGCCCAGCGAGTGATCTTGGCTCGGTCGTCCTTCATCTGGTTCAGCCACTGGAGAGCCCTGTTGTCGGTTCAAAGAATAAACTTTTGACTCTCCAGATAAAGCCGATATTTCTTCACCGCCCAGACAATGGCCAAGCACTCCTGCTTGTTGATGTGGCATCGCAGCTCGGCCGGCGTAAACTTGGCACTGGCATAAGAAATGATTCTCCTACCTTCGTCCTCGGCTGGCTGGTAAAGGACTGCTGACATACCTATACCACTGGCATCGGTCTGGAGTACAAAAGGCAATCCTGGTTCTGGGCGATGGAGCTGACGTGGCTCTTTTACAACCTGTTTGATTGCATCGAATGCCATCCCAAATTCCCTGGACCAGCGATAGGGTTTCTTGGTGCTCAATATGTTGGTGAGCGGAGCAGCCAACTGCGCATAGTTGGTTATATATTCGCGCAGCCAACCACAGAGTCCTAAGAACCGTCTAATTTGGGTCCTTGTCCTGGGCGTCTCCATTGATTCGATGGACGCGAGGTGACACTCTAATGGTTTATTACTCTACGGCCCGACTTGGTGTCCTAAATATCGGATCTGGGTACTTTCTAGTTGACACTTCTCTTGGGCACATGTCAATCCATGGGCTCGCAGCCGCTCAAAAACTACCTGGAGATGGCTCAGGTGGTCCTCGTTGGTATTCGAGTAGACCACAATGTCGTCCAGGTAGACCAGAGTAAAGTCATTTAGAAGTCCTGGCAGACTTTCCTGGGACATAAAACGCTGAAACGTCCCAGGAGCATTCTTCAGACCAAAGGGGAGCACCCGAAACTTGTATGTGGCGCAATTTGAGGTAGTAAAGGCTGTAAACCTTCTTGACTCCGGGCTCAATGGAATCTGCCAATAACCTGCCTTGAGATCGAAAGAGGTGAAGACCGTCGCGTTTCCCAAATCCTTTAAGAGTTTGCGGGTTCAGAGGCAGCGAGGTGGCTCCATCGGCTGTCTGGGAATTGAGTTGCCGGTAGTCCACACAAAATCTCCAAGTACCGTACTTCTTAGGTATCATTACGATCGGGGAGACGTACTCAGAGTTGCTGGGCTCAATGACCTTGGCCGCCATAATTTCCTCAATCTGCTGGTACATCTTCTTCCGTCTGGTTTCAGAATAGGAGCACGGCCGCAGCTGGAAGGGACTCGGGTCTTTTAGCCTGATGTGATGCGCTATAGATGTTGTGGTGCTATGACCTTCTGGTTCTGCAAAAATATCTTTGAACTCGTGCAGCCGTTTACGAATAGGCGCTTGTAACCTCTCGGGAAAGCTATTTTCAATAGTAGGGGCTGATACATCTGGCTGGCGGTAATTAGGTCCCAGCAGGTATTCCGTAAATCTGCGATTCGCTCCGAAATGGAGGCAGCCTCGCTTGGCATCTAAGTAGGCGTTTTTATTCCTGAGCCACGGATACCCCAAGATAATCTCCTTATTGAGGCCCTCAACGACCAGGAAGTCAGTCGTCTCTTCATGGTCCCCAATGCGAATCTGTAGAGTCTGTTTGGCAGTGATGATGGTCGTAGCTCCATCGGCAGCGAGTTTTAAACGGGATTCGTACGGTCGACAGCACTGAAGAATGAGTCCTGCCCGGACGAAGTTACTATTGGCACCGGTATCGATAAGTGCCAGATAACCTTTTCCTTCAATGCTAAGCTGGATCCAGGGTAGCAGTCGCGGTGACCCCGACGCCTGCTGAAGTGAGCTTATTGCTCGGTCAGGGCATTGCGGCTGTTTAAGGGCCCTTCGAGGCTGCCGCGAGCTTCGGACCTTCTTGCGTTTCCCTGTAACGGCTGGGACGGGCGGTTGGACTCACGCTCCCTCCAATTTTCCCTGGGGCGCTCTGGGCAATCACGGTACCAGTGCTGACCAGGACAGTACCGGCATTTTGAGACAGAAGTACGGCTGCGGGAAATGGCTTCGGATCAGTCCTCTTCTGTTTGGCCGAAGTTTGGGTCTGACGCACCCTTTCTGTCTTATAGTTAGCTTATGGGGAGCGATCCTTGCTGCCAATCGTTGCTTTCGGCGAAGGAAATCCTCCACGGGTTCGTTGAGTTCTTAAGGGTTTCCAAATAATTCGGAAAATATCTGATGGAGTACCTCGTTAGATGCGTATTCCCTCTGAACCTTTGCATCAAACGTTCGGAAACTAACGAATAGGCGACTGTTTTTTTTTTGGCCCATTCTTCAGCCTTGCCCCTCATTTGGTGAATCGCTAGATATACTTTGTCATCTTGTATCTGGCTACGGGCAAAATGCTCTTCCAGCAATCCTACAAATTTAGTAGGGTCCTCGTGTGTATGACCCTCGAATATGGGTAACCTCGGAGCTTGATAAGGAACGCGTAACTCCCTTATCGCTCTGGCTAGATCAAGAAGCACCTGGTTGGTTTGGTGCTGCTGAGTTCTCGCCTCTGAAAGCAGAGAGTGTACCTCTTCTGACGAGGCTTCGCTGCGGCTCATATTGCTGGAATTTGCCGCTAGTGTAGGAGACGTTGGGCGCCTTTGTTGGTTATCGGATTCTCCCACTCCGCGTGGAAGGCATCTTAGGGTCTTGATAGGTCCTTCTCGTTTCAACGATCTAGGCCCCACGTTGGGACCGCCAACTGATACGCTCGAGATTCTTTAGTTGGAAAATTAAAAAAATGTTTATTGTTATAGTTGCCATTTCTATAAACATTCCGGCAGCTTGGGATGCAGCATAGTTTTTTCCTGAAGTAGGGGATGTCATTCCGATTGATACTTCACTTCCACAAGTAAATAAAAATTTCTACTTATCAGTAATCCTCGCAGAGATCACTCACCTTACTTTCAACACTATTTAAAATTTTGCTAGAAGATAGCTGATGTTCTCGTCTTCTATTCCATCAAAATCCAAAGACAGTTAAATTTGTTTACGTTCTTAGGCACCACCGCACACAAATTTAGGAACTATATAAATATATTTAATTGACATATATAAATGAGCGATAGTTCCGGTTACTGCCTGGGATGGTGCTACAAACAGTATATTTGAATTTCGTGCCAAAGCAGAACCCCCGTGCTAATTTTAAAATAATTTTTGAATTATGATATCAATGACATATCGGGACATTATTTTTGGGTTGGTAACCTAATATTTTGGGGTGGGCACGCCCTCCCCCCCTACATACGCCCATGACAATTAGAAACATTCGTTGATTTGTTACAGCAAAGTTGAAAAGGGAAATTACAAATTTACCAAATAACAATTAAAAACTAAATTTTTTTCAATACAACAGGCTTACGTTTTTGTAATCTTAACAAAATAATTCCTGGAAATTAAGATGATTGTATACATTAGGATTATTTAAGGATTATCTCAATAAAGTATTAGAAAGATTTAATTTATACTAAATGAAGTTTAACTTACATGAAATTATAAATCAAATCTTCTACCTATTTCAGCAAATTTGTTGATCACTTCTTTAACTGTGACATCAATTTCTCTATGAATGCTTAGCAGTTTGATGGAACGGACTGGTCCTTGGTTATCTTCAAAAATTGAAATACAGAACTTGTCCCCTGAAACCAAGAAAGATTAAAAAACACAACAAAGGTTGCTCTAAAGCGTTTCGACAGCCAAGCTGTCATCTTCAGAGAGAAACTAACATCTAATCTTAAAATTAACCCTTATATACTAAGAATATTCACTTCGTACGTGATCGGCCGCACCCGAACGCGCATGCGCATCCAGTCATACACGTCGTTGTATCACAATTCCTTATCTATCGACCTTAACTATTTTTAACAGAGATGAATGGCCTAAAGGTCCAGCGCAACCATTCATAAGGTTGTTTCCAGCCTTATGGATGGCTAAGCTCTCACATGCATTTAACATATAATTCTTATTAACTACTCTTAACAATTTAATATTATTATCTATCCTATGATCTAATTCAAAAGCATGTCGAGCCACACTTGACTTCTCAGTTCTTCCGTACCTCAAATGAGCCAAATGTTCTTTGAGTCGGATTTTAAGAGATCGTCTAGTTTGTCCAACATACTTTTGAGGACAATCCCTACATGAAATTTGGTAAATACCAGACTTATCTGTTTGCTCTACTTTATCCTTTAAACTACCTAAAAGCGAATTTAATTTTCCATTAGAAGTATAAATAACCCGAAAACCCTGATTTCGTAAAATTCCACCCAAACCCTGCGTGAGCGAGGGTTCAAATGGAAGTGAGACGAATTTAAAGTTTTTGTTTTCATCAGCTCGGAAAGTTGTAGTGTTCACCAATTCACATTTAAATTTTTTCTTATTAATAATTTTATAAATAATATTTGGATCGAATCCATTAACTTCAGCTATATGTTTTATTGTCTTTAACTCCTTTCTGAATCTTTCCCTACTAAGAGGAAGACTCAGAAGGCGATGGGCAAGGAAGTTGAAGCTTGCCATTTTGTGCTGTATGCAATGGTTAGAATCGGAAGTTATATAGCGGAAGGTACTGGAATCTTTCCTATATACATCAAATTCTAATCTATTTTTATTCCTAATAACTAAAATGTCTAAAAATGGTAAAGCGGCTTCTTTCTCTAATTCTACAGTGAATTTAACTGTTGGAAAACGTGAATTTAAAACATCAATGCGTAAATATACAGCAGATATTATTGTAATAGATGATTAAATATTATACATGTTGGTAACGCTTTTTTTTAAATTGTATTTTGTCTGATCCGAACTTCTAAGTGTAAGTACAAATGCAAGTGCAAGTGCAAGTACAAGTGCGAGTACAAGGACTAACAATCTTAACGTTTGAAAGAACTGAGAATAAGCGTGCAAAATCTATAATAATATCAAAAATAAATAAATAAATATATAAATAAAACAAATAATAACACAGAAACAGAATGAATCTGTAAAGACCTAAAAATTGATGTGCTAAACTTCTTTGAGGGGTTTATATTTCTATTATTATTTTTATTTCTTTTGTTTTTAGTACTAAATCGCAAAAAAAAAGAATAATGCCTCATTCTGGCATGTCATAGTCCCTTACGTTAGATTAAAATTCAGAAATTAAAAAATATTTTAATAGTGTTTCATCCTTAATAAATATAACTGCTTTAAATTACTTACTTGCATATATCGTCTGACTCACTTTACTGCTCAGATAGGTAAAATTATTGAGCTCAGTTGCTTTCAAATACCACGATTTCAACTACTTTTCGTAGGATAGCACTTGGGTCTGGGAAAATTTCATGAACCGTGGAAAAATTCTACAATCTTGTCTGAACTCATCCTCTTTGATCTTTTGCCGACATAGGATGCCACTGATCAGGTGTTTTAGCAATAAGTTCAGTCAAAGTATCATTCTTTAGGGCAGCCTTTTTATGAACTTGATCCTAACTTGCTAATTATTATGCATTATCCAAGGTAAACTACTAAATTTAACATATTAAATGTAGTTTTATTTTAGCTCCGCTATTTATTGAAAATATCAAAAGTAACGGCAAGGTGATAAGGTCTTTGTTAGATGATTGGGGTTTGCGATTGAGCACAATTCGTGGATGAAGAAAAATCCAACTTATGCAGTCTAAATATTTGACCGTAAATAAAACATAAGAATCGATATGCTTTAAAAGCTATAATTGTTTTATTCTTATTTGCGATTGTTTTGATTTCAATGTTATGTAATCAAATACAGAAAAAAGGCTGCTTTCAAAAAAAAAAAAATAGTCCTAATAGAAAGCTATCCAAGTGAACATGTCACACAAAATTATATTAACCGATTTACAAGGATTTAAAGACCGAAAAATGGATTCATTGTAAAGGAATTTGCTATATCATTTAGCGATAAAGAATATCAGCATTGAAGCATTTTGCAATTTCGAAGAACAAAAGCAAATGAACTGATTAAATCGAAATTTTCGCAGCTTAAGATGGGGTGATGGTTGAAAAGCTAAACAAATTTTCTTCGAGTCAGTCTTAAAGGCTTTACAACGGTATATGTAAAAGAATGAGAGCAGATTCAATGGTTTCAGAACATTTTAGGCAGTGCACTCGAGGTGTAAGAGAGGTTAATTCTGCTATATTAACACATTTGTGATCTGTTATAATTGAGGCAAAATTATAAATCACATCTTTAGATGAATAAAGATAACTAGAAAAACTATTATCATAAAAAGAATTTTCTCGCAAACTTGATCTCTCGTTATTGAGAAAACCGTCTTTCGTGAAGCATTTCGTTTTATACTAAGCTTATCTTAAACTGGTTTGCAAAGGTTAGAGGCCAAACATATCTTAATTGATTAAATTTAAAGAAAAAAGTTTTATTATGCGGGCTAACGTAAAAGGCAGTTTTACAAATTTCTAAAAAAAATTTCATAAAAGTCTTAGAGGCTAATGGTTCTGTAGTAAAATATTTGTGAACTGTTTTAATTAAGGCAACATTATAAGTAACATCTTTAGATGAATAAATAGAAAAATCTATTATCATAAAAATAATTTCCTTGCAAATTTAATCTATCAAATGGAATAAGATTCAACCAGTCGTGGTTATTATTGCTTGAGTCAGTTTCCAGAAAAATGTTAATGTTATGCAATATCGATCGCAAAAGTAAAATAACTTCTTTTTTTGCCTGGTTACAATGATCAATGACCTCAATTAGCAAAATTATATACTAAGCTTATCTTAAAACTGGTTTATAAAGGTTAGAGTTCAAAGATATCTTAAATTGTGCAGATTTACATAATAGATAAAATTTATCAATCGTGTCGTCATTTCTCAAATATATAGAAGGGCTAACTGGTGGAAAAATTAGTCTTAATAATAAAGTTAAACGAACCAACATGTCAAACAAAGTTGTTTTAATCGATTTACAAGGTTTTAAAGATCAAACCAACGGATTTCTGGCAAAGGAACTGGCTATATCCTTCTCGGATAAAGAATACCAACAATTTCTGATTAAACCACCTTACGAGTTTGCAAATCTAAGTCTGACAGAACAAAAGCAAGTCAATTGGTTAATTCGAAATTTTCATGGGCTCAGATGGGAAGATGGTTCTACATCGCTGGAAAGTTTAAAGGAATTTCTTCGAACCAAACTTAATGATTCCGCAAAGGTAAGGTGAAAGGATTAGAGAAGACAAAATGGATGCAAAATATTTTGGGCAACACATTCAAGGTGCAGGACTTGGAAGGCTATGGATGTGAGTCATTTAATCAACTAAAGGCGATGTATCCCAATTGTTCGATCATAAAATGTTTTTCTCACACGAATAGTTACAGTTCTTGCGCTCTCAAAAATGTATTACTCTTGAGAAAATATGTTCATGACTTTTTTTAAAAATAAAACAATTTCTAGTGTTAAATACGTTTTATTTTTTTGTATTCCTACTTTACATTACATAGCTTATCTAAATTTTCTAACACTTGTGATAAACATAAAAGGCTTAACCTAGCATTTCATATAGGTAAGAAAGGGATCTTACGATACTTTCAACCACCTAGTTTCAACTACCTTTTCAAAGATCACGTCTTCTTAACATCGTAAATATTCGGTAAGAGTCGTAAAAGTTCGAGAATTTGGAGAACCTATACGTATCCAAATATTGGATTCAAAAAGAAGTAAAAGACCTAAACATAGATTTAAATTATGTTATCAAAATCAAATTAGATAGGCTTAAGACCACAGTAACTAAAAAACGAAAGATTAGTTTTTTTTTTGTAAGTTTGTTTACTTATTTAGATTATTAAAGCAATATGATAAATGTATTGGGTTTTCTTTTATGCTGGTCTACCAATCCTCAATTATCCAAACTTTTACGACTCTTATCGAATATTTACGATGTTAAGCAGGTGTGATCTTGAAAAGGTAGTTGAAACTAGGCGGTTGAAAGTATCGTAAGATCCCTTTCTTACCTATATGATAAACATAAAAGGCTTAACCTAGCATTTCATCATCGATGAGCGATTCCAAATTAATTGCTATACACTTTAGCATTGCCTCCCAAGCGAATTCAGGAGCTGCATAAAAATAACAAGAATTCTGATCATATATTCTTTTGCAATTTTTGTGAAAATCCAAGCTAACCCAGGAGCTGCATAAAAATGGCTAGGATCCGCATCATATATCCCTTTGTATATATCCTTTTACGAAATTTTTCAAAAATGTTCGTTAACAACAAAACGTTGGTAATCAAATACAGCCATAGGTATTCCCTCAAGTTTCTCAATTGAAATATTTTCCTACACTTTCTTTGCATGATTTAAATAATTCGAAAGATAAATGGGGGGTGTATTTATAACCAAAGACCTTGTACAAGTCTGTTGAGGTTAAATCGCACATACACTTCATTCACGCAACTAGTTGAACATTCCGAGAACTTAAAGTACACCAAATATTTACAAAGTTTGTATTTCACTTTCTCGACCGCATTAATACGAACGTCGTAAAACGGGGACCAAATGACACTACAATATTCTAAAATTGGTCTCACTAATGCTACAAACTTAACTAATGTTTGCGGATTTCTAAAATCCTTTCCCGCCCTAAAAATACAGCCGAGCACCTTAAAAGCTTTCACAGTAACATACTCAATATGCCTAACAAAATCCAATTTATCGTCAACAAGTACACCAAGATCCTTAATCACATTTTCCACACGCAGGAGTTGACCACCGAGAGAATAATTCATTGAGTGTCTGTTGTGCCGACGCGAAAATTGCATGACAGCACATTTCATAACATTAAGCTTGAGCTTATTTGTATCGCACCATTGTTCTTCTTGTAACTGCTGCACATCACGTTGATCGGAAATTGCTCTATACACCTTCAAATCATCAGCGTACAGTAGGTAGTTTGACATAAATCCCAAGACAATGTCATTGATGAAGATGTTAAAAGGAACAGGACCCAGATGCGAGCCCTGAGGTACACTAGATTCAACATGATAATCCTGTGACACATGACCATTAGCGCGGACACGCAGCCGCCTCCCCGTCAGATAGGACCGAAGCCAATCCAGAGCCTTGTTCCTGAGTCCATATCGTGCCAATTTATCAATCTAAATCCCGTGGTGAACTGTATCGAAAGCTTTACCAAAGTCCGTGTAAATGGGGTGTACTTCCTTACCCACATTGAAAGCCTCAAGCACATAACTAGTATACAACATAAGATTGGCAGAGGTTGACCTACTGCCAGTAAACCCATGCTGTCTTGTTGTGATGATACTTCTGAACGCATACGCGACTTGGTGTAAAATAAGTTTCTCCAGCAACTTCGGCAGGGCGGACTGAATGCAAATCGGCCGGTAATTGGTGACATCCGATCTCTTACCCGACTTATCAATGGGACTTATATACGAGATTTTCCATAAAGACGGAAATACTCCAGTACGAAGCGATTCACTAAATATATGAGTTACCGGTTCACACAGGCCAGTTGCACAATTCTTCAAGAACACATTGGGAAGGCCATCCAGACCAGCTCCTTTTTTCACGTCCAACCCGCAAAGACCGTCAAATACATCATCAAAACTAATGCACATTGAGGTTAGGTTAACATCAACATAACTATTCTCATTGACACCCGGCAAGCTGAGGTCCACATTTGGATGATCTCCACCATTTGTATACACGCTCTTGAAGACAAACGCGAGAAGGTCACATACACCATCACCATTAGACACCGTATCATCCCAGTGCATAGTCTCTGGAATATCCCGATTACCCCTCGCCCTATCCTTCAGAAATGACCAGAAAACGTTAGCATTCTTATTCATAGAATTCTCGACCTTGAGCAGATAGTTTTTGTAACACTCCATACTAAGTTTCTCACACTCAGATCTGAGTGAGCTAAATGCTCTGTAAGCGCGGGAGGTTCCTTGCTTCTTAAAGCGGGCATGCGCATCTTTCTTATGACGCATTTTATGAATAAGTTCCCCGGTGAACCACGGTGGATAGCGAGTGTGTCGCTTAACAAAGAGAGGCACAAAACGTTGTATGGCAGTATTAACTATTTCAAAAAAGAGATCTATTTTCTCATCAATAGATTCACACCTGTATAACTCAATCCAGTTAACTCCTAGGAAATAATTATTAAGCCCAGCATAGTTCCCCTTTCCAAAATTGATAAGCCGACGCACTTGGGGGTTTCAATTGAATACTTTGCTCCACAGATAGTAAGATGGCAGGATGATACCTGTCCTCCTTTTAATCAGTGCAGGTGTTTATCTGTACCAGAGTCTCAATACTCGAAAAGCATAAATCTAAAGCTAACCTTTGAAATGGATATTCACTTGTAGTGGTAATTTCCATAGGGGCTTTAGCACTTTTATTATGCGTTTTATTGATTTGGCACGATATGCAATTTTTATTGCCTCGTTTAATTTCATTTTTCATGTTGGGCCATTTATAATTTTCTTTTATCCTTAAATACGTTCTTCGAAAACCACAATGACCGGAGATGGAAGATTCGTGATTTTCTTTTATAATCTGAGAAATTTCTTCCTTTTCTTTAGGGCGTATTTTCGACTTATTTATTAGGACAACATCGATATTATCTTTGATAAAAATGAAATGAATAAGTTCAATAAAAAGATTTTCTTTAATAAGAGGATTCTCTTCTAACGGATTCTTTAAATATATTTTTGAAATCTTTTGCGGTTTCAGGACTTGTTTTAATTTTTTATATGAATGGAAAAGATCGTTGATTGTTAGTTTATCGAAGTGATTTATTTTAGACATAATTAAAAAGGTAGATTTTGAAGAATGAAGGGGTACTACGTCATATTGATTAAGATTTCTTAATTCTTGAGGGTCTATTTCCGTATGTGATAGAAATATGATTGAAATATGGGTTTGACTCATCTAAATCTGTTGAAAAACTTATAGCGTTAGGAAATTTGGAAAAGAGATTTTCGTGTATGGTTTCTACTGTCAGGTGATCGAAATTTTCATAATGGAATTTAATAAATTCGCTATATTTTTCTTTTTCGGCATTATTAACATTGATATGTAATATTGACTTTCGATCGGGATTTGGGAGATTTCGAGATAGAGCATCTACATTTGAATTGACTCTACCTGGTTTATACTGAATTTCGTAAGTGAAGTCTTTTAATTTTAGTCTCCATCTTAGCAATCGATTACTTGGATTTTTACAATGAAATAAGTAAACCAAAGGACGATGATCAGTGAGAATTTTGAATTTTCTGCCATACAAATATGGACGATAATATTGAGTAACCCAAATAATTGCTAAGAGTTCTTTTTCAATGACTGAATAGTTTATTTCTGCTTTATTCAGTATGCGAGAGGCATAACCAATAGGTAAATCTTTACCTATTTCACCTTGAGAAAGAATCGCACCTATTGCATAATTTGATGCATCCTGTCGTTAAAAGAAAATCTTCTTTAAGATTAGGGTATTGTAATACCGGTTTAGAAGTTAAAATTGATTTAAAATAACTGAAAGCTTGTTCCTTTTCCGCTTCCCAAATGAAAGGTAGTATCCTTTTTCAATAATTTGGTTTAAAGGAATAGCTAATTTTGAAAAATCTTTAATAAACCGTCGATAATAACCAATTAATCCAAGAAATTGTTTTATACTTTTTGTGACTTTTTGGAGTTGGATAATTACTAATAGCATGAATTTTGTCTAGGATTAGGCTGAATACCTGAATCCGTAATTAAATGGCCTAAATACGTCATTTCCTTTTTCATAAATTCACATTTGTCTGGTTGTAGTAATAGATTATTTTGTTTGAGTCTTTCGAATACTGATACCAATTTCCTGAGCATGTTCGTCTATAGTAGAGGCATAAATGACGATATTATCCAGGTAAACATAGCACTGTGTACCTTGTAATCCAGTGAGAGCGGCATTCATAGCTCTTTGAAATGTGCTCGTAGCGTTTCTCAATCCAAATGGCATTCGAACGAATTCATAATGTCCTGTAGGAGTTAAAAAAGCAGTTTTTGGAGAGTCAGCAGGGTTCATCTGAATTTGATGAAAACCGGAAGCTAGATCTAGGGTAGTGAAAGATTGACAATGGCTTAATTGATTCAAGGATTTCTTCTATATTAGGATACCGGAAAACTATCTCCGACTGTTAAGTTATTTAATTTTCGATAATCTATTACTATTCTCCATTTCTTTTCTCCTGAAGCGTCCATTTTCTTGGAAACCGATCCAAAGAGGGCTATTGTATGGAGAGACTAAAGGTCTAATTATTTCTTGCTTTAACATCTTCTGGATTTGTTCCTCAACTACCTGTTTATAAATTTGGGGAAATCGATATATTTTGGAACTAACTGGAGTGGAGTCGGTAACTTGAATCGAATGTTTTAAAATATTTGTTTGAGTTAATTTATCGTTAGGTAAATAGACAATTTCATTGTAATGTTCACAAATGTCTAGAAGAGATCGTTTTTCCTTCTTGGTTTAAATGACTAGTTCTTAAATTTTAGTGCAAAATTTTGATTCGATTTTTTGAGGTGTACCTTAAGTCATTACCTTAGGTTACAAATAAAAATTTTGGCTTCGGTTGGTCTAAAAGGTTCTAATTTGATTTCTAAAAGAGGAATATCGATCGGATTTTCTGTTACATTTAAAATGGATGTAAAGAATTTTCCTTTATTCACGGTCACTATTGCGCGTGCTAAATATATGTCATTTCCCAATCTCATTTCAGGACAAATTCCTTCCTTAATTTTAGTTTTATTTATGCAACGGACTTCCACAACAGTTTCAGATCTTGGTTTTAAATAATAACTTTGCTTAATTGATTTATCTCGTGATCGGATCATTTTAACTTTTATTGAGGGATTCGTTAAATATAAGTCATTACCGAAAAAATCAAGTATCGCATGGTGTCTATCGAGGAAATCAGTTTCCTAAAATACCATCAAGCGGTATATTGAATTCATCATGTATTAAATAAAAATTAACTTTATAACAGTGATTAAAAAATTTTAATTCCAAATGAACTTCACTAGTTACGTTAATTAATCCATTTATGCCTTTTATTTGAAAAGGATCTATTTCTTTTATAGGAAAATTTTGATTTAATTTTGAGCTTTTAATAATGGAAATATCGGCACCTGAATCGACTAAAACTTCAAATGTTGTATTTGCTATTTTACACTGGATATAAGGAGTATCCTTTGAAAAGCTATACATTTTAAAATTTCTTTTAAATTCTTGTTGATGGGCTCTACCAAATTACCATTCGATTCTTCAGAAGACACCGTAACAGACTCCGTGCCAGAGGGGTCATTTGAATCAAATTTAAGTGAATCAAGAATGTCGTTATGGGGTACCATAGCACGCATGCCAGAGCGACCAGCGAGGGTTCTTGAGTCACATTATTACTAGAGTCTACAACAAAAGAAAGATCTGAATTATTACTATTTTTATAAAATTTATTTCCATCTTTGGAAAGCTTTCCCTTGCGATCGGGAGCTTCAGTGAAAATTTCACTGGAAATATTTCTTGCATTAATTGTATGATTAACATTTATTTTATTACTATTAGGAATTAAATTATTTCCTTTTTTAGAAATCTTTGCCCGCGATCGGGAGCTTCAGTATTTTTTCTACTGGAATAACTTTGCAACACTAAAATTATTAAAATTGATATCATTTGCCTTATTAAACATTTCATTTTTATCGTTCAAATTTTCGTTTACATCTGAATATCTACTATTATTAAAATTAGCGCCGATTTTTAAATTTGCTCCCCAAGAACAGCGTTTAAAAAATAATTTTGCCTAGGATTTTGTCTAAATCCACCATAAGGATTTCGATTATCAAAATTATCGCGATTTTGTCTAATTTCTTTTGCTCTCCGACGTGGGCAGTTTTCCGTCAGGTGGCCGGATTGCCTGCAATAGGTACAGTATCGTCCCTGGGCTCATGGAACGAGGATTTCCTTGGATAACCCTTACATCTCGTTGAGGAAACTGCCTCCGACAGTCGGCTGTATTGTGCGAATTTGATTTGCAATTTTTACAATTATTATTAGATCTAGAGTAGTTTTTGGTATTACCTTTTATCTCTTAATTGGGCCTTGCAATGTCCAGTGAGCTTCGACAGGATGAACGCTAATAAGGCTTCTCGTTGCAAACTGTGACAAAACCGATGGGCATTGTCAGAATTGGCAATGAACTCATATATCTCGTTCCTGTTGCCGTCGAAACTCCTTGGAATCAAAGAGCACAGGAAACTAATTTTGTATTCTGGTCTATCGTTTATTGATAGATCAGCAATGCTGTTACTTAAGCTATGTGCTTCCGCGACTTGAGCCATGATGAGTGGAAGAGAAAAAATAGTTTGGAATTTTGAGAGAGTGAAAAAATAAAAATGTACGATATAGAATATTATTTTGGGTAATCCAAAATAAAATAACAAGAACAGCAAAATAAAAAACACAACAAAAAATAAAATATGGGAACCAAAAATGTAAGGAAAAAAAATAGGAATAAGTGGACTTACTGTTTTTGAGTTGCGGTTCTTCTTGTCCAAGGAATAAGATTCGCCTGGATTTTCTTCGTAGTTTTTCAGTGACAAAATTCCACACGACTGCGCCAGAAATTATGTTGTGATCCTCGATGAAGGAATTAAACTTCTTTTATTATTGAACTTAGTTATTTTAATTGGTCCCCAAAAGTACTTATAATTTTACATGAAGTATAAAACTGGACGATTTTGAATGATCTTAATGTATAATGAAATAATGATACTTAATGATTCCCGGCGAGAGTTTTGCGTATTCTTACAACAAAACTCTTATTCGCGTTTGGAAGATACAAAGGTGTTGGAAACTTTCATCCACGACACTTGTGGCGTGACAAAGTTATATAATGACATTTCGACATTTCTTTGAATCTTATCAAATTAATTGCTCTAATTTTGTTATTCGCAAAATTTGGCAATTACGAACATAGAAAAATAAAGTAATAAAAATGTTATCAATAACATGTTTAGCACAAAAGTATTGAATCATATTAAATGATGAAAATAGAAAAAAATAGATTATACGGCTGTAATAACAGGATAGCATCCCAACAATAAGAACAAAAATAATTATCAAGGAGAATTTGTCGAGCACGTAGTAAATTAATTGTGATAAGGCCAAAAGCAATTGAAAAACATTTCATCATCTAACAAAAAGATCTACGAAAATATTATTCAAAAAAGTTAGTAAATATATTAAATGGCGATAAGAAAAAATAATTAAAAATAGATGTATCATTGTTCCTACATATAATAATTATCCAAATAAAAATATCTCATAAAAATTGGAAACAAGTTGTGACAAGAAAAATTTAGATGACGTCACTCAATACTTGTATCTACATTTAATAATTATCTAAATAAAATTTCTTCAATAAAAATTGCAAACAAGTTGCGACTTGCCCAAAGTCAATTTTTTTGTGTGGGAGGGGACTACAAGAACAAAATAAAAGAATCTTGCCATTTTGTTAAAAATCATTAATAGTTACAAATTCATCGAAGATAAAACGTTTAGCATGGCGAATTCGAAAAAAAAGTAATGAATTGAGAGCGATTGAGGCCTTCAATGCAATTAACAAAACTACCGGATGGTTAAGTTTGAGTACCGTGGAGGACAATGTGGCGTTTAAAATTTGCTTTGCGAAAAAAGAAGCAACAAGGCATGGGGAAAGAGTTCGTTTAAAATTAAATGGCAATTTTCACCTATCCCTTCCGGAACGATACAATATTTTGAGTGAAACAGAATGGAAAGAAATTGCAGCTGGAAATAACTATCTCATTAACCGAGGAAAGGATGGAAACTCGTATAATTTGGAAACTGTAAAAACCGGGACATCCGAAGAACCATATTTCGATCCTGTGTCATACTTAAATTCACAAACATTTTATTCAAATATGCATAATAATAATGGTCAAAATTAAATAAAAGTTTTATAAAAGATAATCTATATTTTTTTTAACCAACATTTTTGTTAAATTGATAAAATATTCATGTATACTTGGGATTATGTATAAATACCCTCAACCAAATCAAAGTGTCTCAGTTTACGGTTCGAATACTTAGCAAATTTCTAGAGCGACAAACATGGAAACATGGAAAAGTTTGATCATATATTATTTGTAAGTCAAAACGCAAAAAATAACATAGTCAAAAATTTAGATTCCATTTATTATGAAGTAGTGGAAAAAGTGTTTTTAACTCTAGAAAAACTCGTGAAATAAGGAGATGTTGTGTGATGGGCGGCTTTGTGGCATTTATGTGTGGACAACGTCTACTTACGAAGATGTCGACATTTTCGTTAAAGGGCACAACGATATATCTATTACGGAGGCCATTTTAAATATCATATCGAGAGGGAATTTTGACAAGAAGAAACATTTTTGGGATATGTTTTTCCATTCATTGTCTCAAAATTTCAAAACGCGTTCTGGGTGCATAAATTAGAATTTTGTGTTTACTCGGAAAATGGTGACGGAGTTGATTATTAAACCATTTATTTTGTATGTAGTTTTGTCTTTTGATTTAGACGTGTGCAAAAGTGCCTTTTATGTAAATTCCCATAAGGATCGTTTAAGTATTATTTTCAACGAGATGAAAACATTATCACACATTGGGAAAACATTAACGATACCGGAGGAAAAATGTATTTAGTACAAAAAGGCGTACAAGAGTTCGAAAATATAAGGCAACGTTTATTAGAAAAAAAATAAATCCTCAAAAATTAAGCCTACTATGTGCGTGTGAACTAGTTAAGTTACGTAACATCGAAAACGTGTTTAGCCGCCACCACTACTACTAGTTTAACAGGCGCGAAATCATATTTAAGCGCCAAGCTCATTCGTCTAAATCAACAGTCTTACTGTAGACAATCAACTCTAAGCACTTAGTGTTCTTGATAATCTTGCATCGAAAACGTCTTCAACATGACAAAGCCTTCGAGTGTGAAGTTTGTGGAAAATCTTACACCAAGAATCTCTGTCTTGAACAGGCATAGGAAAAATGTCCACTCCAACCAGGACAAACTCCCTTGTCAAATTTGTGGTAAAGTTATATCCAAATACTTTTTAAAAGTTCATGAATCCGAAATGTGTAGCTAAGGCACGACAGCCAATGCCAACTTCACCGTCATCTGATGCCGTCAATTGCTGATGTTTCGAGGAAACCGCCTATGAGGAATTGTCCGGCCTGTTTAGAAGAACTTCTGCAAAAACAATGGGCTAAGCATACCGTGAGTTTTCGCCATCGCTTTAAAACAGGTACGAACCGCTTAGAGAACTTAAAGGTACTAAAAAGTCTATCGGGAAAAATGTCGGAGACTTGGGTGTACCAAACAAAATAAAGATAATGCCAATTTTTCACCAAAAATTTTCATACTAGAAGCCAAACCTTCAATTGTAAAGGAGCTGAAAAAGATCCGGATCAAGCACGTCCCTGTTAGTTTCAATTTAAAATTAATTTGTGAATACTTAAGAATGAGAAACGGCGAAGAGGAGGTACTTCCGAAAACCTTCAAAACCAAGATGGTAAACGTCTATAGTAAAGCACTGTTAAATTCCACTTTCCAAAAACTTGCACGGCAATTACTAAAATCTTTTAATGATTTTAGAAATAGGGAAAAAACTAATTCAATGGTAGTTGAAATTAATTATTTGAATATATTTTTGCAAAGAGATAATCAGCAGCCTTCGACCAGCTCCAGTGGTACTGTGTCATTGTCCAAAATGTGAGACCCTTGCATGATGGAAATTCCGATGATCAAATGGACAGCTCATGTGAGAACTGTAGGCTCATAAGCGAAAGGCCGCCTATCCATCGTCGTCAACAAAGCGAGTCAAATTGGTAAACAGCTGTTTCGATGAGAGAATACTAACGTTAACGTATGAACCGATGAATTCTTCGAAATTGGACCCCAAGCAATTTTTAGAAGAGTCAAAGTTAGCAGTAAGCGAAGCCATAACAAGTTATTTGAAAAATTCCGATTAAATTTAATATCGAATTGTTTGCCCAAAATTTAAAAATGAGGATAGGAAGAAGAAGTATCAGTGAAATCCTTCAACGCGAAAATGGAGAGGGCCCTAAGTGAAGAAGACGTCAGCAAGAAATTTAGAAGATATGTCAAAACAGATATTGACCAAGATGGACGAGTTTCAAGAACGTGATAGCGGTTTCGCACTGGTAAAATTGATCCACTTGGAAATCAATATTAATTCATATGACCCACTAAGGGGATCGAACTACATCCCTTTGCCGAAAAAAATTGCCCAAAAACGTGCCTGTATTAACATCAGAAATTCAGACCAGTATTGTTTCAAATGGTCGATTATAGCAGCAATGACGTGCACGTTTAACGAGATGTTGGACAAAAATTTAGATAGACCTTCAACATACAAGATTCCGAACGTTGCTCGCGACAAGATTGTTTTGCCAGATTCAAAATTTATTTTGAATTTTTCTGGACTTCAATTTCCGCTTAAGATCACAGACATTGTCATCTTCGAAAAGAACAACCCGGATATCAGTGTGAATGTCTTTGGCGTCGAAGGCAAGTCCATCGTGGGTCCCTATTATTGTACCAAGAAGGAAAAGCAATACCACATAAACTTATTGCTGGTGACAAAAGAGGACAAAAGCCACTTCGTATGGATCCGAAACCTTTCAAGATTGATCTCCAGTCAATTATCAAAACATAAAAGTAAAATTTATTTATGCAACACCTGCTTATTATACTTTGCAGCGGAAAAGACCTACAAAGAGCACAGACAAGAATGTAATCGAGTGGTAACGACCATGCCGCCTCCGAGCAAACGAATCTTAAGATTTGAAAACTACGAGAAGCAATTAGACGTCCCATTCGTTATCTACGCCGACTTTGAGTGCATCTTGGAAGGTATTAACACCTGTCTGTCGAATCCGACTGCATCGTCCACCACCGATGTTCAGCGACACGTTCCTTGTGCCTTTGCCTACTACATTAAATGTTCCTTTGATTCGACCTTGGATCGTTTGCGAAAATACAAGGGGGAGGATTGCGCTTCGAAATTTGTGAGGTCTCTCCAAGAAGACGTTCAAGAGCTGTACGACACCGTGTTATCGCGTCCGAAACCAACTAACCCACTTACCAGTGCAGAAGAGAATCATCAGACAAACTCAAAAACTTGTCATATATGTCAGAAACCATTCGGTAAGGAGAGAGTAGCTGACCATTGCCATTTAACTGGTAACTATAGAGGTCCCGCACACAACGAGTGTAATTTGTTGTTGCGGTTGCCTAAGTTTTTCCCAGTCTTTCTACATAATTTTAGCGGTTACGATTGTCATTTATTTATCAAAGCTCTCGAAGAGATACCAGGAGATATAAATTTAATTCCTCTCAACAAAGAACTATACGTCTCGATGTCAAAAAGAATTCCAGTATACGATTGCCGTCGAAAGATTAAAGAAACCCTTGAGATTCGTTTCTTAGACTCGGCCCGTTTCATGCAGGCGAGTCTAGATTCATTAGTAACAAATCTAAATCCCACAGACCTTCAAACTGTACGACAATATTATAAAGAAATTGAAAAATTTGAATTAGTTAAAAGAAAAGGAATTTTTCCATACGAATATCTTAACTCCTGGGATCGACTCGAAGAAACTTCGTTACCTTTGCAAGAAAAATTTCATTGTAGACTCAACAATAAATTCTGCTCTGACGAGGACTACGAGCATGCCAAGAAAGTCTGGGAAAAATTTAATTGCAAAAATCTTGGTGAATATTTAATGTTATATTTAATAACTGACGTTCTGCTTTTAACCGACGTATTTGAAAATTTTCGCAAAGTGTGTAAACGAATTTTTTCACTAGACGCTGCTCATTATTATACAGCTCCTGGCTTATCATTTTCCGCTATGCTGAAATATACTGCTATAGAACTCGAACTACTTACCGATATCGGAATGTTTACATTCTTTAAGAGAGGTATCAGGGGAGGATTAACTCAATGCTCTCATCGTCGTTCAATCGCAAATAATAAGTATATGAAAAATTTTGATAAAACAAAAAAATCTCAATACCTAATCTATTTAGATGCGGTTAATTTGTACGGGTATGCAATGAGTCAATATTTACCGTATGGAGGATTCAAATGGGTCGAAGACGTTAATACCGTAGACCTGATGAGCATACGTGACGATTCCAAAGTTGGTTATGTGTTTGAGGTTGATTTAAATTATCCAGATGAATTACACGATAATCATAATGATCTACCGTTTTGTCCGGAAAACAAAACTACCAATTCAAAGACTAAGCAACGTAAGTTAATCGCGGATTTGAAAAATAAAAAAAAATACATTATTCATTATAAAAATCTGCAATTATGTGTTAAGCATGGACTTCAAATTACAAAAATTCACCGCATTTTGCAGTTTGACCAATCCGATTGGCTAAAAAAATACATAGATTTAAACACGTACTATCGATCGAGGGACTAAAAGCGAATTCGAAAAGAATTTCTTTAAGCTCTTGATCAATAGTATATACGGTAAGACGCTAGCAAGATGTGGATAAAAGGAAAAGACGTTCGCATAGCGACTAAATGGGAGAGTCGTGGTCGTTCTTTGGGAGCCCGTGCGTTAATTGCCAAACCAAATTTCCACAGTCTGGCTCAGTTTTCTAAAAACATGGTAGCCGTTCAATTAAATCGTGTAAAAGTAGTTTATAACAAACCAATTTATTTGGGTTTTACAATTTTGGAATTGTCAAAATTTCATATGTATCGTTTTCATTATGAATATATGAAAATGAAGTATGCCGAAGGTCTACAACTGAATTATATGGATACAGACTCGTTTATTTACACTATCACGACTGAAGACTTTTATGCCGACATACGGGAAGACATTGACGCCTACTTTGATACCTCTGCTTATGAAGAAAATAATCCTTATAATTTTCCGAGAAGGAATTGTAAAGTCGTTGGGTAAAATGAAGGATGAATGTAACGGTCATTTAATGACCGAATTTATAGGGTTAAGACCAAAAATGTACTCTTTTTCTGTCGATGGTCAGATAATTAAGAAGGCAAAAGGTATTAAAAAAACAGCTGTAGATGGATTAACTATAGACAATTATAGGGACTTGTTTGTACAAAAAAAGACTATTTTTTAGTGACATGTTTGTATTTCGGTCACATTTACATACAATTTATACCATACATATAAACAAGTTAAGTTTGAGTTCGTTTGATGATAAACGCTTCACATGTCCGGACAAGATTTCCACACTGGCTTGGGGGCACTTTCGACTAAGGCATATCATCGACCATCAAGAAGAAGAAGAACCGACAAGAAGATCAGGATTAACAAGAACACAATAAAGCATTTTTTTAAAATATATGTATTTTATTTAAATCCCCTCAAATAGTAGGAAAGATAAAGATTAAAAAAAGTGTGCTAATAAATTTTTATTTTAACATATTTTCTACATAATTTCTTAGAAGTAAAACTTTTTCTAGTAAACAAGTGTAAACATTATTGTTTCGGTGATTAGTGCAATAGTGCTTGGTAATTTGGTATTTGCTTTTGAGTTCTTTAACCCCAGAGTAGGCGCGAGTTACATCCTCGAATCCACCCAGTAACTACGCAGCAATGCTGAGCTTGAAGACGCACACCTGCATTCAACGTCAGCATCCGAAACCTATAAAAGAAGACGACTTTCCTTCCCTCGAGGATTGTGTTCTGAACATTAGAGTAGACTGTAATAATCACCGTTAGTGTTAAGTTAATAAATGTAGTAAAGACTATAATAATACAATCCAATAAAGTCTTCAGGCGCTTGTGAAGTGTTTCCGCAAGTTTTTAAAAACCCTTTTTCTCGACCACGAACAAAAACTGGCGCAGTGGGTAGGATAGTGGAAGATTGGCGCGAAACAATCTATCCGTCCCAACGGAGAATGCATTATTCATAAACAACGTTCCAGAGGAAAAGGAGGATCCACTGACGTCTGAAGTCTCCAACCGTAAGACCTGGGGAAAGGACAAGCATTGCCGGAACCTAAAGGCTACCACACCAAGACCTGGGGAAAGGACAAACATCGCCGGAACCTATAGGCACCTAGATTTAAGACACCTAGAATTAAGACAACAAGCAACAAATTAGCATAATATGAAAAAACAAATGTAAGTGCAAACGAAATATTAAAAATAACCCAAAGTAACAATTAAAATAAGTAAACAAAAGAAAATAATCAACTGTAATTTTAGGCAACGCAAACAAACAACCTATTTATAAATAAACATAGAATAAGATCATTCGTCAAATCGCTACTAACCCTCTAGAATAAGGAACCATTCATTATTTTAACACATATGTATATAATCTAATCAGCAGAATAAGGAACTATTATTCTTTGTTCAATTAATCACTACTAGTCATAAGTAACATCCAAACAACAAGAGACTATTGTATGTCTAGCATCGAAGACATAATAGAATCTTTTGGAAATATAAAAATAATAAACGCAATAATGCCAGAGGTCAATTATCAACTATTACGTTTATATATTGACGCGATACCCAATTACGATGGAAATCCCCATACGTTAGGAATTTTCATTGATAATTGCGAAAGCTTATTAAGTAATTTCAAAAACAGAAATGACTTAAATGACCCGATTAACGACTTTTTACTTAGGGCAATTATTGGTAAACTCACAGGTAGAGCGTTACTTCTAATCGGATCTAGGATCGAACTAAGAAAATGGACCGAAATAAAAAACGCATTGAGCTTGAGTTTTGGTGATCAGGGAAACATAGATTGCTTGATTCAGGACTTAATATCGTTGAAACCAAATAAGAGCGAACCACCATATAGTTTTGGAATGAGATGTCAAGACGCGCGAAGTCTCATCATTTCAAAATTAAACACCTTACCTATGGACAGAAACGAAAAACTAATCAGAATTCAAAATTATGAAGATTTAGCATTAAAAACATTCATTAGAGGTTTAACTGGTCAAGTTCAGAATAACATTAGATTAAGAAATCCCGATAGCATCGAAAAGGCTATGAGTCTGTTAATAGAAGAAGAAAATTTTCTATACTCTCAACAAAGACAACATTCTTTGAATACACAGCAGAATTTCAAACCGTCACAAAAACTCATCCCGACTAGACAAAATATATCTAATATACTAAACCACACCACACATACAAAACATACCCTTATACCAACCAATCAATTATCAACATCCCATGTACTCAAATGTACAATTTCAACAACCCACATTTAACCAACCTATCCAAAGACCACAAATCCAACAAGTACCATTTAGAACCTATTATCAACCACAGTTCCAACAACCACAAAACTGGAAACCTAATAACAACTTCCCTACACAAAGACACCCTAATTTCCAACCTGAAAATACATCAATACAACAAAGTTCAGTCAGATCGAGTAGAAATTATAAACCCGAACCGATGGATACATCATCAGGAAATACTAGAATAAATTACCGACCCCAACAAAAATTCGTATCAAAAGAATTATTTAATCAGACAGTTGAAAATGATAATAAAATATTATACGCCGAAGAACAACAAGAAGATCCATTTACGGAAAGAATAAATGAAATACCTGAATGTACTTACGGAAATGAACCAAATTATTTTTATACAAATCAGTCAGCATTGCATTTATAGCGATGAACCTAATTCTAATTTCGAAAATTTTGATGTAGCAAACAATGAATTAGATGAAAATTTTTGCCTGATTACGAGTTCAAACCATCCGAGGTAACCCAAACCTTAATCCAACAGCCTAGTCAAATACAATTCAGACCTAAGCAACCAGAACCCAAACCACCCGAAGTAATTAACAATAATATACTTAAATCGACTTTACCCTGTATTAGAATCCCAGAGTTAAACGCAACATTCTTAATTGACACCGGAAGCAGCAGAAGTTTAATTACCCCAGAACTAGCACATAGTGTTTATCCAAATTTTATTATTAAAGAAAATTTTTGTATCCAAACAGCTCATGATAAATCGTATCATGACGGAAGTGACAATAATTCCATTATTTAGTGTTTTTAATCAAATTGGTTCACATAAGTTTCACGTATTCAGAGTTAGTCCAAAATATGACGGATTAATTGGATTAAATTTATTAACTCAACTAAAAGCTAAAATTGATTTTGAAAATGAATGCATAATTACACCAAGAGCCAGAATCCTTATAATACAAAATCCCACAGAATTAAACGGAAAACTACCCGATTACGTTATAGAACTATCACCAAGAACTGTTCATAAAGCTAAATTACCTGTAACTCAAAATTGCGGAACCGCAATCCTGAACTATCACAAATTTTATCCAGGAGTAGAAATGCCAAAAGCACTTGTAGAAAGTACTGATTATTTTGCAACAACTATGATCATAAATTCCAACGAAGAACCTGTAAGCATACGAATAAACAAATTGGAAACAAACGTGGAAAGCATAAACCCAGTAAACGCAAATTTCTTCGAAAAAATGGAAACAGATGATAATACGCTAATAACGAAAAATGAAGATAATTTATTAAAACGAAACTTAAAGAATTTAGACTTGATCATTGTACGAAAGAAGAAAAGGATGCAATAAGAAAACTATGCTATAATTATAGAGATATATTTTACACTGACGAAATACCCTTGACTTTCGGGTTGCCAACTTTTTTTGACAAAAAAAAACGTATAAACTGGATTGGATAGGAAAAAAATAAAGTATTAGGAAGAAAAAAAAGTATTTTTCAAATTTTATGTTTTTATTGCTTTAAAAACGTATTTTTGTGTGCTTTTAGCACATGCTAACAATTTTTTGTTATCTTTAAATGTTACAAAGCTTGTTTGACAATCAACATTTAAATTTACATAAATAAACAAAATGTTTTTAATTAAATTTATTGATGCTCTATTTCTCTCTTCTCGCCGCTTTAGTTTCATTACTGAAAAAAACTCTTTCAGTGAAAGCTGAAGTGGCGGGAATGGAGAGTAGGTAAGAAATCATTTTTTTTATATTTGGTAAGCTATCAGATGCATTTTTAAGTATTATATCATATCATAATATTATAGACATCTAGTATAGTTACATCATTTCCTTCCAGACGTTTTATCGTTTTATTAAATATATTAAGCATGTGGCTTGTAAAGTGTAGATAAATTTCCACAACTTCCCTATCCTGTTGATCACTTAGTTTTAATAATTCTTGTATAATTATTGCACAATTATCACCTAAACTTATAAAATAATTACATATTGGTGCCCAATTAAGTAAAAGGGTGTCAGTGGCTGGAAGTAGTGATAACAAACGTGTACCAATATGACGTTTGATTTCGTGAAATTCGCCATCAAGCATAGTACCAAATTTTTTTAAATCATCTCTTCTACAAGCAGATACCGAAAAATGACTGTATATTTTTAAAACAATATTTTCTATGTCACAAATCAAATAGCCCATAGCATGTTTCACTGTATTATGTGTGCATGACAGTTGCCTTTTATTAGGTTTGATACTTCTTTTTTAATATTTGTGTACAATGAGTGATGAATGCCAAAATTAGCATTGCAATTGTCTGCACTGAGACCTGATACTTGATTGAATGACAGGTTGTGGGAATCCATAGACTTCTTCATAGTTTCTAACATGCCATCAGCAGATTCATTAGAATTTTCGTAAAAATCTATCAGTTTATTTTGGATCCCTTCATTTATTGAAAAATATTGCACTACGAGAGGAAATAACTTAATATTTTTTTTATTTGATGCATTTGTCTGGAGACAGAAAAATACATCATCAAGTAAATCATTTATTACACTTTCCACAGAATATGGACCTAACACTTCTGTCACTAAAGCTTCCATTTTAGTTCTTGCCAAGCGTATTTTACTAGCTATTTTGGAATCTACAAATACAATTTTGTTTAATTTATTTAGCCAACCCATGCTATGATACGATAAATTATGCTTAACAGTGTGAAAAGTCAATGCTAATTCCGCTGCTGTAATATTCTCATCATCACTAGATCCTTGACATTTTGATTTAGTATTTGATGTAACGAAATTTTGTAATGCACCAGATGTTTTCTTCATTTCAGTTTTCATCTTATGCTTCTGAGTATTTTGATGTTGCTTAATCTATAGAAAGAAAGAAACAAAAACTGAAACCACCACCATATTAAAAAACCATCACCATTTTCAAAATAATACTGCATCATGAATTTCCTATTCTTCAACTGAATTGCAAATATTAAAATATCTATTAATATAATTTTATTCAAAAACAATTATGTGAATGAGAATATAAACATTTCCGAATTCTGACAATTAGTATGAAAAATATATTTTTTTTATATTATTATAATAACAAGTAACAAGATTATTTTTAAAATAACTAATAGAATTTGAAACATTGAAACTAATTTCTGATGCTTATGCTTAAAAAATAATATATAAATTGTCAATGCAAACTAAATTTAAAATATGCATGCAACTATAACTGTTTTTAAAACTTTTCAATACAAAGTCCTACCATATACAAACTGGTGACTTTTTTTTGTCAAGATGTAAAAAAAACCTAATGAAGTAGGTTAGATAAGTAAGTTAGAAAATGTAAATAAAATAACTATACGAAAGGAGAAACAACGAAGCTTTAACAATGTTTGTACACATTAATAAATTTTTATACCTGTCCAATGCCAGCTGAACTGATTGTAAAATTCACGCCGCAGGTAATACATTTTGCATTACTTTTATTTTGAAGATCACTTGTTATCCAGTTGTATTGTTTTTCCCACCCAGGTTTATACTTTTGTAAAACTTTGGTTATTTCAGCTTTTTTAGGAGTCACTGGTGTGTCGCTATCAAGAATGACTCGTCATTTTTAGCATTAATATTTACTTTAAAATGCATTCTTCAATTATAAAAAAAAACAACGGACCATTTTTGTACAATTTCGTCGATAGTGAGTGACATCTATGACAAATGTCACAACTGACATCTAACATTTCGTTCAGTAATTATAAATCGTTTCCATTATCCGTTTTAAACATTTCGTTCAGTAATTATAAATCGTTAAGTACCCATAATCAGTATTTTGTTTTACGCATCACAGTAAAGGTTGAAAATAAAGTATTTTTGCATACTTTCCAAAAATAAAGTAGGATACGTTATTATAAAGTATGGTTGGCAACCCTACTTGAGTTTCACGAATAGAATTACGAATAAAATAAAATTGAAAAATGATAGTCCAATATTTACAAAATCATATAGATACCCACAGATTCATAAGGAAGAAGTAAAGAGGCAAATAGAAAATATGTTAGACCAACAAATTATACAAAACAGTACATCGCCATGGTCCAGCCCAATATGGATAGTCCCAAAGAAACTAGATGCAACAAGAAAAAGAAAATGGAGATTAGTAATTGATTATAGAAAACCAAACGAAAAAACGATAGATGATAAATATCCCTTAGCGAATATAAGTGATGTACTAGATAAATTAGGGAAAGCAAATTATTTTACGATATTTGGCAAGTGGTTTTCACCAAATTGAAATAGAGCCAACAGATATAGAGAAAACGGCATTTTTAACCTTTTTAAGCACATGATTTCGATAATTGAAAAAGATGTATTTGCACACAAAACCTTTTTATGCAAAATGGGGCAAAATAAGTTTATTTTAATTAAATCTTATGTTGTAATACATAAAATGGTGGAAAAATTATACTCTTACAAGAAAGTCCTACCAACATGGTGGGACGTGAAGATCTCATCATGCAACTAATTAAATAAATGAAATTTATTAAAACACATATTTTTGCCAAGGCACAGTGGCACTTTACATACAGTACATGATGTACGAACTTCTTTCTTTTTTTGTACTGCAGAGTGCGCATCGTCTTCTTGTAGACTGCTCTGGAAGTTGTTTTGCGTCCTTTTTTCGTAATTCTGAGGAAACAATAGGTTTAGAATTTCTAATTTGCAATGTAAGTGCTGACCTGACGTTGGTGATGTGTTTTTTTTTAAAGTTTGGGCAACAAACCTTTCTGCATATTGCCCCTTAAAATTATTTAAATAAATAGTTTGCCCCAGTTGCTTGGAAACTATATATGAATTGATAATTGCAGCGTCCAGAAAATAAAACAATATACGGTGCCACCATTTCTTACTACGTCTATCAATATTGTAGTTACTTATTAATTGTCCAAATTTATCTACAGCATTCATGTTCGCATTATAATCGGTGATTATTTTAGGGTTTAGCGATTAGTTTAAAAAAAAACTGTAAGCCATTTCTAGTTCATGTTCCTAGATTTAGGCATACACAAAAAACAGTTTATTTATCGATTCCCTACACAACACCTTCGTAAAAAAATTAGTTTAATACAGGGAGACGTGTGCAGATATTGTCAATTTTAGCGACAAATTATAATACATGCCATACCAAGACTGATTTTGCAACAGCGGTTGACTATTGGCAATTTATTTGACAATGAATTTGACTGGTTGGATTTACCCTCCTGACCGATATTCCCTGGCGTTCTTGTACTATCTGCAGTTTGATTTTCGGGAATAAAAAATCCCCCAATTTCTCCATTCAAAAACTACCGTTATGTCTCTGTTATGTCATCAGTCATGAAAACTACAAAATGGTATATTTGTTGCACGCAGTCAAGTATCTCAATGAATGGTATTAGAAACACTTTAAAAACTGTACTGGTTTCTCAGTAATCCTCCAAATCAGAATCTAATTTAGGTGCAAAATTTACTAATCCTCTAAATACCTCTAGATTTATGGAAACCCCGTTCTTATCATGAGCATGTAGGGGAGTTTCAAAGTTTCCACAAATATTATTATAGACAAAATTTCACGGTCCTTTTTAACTCTTATGTTGTGCTCATTAATTGAGAATCTATGCCTCGCTAAGTTTCTCTTTAATATTTACGGTTCCTAAAAGCAACAGTGAAACTACATTATCAACGTGCTTCTTTGTCTTCTCATGCTTTTCTGTTTTTTTAATTTTATTTATATTTTTAAAACCATTTTTTGTCCACCTTATGCCACCTCCGCATAGCAAACACAGGAAGCAAAAAAGCGCATTTTTTAATTCAGAGCCGCAAAGCCAATTGTTCCATTAGTACAAGTCCGAATTAAAGCTGCGGATATATCTTTTGTTTTTGCTTATGCCTAGTTCAGATATTAAAATATCAGGCGTTGTCGACCTCTTTTCTTGATTGCAACTTTCTCAGGGAGAGATAGCTATGAAAATTTAAGCTGTTGAATTTCACTTAAAGAACTTATTGGAGACGCGAGTCCATGCTTGAAGACAAGAACCAAAAAAAAGTAAGTCAAATAATTCTACTTTTATCATATTCAGGATAAGATATATACGCTGCTTTTAAGCACAACGAAGACGCAGTAACAAAAAACTACCTTGTACTAAGTATTAAGTACTAAATGCCGCAAGCGAAATAGAAATCCACATGATTTAGCGCGCTATTTCAAAATTGTTTTGAATTAATATATGTTGCATGTACAGAAATAACATATGTAAAAAAATTTGTCAGAAAATGAAAAATGATTTATGTCAAAACTAATAATATTCTCTTCCCTTGAAAAACGTTTTACGTAATCACTTCAGAAAAAAATAAAAACATTTGAGATTGGAGACAACTTGTCATTGGTGGAAAGAGAGTTAAAAAACAATTTTATTTTATAAAAAGTAATCTAATTTGCTCACAAGCATAAAATAAAAACATTTTAACTTTTTCTTGAAATTCTGACTTTAAACTTCGGATTTTTAATTTTTCGACATTAACCCTCATCCCCATATTTAACTATGTACTCAGTTTCGTACTATTTGTCCGGCTTTTGCCTTGTATTTATTTAAAATTTGCCTGGGAGTTATCCTCTCTAATAAAGCTACGCAAGTAATCGAATGTAGCCTACAACACCAGGGCCCTTTGATTTTATTTTTTCATTTAAGGGCTCTTGGTTCTAAGATTGGCTTTGTTTAAATTAATATGTAGTCATTGGGCTCGATAGCATGCACTTTACCTTTTTCGATCACTGCAAAACAAAAGTAATTGGAAATCCTCCAAACCCCTTAATTATTTACACCATCTTCAAGTTGTTTAAGATTTTTAATCTATCAATAGTAGCTGCAGTTTGCAATTTATATTTAGACTTCTGATTTTTAAATCTTAAAAGTTGTCCTTGTTTAGGCACGTTTTTGACGGGTCGATGTAAGATGAACGATTGGGGTCGTTCGACAATAGTTCGACCTGTGTTGAAAGCAAAAAGGTTTAGGATAGACGATGTATGTTGAATAATATCTGTAGTACAAAATGGCGTCGCGTTAGATTATTGATATAGGTGTGAAATTAATTTGTTATGCAGTTCGATATGAAATAATGACTGAATAAAAAAAATAAAATAAGCAAAGGTGTTTGACAATGCTGCCCGTCTGGCTAGTTGATTACGATAAAGCTTGGTTTGTGGGTTCCATAATACATCATAGTTTTGATAAGCATCCAAAAATCTCGCCATGTCTGCATCTAACCATTTTTCACACATTTTTATACAAAATTATAGCTTGTCGCACTTAAAAGAAAAATTTCTAATAATTTCTAATTTGGCATTCGATACTCTCTGTTTTTCGCACGACGAGGTATTTACACATTCTATTTCAGTCGTTCGACATCAATTCGGCGACGATCGCCGATTAAAAGTAGACGTCTTTTTACTTCAGTCGGATTGACTCGCTTCGTCGAACAGTCAAGCCGAAAGGTGGTTTACATATTCACTTTGCTTTCGATTCAATAATCGACCCAAATCGTTCTACTCAGGTCGACCCGTGAAAACGCTCCATTAATACTTCGAAACATCATACATATATTTTGCACAAAGGACCAGAATTCTCAAAAATTGACCAAAATTCTGAAATTTGTTACATAAATTGGCATTAGGTGCAGTATCACTGAAAAAAATATTTAAAAAATTAGCTCCCAAAAAGGGGTCATTATAAAGGAAGGAAATATTATCTTCTGAATTTTAAAAATCTATTTTTTAGTGTCATATTAAGTTAGAGAAAAAGTTTATCAAAAAAATATTTACAAATATTAAATTATCTGAATGAGTTTACTAACGAGGCGAAATATTTCAATATAAAAAAATAACACTGAAAAATTCGAAGCAGTTTAAGCTATTGTTCACTTATTCACTGCTATCGTTACTATCTTCCTTTGAGGTTAAAGAACATAAAAAGGGATGAGCAGTTGTAGAACCCTGTATAATTACAGAAGGTGAAGTGACAAGCTTTAATACTTGGAAATCAATAGGGTGTTTTTCTGAGACCAGTAATCAGAGTATTTGTGTAAATAAGAAGACAAAGAAGTAGATCTCCATTAGTTGTCACCCTTAATATTTTACGGGAATGCGTCCTCCGATACCTTTTTAGATCTTTATTTTGGCATTCTTACGCCACTTTGGAAAGCTCTCCAATCGGAAGAACCACCGAATCTAATATATCAGCTCCATGGATTGAAATTTTGTGCCGGACAAAGTCTCTGGAATTACGAAACCTTTAAAGCAATTACAAATCTATCCTAGTTATTTTGGTTGATAATTCAATAAATTTAAAAAATCTTCTCGCAGTATTTCCATTGTTGGATGAATCATTGCCTCCGGGTGCTAACTTATCTATTAAAAGACCTATTTCTCTGCGGAAATAGTTTTGAATGGCGGTTTTTCTTTTTAATAATATATTCTCATTGTCCCCCCCCCCCCTTACGAGCCTGCGACTTTTGAAAATCCAGACTGTAGGCAATATACAACAAACACTCGCCTTATCCAGGCAAGTAAGGTTGAAACTCCAAAACGGAATGTCATTGGATCAACAGGCCTCACAATTGCTTTATTGATTTTATTTATATCTTTTGGGATTACCTTACATATGTAACATGTTTGGGAAGAATCATTTAAAGTTGCCGCTTAACAAATGTTGACGTCAACCATGGTGATTAATAAAGTGAATTTAGTTCTTGATCTGATCTTCCACACGTTTAATTTCCTTATATGTTGAAGTAGCAATTTCTTTTTGGTACCGAATTTTACTTGCTCTACTCAGTGGTTCCCAATCGGTTTGTTGCTACACACTAGTGCATCGTCGAAAAGTCTCAGGTTGTCGCCAAAATATTAAACCTTAAAAATTTTGCAAATGTTGAATAATAACTTTTTATTTTAATCATCAAATCAACTGTTAGACAATGACTTACTCTTGAGATAGTTATTCTGGAAAGGTTATAGGTATGACTCCGTAGCGATTGCAATTTAATTTCAGCTACAACAGCTGTTATTTGGAGATATATCATAGCGATCTTAGGACAGATGACGTCACAGCACTTGTCTAACAGTTAGTTTTTAACCAACTGTTAGAAATCAATTGTTAGACAAGTAGCTGTACAACTGAAACCAACTGCTAGACAAGTGAAACCAACTGTTAGACAAGTGCTGTGTGTGGAGTAGAATCCCCCGACATGCCATCCGAAAATGCTGTGACGTCATCTGCCCTAGAATCGCTATCTACTGTTATTATTATTGACTCGCTACTGAGATATCTTTTGCTAACCTTACTTTATTGTTTGTAACTGCTTGCTTTTAATTGTTGTTCAAGTATCTAGAAGGGGTCGTGTTCAGCGATTCGGTTAGTAATTTCTGCTCTTTTGACTTTCCTAAATCTGATGTAGAAGGAATGCCAACATCATCTGCATCTTGATGAAATTGCACGACTTCAAGGTTTAACCAAGCAACATTGTTTTTAAAAAATCTAACTTCTGTCTTTACTACTTTCCCACTTTTTTGAAATGTCGCTACAAAATCTGTGTTATAAACAGGAATTAATGGAGTCCTTGTATTTTTTAAATCTTAATACCTTATCAGTTTTTGAAAATCTGCATTCCTCTTTCATAAGTCCCTTCATCAAGTTCCTCTTCATCGACATCGTTTTCTGACAAATTCGATGTGTACATTGCCTTTTCAGTGAGCTTACGAGCCTGACTCGGCTCATATATTGTGGCTTTACAAGTGGCAGCCCACTCATCATATTCAATGTCACATGTTGGTTTCATACAATTATCCCTTATTTTATTAATCTGTTTTAACGGTACTTTCTTGGGCCACAAATACATGTTCTTTTGTGAATTTATTGCCCAAGAACTGGGCAGATATTCGCAAGTATTGTATTTTTTTAAAGATTACTATATCCCAGCTTGACATTACGTAATGATTTAAGTTAATCTAAAAATAGTGGATTTTTAAACAAAAAAATATGTTGGCTATATTTTTCTACTAAGATATCGTCAACTGATGCTGGAATTGCATTACGGAAATACTTGTTCTTAACGTAGATACTCATACCGGATTGATGCCATATGTAGGGATGACAGAAAAAATAAATATAGCGATATATTATAGTGAATAATAATAATATACATAAGTGATATTAAAAAGACAGCATTGTTTTATTTCCCATTATTAGCATGGAATAAGAAAATGGAATAATATTGGCTTCAACGATCACATATTTAAAAGGAAATATCTCCAAAACCTAGTTTGATTGAAAAGGTCCCAAGCAATAATTCTGCTGCCCAGTTTTAGATATCCTGTAAAGAATATATATTTTCAAAGAGGTTCGTGCCTAAAAATGTTTTACTGAATTATAGTTCATGGCCTTTATAATCAAACATATGGTACAGCAAAATATTTAGTAATTAATTATGCACAGAGCACATTCCAGTAAGGCTCACTGGAAACTCTTGAGGTATGGTATGGTATGTATATACGGTGTGTCCCACAATTGCCGCGATCGATATCTGCCAAAGTACTGATCTAAAAAATTTAATAATTTAGCAACTTGGTGCAGTCACCGAGGATAAAAAATCAAAGAGGAAACTGGAATTAGAGCTGTTACAAGTGAAGTTAGATATATAAAAAAAGCTGAGTTAGCAACAAAATCAAAATTAATATGATGTTTATACAGGGTGTTCTACGAGCTCTATGACAAACCTTGGCAGATTAAAGCTAGGTTAATTTCAACCTTTTTTTCTTAAATGAATATGTGTCCGATTCGTTTTTGTTTAGAAGTTACCAAACATTAAATAAATATATTGATGAATAAAAATAGCACCAATAATTATCATTTGTGTTATTTCGTTTATTCATTTTTCACTTAATGTGAAAATGCTAAATAAAAAATAAACTTATTCACAACTGAAAAATAAGAATATATTGTAACGTAATGTAATGATAGAATTTAGTACTTAAGGAAATTTTCGAGAAAAATCTGATAACGCAAAGCGGCCACAATAATAAAGCAAACGGCAGATAAGCGTTCTAGAAATTTCGGCAAACGATAAGCCTTATCTGCTGAATTCTTCTAGAACCCGGAAACGGAAACTATATAAACGCGGTCACTTTTCCCTCAGTTAGTTGGTTGTTAGAAACCAATGAATAAGTTAGTTAATTAAACAGTGTTAGTGAATTACAATTGTTGTGTTCGAGTTCAGTTCCAAAATAAAGTGGGTACAATTCACGACGTTTGAAGCGATAATGCGCAACAATATTGTTTACATATGTCTACTCCAGAGAATACGTAGACTTTAGTATTGTTTAAAATATGTGCTATCAGCATGATGATGCACCACATCATAGAGGCAGACAAATAATTAATTGGTTAAATGGTCATTTCCCAAAGAAACGGATATGCCAAAGGGTACGTTTATGTTGAAGCTGGGATTAACGATTAGAGCATCGATACTAGCGAAGCGGAGAAAATACAACCACGCTTTTCAATAGAGCTGTTTACGCTGGAGCAGCGCGACGACTCACTCTCTGGTCCCGACCAACCGAGCTGTGATAACAGTTCAGTCCATTTTCTCCGCTAGTACCGAAGATGGATATCGAAAGTTTGATAAGTGATATTTTTATCAGGCCCTCATTGTGGGACAAAAGGGACAAGAATTACCACAACAGATTCATTTTGGACAAATTGTGGAATGAAGGAGCACAAAAAGCACAAACAAATCGTAAGTAAATCTTTTTATTTTGAGGTTAGAAACATGTACACATTTTATAATGGATTTTGGCAAAGATACATCTTAAATAGATTTCGAATATGTGTTGCTGATTGATTTGGTCTGCCAGTGGAAATATGATTTGGTATTGCGCTAGGTGGTAAAGTTGTTGTTTCATTTAGGTTATGTTAAATACCTTCTCTGTCAATGATAATATTATGTAATAATCAAATACACTTCACAATATCATCAGCGACATCTACAGAAGTTTGAATTGCTGTGCCCAAGATTCTCCATTCAGAATACATAATACTAAGCGCGCATTCAACCGTTCTCCGTGCTCTTGACAATCTAGAGTTAAAGTAAGCGTTATCAGCATCTAACTGGTTTCTGCTGTAAGGTTTTAACAAATTAGGAAGAAGTGGATAAGCTTCGTCACCTAACATGACATGCGGCACAGTAATATTAGAATCCGGCAGAGCGCGGGCATTCGGAATGCGGAGTCGTCCGTCCGACAAATGCAAAAACAAACCTGAGGATCTAAATGTTCCCCCGTCACTCTGTTTTCCGTAACCACCAACCTCAATGTTGATAAATTTATAATTTGCATCAACAAATCCTTGCAAGACAATCGAAAAAAATTTTTTGTAGTTATAGAACATAAGAGCCGGAATGAGCAGGACAATTAATTCTCACAAGTTTACCGTCTACACTTCCAACGCAGTTAGGAAAATTCCAAATATTATAGAAGTCGTCAGCAATTTTCTTGAAATCGCTTTCGTCTAGAATTTTCATGTGCAATGGTTGAAGTACTTCCCATATAACTCTGATGACTTCTCTAATAATATTAGAAACTGTTGCAAATCCCATACGAAACGAAAACGCCAAGCTTCTAAATGACTGCCCAGTAGATAAATACCTGAAAAGAAAAGATGTTTTTAGCAGTGTGTATGTGTGGCAGGGTATTTTCATAATTTTTATTGTTTCAGCAAGTGTAGTACGAAGCAAATGGAAAACTTTACGCGACAAGTTTAGGACTACCTTGGCATCCACTCCCACGCCAAAATCTGGTGATGCCCAAGTTACTGACTATAAAGGTGCATGGAGATATTTTAAAATTCTCTTTTTCTTGAAGGATCAGTTCACTCCTAGAAAATCTAGTGGAAATCTAGTTGGCATCCATTCCCACGCCAAAATCTGGTGATGCCCAAGTTACTGACTACAAAGGTGCATGGAGATACTTCAAAACTCTCTTTTTCTTAAAGGATCGGTTCACTCCTACAAAATCTAGTGGAAATTTTGACGATACAACGGAAGGACCCACCCTTGATGAGTCCGATGAGGGTGATCATGACAGTGAGGATTAACAGGGTTTGTCTACTGAACAAGATGTTAGATCTCCAGAAGAAGCATCATTAAGTCGCATTGCATCACCAGTTTTATCCCGAGGTTCTACATCTTCGGTACAATTTCGAAAGTCATCGAAGCAAAGTGTCGGTAATGCACTACTACAAATAGAAAAGGAAAAGCCACATTATTTACACGAAAAAAGAGCCAAAAAAGAGGAGGAAGATGAAGACATTATTGTTTTTAAAAGCTTCCTGCCACATGTTAGTACACTGTCGGCTTTTGACAAAATGGAATACCGTATGAAAGTAATAAAGTAATAAAAAGAGTTCATGAAACCCAGGCAAAGTATTTCTTTGCCCCCCACGGAATATTCCTGCTGACTACAGCTTAGCATCCGGTAGCAATCAAACAACCACGGCAAGATATTATTATGACAATGTTGAAAGGAATTTAGATCTGCCAGAAGAAGAGAATTCATTTGTAAATTTACAGTTTCATAATATGTAATATAATTATTGTTTGTTATTTAAAATTATTAGTGAATAATAAACAGTTTCAAAATGGAATTAAATACCTACTTACCGAAATGTTAACATTAATCGTTCCTCTTGTACAATTGGTCTTCTGTGGCAATTGTACCAGTTTTTCTGGAGTTTTTCAGAAATGCTCGTTAATATATAATCGAAGGTTTCAATTCCCATTCTCATATATTCTTCAAATTTTGTGGGATGCTGCCTTAAATCTTTATAAAGGTGATAGTCTAAGATCCGGGATTAAAAAAATATTCCCTCATCTTTTAATTGGATGAAATAATGTTTTATAGACTGATTTCAATGTAATGAATCTATATAAGCAACCTCAGCCACCATAGGTCTGCTACAATTAATAGTAATTAATTAATTAACAGTCAATTTATTTGTAATTTTTACCTGCACATGTTAATTACATGAATCAAGCAGAAAATTTTAATATTTTATATTATAAACAGATTACTCAAATACTTGACAGCCCATCTAGCGTGATTGGGTTCATTAAAGCTGAAGAACAAATCAGACATTTCACAAATTGAATCCAAATATAATTCAAAATTATTACTTTGCATGCTACGTGAAAATCGTAGAAACAGATTTACTCGGGTACGCATGCGCAGCCACGCTGCTGTATCCTTGTCTTTTGCACAAAAAATTAAATTGTTTCTCTCTCTTGTCAGAACATGTTTTGTTTAAATTTAACTTTTTTTTAATAAAGGCTGCAAATGATTTTAAGATAGCTGCCACATAGAAATATATTCTAATTTTTGAAAAATTTCTTAACATGCTCATAATTTTTAATTAACATATGAGGGAAATAAGCTAAATTTATCTACCTGTACTGCAGGTAAGTGTAGATGTCATAGAGATGGCTGCCTACCACAACAAGGTTTATAATATAAAATATTAAAGCATTATCGATTAATCATAAAGCGAAATTTGAACGATTAAGAAGAAAAGAAAGCCGCGACGTCCATTCGAAATTTAGAAAATTTCATCGTTATTCGCTAAAATATGATATACAATAATAATAATGCTTTTTCATTCTATAAAAAAATATATATACGTAAATAAAATATAACATTACCTCGTAATTACCACCGACCTTACCGATTTATAAGGCATCGAGATATTTTTGATAAAAACTCGTCTATCGTCGCGAAGAAGACAACCTTGTCCTCTCGACGCGCTTACTTGGACTTTGACGTCTCGGAAACGTCTAGTTCTCGAAAAGGCCACACAGAGCTGTCCGTGCGAGAATACCGGCACTGGCAGGTAAATTCCCACCCGGTCGAAGGTCTATCCTTGGGACTTGTTGGTGGTCAAGGCGAAAGCCGCTCGCACCGGGAACGTTCTCCGTTTCATTCGAGGAATGAACACCTCGTCGTCGACTTTCCTTCCGGAAACGACTTTGGCGCGGATAACGACGTCTCCCAGTTGAAGAATCTGCAGTCGAGTGCCGTCGCATAGTCCGTCGACGATAGACAGATTTCTGATAAGAATGACGATTCCGCTGACGGCTAGAGTCATCCCGTGCGGCGGGAGGGTGCCGGCGTTGATGGCGTGCAGAAATTCGACGGGAACGTGAGTCGCTTCGTCGTCCTCTTCGGCGATCACGCTGTCGGCGCTGTGGTACGTTCGCTTGGTCGGATTTCGGAGGCTGCCGTCTTCTGCTACTATTCGCAATCTCTCGGTGATGATGGCGTTGATTTCCTGACAACTCTGATTGGTCGGACACAAAAGGACTTTGCCGGATAACGTTGGATCGTCGACATCGACCGTAGGTCTGAAAATGGCATCGACGACGTTAGGCACCAGGCATCGTTCGGGCACGTCGACGACGTCCGGGGGAAAACCCAGATCGACGCACGTTCGTCTTTTTCTCTCGCTTCTCCCAATCGGAGCAGCCACTCTTTGATATCGACTTCGTCCGGATCGGCGCGCATATTTTCCGTCAAGGTGTTGGTACGGAAGTGCGGCCAAAGATGGCTGGTTTTGACGCATTCTTCGAAGGCGGCTCCCACGGTTTCGCGAACGACGACCGGAAAGATCTGTCGAAAGCCTCCGCTCGGAGCAACGACTTTGCTGCCGAAAGGACTCGCGTCTGCGATTAGAACTCTGCTGACAGCGTGGAGGACGTGTTTCGATGTCATGGAGATTTCGTCCCAAATGATAAGATCGCATTCTCGCAAGAATCCGGCCGTTTGGGGCGTCAATCGCGACGTGGAAGTTTCGGTAGTGGGCACCGGCAGCTGAAAACGGGAATGCACGGTGGTCCTTTCTCGTAAGAGAGTGGCGGCGATTCCCGTATGCGCGCACGCGATCACGTTTTTCCCTTCGGCTTTCAATTTCGATATCAACGTGTTCCATAACCAAGTTTTGCCCGTGCCGTCGCTTCCGTCGACGAAAAGTAGACGATGTCGTCTATTGTCGTTGGGTCGCAAGACGGCTTCGGTAATGGAATCGAACGCGAACTTTTGACATCGATTGAGGCAGGCGACGTTCCGTTCGAGTTCGTCGATTGCTTCGGCGAAACGATCGAACATCTCGTCGTCTTCGTGGGCCAGGATCGCTTCCGGCGGCAGATGAGGCGATGGCGGTCTTCGCAAACCGAACTCCTCCAAATCTCTGCCGTGAGCCGTAAGAAACCGTCGAAGGTAACGAAGAGTAGACGCTTCGGCTTCGTCTCTCGATCGACCGCGTCTGATGTGATCTCCGCACAGATAGAACCGGAAGTGATTCCACAACTCGGGAACGTCGTGTACTTCGTAGTTGATGAGAAGCATGGCGAAAAATTTTCTCAGTTGAACGGGCATTTGAAAATTTTTCGCTTCGTCGAGACAGCGGAGCCATTCGTTGTTGTCTTCTAAAAGATTCAAAGCTACGGCCGCTCTTTCGAACGAATCGTAAACGGTTCCGTCTATAGTTCTCAAATCTTCGTAGGACGTCGGTCTGGTTCGATGTAACAGAAGCATCCTTAAATAGAACGATTCTCGGTCTCTGGGCGAAACCGTATACATCCTGGACACGACTTTGGAGGCGCCTTGCCTGCGGGTTTTCCATCGTTTCATTCGTTGGTCGAACACGTAATAATACGGTATGTCCGTGTACAGATAGCGACGTGCTTCCTGATCCGTTCGATTCAAACGGAAGAAGGTCGATAACGTCGTATCGCCCACATTTTGCAAGGCGCGTCCTTCGTCGCCCGGACGAAAGTAGACGTTTTGTCTTCGAGGCAAATGCACGTGTAGACGAATCACGGCGTGAGATTTATCGTGCGTATCGTAAGTGTTGAGCCTCCAATCGGCCTCGTTGACACTCACGTATCTGATTTCGTGATTTAACACGTCGGCTCGTTCGTCTACGCGCATATTTACCCTTACTCTATCGTTATTGTATACATATTTAAATATATACTTAATACTTTTTAACGAAGAGCAAATTTTCACGTTAACGTTGCAATTGTACTTCTTCATCAAGTACGAATTATACGGTACGACGCTTAGATTGTCGAGCAGTACGCCGCTCTTGACGATCGTTCTTCCGTTATCGGGCCTTTTATATCGTGGATAGCCGTTATCGTTGAATCTGGTGATATCGCAGTATTCTTTAACTGCCGTTTTTTAATGGTTGCCTGATAAAACGCGGAATAGCCGGTTGTTCGAGCTGTTTTGGAGTTACCGAATAATCTTCATCGACATCGTCGATTATGAGTTCTATGGTTCGTGGCAAATTAGACGGACCTGCTACTGGACTGACGGGTCGCGGTAAATTATCTTTTTTATTTCGCTTCGATGCGATAAAAGATGGCATTTTTGCCGGAACGACATCGTCTGTAATGGTATCTTTGATCTGTATTCGTTTAGAACGAACTTTTTTCGAGATTGAAGGTAAAGGCAATGTCGTCATTGTCATCGTCGGTGGTTTTCGAAAAGCGTCTTTGACTGTAGCAACGGCGATTTTAGCGGCGACAATCGACTCGTCTTTCTTTTCGGGCAACGCGTCATCGCTTATCGCAGCGGCGGTTGTTGCGACAACGGGCCTGTCTGCGATAGGAGATGCGCGATCGACGGCAGTTACATCTCCTCCAACAGATGTAGTACGTCGAGGTGGCGAAGCAGCGGTCGTTTCACGCATCATATCAATGTCGCCATCAGAATCGACACTTTTTTGCGAATCGCTCATGTCCGCGACGCAGACCTTGTCGGCGTCATCGTTAGGTCGAAATGTACTTCTTCGGATGAGATTTTTGTTGCCCTCTTTTTTCAAATTTCTCCATCCTTTTCCGCAATATTTTCTCGGCATCTACAGCAACAAAATTTATACCAATTTAATAATATTAATTTGTTCAAAATAATATGTTAAAAACTATAACATATTGATAAAAAATGAATACAATATTTTAATATTATCTTGGTTATAGTTTTCAAGTGTTGTAAATTTAATAATGTTGAATCTTTTTTTATTTTCTTTATTCATTTTGGAAAAAAAATCGAAAAAACTAATGATGATAAATTTATATTTACATTTTTATTATTGTTACGGGCTTATCGGTTCGAATTGATTACACTTATCGAATAAGACCCACTTTATTACTGAACTCAACTTGGATCACCGCAATTGACAATTAACTCACTTATTATTGACTTCTACTAACTCACTAATTACACTGACTCTAACTGACTGACTCGAGGGAAAGCTGACCGCCTTTTTATAGTTTTGGCTCCCGGCTTCTAGAACTTTTCGGCAGATAAGGCTTATCGTTTGCCGAAATTTCTGGAACGCTTCTCTGCCATTTGTTTCGTTATCGCGGCCGCTTTCCCCTTATCCGATCCTTCTAGAAACTTTTTTTATTTACTAAATTCTACAATTCTATTCTAAATCCTATTTCATCTACTTACATTGCGGTACATTATTATTAGTTTTTTAATGTTTATTTCTTTATATATTACACACAAAATTATTTAAAAAGATTTAATAACACACAATAATATAATAAGTGTAACAGAAATGATGATTTTTATTTAGAAATAAAACAACTTCACCATTTTCTTTTTGCTACTGATGATTAATTTGTTGAGATTTAAACTTTATTGAAGTTCATGTTTTAAAAAAATGAAATTGACGTCATCATCGGTTTCAATGAAAAGAGAATATTTCTCTTCCTCTTTTTTTTAATGATAATTATTTTTTTATTATATTAAATGTAAGCTTACATCACTTTGATTATAATTTTTAGTGTGCAATATGTTATAAAAAATTTAAGTGTATTCAATAAAAAACAAAATATCAAATCTGAGGTGATTTTTTTAATTTTAATTTTAATAAGTTAAAATTTTTAAAGGTAATTTTTGGAAACCGGTGGAATTTTTAATTCGAAAATTTAAACAATAAGGCGAGATGCTCGAAAAATTTTTAATTTTCAAAAGGATTGAAATATTGAAGAAATAAAAAATTTTAAAAATATCGAATTTTTTCCGAAAATATAAAATATTTGAAAAATATCGAAATTTTTAAAAATATTTGAAACTTTTTCTGACAACACAAAATTTTCAAAATAATTTGACAATTTCAGGAAATTTTTCAAATCTTAAAAAATTTGGTGATTTTTGAGAAATGTAAAAATATTTTAAAGAACGAAATTATCAAAAAGATTACGAAAACTTAAAAATAGAAATTTTGAATAACATTTTAAGAAATATCAAAATTTCGAAAATCTTAAAAAGATAAGTAAAATTTAAAAAATTCGAAATATTATAAAATTGTTTTAAAATTTCAAAAAGTAAAGAAATTCTTAAAAAAAATCAAAATTAAAAAAAAATTAAAGAATTGAAATGGGCCAATTAAAAAAAAATTGAATTAAAGAAATCAAAAACTTTAAAATAATTGAATATTTTAAGAATAATTCTTCAAAATTTTTTAAAAATATCGAAATTTTAGTAAACATTTACAGTTTTCAAAAAGATTGGATATTTCAAAAAAAAATTCAAAAAAATATTAGGCTTTGAAAAAATAAAATTTATAAAAAAAATTGAGATTATCAACTAACTAAATTTGGAAAAAGCTAAATTTTTGAAATTTAAATAAAAATTCAAAATTTTCAAAAAAGTCAAATCTTAAGAAAATCGAAATGTTTAGAAATCATTTAATATTTTGAAGAAATTCAAAATTTTGAAAAATAAAATGTTTATTCTAAAATGAAACTGTAAAAAAATGTAATATTCAAAAAAAAAAATATAATTATTTTAAAAAGTTGGAATTTTAAAAATCGAATTAAAATAAAAAAGCTCAAGTTTTGAACAATAGTAGGATATTTTTTAATACTGTCGATTTAAGAAACAATTTCATAATTTTGAAGTAAGCGGAAATTGTTCCTTTGGAAAATAGTAATCTTTCAAAAGATTATATTTTTTAAAAAATTCAAAATTTGTTCAATTACTTGTAGAATATTCTTGATGCTTTCTTTACGTATCTTTAGAAAGGCCTGATATATTCATTAATTTGATAATGATATTTATTGAAGTGGGTATTAAAAATTTTTCATAAAAATCGTATTATATGAATTATTTTAAATAATATTATTATTTATTTTCAGTATTTTTTTTATAAATAAATCAAAAAATTTCTCTAATACAGTTTTTAATCCATTATTATCAACGGTATTCACACAATTGAGGTTAGGTTCATTTCATTTTAAAATTGTGGCAATATATGTTGAAAAAACGGCGATTACGCATAAGGAAAACGATTATTAATTATTACTAATAAAGTATAATAGAATATTACCTTCGCTGGATTTCAATATTATTAATATAGATAAAAGTGGGTTAATTCGAAAACGACACCCCGTATCAAAAAATTATTAATCGATTCTTATTTCCCACATAAAAATCTATATGATAGCATATAAAACACGTGGATATTCGAAAAAAAAATTTCACATTTTTTCGTCGCTGATCAGACCCTTTGAAAAAAATGAAAAAATGTCAGTATGGTTGTATTTGTAAAAAATTAACGGAAATCGTTTTATTTTCAATAAAATAGACATATAAAGTCGATACGTCCGATAAAAATGCATAAATAACTAAAAAACAGATTTTTTTAAAATTTCAATATTTATAATATTTTAGTAATAAATATAATAATTTACACCAATTGAAAATAATTTTTAGTTTTTCAAAATGTTGTTACTAAAATGTAACAAAAATTTAACCGAAATTTTCAAAAATAAACTTACTCGGGCTATTTACAAAAACAAAGTATATTCGTAAAACTGTCTATATATTCAAAATTGTATTAATTTGAAAAACGATAATGTCTATATTTGAATATTTTGTTAAAATTTACCATTTTAGTCATGAAATATTGTTTTTACATCTAAACATTTCTAAAAAAAAGTCCATACCCCAACTGTTTTTATTCGAAAATCTCCATGTATTTCAGCATAGGCCCAACTTTACCTTTGTTCTGTCAAGATCAAATGTGACATGTTTTTCTGCTTTAAAATAAAAGTTCAGCTTTTGACAGTAGTTTTTAATTTAAATCGATTGAAATTGATTATTTTGAAATTTATTATTTCTTACGAATTTGAAGGTTTAGTTTAAAATTTTGATTTTTTCATTAAATTTCTTTTTTACTAAACTTTTGAAAGGTTTACAATTACAAAAATATTTATTTTACCTATTTCGTGTTCAATTTTCCAAAATTTTAACTTTTTCGTAAAATTTTCAACCTAAAAATGAAATTCATCTTTTTCGACTCTTTCTAATGACCCTTAGGATATAGTACAGTCGATTGTTTTTAAAAAAATTAGCCAAGGTTTAAATTTTGAAAAGAAAGATTTCGGCAATAAAATCTAAAAAATGGATCTTTAAAAGAAAAATAAAAATTCTGAATATTTCAAAGGCAGCGGCGTGCATACAATGAAGGCAAAAAGGCATTGCCTACCCTAGCAAAATCAGAAAAGAAAATATAAATGCACTCCTACTCCTAAATAAAATTAATCTTTTAGCGGAGACAGTATTTCGCTTTATTTGTACTCTGTTTCTCTTTTCGATCATTAAGAGAGGATACAAACTTTTAAAATTAATTCAAGGTTATTGCAAAGTTAACACGAATACGGTAATATTCCAGTGAACAGTCACACTCCATCACAATATTCCCCTGTAGGTGCTCCATAAGCCAAAGGCATAGGCACATTACAACAATACCATAGCGCTTATATGGAGATGTAAAGGCAGCCAGCACCTTTTATTTGCTAATGTGTATATTGCAGTGACATATTTGTTACAGTGGGCGTACATTAAATTAGAACTTTCCATTTCGGTAAATTCCCTAGATATTAACTTATAATGCAATTTGTTAGTCTTGTTGTCAACGTCTACGTTCCTTGTGTGTTTTGTAGTGTTTATTTAGTACAAATCGAATTCATTCGTTTTATTTTTATAACAAGCTTTATTCAAAACATTTAATACATTGTAAGCAACCAGAATTGGCCCGCATTGTTTATATTTCATGGCGCCAATCACCAGGAAAGAATTCCAATCACAGCTTGTCCCGGCTGCGGGGATGATACTCTCCCAGCGTCACTCGGGCCTGGTGGAAGTGGATTGTTAATTCGATATTCCTGTTCAATTAATCGATAAATCGTTATCTGTTTTAACATTCGTTCAATTAATATTTTGAAGTTTGTGTTACCTTTTATTATCGTTATAATTTGTGTGTCGCTACCGTTATTGGTGTTTAAATTATGGAGGAGGAACACGAATCTAACAGCAGCGGTGGGATTCCCCTCTTTTCCGAAATTTTCGCCAAAAATGCAATGGAAAAGTTAGTTGTGGAAATGGTGAAATCTGTAGGCAGTACCAAAGTGATTCCTGTGAAATCGCTCTCCCTCTATTTCGTTCGGAAATTTAAAAAAAATGGTTAAATCAGGTAGAAAAAAAGCGAGTCTTAATGGTTAGATCGGCTAGAACTGGTAAGAGTTGACTGTTTTATTTTTTTGTCACTGATGTCCATATTTGGATTGACAATGGATCTTCTACTTAAGAAATTGGGTACTACTTAGAAATGATTTCTTTAAAGCTTTGTTGCTTTCTTGCTGAAGTTTTAGTTTGTGATTTTTTTAAAATTTTACTCTGTTGGCTACCGCATAGGTAGGCAATTAATTAGTTCTGTTGAAAAGTTTACGTACTGGATGGAGTACGTACAGTACGCATGATTTGACCGAATTAATTGTTTGCAAAATAAAGGAAAGAATTCCAACCACAGCTTGTCCCGGCTGCGGGAATACTCTCTCAGCGTCACTCGGGCCTGGCGGAAGTGGATTGTTAATTCGATATTCCTGTTCAATAAATCGATAAATCGTTACCTGTTTTAACGTTCATTCAATTAATATTTTGAAGTTTGTGTTACCTCTTATTATCGTTATAATTTGTGTGTCGCTACCGTTATTGGTGTTTAAATTATGGAGGAGGAACACGAATCTAACAATATACATAGTGTTGAACTGTTCTGTTACTGTTAGTTTATTGAACTGTTAGTAACGAAAATGCAGTGAAAATGCGATTATGGTGAAAACTGTTTATAGTGGCTAAAAAACTTTTATTGTTGTTCATAAATACGAAATTACCGTGACAAGACGTGTTATTCCTCTACTTCAACTTGTGTTTGGATATTTTGGTAAAACAAATGTATGATAATTACAAATAGATTATTATTTTCAAAAGAATAAAATTCGTGGACTGAAGAGTTTAATAATTCATAAAGTTTAGTTCCACTTTCAAAGTTGCGAATAGGATTCTTGCAACGACTTTCTGCTCTGTAAGTACATGATAATTTTTGCTACATTACATTTACTCCAACGTTTACTTTTGTCTGTATCGGAATTATCGGGTATCTATTTGTCTACCCTGTCTCAAATTGCACTGCACGCCACTGTTCAAAGGAACATAAAAATTTCGAAATTTTGCATTTTTTCTTTTAAAATTGTAAATTTGGAATTTTAAAATTTAAATTTCAAGAGAAAACATAAATTTTCGAGTTGAATCTGTAAATTTTGAATTTAATTTCATTGTAAAAATTTATTATAAGTTGTAATAAAGAAAATCTTTTTAAATTTTTTATTATTATTTAATGGGATATACAGGGTGTTTCATAATTGCATGCTGAACCGGCAGGGGGATATTCCTTGGGCAATTTTAAGACAAAATTTTCATATTAACATAGGTCCGGAAACGCTTCATTTTCGATATACAGGTAATGAAATCTTAGCAATGAAATTAATTAAATCATATCAGGTGTTGAAAATGTCCACCACCTGCAAGCATGCACGCCTCAACTCTTCTTCTCATAGATTCGCGTACTCGTTGAAAAATTCCTGGCGTATTTCTTATAGTGTTGCAGGAATCTGTTATGCGATTTCTCAGTTCTTCTTCAGTTTGGATTGGGGTGCTATAAACTAAGGTTTTAAGATAGCCCCATAAAAAATAATCTAGACTGTTCAGGTTAGGGGATCTAGGCGGCCATAATTCTGTTCCTGCTCTGCCTATCCAGCGATTATTTTAATTTTGGTCCAAATATGCACGTGCCAAAACACTAAAATGCGCAGGGGCACCATCGTGCATAAACCACATTCGATTTCGGATTAAAACGGGGACATCTTCTAACAGCACTGGTAAATCATTTTCAAGAAAGTGACGATAATTTTCTCCATTTAATCTTCTCGGCAGAAAAAAGGGTCCAATTAAATAGTCGTCAACAATTCTTGCCCACACATTTACCCAGAATTGTTCTTGGTGATTGACTTCGACCATGGCATGCGGGTTCTCTTCAACCCAAAAGTGATTGTTGTGGAAGTTTCTAATTGCATTTCGGGAAAAACAGGCTTCATCAGTACATAATACTTCTCTGTCAAATAGTGGATTTTCAACAATTTTTTGAATAAACCATTGGCAGAAATTTATACGAAATGGTAAATCCCAAGCCAGTAAGGCCTGAACCCGTTGAATATGGTAAGGGTATAACAAAAAATCGTGAAGTATCCTCCAGACTAAAATATGGGAAATATTTAAATTACTAGCAATTTTCCTTGTGCTTATTTCGGGATTTTGCTCAACTGAATTAAGAACATCTATTTCAGTTTCTTCTGTTTTTGCGGTTCTTTGTGCCCCTTTTAAGTGATGATCGGGTTTAAAACATCCCTTCTCGCGTAGTCTTCTATGAACGCATGAAAAAGTTCTTGCATCTGGCACAATTCTTTGCGGAAAACGCTCTGCATACAGTCGCCTGGCTTCAAATGCATTTCCATCCGCAAGACCGTACATGTAATGAATATCGGCAAACTCAGTATTCTCAAACATATTTTCTTATACTTATCAATCACTCACATTCAGATAAAGTATTGAAGTGAAAAATTTGACACTTGGTTGTAAACACAAAACTAAATCTCAGTGGCCTACTAGATTTTCATTAATAAATTAATCTACCACAGCGGCATAGCAAGTAAATGATTTTTATTTTTTAATTCGGAAACCGTCCGTCATAGGACAAAAAGTCAAGAGCTCATTTTTGATAGAAACACAACAAAGACTAGGAAAATAATTCTTATTTTGAAAAATAGCATTGGCGTCACATTTTTTTTTTCAAAAATGTGTATCGACCTGTTTGTGGGAACGCCACTGGTGGAATCAGAACAAATGTTTTTTTGTCAAAATACTTGCTTTTATACCCAGATATCGTGTACTGAATATCAAAAAAATATCTAAACCAGTCTCAGAAATATTGAAGAAAAACCGATTTTTTCTTTAATTTTTACCGCCCTGTATATCGAAAATGAAGCGTTTCCGGACCTATGTTAATATGAAAATTTTGTCTTAAAATTGCCCAAGGAATATCCCCCTGCCGGTTCAGCATGCAATTATGAAACACCCTGTATACAACTTATTGAAGTAAAAATAATCTTCTTGTAGCACCGACGTCGTTCAGTTTCTGGGAAAAAGCACATCTTTTTCGGATTTTGCTCGATAAAAGTGTCTGTAATGTAAAATCATATGCAAATTATTAAAAAAAAATATTAACAATAACTTGTAATATTGGGCCATCAATAAGTAAGTTGAGTGTTTTTTTTGAAATTTTACTATCTTTGGAGACAGGTTTCAATTTTCAAAAAATGAACAAATTCAAAAATTCGATATTTTTCGTAAAATTCTCAATTTAACTTTATTTTACAGGTTAAGGATAGTTTTTCCCAAACAAATTTTCATCTTTTTTTCTCGTATTTCCCAAAAATTACTAAAAAATTTTTTAAAAAACACAAAATTCATCGTATCGACATGATACCATATAGTGAGGAAATTTTAGCCAATATATCTAAATGTTCTATATATACCTGTTGAAAAAGTTCCACAACATAAATGAGAGATAAATACCTTGCTTGTAACACCTTCACATGGATGTATTTGCCTCAGTTCTCCATTTTGAGTCCAGTTATCGGTATTATTCGAAATGATTTTTTTATTTGCCTGCAAAAATACTTATCTAATCTGATTGTGTACAAATTTTAAAAAGTACTCACTGCCTTTACTGACTTCTTTTAGATAAAGAAAGATTCTGTGTCTCTTATTTATTGCCACTCGGTAAGAGAAATTATTTGGAAAAACACCAAAGTGAAAATTATACCGAAGTGATACTACAAACTGAAAATTTTAGAAGATTTATTTACATTTCCAAGTACACACCTTGTAAGAAAAACGCCATAATGTCAGCAAGAGCCCCTCTATCGATTTAAAAAAGATAAATTCATCATAAGGTTCGAATTTCTTCACTTTACGTTGTTTACATGCTCGTATTGATTTTAAGCATATTGTCCCTAGGGATGATCGATATTAGAAAAACATCGATGTTGACATCGATGTCAACATCGATTTCAAAGTATCGATGTACGATAAATATTGAAAGGAAAAATATCGATGTCCGAAAACATCGATGTTTGAGGTAAAAAATAATCAATATATTTCATTTATTAAATGTATTTTTTATTTAAGCAAACTATAAAAAATTAACATTCCCCGTATTTTTTGGGTACACTTTGCAGAAAAAGTAACTTTGTTAGAAGTTTTCCTTTTAATCGATTTCTTTGTTGATATAGATGTTGACCAGATTTTGAAAAACGCCTTTCTGAAGCTGTTGAAGTCGCTGTGCAGCACAAATATTTAATTGCTACCTTCTTCAATTTTGGATAGGTGGATCCTAGCACTTGCCATACAACTAATGGGTCTTGTTTTAAATCCGCTACCGGACTTTTTAAATAATAATACAGTTCCGTAGGCATATCTGTGTCACATTGAACAGACAAAATATTAATTCTTCTCATTAACAAGTTTATAGTGATCACTCCATATATCTATAGCTTGCTCTTCTTGACTTTGTGTTGTGAAATTCTCAGGTAATTGTTCATTTTCACTTTGTTCATGCATCTCAATTTCTGAAATCATTTCCTTGACACTCCTAATAGCTCTGGAACAGGCTAATGCATCTTGGAAGTGTATATTTTTAAATCGAGGATCCATGAGAGTGGCGACAGTAAGGATATTAATATTTTCAGTATGGATGCAATCGTTTTTTTAATTTCTGTAATTAGATTATTTTTCAAATTCTCTGCGATTGTTTGTTTCAGTTGGAAGCCAGACATTTTTATAGTAAGTAATCTGGTAAGGGGTATTACTTTACTACAGGTTATATATTTTTCACCACAGACTTCACGTGTAAATATTTCAATTGGTCGTAATATCTCACACACTTCAGTTAAATCAATTATTTGTTTTGCATTCAACATTTCTGGTGCACTGGTGTGGCAATTAATAATTTTATTGATTGCGGGCCGCAGTTTTAAAAACCTTCAACAATAAAAAATGTCGAATTCCAACGTGTAGAAACATCTTGAATCAACCTCAAATCAGATTCTTGCCTCAATTCATCACTAGCTTTCACGCATTGTTTAAACCATGTTACAATTCTTTTAACTGCTGATATTAGGTCAGGCAAATTAGGCGTTTTTTCGATAGATTTTTAAGCCACCAAATTCAACATGTGAGCGTAGCAGTGTATATTACGATTTCTACCAAAAGCAATATCTACTGCTTTAACGATGTTGGCTCCAGCATCAGTGACAACTGCCAGGATTTTATTGGTTTCAATATTCCACGCTTTACAAGTCTTTAATAATGTATCCGCTAGATATTCCGCAGTATGAGTTTGCGTTAAATCATTAACTCCTAACATTACAGATTCCAATTGTTCCTCCTCATTACAAAATAGGACAGTCACTCCCAAAAAACTTCTTGTTTGCATCGTGTCTGCCCAAATGTCTGTTGTTAAAGTCAAACTACTCACTTTCTGAATTTTTTTTTATAGTGATCTCTAATATGGTTATACTTGGTTTCTAGCATTCTTTTCATGGTGAATCGTGAAGGCATCTTGTACAGTGGGTAGGCAACTTTCTTTAATTCAGAAAACCTTCATTCTCTACAATTTGAAAAGGTTGGGAATCTTTATAAATCATGTATAAAATGCTATGTGTCAACCGAATTCCTTTTGACCCCATGTCGCTATATTCAGATATTTTTCGAAAACTAGAACTTAATGTTGGTTGAGGGAATGATTTTTTGACATTACTGGTGTAACTTTTTTCGGAATCACAATCACTCCCTGATTCAGACATTTCCGATGTAACATTAGCGGTACTAGTTGAAGGCAAAACACTAGGTACTCTGAAAGTTGGTGACATTGATGGTGGAGAAGTCCTCGTACTTTCGACGTGCTTAGGCAGTAAATTTGCATGTTTTTTTATCCATATGACATTTCAAATTAGTGGTGTTTCCAGAAGTTTTTAATACTTTTCCACAGGAACGACATTTAGCGCTTGAATTATTTATTCTTTCAAAATATTTCCAGTATTGACTCTTTGGTGGCATCTTTAAGTCTGTAAAATAAAAAAGTAAACCATAGTTATACTTATCTATCACTTAAAAGCCTTTGGACACACTAAAAGGAAACTAAGGCAAAATTTTTGTTTTCTTGGAATGAGTTGTTTTTTTGAAGAATTATAATGCATATCAGGTGTAACAGGATCATGGTATACTCTCTATTTTTTCTTTATTTATGAAGATAAAATATTCAAATTTGCTACATTTAATAATACATCTAAAATAAATGAATTTTAAAGGATCGAACATTTTTTGGTCCCATTTTATTAATATTATTATTGGAAGGTCACGATTCACCCTAACTAATTTTAACCGACCATATTAACGCTGGAAAAAATTTAAACAAGGTAAACTTAGGAAGCGTCAATTTTTTAAATTTGTTTTTCGCAGCAATCTTATGTTCTTATTGAATAAATTTTGGAATAAATTGAAGCTGAATTTTTTGAATTCTTCCTGCTGTACCCTTAGTTCTATTGATTTCACGGCAAAAATGAAAATATGGTTAGATTCGCTATTAATTATACTTTTTTGCGGTACACCATTATGATGCCATTTTAGAAAATGAAGTTATTACAGGATATACTTCTTCCGGGATTGGATCGTGTCAAAGAACTACTAAAAGTGTTCGACGTTTCGCCCACCATCGTAGGGGGTTTCTTCAGGAACAAAGAAAGAAAAATAGATGAAAGGAGGAATATGAGGGAATATGCAAAAAAGAAAAATAAAAAGGCCAATTTCAAAACATCAGAGCACGGTAACTCAGTATGTCCACCATACCAGAGGCGAAACTCTTCTGAATTCAGTTTGTCTTTTGTCTTCTCATAATTTGTTTTTACATAAATAAAAAACTTTTAAATGCCTTATAGTGACAGCAAACAGTGTCTTCAAGCTATTTTCAGATTTTTTTAAAACTCATTTCCATTGATAACGAAGGCTTCCATGGCCAGAGTCAGTACAGGATATACTTCTTCCGGGATTGGATTGTGTCAAAGAACTACTAAAAGTGATCGACGTTTCGCCCACCATTGTAGGGGCCTTCTTCAGGAACAAAGAAAAGAAACAAAAAATAAAAGGGGAAATATATGGGAATATGCAAAAAAGAAAGAATGAAAAGGTCAAGAAGAGTTTTGCTTCTGGTATGGTGGACATACTGAGTTACCTTGCTCTGATGTTTTGAAATTGGCCTTTTTATTTTTCTTTTTTGCATATTGCCTCATATTCCTCTTTTCATCTATTTTTCTTTCTTTGTTCCTGAAGAAGCCCCCTACGATGGTGGGCGAAACGTCGAACACTTTTAGTAGTTCTTTGACACGGTCCAATCCCGCAAGAAGTATATCCTGCACTGACTCTGGCCGTGGAAGCCTTCGTTATCAAAATGAAGTTATGATATTAAAACCATTTCGGTTAATTTTATCACGTGATAAAAGAATGATGTACTCCTTTTTTCACGTGATTTGATTTTTGTAGCGTTAATGTGGTCCATTGCAATTAATTAGAATGAGTCATGGCCTTCTAGGTAGAAAAATAAAAAGGGACTTTTTTTTTAAAATCACTTATTTTAGATGTATTGTATTTAGAAAATTATGCAGATTCCAAAAATGTAATAATATATAGGCTGTTCCATTTAAAAATCAAAAGTTCGTATAAGTTTTAGCGAAAGTGACAGCAGTAGAAATGTCATTTTTATGTCAAAATTTGACATTTCATAAGTACATCAAGTGTGGCAATTTGAAAATTTTATCTTCATAAATAAAGAAACAATAAGGGGTCCACCATGATTCTGTTACACCCGATATAATAGTTACATGATATTTTGTTTTAGATGGTTAATTAAGACAGTGTATAATTCAAGATAATACAAGTATTTGTTGCTACTTCGCGAATGATATTTCTTTGCAACCCAATGTGCTCACGATTAATTCTGTTAATTAAGCGCAACAATTTTAAATAAACAAATTATTCCATTACTTAAAAAGGTAAGATATATAAATCATGTGATGGCGAGAAAGAAAGAAAAGCTTTAGAAAATGAGATAAAAAATGTGTACCAATGAAACATGTTGTCAATGTTAGAGATAAGAAAAATTGCATTCAATGATTTACTTATTTTACTTTTTCAGTCATGAGTTTCGGTGTTCTTTTTCTGAATAATTTGAACGTGTAGGTAAAACTTTTAGCTGGAGTGCACTCTTCAATCGTTTATGTAAGTAAAATTATACAAAATATATTAAACATCTACCTATTTAAATGCGAAATTGATTTTTAGACACAAAGTTTTATATTAACATCTAGTCCTAACAACTCTTGAATTTTTTAAATGCGGTTTTTCTTATCTATAAAATAGGGTATTTTGACTTTTGTTTTTAAATTGCCTTAAAATGTTTGCACCTTTGTATTATTACGTATAACTTTTTATTTCCCTTAATTAAAATCGGTTTATACAATAAATATGTGAAATAGAATTCACCTATTTAAATTGACGCAGAAACGGTGACGTCATTTGTAGAGCAACCAAACAAGCACAAGTAACGTTCGGCATCGCGTGTTTAAAATTTTCATATAAAATAATGAAATTCTTTCGAAGGTTTAAGGTTGATGCGTCTATACAATGCTAAATTAATCCGCATTTCCATAAAAAATGAGCAAAAGCACCTCAAAATGCATAAAATACACTAGCGAACTTTGTGACATTTGTTCATCGAGCAAAATGTAATAATAAACCAATCATGTGTTTTTTATGAATAGAAACCGTTAATTTCTTATTTCTTACTCAATAATTTATCATATTTACGTCATTTAATAAGGTATTTTTTATAGTATCAACTACCCTATTGACGACATGTTTACTTACAATTAGTGCACGTTTTTCCATCTCTTATAGTTGCGGAGGTCACCATATTGACCCTGGTTGGTGTTTCATCTTGTATAAATATAGAGGATGTAACACCAAACAGGGTCAGTAACACTAACCATGCAATACAAAAAAGGTTTAAAGGTTATTTTGTTTTCAAAATTTCATTATAAAGAAATCAATCTCAACTAACCATAGAGAAATCCCTGCAATTAACATTCACTTCCGCTTCACACTTCTCACTTAGGCCAAAGACAAGAACTTACACATGAAAAAACAAGTTGCTTATAACTTTTGACATTTTGACTTGACAGTTTCTCCTTTGGTTTATTTCGATTACATTCATGGGCTACATCTAGTATAAATTGGGCGAAGGTAAACTAATGCCTCAACAACCTTAGTCAGCAACATCTAGTACACCTAATCACGCTATATGTGACCTAGAGTGTATCGATGTTGATGTTCCGATAATATTTTCATAACATCGATGTGTCGATGTTATCGAGGACCTAAAATCGATGTTAAAACATCGATGTTTTCCCACTAAACATCGATGTTCATTCACCATCGATGAATATCGATCATCCCTAATTGTCCCTCACTTGTGGCAAATTAAAAAAATGTTTGTGAAATATTTATAAAATTTCCGGTAGATAGCTTGTTAAGGTAGCGATGAATTCGTTTATGATTTAGAAAACTATTTGATAAAAACCTCCTTAAAAACGATGAGAATATGGAACCATCCAGTGACACTATATAATTATTGCTTTAACTTGTTATGTAACTGAGATTCTAAATTCATCTCAAATGATAATCAAAGTATTTTATATTAATATAAACATTAATATCAATTATATTATGTATATTTTACCTTTAATATGTTGAAATAAAATAAAAATTTCGCACGCCAATGGAACAGCATCGATTATTCGCAGATTTAACGTAAATTTAATTCATAGATAAACGAACATTTACTAGTGCCCAGTGGTGTCATCTCACATTAGGAAGTTGCTTTTAAGAAATTTTCGTTTTACGTAAATCGATTAAAATTATGGTGAATAATCGATTTCATAGTGACATTACTTTTAATCAATTTTAACCTTTAACATTGGAAATGTTTATGTTGAGATATGGGGTGAAGTTTTGGGTCTTCGTTCAAGCTTGAGAGAACAAGGTGTCGGTCGCTCTGACATACTCGCCAGTCGAGCGCTCTCGGCGTCGAGAGGCCGGCGTGAAAACTATGGGAGAATGTTAAGTTTACAGTTCACCGCAGTGCACCATATTCGTTTAGTCCAGTGACGTTTCGTTGGATATGGCTATCAGCTATGGATATTAAGAGTATGAAAAATAGCGAAAAATGTAAGACATATCGAGAGCGCAAAAAACGTTTATGAGAGATTGAAAATAGAGAATCTAGTGAGTTAAGTACGAAAACACCGCTAACAAAAACTGAACACAATAGGCGGTATCGTGAGCATGTAAAGATTCGCAAACTTAAAGTTTCTGAAGTTTACACGGGCTACCCAAGTCAGCGGCCCTTAACTGAGGGGTTATAATTCCATTATTATGCTGTAAACTCTTACCCTAAATCCAATTCACGTACTGTCTTGAAAACCTTGAAGTACGCAGTAAACGAATGTGGTAAAATATCTGCACTTATAATTTTTAGGGCTCAAATAAATGTAAATTACTTTTACAATAAAGTTGACAAATTTTTGCTTGTAGATAAATATATTTTAATATTTCATTGTTTTCGCTTTGTACTAAAATATTTCTTTCAAGAGCGATGAGCATAGATGCCTTAATATTATTTTAATTTAAATTATTTCGTAGTCTATTTGGTTATACGAGTATATTTCAATTTAAAAAATAATCTTTCGAAAGAAAAATATTTGAATATTCAAGTTTTCACTTGAAATCTTAAGTCGAATACTTCGATATTAAGGTCGAAAATAAAAAAAAAATAGCTAAATAAGGCCAAAATTTTGAATTCAGAAAAGTTGCGAGAAAAACAGTAAAAAAATAGACAATTTTAGGAAAATATTCCAGGATTTCAAAAAATTCATTAAGTTCTAAAATTTTAAAACATATGTCAACATTTTGAGGTTAAAGATAAAATTTTGCACCTAAATCAACATCATTTAAAAAAAAATTAAAATATTTCATTTAAAGTCAAGATTTTAAATAAATGACTTGTGTCCTTAAAAAAAGAGTCTAGATTAAATTTAAAACCTTAAAAATAAAAAATTAAAGCTTAACACTGGTTGAAACCTTTATTGGTGTTGAAAATAAAAGTAGAAAGTAAAGTTGAATTTTGGGATTTTAAAATTTGAGGAAACCCACCACTCATAATTTAATAATAAAGGGGATCTTAAATATCGAAAAAAAAGTTGACATTACAAAATTTCGATAACAAATCTTGAGTTTTCGAGTTTATATATTTATAATTTTAAGAATCACAATTTCGAAAATAAGTCAAAATCTTTAGAAATATTTAGAATTTATTATTTGACATGAAAATTTTAAACAAAACGTAAATATTTATTGACAGTTTAAGAAAAATAAATGACATTTTGAAAGGTTGAGGAATTTTGTGAAAAAGTCATAATTTCAAGAAAATACTCTATATTTATTTTTTTAATGCCAATATCTTGGGTTAGACTCGCAAGACTGATGTTCAAATTTTGAATCGGTTTGAAATCCGAAGTTTTAAGAAAAAAACAAGAATTGCAAGTTTAATGTAAAAATTTAAAAAATTGGAAATTGTAGAAGAAATTATTAAATTTCGGAAAAGCCCAAAATTTGTGTTTATAATTATTTTGAAAGCATAAGCGCATAATTTTGTAAAGAAGAGTAAAAATAAGAGTAAAATAGATTTCTAGACGATTTTCTTTAGGTTAGAAAATTTTAACCTCTCTGGATAAATAAGATGTCGAAATGACCCTTGACGGATCAACCAAAATAGTCAATAAGTAATCGAATGCCGGGTTCGCTACGTTCTCTTCTAAAAAATTTACAGCACACTTGATGACTTTTTCATTTGAACATCCGATAAAATTTTAACTGACATAAATTGAAATTTACTAATTCAATCAGACTCACTCTGTCATTATTAAACGGCTCGAGATAATTATGCAGGGTGGGCCAACCTCTACGCTACGGCCTCTAGGAGCTATAAAATAACATATTTTTAAAAATAAATATTATGTTTAAATATGATTTGCTGGGATCTACATGTCAAAAATATTTTCAAATATACAGGATGTTCTAGGAAATAGTTACATATAAGAGATGTAATTTTTTAAATGGGACACCATATTTTTCTTTTTATTTTTACATTCCGCGCTAAAAATAAAGTCAATTTTTATATGGTTTTCCTATACCTAAACCTAACCTTTTTTAAGAAAATCCACTTTTTTAAAATACAAGGTTTTCAAAAAGAAATATTTTATCCCTTAAAGTAAATAATTTTGACAGTGTCATCTATAAATTTTCATTTGGCATACCATTTACTAGAAAATGCAGCTTGGACAAGTTTCAAAATTTATACAGGATGTTCCAAATTCACCGGAACATTTACTTAAACTTCTGACGTCGTTTTCTTTGTAGATTTAAATGGAACACCCAGTATCTTTTAATTTTAAATAATGACATATTTAATTGACTTTAAGTTGGTATGTACGTTTTCTATGCTTAAATTCAGTAGTTTAAGAGATATAAGTTTTCAGGAATTGTGCTATTTCTCATCATTATCCAAAAAGAAACAAATTTTGATCAAGGATGGCATGCTTTGCTAAACTATAGTGACTTATGTAAGGTAATTTCATTTGTTTTATTTTAACCTAGCCTAATCTACAAATAGTTTTATTTAAAAAAGACAACTACATACTTAGTGTAGTATTTAATGAAATTGCGAAACTAATATCCAACAGAAATAAAATACAATGTTCTACTTCAACAAATTTTCAATGTGGGAACCATTTTGTTCTACACAAAGTCTTATTTTTTTCTCAAAAAAGTTCTTAACATTTGTTAAAATACTTTCGTCAATTGTTTCAAAAGCATTTCGTATTCGATTTTTCATGTCCTCTGGGGTGGTAGGAGAAACATTGTATACAATGTTTTTTACATACCCCCATAGAAAAAAGTCCATTGGGGTTAGGTCCGGCGATCTGGGTGGCCAGCCATGGGGACCGCCTCTACCAATCCATTTATTTTGAAATTTCCCATTTAAATATTCCCTTACGGAAGTGTGAAAATGGGCAGGAGCTCCGTCTAACTGAACCCACATTTTTGACCTTGTATTTAAGGATACATTTTCTAGTATAATCCAGAAATGTGTTTTTAGAAATCTTAAGAAAACTTGCCCACTTAAGGAGCCATCAAAAAAGTATGGCCCACCGACGTTATTACCAATAATCCCACCAAATACATTAACGTTCCAACGATTTTGATAATCCTGACTACGAAATAAATGTGGATTTTCAGTGCTATAATAAGGAAAATTGTGACGATTAACTAGGCCGGTATTATGGAACGTGCTTTCATCTGTGAATAAAATAGAACCATAAAAGTCAGGTTCTTCTCCAACGTTCTCAAGAAACGATACACAGAATTCCAAACGTCTTTCTAAATCTCTTCCGTACATATGTTGGTGCATTTCATAGTGATATGGATGATATTGATGTTTCTTAAGTATTCTTCATATGCTCGTTCTGCCTATCGTAATTTCTTTTTCAAGAATTCTGGTACTTACATTAGGGTTTTCAGTAATTAACTGCATTATAAGAAACTCATTTCTCATCGTTTCCCGTAGCAGGTTTTGATATTTTACGGGTTTCATAACCAATGGTACCTGATTCACGAAAACTTGCTAACAGTCTTTGAAAGACATTTTTATGTGGATGCCTTTTATCCGGAAATTTTTGAGCGTATACTCTGGATGCTAATAAACAGTTTTCGTAACATTCACCTATTGTCAAAATCATGTTGACCTTTTCTTCAACAGAATATCCTCCCATTTTAGCAAATTCAACTACTAACTTAATAAAGAAGTCAACATAAACTACTCTTGAATTAAGAAAGTGCAATTTAACTTATTATAAGAGTTACGTCAGCTCACTGACGTCTGCCAACTATGATCAAATGTTATTTTATCTTGGATATCGGATTATAAGCAGCATAATTCAGCCAAAAATGAGTTTTATCTCTCAAACCATTGCACTTAAATAGAAAAAAGTGCATACCATCTGAAAGAGAATTAAATTTTCTAGTATTTAAAATAAAAATATACTGGGTGTTCCATTCAAATTTACAAAGAAATTGAAATCCCAACTTCGAGTAAATGTTTCGGTAAATTTGAAACGTCCTATTATAAAGTTAGGTATTTGCCCCAAATGCATTTTCTAGCAAGAGGTATGCCAAATAAAAATTTGAAGACGCCACCGTTGAAATTGTTCACTTTCGGGAGTAAGATTAACATTTTGCAAAACTCGTCTTTTTTAAAAAAACCTGATTAATTTAAAAAGGGTAAGGTTTTGGCACAGGAAAACCTGAATAAAACTGACGTACTTTTTTGCACTGAATTTAAAAATGAGAAAAAAAACATAGTGTCTCCTTTAAAAAATCACAACTTTGATATGTAGCAATTTTCTGAAACACTCTGTATATTTGAAAATATTTTTAGCATGTACACCTTAGCGTCCAATATTTAACTGCTATATTTATTTTTTAAAATATGTTACCCCATACCTCCTAGAGGCCGCAGCGTTCAGCGTGGCCCACCCTGTATACCATATCTGTTGCTAATTTAAAGCCCTCATCGCTTACCATTTTTGTTTTTAGATTCATTTAAGTGGTTAGTTCATTACGACAAGCGTATTTTTGATATTAAGAAATTTCATTATCTTTGCGATTCTGTGGAAGGAGATTCAAGTGACGTTATTGAATCATTGTCATTATCAGCTAATTATTATTATTAATTGATTATGCAATAGAGTTGCTGCAAGACCGCTTTAAAATAAAAGAATGGGTCACAACCGTCCTTAACTTTTTTTAATTTAGAAGAACCACACAACCCGGTCTAAGACAACTAATTAACTGTAATAAAGGTTTTAGAGCTTTCAGCAAAAAAGGAAATTACTTTCACTTATTATTCCCATAAGAGCGGAAAAATTAAATGATCATGCAAAGCGAAAATGGCAATTAGTACAACCAGTACAGCTCTAGTTTTAATTAGAAATAGGTGCAGTAACTTTAAACAATGTCCAGCATTGTTAAATCCAGGGTATCAAGCGAACATCATTACTTCAGCATTAGTTAAAAAAATTGTAATTTTCTTTAAAAGAGTTTGAAGTAATGTAACATATGAATCAAATCACATCTAAATGAATTCACGTGTGATCTGGAATATGATAAACAAAATCACAGAACCACCCTCAATTTTTAAGATTGATAAATTTGCCATTCAACTGCCCTCTAATGTTTTTTTCGATGATCCTGATTTCAATGCGAAATAATCTAAATAAGATTTATTAACTGAAACAAGTTTATTTTGGAAGTAATTAGAAATTCCATTGAAATCAGAAAAAATTAACTTCATTTTCAAGAAACCAAATTGGGTTGAATGCAGCTGGTCATTTAAAAGTCCATTCAAAGAAACAAAAATATGACATGCAATTCAAAGACCATAAATTCTTGTCAGGAAGAACAATTACATGACCGGGGCAATAAATGTTAGGATCAAGAGGAAACTGAAAACAAAATACTTTTATCCCAAGAAGAAAAGGCCAGGAATAACACTTTCAAGACAATTACTACTTACGAGCAGCCTGTGGTCTCTTCATTGTAACATTGCCTTTCAAAAAGGAAAGAAGGCACATTCAGTGTCAATAAAATGATTCTTAAACTTATATCTAAGAACCACTTGTCGGAATGACAAATTTCTGAAATGTACTACTTATCCAACCAGGGGGTTCAAACAAACTGTGAAGGGCCATAAAATTTATGTGGTGCAAACACTTTGAACACAGTCAGCCTTAACGACATTTTAATCAGTTATAAAAAAAATAAAAACTAAACGTAATACGTATTGTTGTAAATCAATACATATTTTATGTAATTATTATTATTTACTACTTCGAAGATACAAAGATAATTGTCGTGGCGAATTTCAAGGGGTGTCGGATAACACAAGGGTCGACGTCACTAAGATTCTAGCCTTAATAATCTAAATAAATAAAGGTTTCATATTTCAACACGATCGGTAAAGAGGTTATAAAATTATTAATTAAATTATTTTTTATAACAACTTTGAAAGTCTGCAATTCGAAAAGTAAACATTTTTTATTATTTTTTTTTCGTAATTCGTATTTATTTATCATTCCGAATCAACTGCCAAGCGTTGTCTTTGAAATTTGTAAATACCATGTATAACCTTGTATGTTAAATAAAGTGTTAATTATGTTTCTATTTGGTGTTACCATTTCCAATGTCTCTGTTGGTTGCAAGGATTGCGAAATCTGTGAATTTTTTTATCAAAATTCGAGAAACAACATACGCACATGTATGCGTTCAATTGCAAAAACATATTCGACAGCGATATTTATGAATTTGTGACTTTTAAGTACGGAATATTTTTATTCCATGGGTAAAGAAAATATCGCTTAGGCAACTTAAAAAAGACGTTCTATGAATAAAAATATTTTTTAAAATTTTTATTTTAATTCAAATGGGGTTATGTTTATGTTTGCAATTAATAAGGATTTATTATTATTACTATAATTAACCAAAAACTATATTTAAGAATAAATTATAAGTATAAAAAAACATTAAATTTAATTATTTTTTGTTTTCGCATCGCCGCCTGTTTCGTCATTTATTTTTGTCCTTTCTTTTTCATTTTTTGATTTTTGCTGATTTTAAAATTTTTTTTTTCGCTCCTGTCTTTCCTTCCAATAGGCTTTTTTTTTGTTTGGTTTTGGATAGCAGCTTCTTTTCGCCGCTATTCTTGTTCGGTTCTGATTTTTTTAATTCTTTTTGTTTGAAATTTTTGTTCTAGAAAAATATATTAATGAAATATAAAAATATCACCTTTTTAAGTTACAGTAGCGCTCAAAAGTATTTTGACAACATAATTTTTTTTGATATTTCTTTGAAATAAAAGCCTATCGGAAAAATGTATTGAGTAGAATGTGGAGCAGTGTAACTGCGAGTCTTTAAGCGTATCAAGTTACGACTTGTTTGTTTACACACCGCGCCGCCGAACAAACTTGACTTACGGCGCGCTCAAAAGTATTTTGACACGCATTTGAGTTGACGAACTCTCGCAGATCACTTGTTCCATAATTTTTCTTTCGACGTATATTTACTTATTGTGATTACTTCAATATGCCTAAGTGTAAGGAATATTCTTGTGACTTTAAAGAAGCTGTAATAAATGCATTAAAACAAGGATTTAAACAAATAGAAGTTGCTCGTATGTTTAAAGTGTCTCGACAGCTAGTTAACTGCTGGAATAAAGTCTATAACAAACGGAAAACTGTCGAAAATAAGCCTCGAACGGGTCGTCCAAGAAAAACTTCTTCTTACGTGGATCATATTATAAAAAAGTTATCAGCAAGTGATATCCGGATGTCTGCTGTAATGATAAGAAATGAATTAAAAGAAAAATACAACGTAGACATTCATGTTTCTACTGTTAAACGACGCTTAAAGGTTTTAGGATTACATGGCCGAAGACCGGCTAAAAAACCTTTAATATCTAAGAAAAACAGGAAGTCCCGTCTTGAGTTTGCGAAACGGTATATCTCGTGGTCAAGTTCACAGTGGTCTAAAGTTTTGTGGAGTGATGAGAGTAAATTTAATTTAATGTCATCTGATGGTATCAAGTACATTCGGCGTCCAGTAAACAAAAAATATGATTATCGGTATCAAATACCTACAGTTAAACATGGAGGTGGTAGTGTGATGGTTTGGGGATGTTTTTCACGGTCTGGAGTTGGACCCTTAGTTCGAATAGAAGGAAAAATGGATCGGTTTATGTATGCAAGTATATTAAAGTCTCAGATGCTACCATTTGCAAAACATCACATGCCAGCTAAGTGGTATTTTCAACAAGACAATGATCCCAAACACAGATCACAGCATATTAGGAACTTATTAAATCGTGAAAGAGTCAAAGTTCTCAAGTGGCCAAGTCAAAGTCCCGACTTGAATCCGATAGAGCATCTCTGGGAAGAATTAAAACGTAGAATAAAAGCCCAAAATTATTCAAATAAAAATGCTTTCTTTGAAGCTTTGAAAAATGAGTGGGATAAAATTCCAATCGAACGATTACAAAAATTAATTGACTCAATGCCAGCGCGCTGTGAGGCTGTCATAAAGGCCAAGGGATATGCTACTAAATACTGATATATTTACTGTCATAAATAATAATTATGAGTTGAATTTGTTTTTTTTTTAACAATGTCAAAATATTTTTGAGCCGTCATTTTTCTAATATTTCAAAAATTAAACTTTCTATTGTTACGAACAAAGATTATTTTGACACTATTCTGTAGATTGGTTGAAAGCTGTTGAATAAATAAATAAATGATTATTGTGTTTTATATATATTTTTAATTAAATCATTGAATGTATTTGTCAAAATACTTTTGAGCGCTACTGTATATATTTACATTCGCTTTAACTGGATTGCGTCCGTTCTGAAAAAAATACAAATATAGTGTATAAAAAATTGTCGAAAGTTATTTAAAAAAATAATTATTTGTTATTATGAGAAATGAACACGTATACACAAAGAATTATATTATTTTATTTACGTTATTCCAATTATTATTGCCGTTTGAATGGCAATAATAATTGTAATTTATTAAATTACCGTGAACCTGAAAGGTACTCATTTTGTGCTTTGTACTTTATTATAATAATGACAATAAAATTTGAAATAATTTTGGATTCTAGAAGATTCCAGTGACGACGTCAGTAATCAATTGGTTTTTATAAAACGAATAAAGTTCACAATAACGTTACATGTAGAAAATTTCTACAAAATATAATTTGTTGAACAAATTTAAATGAAATTGCAAAAACATCTACGATAATGGAATTATCAATTTATTCAAATTTTCTGTTTGAAATTCGCAAACGGAAGTTCGTTTGACAATCGGCGTGCGATCATAGAATATGATACATTTAATGCACATGAAACGAATTTTTCTTCTTCTTCTTTTTAAAGTTGTTTTAGATATTGTGCGACGTTGTCAGATGGAAAGTGGGTTTAGATATTTGTAAAATTTCCGAATTGATTTTACGTATAATTAATAAACGTGCGGTTTTTTTCAAAATTTCGACATTTTTCGAGTCGAAAAAGTTAATACATATTTTTTAATTTATATATTTATTTCTTCTTAATGTAATATTTTCAATTGGACATTTTAATAATAATAATAAAAAAAATATAATGAAATTTATTATTAGAAATATATATTTCGGTAATTTCGCAATACCAAATTTGAATCTCAATCAATCAATGATTAAAAAAATTAACTTAAAATAAATTTTATAGAATTTTCAATATGTATAACAATAATTTGCATTGACCGATTAGAATCTGTAATGTTATCAAATGAAATTGTGCCTTTACATTCAGAAATTATAAAAAAAAATATCCAAAACTACTTGAAATTCATAAAATGATATTCTTAAAGTTTGATTCTCTTCATGTATTGAGCTGAAAATGGTTTGAAAAGTTGAAAAAAGTATTTATTGCAAAATATCCAATTTTCCGATTTTCTTAGAATTTTCTTGATTTAATATTAATTCTAACGAAAAACAAATGTCATATTCGTAATCAGCGTATCAAAATTATGGTAATTTCATGCGTTAATTGCATAAAGTGAATTGACCCTTAAAATGCCATATTTTTGTGAAAATTTTGGCCAATTTTAAAAATATGCCATACAAAGGTTATTTATAGAGCAAAATGTATCAAATTTTCATCGTAGGTTAATTTTGTACAGTTATTTACGAATGTTCAATCAAATTTGACTTGGGGCGCATAATAAAAATTATACAAACTGTTTTCTGAATTTTACATAAAAGTATCCTATATACCGGGTGTTTTTTTTTTAGTTGGGAGGTTACCTTTATATGGATTACTATTTATTATAAAGGCAAACTGATTTTGTCGATGGGGCTAATCGGAGCTAAACTATCTTCTAAAAATATTTTCAACATCCCCCCACTACCGATTATACCGGAAGTAAACATCAACTTTCTTATTTTAAATGGCAATCCCCAAATTTTATATTTGGTGAGTTTATGTATACATGTTTATTGTTACCTTTTATAGATTTAAAGATACTTCAATTTTTCGAAAAAAAATGACAGAAAAGAGGGTTATTTTGACTTTGTATCTTTTTTTATTATTTGCAGTAAAAACATGAAATTTGGGTTGAAGTCACGAAATATTATAAAGACTATAATAACGTAATCAGATTTTACATTTATTATACAGGGTGATGGAAATTTTATAATTTTTGCTGTTTTTGTTTTATTCAAAAAAACTCTGTTTTTTTAAATGGGAACTATATGTTTTTTAATCATTTTTGGATTCTTCACGTCATATTAGTTATTTTTTAAAATTTTGTGCCGTTACAGAGGTATTTTACATAAATCTCAAAATAAAAAGAATCAAACATCTCTTTTTTGTGCAAGTAGGAAATTAACTGTAGGCAATAAAAGCTTAAAGAATTAATCATAATAAGTAATAGGAAACAAAAATAATTGACAAAAAATTTACATCAATAACAACAAGGACGATCTTCTGTTTCAATACATTTAAAGACATATTTTAAGATTTCAAATTGAGTAACATTTTTAAGCAAATCCGATTGTTCCTAGCAATATGTTTGTCATGCAGTAGTCGTAAAAAAAATCACTAAAAAATGTCAACTTCGATTTCCACATTCTGAGTTCTAATCTAACAGTATAATAGTTAAAGGACGAATTTTCTTGAACATTTGTTGTTGATTTTTATTACTCTGTTTAGCAAACCATTTTTACGAAACTTACATTCGTCACTTCCTAAATATTTTTCAATAAGTATTCTAACAATTAGCTAAAAACTTATTCGTGTTGTGCGGTTATCTTTTAAATGTTACTTAACCTAAAATTTTTAGGCCTTGTGGTTGTTTTTTTTGAAAATTTTGTTGTCTACTACCAAGCTGCTACTAGAGAAAAAAAGATATATTTTTCTTTTTTATTTTGAGTTATATCTCTGTAACGGTGCAGAATTTTAAAAAAATTAGTCATTTAACTTTTTCTTCTTTTTACGCGAGGAATCCAAAAATGATTAAAAAACACATAGTTTTCCCATTTAAAAAAGCAGAGTTTTTTTGAACAAAACAAAAACAATAAAGATCATAAAATTTCCATCACCCTGTGTAATAACTGTAAAACCTGATTACGTTATTATAGTCTCCATAATATTCCATGACTTCAACCCAAATTTCACTTTTACTGCAAATAGTAAAAAAGATACAAAGAGTCAAAATAACCTTCTTCTCTGTCATTTTTTTTCGAAAAATTAAAATAGCTTTGAAACTATCAAAGATAGCAATAAACATGTATACATAAACTCACCTTATATTTCTACGTAAAATCCAAATAAAGTATAAAATTTGGGGGTTGCCATTTAAAATAACAAAGTTGATGTCTTTTTCCGGTATAATCGCAAGTGGAAGTTGAAAATATTTTTAAAAGCTAGTTTAGCTCCGATTAGCCCCGTCGACAAAAAAGGTAACCTCCCAACTAAAAAAAACACCCGGTATAATTATTATTACTCTAAATAGGACAAAATTTTCCGAAAATCTTAAATAAAAATGGCTGATGACATTTGCAAAAAGAAATAATCAAAATTCAATACAATAACGATTAATATTAATAAAAATGTGTGAAAGAGGTGAATCGTAAAAATGGATAAAAGTGGGTTAATTCGAAAACGACACCCCGTATCAAAAAATTATTAATCAATTCTTATTTCCCACATAAAAATCTATATGATAGCATATAAAACAGGTGGATATTCGAAAAAAAAAAATTTCACATTTTCTCGTCGCTGAGCCTTTGAAAAAAATGAAAAAATATCAGTATGGTTATATTTGTAAAAAATTAACGGAAATCGTTTTATTTTCAATAAAATAGAAATATAAAGTCGATACGTCCGATAAAAATGCATAAATAACTAAAAAATGGGCTTAAACAGATTTTTTTAAAATTTCAATATTTATAATATTTCAGTAATAAATATAATAATTTACACCAATTGAAAATAATTTTTAATTTTTTAAAATGTTATTGCTAAAATGTAACAAAAATTTAACCGAAATTTTCAAAAATAAACTTACTCTGGCTATTTACAAAAAAAAAGTATATTCGTAAAACAGTCTATATATTCAAAATTTAAAAAACGTTAATGTATGTATTTGAATATTGTGTTGAAATTTACCATTTTAGTCATGAAATATTGTTTTTACATCTAAAAAATTCTAAAAAAAGTCCATACCCCAACTTAACTATACTGAAATAAATTTTGAATGTAGTGTTTTTATTTGAAAATCTCCATTACTTTTGTTTCTTTTTTAATTCAATACACTCGCAAAGAGATGAGCAGATCTTCTACTTCTATAAGCATCTTTCATGAAAGTATTTGTAAAAGAAAGAGATAAATACAAACCGCCCGTCCTTGTTTTAGTACTTTAAGAGATTCGATTAAACTTTCGTCATCAATTAGGCGAATCGTTCTTCTTTGAATATACTCCAAACATGAGAACAGTATTTTAGCATTGGCCTAACTTTACCTTTGTTCAGTCAACATCAGATGTGACATGTTTTTCTGCTTTAAAATGGAAGCCTAGCTTCTGAGAGTAGTTTTTAATTTAAATATGGACAGTAATTTTTTATGAATTTGAAGGTTTAGTTTAAAATTTTGATTTTTTTCATTAAATTTTCTTTTTACCAAATTTTTGACAGGTTTACACTTACAAAAATATTTATTTTATTTATTTCGTGTACAATTTTCCAAAATTTTAACTTTTTCTTAAAATTTTCAACCTAAAAATGAAATTTATCTTTTTTGACTCTTTCTAGCGACCATTAGGATCTAGTACAGTCGATTGTTTTTAAAAAATCCCGCAAAGATTTCAGCATTAACATCTAAAAATGGAATCTTTAAAACAGAAGTAAAAATTTTGAATCTAACATTCAGATTGGAAAATGTGAATGTAATATTTCAAATGAATATAAAAATTTAGAATTTTAAATGAAATTTGGCATTTGTTCTTTTAAAATTGTAAATTTGGAATTAACTTTCATTCTAAAAATATATTGTAAGGTTTAATAAAGAAAATCTTCCTAATATTTTTATTATTATTTAATTGGATAAATACAAAAGATTGAAACAAAAATAATCTTCTTGTAGCACCGACGTCGTTCAGGTTCTAGAAGAAAGCACATCTTTTTCGAAATCTGGTCAGTAGAAGTAAGCATGTCGAGCAATCTAATGTAAAATCATATGCAAATTATAAAAAAATAATAACATTTTGAACAATTTTGAAATTTTACCATCTTTGGAGACAGGTTTCAATTTTTGGAGAAATTTGAATGTTTCAAAAATAAAATTCAAATTTTAACCGAAATTTTCAAAAAATGAACAAATTCAAAAATTCGATATTTTTCGTAAAATTCTCAATTTAACTTTATTTTACAAGTTAAAGATAGTTTTTCTCGGATTATCAAACAAATTTTTAGCTTTTTTTTCTCTAATTTCCCAAAAATTACTAAAAAATTCTTTAAAAAACACAAAAATCATCATATCGACATGATACCACATAGTGAGGAAATTTTAGTCAATATATCTAAATGTTCTATATATACCTGTTGAAAAAGGTCCACAACATAAATGAGAGATAAATACCTTGCTTGTAACACCTTCATATGGATATATTTGCCTCAGTTTTCCATTTCGAGTCCAGTTATCGGTATTATTCGAAATGATGCCCGCAAAAATTCTAATCTAATCTGACTGTGTATAAATTTTAAAAATACTTACTGCCTTTACTCGCTCCTTTTAAATAAAGAAAGACTCTGTGTCTCTTATTTATTGCCACTCGGGGAAAAAAAAAAATCTTTCGAAAAACACCAAAGCGAGAATCATGCCGACGTGACATTATAAAATGAAAATTTTAACAGATTTATTTAAATTTTTAAGTACATACCTTGTAAAAAAAGCTCCGTAATGTCAGCAGGAGCCCCTCTACAGATTAGAAAAAGTTAAATTCATCAAAACGTTCGAATTTCTTCACTTTACGTTGTTTATATGCTCGCATTGAATTTAAGCATATTGTCCCCGTCACTTGTGGTAAATTGAAAGAATTTTTTCTAAAATATTTATAAAATTTTCGGTAGATAGCTTGTTAAGGTAGCTATGAATTCGTTTATGGTTTAGACTATTCGATAGAAACCTCCTTAAAAGCGATGAGAATATGAAACCATCGAGGGACACTATAAAATTATAAAAATGTAACAAATTCTATATTGATTTACGATAAGTACCTGTGGGTTATTCTCAGTTGTTGGTTTCCTTGTCGAATTTTAATAGAAAAGGAAACGACAGGATTCGTCGATATGTCGCCGCCAGGTGATGTTGATCTCGATGATATATTAAAAGAAAGTGAAATTAGTAAAGTTAATATAAACAATAATTGTGGATATTGCAAAAGAACTGTGAAGGAAAAGGTATTGTGTAAAAAGTGCAAGTTAATTTTCCATCCCGGTTGCATAATAGTAGCCAACAAGCTACAAAACAAAGAATGTACACACGAGTCCGATGAACGCCATGATATGTTTGAAAAACTTATGTCAGAAATTAGGCTATTAAAGAGAATAATTCAAGAGCAAGAAGGAAAATATGACCTTCTTAAAGAAAATAACAAGTTGCTGGAGGAAAACAGTAGATTGTTAAGAGAAAGTAATGTATTATTACAGGATAAGTTGAAAAGGATCACTGTAAAAACATACAGTGCTGCCACTGCCGCTGTTAACAATGAGATGGCGTCACAACATGAAGAAAGAAGCAAAAATGTAGTAAACACCTCAAATAAATCAAGACAGCACCAACAAGCTACGGATCAATCTGTAATAGCGTCAACCTCGAAAGCCGAAATACAAATCAGATCTGCAAAAGAGTAACAGGTGAATCGAGAAGTAAACAAGGATACTATAAATGAAGAAGATTTAAAACCGACCCAAGAAGAACCGTGGCAGTTCCCCAATCGCAAATGACAGGCAAATTATAGAAGGAAAAAACAACCTCTATTTTATGGTACCTCAGATGAAAATGAAATCAGAGGTATACCGAGAAAAACATGGTTCTTTGTATCAAGATTAAATCCCGAAATGACTGAGCAGGACTTAAAAAACACACTTCAGAAGAAATGCCCAAACGCAGAGATGGTTATAGAAAAGCAAAAACTGTTTCATGAATTTCAAAGTGCTTTTAAGGTAGGAATATCAGTAGAATATGAAGAACACGCAAATTTGGCAAACTTTAGGCCCAAGGATTCACGAGTAGATAAATTTAATTTTTTCCTACACCGAAAGAAGGCTATTCAAATCGAGTAGCTAAGAAACAATTTAGTATTATACATCAAAATGTTCAGTCTATTGGAAATAGTATTGACACTTTAAACATATTTGTGGATGAACATCCAGACTGTTTTTTTTCTGGCAATAACATTACTGAGCATACACTATAAAGAACTTTAAATTGGTATCAAGTTTTTGTAGGCCGGATGGACAATACGGTGGCGCTGCAGTGTACAGTCGTAGACAAATACAGTGTAATGCGCGAAAAACCCATAAATAGTTTGTCCCATTGTGGTGAGTTTGAATGCACAGCAGCTGAATTTAATGTGAATAATAAACAAATATTAGTGATAAGTGTTTATAGACCACCAAGTGGAAATCTAGCCCTGTTTTTCATATTACTAGAACAGTTACTAATAAGTATATTTGAGGAGAATAAATTAACTTTCATTGCCGGAGATTTTAACATCGAATTAAAGGACAATGCGAAAAATAGGGTTACTGTAGAGTTATTATTTAATTCTTTTAATTTTTCAATAGCAGTAAATGACTATACTAGAATTACACACTCTACAAAAAGTTGTATTGATAATATTTTTACAAATTCAAATCATGAATATAATACCAGTATTTTGCATTCTTTTATCTCAGATCATACAGCACAGAGACTAACATTCATGCTAGATAGAATCAGTGAATCGGAATATAAATATTGTAGAATATTTTCAGAAAATAATAAAAATAATTTCATCCTAAAACTAGAGGAAGAAACTTAGGATGAAATATATATATATATATATATATATATATATATATATATATATAGGTATATTTCTATCTTTGTGACCTGCATGGTATATATAAGACGACCTGACCTCCACTAGTCCTGACAATATTTATGGCAAACTTTTGTCATATATGTGTTGAGGGGGAACTCTATTTTCAAGATTCCTAGAGAGGGGAAACGATTTTCGCAAAATAAATTTTCAAACAAAAATTGTACACGCCGTTCACTGTTACCTGCAATATATAGAGCAATTATTTTAACCGCTCGTTCGTTGTAGCCTTCCTCAACGTTGCCAAGTATTGAATCGTAAGGAAGGCCATAAGATGCATTTTTTCTATGATCTCCTGCACTATATATCAATTAGGGATTACGGATAGATTATGCGTTTCAATACTGGGTAAGATAAAGGCGCTGCATACAAAAAGCGCTTTTACTAAATAGCTTTCCAGTCTATTTGGGTTTACTCGCTCTAACGTAAATGCTGCGTTGAATGCTAAATTTGTATTATGGCAGAAATTATCCCATTTAAAATAAATAAATTACACATAACATGGCTATTATATTTGCTTGATTTTTTAAACCAACCAAAACCAGAATATTGCATATGCAAATAAAATGAAAATGCCTAAAATTATAAATAAAATTATAGAAGCGGTCGATTCTGATATATAAATTTTACAAATAATTTTTTTTGCAAATTGTAGTCATTCGATAATTTTTGGATTTCGAATTATGAAGTCATCGCCAATTTTTTTAAAATCATCATAGATGATATGTAACTGACATTATCATTGATATTTTTCGAGACATTCCTATAAACAAAAATTCAATTCAAATAATTTTAATTTCCATGTGAATTTTACTAATCAATTGAACCACAATAAGAAGTGTGGGGCGAAAAAAAAAAAACCAAATGATTAACCTCTCTGCACCTTCCCTCCTGCTGATCCATATGTTAGATAAAATGTCGCTCAAATAATTATGATTGACAAAATGTTTAGTAACACTTTCGTCTTAGTACTAGGTATTTTTTTGCTCTTAAGAAATTATCAAGAAAGAGGAGTTCTCAAAAATCAAGTTCGGCCTGTCCAAGAATGTCCCAAATCTGGTGGTTTATTGAATTGACTTTTTTTAAATGTAAATTTCACTTCATTTAGACACCAGAATGAAAGAATTAACTTATAAATAATACTTATATGTCAGTAAAGATATGTTATTATCAATAAATATTTGAATTTGCCGCCACCGCATCCTGAAAAATTAAGTACATATAAATTTACTCCGCTGCTTTGTAGACAAATTGTTCTTTTAATACATGCGAGCATAAGTAGATATTGTTAACAAAACCTTCTGTCATCTGTCATTGAAGCAATGACTCGTTGAGGTGAATTGTGAATAAAACAACCACATTTTTAGTTTTAAAGAATTTATGCAAGAAATGTTAATGCATTAACGGTTTCAATGTTCAGACAGTCATAGTGTAGTTCTCTATAGTTTTCCTCGGTATTACCTAAAATCTAAGTGAACAAATTCCACGTAATACCGCTTTATAGAACAAGTGTACTTATTTATTAAAAGTAATGCATGAATAAAGTGAGCATATAAAATAACTGTGCCTTACTTTTTGAAATTCCAATTTTTCATTCATATATGCGCACATATGATTTTACAATTTATACAAACCCCTTTCAGTACGATTTTTGTTGATTTTTAAGCACATGTAATTTAAATGATATAAAATTCCAAACAAATGATACATTGTGATAACTATAATGCAAAGTTTCATTGTATAATTGTAACTTTTTAACAGGTAATAGTTTAATCGAAGGGCTTTATTTCAGTGCTACAGAACATAATATCTTATTCAAAGAACTTTATTCAAGTATTGTATATTTATTTTATATTATTGTTATTATTTATTTCTCTAAATGTCAAATAAAAATTCGAACAACTGTTTTTTTTTCAGATGATTACCAAACATCTTTTTTATATTTCGACTTAATTTCACTTTATTCTTTGACAAATATCATGATATAATACTTGAAAGATTTATGAAGGTGGTATGAGAGATAGGCCGGAGGCAAAGGTACTGAAAATCCAGACATTTGTGAATATGTTTCACAACGTATCTCAAAGTAATTAAATCTTATCAATACTAAACAATTACACATTATTTAACAGCAAATAAGAAATTTGGCTAATGTTGAATTAAGTAAGGGGCAACAAATAATACGAAGTATTGTTCACAAATTTTCTGTAATGAATGTGCTGGAAGCAATATTTAAATGTAGAGTTAAAAACCGCGACGTATTCTAAAATGTTATTGGTTCAAATTTATCAGGTGATCTGTGAATTTCTATTGGTTGGACATTTAAGTTGACAGGTCCGCGTTTTTTAAAACATAATATTTACGTCTTACATTGGCTCTGCAAGTCAAACTTGTACATTTTATGGTATTTGTACTGACTCTAATTACAGCTCCGTACTAAGACTTACGACAAGCGGCAGTAAGAATTATTTTCGCATTGCAATGTTATGAAAGATGATTAATATCTTGACGTTCGTTTCCCCACTAATGGCGCCAAATTCAAGTTTAGTGAATACGTTTGCATTTTTAATTGTATTTAATCTTGTTTAAAAGGTGGTGGTGTCATCTTTCAGAATATAGCTAAACATTAAAAAATAAATCCTAAGGCATCACTTACTGCTTTTTCTATTAATTTAAACATATATTTCATGTTTTGGCATCTAAAGAGCGGCGAAATGTTTGAATTTTTGGTTGTATTTAAATGCTCAATAAAAATATTTATGTTGAAAAACCAGTACTATCATCTATTAGAATACAGTTAAACATTTTTAAAAAATCTACTTAATCTATCATTTCCTGCTTTTTCCATTAACTGAAACATGGATATTTCATATTTGAGCGTCTAGATGGCTAATTGCTGTATTCCTTAATTTATTGACAATTTTATTTTGGAAAAAATCTTCGAAATGCGGTTTTTTTCAAACGATTATAATTTTCTCACCATTTTGATTAGAATTTGGTGTAATTTGGGTAACTAACTTAAAACAAAATGGTAATAATATTCTACATGTAACAGTTTTTACAAAGTGTGAGGTCATATTGTTTAATATAATGAAGGTTAAAATAATTTAAAAAGATTTTTATGGTAAGGTTGCAAGTTGGTATTGAGAATTTTGTTAAAACAGATAATATTCTAAAAAAGGACAAACTTCCTTAAAATTTCAACTTTTTTTAGATATTTTAAAAGTTGAGCAAAATTTTATTTTTTTTTTCAAAATTTTACTGCTTTCCTAAAACCCTGAGTTTAAAATAAAAAGATTAATTAAAACAAATTAACATTTAAAAAAAAAGTCTTAACATTGAATGAATGTGAGATATTTCAAAAAAATTCGACTATTGTGTGACAATTTTAAATTTTCAAGAAATTTTGAATCATTAAACAAAAACAATAATTAATATTTGTAAAATGTTTAATGTTTTTTTATACAATGCTAATTTTATGTTAAATTGTAACTACTTCTTCAAAACTGTTTCCCAATACAAATTACTAAATTATTTATTGACTGAATTTAAATGCTTGGTTTCTTTTGCAAACCTCATTAGAATACCTACTTATTTCTTTCATTTTAACAGTTCAAGCCTAAAAAATTTTTACCTAAACCGCCGCTGGAAGTATCATGAATTTCCTCAACAAAATATATCTAATAAATTAAATATAACAACTCTAATACAATAGTATTGGTAGTACTGATAGAACTAATGACAACCTATTCCGATGGCAACAAAGTTATTTGATTCTGCTAGATCGCAATGTGCTGCCCTCTGAATTTGTGTCGCAGGGGGCGCTAGGCCTCTGACATCTGTCATCACGGTTCTGGTAACGTTGGGCAACTTTCTTGTGTCACTGATAGCGAAAACTTAATAGCCCTATTATTTGTAGGACGATAAAATTTAAATTTAAATTTGGCGGTCAACCGCAATGACAGACGTCTGCTCGACTGTCACCGGCAGCTCCCGCGCATTATTAGACATTAGAAAGACAAGTCGATTCAAGTTGTTGTACAGTCGTTCGTGTTAGAATATGGCAAGTGTGATCGAGTGAATAAATTTTGTTACTAGAAGACTTTATTATTTGACAGGCCGAGTAGCTACCTCTTACATATTAAAATTTTTGTCAGATTTCCATTACGAAATCCAAAACTAACTAAAAATAATTATATACATTCAAAATACTATCAATTTGTAAAATGTTTGCAGGACCTAGTAAACTTTAAATCTACAAGACCTTAAAGCTCAAATTTATTCAGTTTATTTTCTTGAAAGGACCAAATACGTACACCGTCGAAAAAAAATGTATTTATACATCGAAGTTATTAATGCATTTATTCATTCAAGAAAGTTGTTTTTACATGGCTTACTACTTGAAATAAATATCATAAATATTTTTTTGAGACAACTACTGTGTTTTACTTTTGACTGAATTAGGAAAAGAAAATAATCCAATATAACGTCCACAATAAAAACTAAGCAGATATAATTTTTCTCAGAAATTATTCAACATAAAAATACTTAATCGCATTACTGTGAAGATTTTGAGAAACTATGCCAAAATGATTAGCGGTCTTTTTCTTAATCGGACTACAAATAAAGAATTTTCAGCAGAATTTAAAACAAGCCGGTATTCAATTATCTTCTTAATGTCATGTTCATAGCCATAAAAGTCTGCAATACTTTGCCCATTTAACCGATTTTCTATCTCCACTAATAACGAAATCATAAATAGTAGACGCTGGCGCTTGTTTATGAGTAAAGTAGGTACGGAGAGTAGAGTTCCCCGCACGGAGACTATTTTAAATCCAAAACGAAACTCGTCGCGCAGCGATGTAGTAATTTAGAAAGAGAAGTCGCGAAATGCGACAGAGGATGCGGCATTTCGACGTTGCCGCTAGCGAAAGGGCCTAACGTACGAGCCATACAATTTCACGTGGTTAAATATGCGCAAAGGCCACACGGTACGTAGCACATATAATGCATATAGACCTCCAGCGCCAGCGGCAAAGTGCTGAACTAACCGGACACTTTTGCCGGTACCAGGTGGTCGAAATGACCTTCTGCAAAATTTTCGGTTATGAGCTCTAAATAGCATTCCGAAGACATGGGCGAATTTTAAGCTGGGGTACGTTGTGACCTGCAGACCTGGAGGCTACAGCGAAATATAAGAGGTCACAGCGAATGCTACATATAATTTTTGCAGGTCACATAGTACATGTTGCAAATGTGTGTATATATATATATATATACAGGGTGATTCAGTCATAATGTCATTAATTTTAACCACGCATTCGGGAGGCTTAGTAAAGACAGAAAATCGAAAAAATAATTTTTTTATTCAACTTTTAAGAATCGGTGCAATTACCCTTAAAATTGCCTTTGTGCCACGCCACTGGATCAGTAGATTATTTAACCGGGAGGCACTCAGTTCGAACGTTGAATAACAAAAGCTACGTTGTCATATTTCCTACTTTCATCTGTCAAATTAATTACATAAATTTGGAGGTTAAATTTTAAGCCCTTTTCATCACAGAACGGCTGGATGCGGCTGCAACTAGATCCGATTTGTGTTCGCGATACCGGGCCTGTGATACTGCGACACCAATTGAACAATCTAATAAGCAGGGCATCTGATAAATTTAGTTGAATTGGAGCAACACAACGCAAGGACAAGAATCAGTGAAAGCCGGTTGGAGGTTTCCCCAAGTAAAGTTCAAGCTTTAGAATCAGCCGATTTTTCCAGTCTTCTTGATTGTTTCAACTTGTTTACTGGTTTCAAAGTCAACAACAAAGTGACAAAGTGCTGTGTACAGATGAATGTTATTTTACCAGTGCTGGTATTTTACTTTACTTTGCAGTAAGTAAATATGAACAGCTTTTCAACCTCTCTAAATGATTAACTAAGTCAGTAGATTGTTTTTTTTTTTACTACTTCTATTACGAAACATATGTGTTTGATTATTTAATCTTTTGAAGTTTTGTAACTTAAGTATTAAAATGTCTTACACTGAAATAAATAATTTGTTTGCAGTCACAACATACACATTGGTCAGACAAAAATGTACATGCTGTCCATCAGTTTGGCCTTCAGAGCAGATTTGCTGTCAATGTATAAAACAGAGTATTCAGCAATTGTCCAGATTTTCTACAAGATGCACTGTAAGACAGAGCTTTGCTCGCTTTGCAGGAACCCTTGTGAAAGAAGAATGTTGCAAAAAGAATGTTACATTCTGCAGGAAAAGGAAACTATGATGAAAGGTAAACTGGCTCTTTCCATAACAAAAAAATTAGTTCTGCCAAAAAATTGTCATAAATTACTCAAAACTATCAAATATGTAGATGATGATTTTGCTTGGCAGGGCAGAATACCGTTTATTGTGATTTTTTCTTCTGTGCAATGTTTCATTAAAAACCTCTTTGCTAAATAGATTATATTCTTAAATGTTATGGTGAATGATTGTTATTTTTCTACAATTAATTTGTAGAACAGTGATAATTGAATTCATTCTTGTCTAAAAATGTACATGACGAACTTGGATCTTAAAAAAATTAAAATTTTTGAGTTATCAGTATTATAAAATAAAACAAGGTTTGATTTTTAAAAATTTAGACTTAAACTTGAACTTTTTAAGACTTAAATATTTCAGCTTTTTTCAAAATATCTACTTTTTTGAAAACTTGAATTTTTTAAGTTCCTACTCTTCAGAAAATTTTTATTTGTTTTGAAAATGTCAATTTTTTTAAATTTAACTTTTCTAATGATTTACACCCTTAAAAAATTAGGCTTTCTTTAAAAATTTTAAAATAGTTGAATTTTTTTCAATTTGGACATTTTGTAGTATTTTGACCAAGTTTGGAAATTTTAGACTATTTCTCAAGTTTTCATTTTTTTTTAATTAAATTTCGAATGATTTTGAATAATTTTAACATTTTTTCAAATTTCAAAACAAATTTCTACTTGTTTTAAAACTTGAAGATTTTTCAAGTTTTTTTTATTCATACTTAAAATTTTTTAAGTGTTTTCAAATTTCTTGACTTTTTTCAAAATTCTAATATTTTTGCAAGTTTCAACCCTAAAATTTGAACTGAAAATTTCAGCAACTATTTTTCAAAATTTCAAATTTTTTTGGGACAGCGTAATTTGTTTTTAAATTTTGTTTTTTTTTTCAAAATTTCATAATTTTCGCAAACTTCCGTTTTTTTTTTGAAAATTAGATTTTCTTTGAAATTTTGTTTTTTTTTTGAACTTTTTGAATATTTTGTAATATTTTGAATTTTTGTGAAAATTTTAAAATTTTAGCCAAATTTGGACTTTTTTTCAAAAATTTTAATTTTTCATAAAAGTTTCCATGCTAAAATTTTGGCGAATAGGTAGTAATTCTTTGAAAGTTTTGCCTATTTCTAAATTTTTGGTTTTTTTTTTCCAAGGGGCATTTTTGCAAAATTTGGACTATTTTTTAAAATAACAATTTTTTTTAATATTTCGTTTTGTTCAAAATGTTGTTTTTAAATTTTGTTTTTTTTTCAAAATTTCATAATTTTCGCAAACTTCCGTTTTTTTTGAAAATTTAGATTTTCTTTGAAATTTTGTCTTTTTTTGGACTTTTTGAATATTTTGTAATATTTTGAATTTTTGTAAAAATTTTAAAATTTTAGCCAAATTTGGACTTTTTTCAAAAATTTTAATTTTTCATAAAAGTTTCCATCCTAAAATTTTGGCGAATAGGTCGTAATTCTTTGAAAGTTTTGCCTATTTCTAAATTTTTGGTTTTTTTTCCAAGGGGCATTTTTGCAAAATTTCGACTATTTTTTAAAATAACAATTTTTTTTAATATTTCGTTTTGTTCAAAATTTTGTTGTTTTTGTAAAATTTTGATTTGTTTTGACTATTATTTTACATTTCAGCATTTCTTCAAAATTTTTAACTTTTTATAAAAATTAGCGTTCAAAAATGTTGACTTTTTTAAAGAACGTTCGACTTTTTTGAAAATTCAACTATTCAAAATTTCGGCTTTTTTTGAAAATTTTGACTTTTCTATTATTTTTGACATTTCTTCAGTATATTTAAAAGTTTCAAAAACTTTGAAGATTTGACCAAAAATATCTCAATTTTTTTTAAATTTCGCCCTTTTAAAAAGAATTTGAATTGTTTTTAAAAATGTCGGTAATTTTTCCGAACTCTTGAATTTTTTGAAAATGTCAACATTTCCAACATGTTAACAATTTTTTCAAAATTTTGACCTATTTTTGCAAATCGTTATATTCTTTTTTGGAAATTTTAACTGTCTATGACATTTCAGACTTTTTTAAAAATTTCGACTTTTTTTCAGTAACTTGGGCCTTTAAATTTTTGACTTAAAAATCAAACTTTTCTTGAATATTTTGTCAATTTTCAAATTTTAGTCTCCTGAAAATTTGGAATTTTTAGAACTTTCTGCCTTTGTTTCAAATTTTTTGAAAATTTCATATGTTCCGAAATTTCAGCATTCTCCAGTTTCAACTTTTTAGAAGGTTTAAAAGACCATCTTTTAAAATGTCGACATTTGTCAAAAATTTCACTAAAATGTTGGAAAAATGTACTTAGAGCTATAAATTATTTACAATTTTTTTAGATCACTAAATGTGCTGAGTATGTGGAGATGACACGATGATTCATTGGAAAATTGGGACAATACAGGTACACCATCAAGGCGAGGAATAACAATATTTTAACTGAGATTCTCCCAACAAAACCCGAGTATACTGTAATTAATAAAATATTAATTATTGGTATCACAGTTAATGTAAATAAATAAATAAAAGATGTTTCAGGTTCTCGATTTATTTCCTTTAATTTACGAAAGCAGTAGCGACATGGGCCTTCCTACTAATGTTATATTGTGTCCCAAACTTAAAAGCGGGTAAATTTTAAATCGGCCAAATTTACAATCGATAAAACTAGTGAAATGAATTTTCCAAATTTCAGGTCTGCGAAGTCGATAGTTAAAGTTAGTATAATTAATCTAAGAGGCTAAGTGAGTTTCAAGCCCTTCCAAAAACCCAAATAGATAACAGTTATTTGGTAGAATAGGATTAATTTTTGGAAAGCTATAACTTAAATTCTTTCCCAAATTTTTAAACTTTGCATTTTGACCTTTTCTAGATCTTTGAATTTTTTTCATATTTAGAAGCAAAATTCTTAAAAAATCGAAGAATTTGACAGGTCAAACAAATATCACCTCCCATTTATACTTCTTTTGAAAGTCTGGAATATTCTTCGAAATGCACTTTTTTCAAAATTTTAATTTTTTGAAAATATGTTTTTTGTGAAAGGCTGTTATTTTTTCCAAATCTGGATTATATTTCAAAATTTAGAGAGCTTTTCAAAATTTGAACCTTCCCTGAAAATTTTCACTTTCCAGAATTTAGATGTTTTCAAAAATTTCGACTTGTCTGATAATTTCCACATTTCCTCAAAATTTCCAATCTATCAAAATTCCTTTTTTTAATATCAACTTACAAAATAATTTCGACATTTTTGGAAATTTTGACTTTTTTAAGAGTTGAATTTTTTTTAATTTTAGGCTGAAATTTTCTGGAAATTTTGATATTTTTTAAACAGTTCGCCTATGCCTTATAATTTCCACATTGTTTTAAATTTCAATTATTTTTAAAAATTGCAAAATTTAAATTTTTTAATTTCTAAAATGTCGAAATCTTTTTTCAAAATTTTTTTTTTAAATTTGGATTTTTATGAAAAATGGGTTTTTTAGAATGTAGCTAAAGATTCCGATTTTATTTCAAAATTTCGACTATTTTTATCAAAATTTTTACTGTGGTCAAAGTTTAGGCTTTTTAACCCTAGAGTAGGCGCGCCATACTTTGTAACACGAAGGGGCGCGCGCGGTCTCAGAGACCGCATCTATAAATAATGTTATTTATTAACCTTTTTTGGTTCTATGATGAAATATGGTATCTTGGTATATTTGTTAATAAAATTAAACTACGAATCATGCATTGCTTTAACCAATAAACAAAAGATTTAGCCAAATACAAAGGCCAAATTATTGTACGAAATACGGAACTAAATATCCGATAATAATATATTTAAGGATTTGGGCCCAAAAATAGGTTTCATTTGGACCATACTAGCTTGGAATTATCCCCTACAGCCTTATTTTCAAGCAAAAGTCAATTTATATCTGGAACTATAATGACAAAACAATTTAACATGCGTGGGCGCGCGCGGTATCACATAATGCAAATTGCTATAACTTACAAAAATGGACATATAATTAATCACTTGATCAACCATTACATTTGTGATGTTATAAAACTCAGCTAAACTAAAAATGAGCATTATTGGCAAACTAATTATTGAAAGATAAAATAATAAATATAAGTGCGGTCTGAGAGACCGCGCGCGCCCATCGGCGGGTTAATAAAATCCTATTTTAAAAAAAAATCACTAGTTCTTCAAAATTTCGATTCTTTTGAAAATCTCTGAAGTTTTCATCAAAATTTCAATTTTTATTTTGAAAATTAGTACGACTTCAGAGATTTCTATTTTTCTTTTGAAAATTTCGATGTTTTGAAAATTAACTTTTTGAATTTCAATTTTTTATACATGTCTGGATACTTTTTGACTTTTTTAAAAGTTTTGATTTTAATTTTTTTTAATTAGCGCTACTTTAGAACGTTCACCTTTTTTTGAAAATTTCCATAATTTTTCAAATCTCGATATTTCTTGAATGTTTGTTTTTTTAATTTCAGACTATTTTGCAAAATTTCAACTTTTTAAAATTTCCGATTTTTGATAAGAATTTAAATTATTTCAAATCTTTAATTTTTTAAAATTTTGCAATCTCATAAAATTTTTGAAAATTTTGCATTTCCTGGGAAAATATCGATGTTTTTCAAAAATCTGACCTTTTCAAAATTTTTAATTTTGAAACCATTTGAACCATTTTTTTTTCAAATTTCTCACTTTTTAAAATTCTCATAATGTACACTTTACAGATAAATTTCATGCTTATTTTTAATTTCAAGCTCTTTCTTAGCATTAAAATGAAAATAAATAAAAAGGACATGAAAAAAAAACTGCATCTGTTTTCTATTTTATTTTAAAGCAGCTTTTTACATGGTTACATTATTTCATACAGTAAAATGTAACATAAAAAATGAATGAGAGGAAACAGGTTAACATTTAGAAAGATCAAAAATGCTTCAAATGTTGACACCTCATTCAATCCATTTTGATTGTTGCTAATTTCCACAAATCCTTTAATGCTTTGCTGTAATGTGGTGTTCGAAAGATTTTAACTTTTGGGTGTAGCCAGCAATTTCAGTATTTTTACTCATTAGTCAGTAGTACTGTACCTGGCTTTCAATGGGCCCTGTGAAAAATATTAAATTTAGGCCTCGCAAAAAACAATAATTTCATACATACCACCTGAACATAATTTCGACAATTAAAAATAGGTCAACATCGTCATAAACACTTTTGTGTCCTATTCTTATCTTGCACCCTGTGCATTTGCACCTGCCTCTCTACAGCCCTGTTAATCAATGAACAACATAATTCCTTAAAAACTTCATTATTTCTGGTCTGTGGTGTAAAGTTGCACATTTTGTTGAAATATCCTTCTCCAATTTCATTATTCTGAAGTTGGTAAATTACTGAAGAATTTCAGTGTGATATCTTTGCAGATTTACAATACCTAGTTTAAAAATATATTAAAAATTGTTTTGATTTTAGGATTTATGTGTTACCTTCAAAAATGATTGGTCCTATGAGATTTCGATGTACATCTGTCCTATTTTTTTTGGATATAATGCTTTTTACTCTCACATTTAGTGAATTATGTATCCCGTTGATTCAAACCAGTGTTCAACTGAGATGACTTTAATTGTGTTCAGGGATGTACAAGTAGATGCAACTAAAATACTAAGTTGCTGCTAAACTTATCATATGAATGTTTTTGGTGAATTTTCCATTATTGCTTCAGCCCTCGCATCAGTATTGTTTGTGCATTTTCCTTGTGCTCCAGCAGACTCTCAGTTTTCCTAAAGTGCAGGAAATCTCCAACAAAATTAAGAAAATCACTCTGCAAATATCTCATGCTCAAGCGAGCTTGTGCAGTAGTTTCCTCTGTGCCCCACTCTACCAACTTTTTGCGGCACAATCTGCTTCACTAAACAAATTTGTAACTATCCATAGTTTTCAAATAGTGCACAAAATCCACAAAAAAGTTATGGCATTTAGTCCCCAAGTCCTCGATGCAATTCCACACGAAATAAACCCACTTTCGATCACCATTCACCTTTTGATCAGTTCGAGATCGTTCCATAAGAACCACTGCTACAAACATTTTTTGTTTCAAATGAAAACCATCGTAAAGAAAGAACAAAAAACGGCAGAACTATTTCACCACGATAATCATTTAAAAAGGAGGTAGGAAACCTCCGTAATGAAAAGCAGAGCATGATAAACAAAACCACAAAAATTGACACTATTGACAGTTGACAATGGCAGGTGACCATTGAACTACTTTTACTTCATAGATAACAATATGTAATAAGAAATCGCCTGCCTTTTTGTTTTTCGTTACTTGCTCTTGCTTTTGTTCGCTATAACCTCTTCTAACAAGTCATTAGACAATCAAAGCACACTGGATGACTTTTTTACTTAAACACTGAATAGTTCATTCTGCAGCCGCCACCCGGATTTTGTTCGTATTACATCAAACATTAAATTCTTTTATCTATTATAATTATTATGCATTCCTGCAATTCGCATTAGATATGTTAAATGATTTTAAATCTATTTATCATGTCTAACAGCGTTGATTTAATCAGCACTAACAGTATAACGACAATATTTTAAAATTTTGGCAACGTCGCATCCAAGCTGACAGAGGTCAAAATGGATATGTCATACCATATACTTAATAAGTATATGTATCATACGAAGCTACATGACCGCCAGTGGCAGCCTGAAAAGGGGTTTTAATTATGATTTGAAATGATTTTTTTTTCGGCGAAAATGTATTATAAACATATATTTTTAATAGCGGATTCGTATCATACTCATTTTTCTGTACCTTCTGTTAAAATTAATGACATTATGACTGAATCCCCCTGTATATATATATATATATATATATATATATATATATATATATATATATATATATACATTTATATAGGGTATAAGTCAGCCTCCGCAATGTAAAAATTGAATGTCAGTCAGCGTCCGGCGAAACTCGGCGTCTGATATACGGACGCTGAGTGACCAGCCCATTTAACAAGCTCAGAGGGGTCTACATGGGTCCTAGATGCGTTTGCAATAAAAAAACGGTGGAGCTTAACTTGCCGGTTTTTGGATAGCCGTATAAAATCAAGTTTACTCGTTTGCCGCTACGAGTCGCTTCGATCGATTCGTATATCGCCAAGGCGTATCTAAATTTCAAACCAGCGGTTCACCCAGCCTCCAAAACATCGGCAACGTCGTATGCTTCTAATAAATGCATTTCTCTTGAACAAACCAATGAGAACTTCAGTACACTTAGCTCTAGGTTTACCCCTCCGCGCTGTTTCATTCCTGCAAATGCCCGCGTAAATCGAATCGGCGCGGTGTAAAATTAATTCAAATTTACAATGAGACATAAGTTTGGGTTCTACACAAAGTGAAAAACGTGCAAATAACTTTTGTTAATTAGTAGAATATCATACAAAATAGCTGTTCATACTATAAATTTAGACATTTAGAAATTAACGCATATTCATTTTATTGATTATTTTTAACTTTAGTTTAATTCGCGAAAAAAAGTGAGCTTTAATTCAGAAATATCAAGGTTTTGAAATGGTTATTCACGAAATAAATTAAAGTACACGAACAGAAGAAAATTAGCTGGCAAACATACGTTTCTAAATTTTTAGTGTCATATAATAAATCTAAAGGTATTTAGTTTTTTTTGCTATTTATTCATATAGAAAGAAAATTGAAAAGAGTGAGATAATTTTATTAATTGTGACTACCTCTATTTTTTACCACTAAAATTATCCAGTTGGTCTTTTCTGGATTTTGACAAGTGTCGATAGAAATGTTATCTTACATATTTATTTACTTATTAATAATGTAATTTCATGAATATATATTCCAATCTGCACCTTTAAACCTAACTAATAAACTCTCATAATGACTTAAACGGTAAATGTGATATTCGTCCTGTTGTTTTATTACTGAATATTTAATTCATGTAACACGACTTATTTTTTTAAATATTTCTTTTATATATTTTAATTTTATATTTGAAATTTTGATTTTCCTCTAAATATTTTAAGTTATACTTAAAATTTAAAAAAAAAGCTAAGGTTTTGGAATAAAATTCAAAATTTTGATATTCCCTCAATATCTACAATACATTTAAAGTCAAAATCTTAACACTTTACTGAAAAAAGCCGCACTAATCTTGAAATTTTAACATTATCAATTTACAATTTAGATATTTTTTGCCTAATTTACATTTCACACTTTTTTCAAATTTATGGTTAATTATAAGTCAAATTTTTGAATATTTTGATCAAAGTTGCGTTTATAAAATAATTAAATTAAAATATTTCTCCAGTTTTGAACATTTGCACCTCCAAACTAAAAAAATTGTAGAAAACTTCAAAATTTTCAGAGAAAGTAAAAATTTTGTTGTAAAGTCGACATTTTGAAGTAAAGGTCGTAATTAAAATAGCAGTTTCCAGAATAGGTATACATTCAAAATTCGAGAAAAAGTGCAACTTTTAAGTTTAGAGTTCAACTTTATTTTACACGAACTTAAAATTGGGATTTGGAACTTCAGTTGAAATTTAAATTTTAAAGTTGAGCTTTCCGGAGATTTTTGGACTGAATTTGAAATTTTGAGCAAAAACTCGAAATCTTAACATGTAGAAGTAAAAATTTTAAATTTGGAAACAAACATTAAACTGTTTTTCTGAAATGTTGAAATAAAATTCGAAATTTTAGGTTTTAGAGTTTGATTTTCAAGCAAAAATTTTTAATTTAAAGTTCAGCATGGAAATTTTTGGAACTTGTTAATAAATTTTATTTTTAACTTGATCGCTTTGTTTCGCATTTTGCTGCGGGAAAACTGACATCCGCGACATCGTTAGCCCTAATTTCTATCGACAAAAATACGAGCTGTACTTTATAGAATAAAAAAGTCCCCCCCCCCCCCTTTCCCAAAAATTTGATTATGTTAGCTGTTAATTTTGGTGCATCGGACTGGTCCTTAGCTATCTTCAAAAATTGAAATGCGAAACTTGTCTCCTGAAATTAAGAAAGATTAAAAAACACAACAAAGGCTGCTCTAACGCTTTTCGGCAGCCGAGCTATCAGTAAGTATTTCTCTGAAGATGATAGCTTGGCTGTCGAAGCGCGTTAGAGCAACCTTTGTTTTGTTTTTAAATCTTTCTTGGTTTCAGGGGACAAGAATTGTTATTCAATTTTTAAATAGCTGTTAAGCCAATAATGAAAATTGAATAAAGTTTGTTATCCATATTAATATTTGGGAGGAGGAAGGGGTTATAAAATGTTTTTTGTTGTTGTTGTTATTTAAAAAAGTGTTATCAGGAGCCAGAAAAGTATATTTTTTTTATTTGAATTTCAATGTTTCATTACACAAGTATTAAAAATATCACTGATTCAACAACATTGCAACGATCAACTTTACCTAATTATTTTTCAATGATATGTTAATCGTTAATCTTGTCATATGAGGAAAATAGAATGAGGATGTTACCAGTTACCAGTTACCAGTTACACTACATATAAAAAGCTATCTATGAAGCTCATAGCTTTAGTTATAATTTATAATCTACAAAAGAAAAATAAAATGCAATAATTAAAATAAAATTTTATTTATCTGTCCAATTTTAAAATAAAATTAACAACAAATAATAATTTTATATCTAATTAATAATGCAAATCGCAATTACATGCTAACTGTAACACTTGTAAAATACTGGATCATTTCTTCAAAACAAAATTAAGTCAGTCTATCAAGGTATACACCTAGGTACACTTACACCTAGCAAAGAACTATTTATAGAACATCTATTTCACAGATTTATACTTGTTTTTGAGCATGATATGTAAAATTTCCTTAAAAATGCATATAATATACACAAAGTGAAAATAAGTTTAATAACATGGATACTAAAATCAGCTGCAATGCATCTTTCCCGAATTCTTAGGGTTAGAATTACAAATACACTTTATACACTTAGTTTAAGCACGAAATCATTAAACGATCAGCTTGAGATACAGTTTAACAACACGGGTTTGCATATGAAATTGCTTCGGATTTAAACACAGCACTAAATTTTTGCCACTTCCAGTTCTTTGAAGAAGATTTGTATTTAAATATTCTTTTAGTCATTCTTACTTGTTGAGTTAGGTTTTCCTTGTTCCACATTAAACTAATTCAAACTAAAAAAAAAGATGGTTATTTGTTTTCGAGCAACATGTAAAATTCCCCCAAAAATGCATATAATATGCATCGAACGAAATTAAGTTCAATAACATGGAAAATAAAATCGGCTGCAATGCATGTTTTGCTAAATTCCTAAAGTTAGAGTTACAAATACACTTCATACCCTGAGTTTTTAAACATGAATCATTAAAAGAGCAGCTCGAGATAAAGTTTAACATCACTTGAATTTGCACATGAAATTGCATCTGATTTAAACACAGCACTGAATTTTTGCCACTTTCAATTCCTTGAAGAAGATCTGTGTCTAATTATCCCTTTTGTCATTCTTGCTTGTCGAGTTTGGTTTTCCTTGTTCCACATTAAAAAAATTAAAACTAAAAAAAAGATGAGGGTACATTTGACGTAATTGTTAACTGACAAATATGTATGTGACTTTACACAAAATCCTATCAACCTTGTAGGGTAATATTAAATGGGGCCTAGTAAATATTATGTACTCCTTCGATCTTGTATTGGTCAATATCGGTCACGGCTCACTTTCACGTTATTGACATCACTGTTATTGATATACCTTTCAATCGATAAACTGTATTAACAATAACTATGTACAATATTTCTACCATGTTTGGATAATATTGATATGACCAGCCAGGTTTCCCCTTTTCAGCATCGTCGACTTGTTGATTAAACAAATGCCCCATTTTGCCGTGGTTAACATTAATGTTAAATGACAGAGCACAGAGCGCGCAAGCAAAGAACACCGCGCGCAATTTGAAACACTAGGTTTTCGAGTTATTTGCTGCTAATTGTTGATTTCTCATGTCAACTAGAAATTGTAATTCTGTATTTAAAATTTTGATTTTTTTTTTCTGGACATTTAGAGATACAGTTGAAACGTAAATAAAAAAACTGAAATTTCAGATTTAAATCCCAAATTTTGATGTTAAAGTTAAATATTGATTTTTTTCCATTATCTACGTTAAACAGTTGAGCCCAAATAGATAAAATTTATAGTTATAACGTCGACATTTAGAATTTTGAATTGTTTTTAAGTTTAATAAACACTTTTCGTTAGAACTAAAATGTTTAATTATTTTGATCACAGTTTCGTTTATAAATAACATTCCAATTTTAAATTTTCACACTAAAAAATTTGATGGCAACTTAAGAATTTCTAGAAAAAGTACTTTTTGAATGAAAATTGGAAATCGCTGTTATTATCATAAATTATATCAGATATCTATAATTTTTTACACTTTACAATTTTAGTCTTTCATAAAATTTTGCAACTTATAAAACGCTAGCCTAGTTGGTAAGGGATCGATTAAAACGCCAAAAGTTATACGTTCGAATCCGACGTGTGTCGCTTCCTTCTTTTTTGATTTTTTACGGATTTATTAACTTTTGATGTTTTTTATGCGTACCTGAAAATTAATAGTAATGTAATGAATCTAAACAGCAGTATGCGTTGGTATAATCGTGCTAACTACTCCATGAATCACTCAGTATTATCCGAACATTTCAGGATTTCGTTTAATTTGAACTCCCATGTAAAGTTTCTCTTAAAGTGTTAAAGAGGTGTTTATAAAGGTGTAGCTGTTTATTAATAAGTGTAACTTGTTGCTAACGTAATATCCATGAACTTCTAGAAAAGTGATCAACATTTAAGTTTCACACCAAGAGCTTAATCTTTTTTGCAAGCAATAAAACCTCACATATATTTACACTTGCACAAATAAATGAGCAGCTAGACTTATTAATCACATCAAGTTTTAGATGACAGTTTGAACTAAAGAGTTAAAAGTATTAATTATTTCATACAATGCAGTCATTGTGACATTTTTTTGTGAGCAAACTGTTATTTGGATTTATTATATATTCATTAATTAAAAGTGAAGCATTCAAAAACATAAAAATTTAAAAAAAAAATCGATAAAAAAAGAAAAAAAAAAGTGGAACTCGTCGGACTTGAACGTATGACTTTCAGCGCCAAAACCAATCTCTTCATCACCTACTCCAAGATACTACTCAAAATAGTAATCTAAAGACCGGAATACTATTTATAATAACTTATTTAGAATTTTAAAAACCCTTTTTGTCTTTTGTAGTTTTCTTTTACAGAATAAGAACTATTCATTACGTAATTTACACACAAAAACGTCATAAGAAACGTTGCTTGCGAGGTTTAAAAGTTGAAATTCCGTGACTAAAATTGAAAATTTGGTAATAACTTCGAGTTTTTAAAGTTTTATTGTATAAATCGAGAGTTTTTTCTCTGAATGATGCATTTCTTTTCAAAACTGCACATTTGAACTTTGAATTGGATGTTCCTCTCTACATTTTAAAACCCGAAGTAAACGTTTAACTCTATCTCCGAAATTTAAAGTGAAAGTCAAAAATTTGAGTTTGAAGTTTTGGTTTTCAAGTAACAAGTACATGAATTTAAAGTTTAGGTTGAAAATTTTCATTGTTTTTAAATACTTCGATCTGAAAATTGACGTTGTCCCAAGTTTTGCTGCTGGAAACTCCTAACCTCTAAAAATTTCTATCGCCAAAAAAACGAGCTCTATTTTATGAACAAAATTGTCCTCAGCAATAAAAAAGAGAAAAAACATAACCCTTGAGAGAAACTTCTATTTAAATTTCAAATTTCAAAACAATCAACAAAAATTATATTATACAGAAAATAAAGTGCAAATAGCCAAAACTGTTTAATTGATTAAATTAAAAATATAAAATCGCAATTAAGTGTTTGCTAAATCTTATATAAATATATAAATAAAGGTAGGAACATTTTTCAAATTTTAGTAGCAAAAACAAACATCAAACTTGTAATAACTAACACAAAACTATCTTTTAATTGTAACAAGAAATCAAAAAATAAAAATTAACACAAGCAACGTCATTATGAAAACGTCCTAATTATTTTTATTCGTCCAATGTAAAGTTCCCTGAAAAGTACATATTCTGCATCGAGTGAAATGAGGTGTAGTAAAATAAAAAACAAAATTAGCTGTCATGCATGTTTTATTAAATTCTTAAATTGTAGTAATAAATACACGTATACTTAACCAAAATAAGTTTTAAATATGAAAACACTTTCCAGTATTCTTGTCTTTAGATTTACATGGAAGGTCGAAGGCACTAAAGGTATCCTTTTAGGATAATTGTTGTTATGCCCATATACTTTACATATTTGCACCAGTTTAAATTGGTTCAGGTTCTAAACACAGCAGCACAATACTTAATTTTTGCTATTGAAGTTTTTCGAGAAAGTTTCGAAATGTTATTAATGTATTTGTTAACCGTGATTTTCAGCGATTTTCTTCTGTGTAATAATTTATGCACATAATTTATAATTAATTAGCGAAGTCACCACAACAAATCGAATTATTTAAATACTTAACAATATTCCAAGGGTTAAGCAAAATGTTTAATAGATCGTAGTTGTAACAAGTTGAAATAGAATTGAAAATAAATGTTAGTATTAAAAATACACATTTAGAAAGATTCAGTTTTACTTTTGAAAGCTACCAGCTAACCACAACAGCTTCTCGGATATTTAATTTAGCGCAAGGTTATGTTTTCTGTGTATCTGTGCTATTAATTGATTCCTCTCCCGCATTAAGCATTTTATCGACACCAAAGCTGTTAAAAAGCTTACATCATCGCAGTAAAGTCATTTCGGCAACACTGTTCGGAGGCTGGATGTGATCGTATAAAAATAAATGGAGGCTCAGTAACTGTAGATACACTAGGAGTCTGAGTAAACCGCTGGGCAGTGGAGGCTCAATGACTGACGAAATGTAACGCCTGTATAACGCGTGTATATAGGCCTGCGCCCAGTTGGAATGTGTATGGACCGGAGTCTGAGTTAGCCGCTGCAGCAGTATATATATATATATATATATATATATATATATATATATATGTGTGTGTGTGTGTGTGTGTGTGTGTGTGTTAGCGGAATCCCCTTAAACACCCTGTTGGCTACGTCAGGACGGGTGAGCTCAGGAAACGCAGCAGGAATGTATCGCGCAGCAGTACCGACCATACGCCGGAACCGAAGAGCCGCCGCGATAAATCGCTTGTACCTTCGAAAAGAATAATAGAGTCCTATTCTTGAATATCGACTTTTATTGGGGAAAAATACCCCCTATTTTAACCCCTAAAGTTTACATCAGAAGTGGGATGTGCTCGATGCCCCGCGTTAAATGACAATAAAACAATTAAATAGTTTATAGTGCCCTTTAAAATGGAGAAAGACAATCGTCCTAATTGCGACAGTGAAGTGTCGGATGATGGTGAGCAAAATATGGATTCGCCAAATCCAAAACGTCCTAAGGTACAGTGGCAGGAGACCTTAATTAATTTAATCGCTACGCAACAACAACTCGCTGAATTAACAAGGCAATCCAAGATGGCTACGCCAACACCCAGTTTGGCAGGAACAGATGGATCCACTGCGCAGACTCCTGCAATCGCCCCTACGACCACGTCCTTTAAGCTGACTAGCTTTGATCCAGACCAGAGCGCATACTCCATCGAGGAATGGCTAGATGACGTCACAAAGCTTAAAAATGAACTAAACGTAAGCGATAATTTAATGATCGCTAAAGCTAGCGAAGCACTAAAAAATCGTGCCTATCGCTATTGCTATGACTGGAGGCCACATTCCAGAACCTGGGAAAATTTTTGTGCCGATCTGAGCATCGCCTTTCCCGACCTGGAGACACCAGGCGCTCGCGCATTTAAAGCCGCCACACTACAAAGCAGGGATTGCCAATCATTGAGTGACTACGGTAATCAAAAGTTACGTAACATCAAAAGATTTTATGATAATCTACCGTGGTCTACAGTTTTAAGTATGGTCGAGTATGGCTTGAATATCAGTGAAACACGGTCCGCGGTGCATATTCAAAAACCTACAAGCGAACGTGAGCTATTGAAACTCTTCGGTGAATTTGATGCACGCTTTTCTGAAACATTAAAACCATCAAAACACGCCGAAGTAGCAGGAACTTCGGGTACATACAGGTGGAGGCCCGAACGCCGCTTAAGGGAACACACGGACATAAAATATAAAAGAACGAGGACCACATGTTTCAAATGTGGTCGTCAAGGTCACCGTCAAGATGTTTGTCGTCAGTCGAGGAGAGAAACATCGCCCAAGCCAAAGTTCAGTGATAACGATAAAACTGAGCAAGCTAACATACCTTCCTGCAATCACTACAAGAAACTAGGACACAGCGAAACTACTTATTGGTATAAACACGGTAAGCCCAAGAAGGCATTCATGTTAAGAAAATGACGCCACCTGAATGGAACACCTTTAGCAACGTTATTATGTAGAGATGAAGCGCCTTCGTTTTCGTACCTTATCGATAGTGGTGCCGACGTATCAGTTACCAAACAGTCTGTTGTAAAAACTTTAAACGCCCGTGTTAGAACGGATAAGAACTCAAGTGTGTTTTCGGGTCTCGGAAACCAAGTCGTTCACCCTATCGGCGTTTGTGATTTATTGGTTATTTTACCCTTCGTAACGTTAGAGATTAGTTTTACGATCGTACCAGACCATGTTATTCCAGGTGATATTGACATTATTATTGGATGGGATGTTATGAAACGGCCTAGTTTACGAATTGAGAAAGGTGTTAATGGACTAGATTTACAGTATAACCCTTTTAATTCTCCCAAAATATTAACTATAAAGAGTCAAAATAAAGTAAAAATAAATCAGATAGACTTAGAAAGCAATTTGAAAATACGAATTGAGGATTTATTAACTTTTTATAAGAGCAAAACTCCAGACCACATTACAACGGGAAACATGATCATTAAGTTAAAAGATAGTACTCCAGTAGCATATCATCCCCGGAGGCTGGCCTATCAAGAAAAAATTATATTAAAGAAAATAATTGATGAACTCTTAAGTGAGGGAATCATACGCAAAAGTCGATCGGAATATGCTAGCCCTATTGTATTAGTAAAGAAAAAGAACGACGAAATAGGAATGTATATTGACTATCGGGATGTCAACAAAAAAGTTCTTAAAGATAGACATCCACTACTTTTGATCGAAGACCAGATTAATGCCTTGGGTCATGCAAAATATTTCACCTCATTAGACATGAAATCAGGATTCTATCAAATGGAAATAGATGAAAATTCCAAACATATTACAGCATTTATAACACCTGATGGACAATATGAGTTTAATCGAATGCCATTTGGTTTCATTAATTCTCCAGCGACATATCAACGCGCTATTCATGAGGCTCTAGGTGATTTAAAAGGCAAAAAGGCATTTGTCTATCTCGATGATGTGCTTATTCCATCAAAAACAATTGAGGAAGGAATGCAAAACTTGGAAGAAGTTTTGAACGCATTGTCGACACATGGGTTTACTTTGAACTACGAAAAATGTGCATTTTTAAAATTAGAGACCAAATATCTTGGTGTTATGTTAAGTGAAGGTGATACCGCGTTAGTCGTGATAACATTGTTTTTTTAAAAGGATTGACCGGGAGGAACGGCCAATTTGGGCGAAAATAAATCATTTTTGAATTAAGAACGCTATCGCCAAGTGTTTTCAAACAGAAAAAGACGGTGTCCAATATAAACATGGAAGACGACAACCATCGCTCACAGCTGGCAGCACTTACGATACGTGTCGCTAGAAAACTAGAAGATGGCGGTTGACGTTCATAGATGGCAGCACTAAAGGAGACGTGTCGTTTGAAAGTCAAACAAGGAAAATGGTGGATAACGGTCACAAGGCTTGAAAAATGAGAAAAATATAGGTCTTTAACCGTAAATCCAGACATTTGGCAGTGAAGCACTGCGAATATCAATTAGAAACAACTGCCACGAAATTTAGAATACGTACCGCAAAAAATTCAAATATTAACGGAAAGGCAGACACTCTGCGAGCACGTGGCTTGAAATTTACGCAAAGAAATTTTGTCAGGCTGAAAGGGGCAAGGTGAATGATGCAAACAGTATTAAACAAATAAATAAATAAATAAATAAATAACTGATAAACACTAAAGAAAAAAAAAATGCAAAAAAAAGACTTACGGTTCGCAACGGTGCACTATCAATGTCGTACGTCGGCGTCGGTAGAAAATTTGCAAATTTGCGGTCAAAGCGCTAGGCAAATGGGCAAAGGTCGCAATGGGAACTGGGCGGCTGAAGATTCTCGACGGTTGGAGAAATCTTGCGCTGGTGGAGTACTGGCGACGACGACAGCAGACAAGGAACTGATTGTACTCCCGAGGGATTTGAGTGAATCACAATTCACTCATTAGGGTTGCCTAGCGCTTTGATGCAGCGAATGTCGTCAAAAGCGGGAAAATTGAAAATATATTTATTTCGCTCCGGTATCAAGAGGATTGGTTTTTAAGCTCGGGTCGCAACGGTGCACTATCAATGTCGTACGTCGGCGTCGGTAGAAAATTTGCGGTCAAAGCGCTAGGCAAATGGGCAAAGGTCGCAATGGGAACTGGGCGGCTGAAGATTCTCGACGGTTGGAGAAATCTTGCGCTGGTGGAGTACTGGCGACAACGACAGCAGACAAGGAACTGATTTTACTCCCGAGGGACTTGAGTGAATCACAATTCACTCATTAGGGTTGCCTAGCGCTTTGATGCAGCGAGTGTCGTCAAAAGCGGGAAAATTGAAAATATATTTATTTCGCTCCGGTATCAAAGGAACAATACGTCCTAGTACTTGTAAAGTGGACGCTTTAATGCAGTCAACACCCCCGTCGGATATTAAAGCTGTACGCCAATTCATGGGACTTGCCTTTTATTTTCGTCGGTTCATAAAGGGATTCTCTCTGTTAACCGCGCCTATCACGGCTCTGTTACGAAAAAACTCGTTTTCAAATGGACTCAAGAGTGCGAGAATGTGTGACAATTACTGACAAATAAATTGACAGATTCGCCCGTGTTACGCATGTACGACCCTAATTTAAGTTGTAAACTTCATACGGACGCAAGTTCGATAGGTATCGGTGCCGTTCTTCTCCAAAAAGAAAATGGTGTTTCGCGACCTGTCGCATATTATAGCCGACGTACTACCGATTACGAATCAAGATACCATTCGTATGATTTAGAGACTCTTGCGATAGTGGAAGCAGTAGAACATTTTCGTGTTTACTTGTACGGAGTACATTTTACAGTGTTTACTGACTGCAATTCGGTACGAGCGACTGCGTTAAAAAAAGATTGACACCCTCGGGTAGCGCGCTGGTGGTTTAAATTGCAAGACTATGATTTTACGATCGAATATCGCACCGGAACTAAAATGGCCCATTTGGATTATTTAAGCAGAAACCCCATCCAAAATGAATCTGAATTAAAAGTATTGGCTTTAAAAACATTAAACGTTAGCAAAATCAGCAAGGTTGAAACTTTACGAGAGTTTCAAAAAAATGACTTTTTCTGTTGCAAAATATTCAGTAACCCCGACATTGATCCAAACTATACCGTGATAAACGATGTAGTTGTGACCAAAACAACACCATACAAATGCTTTGTGCCAAAAGCCGCTCGTCTTCTAACGATGCGACTTTATCATGAAGAATCATCTAATATTGGCTGGGATAAGTGTATTGCGAAAATGCGGGAAGACATATTATGGCCAAAAATGGGACTGTGTTTAAAGAAGTACATAAGAAATTGCAGAGCGTGTGTCTTAGGGAAATCACACACCGGTCGCTGAGCAGCAACAAGGTGAAAAAGCTGATGATATACTGCATACCTGGCATATCGATCACGCAGGACCTCTAGTGAAATCTAATCGTTGTACTCAAATCCTTGTGATACACACACACACACGCACGCACGCACGCACGCACGCACGCACGCACGCACGCACGCACGCACGCACACACACACACAGACACACACACACATACAAAAAGGAAAAAGAAAATACATACTGTAATCGTGATAATAATGTGATTATCAAAACAAAAATACTGCCTTTGAATTTTGTACTTCTAGAAAAAAGAATAAGCTATGGTGCGAGGAGGCCCTTTACAGGATGGCCGTGTTAGCGGAATCCCCTTAAACATCTTGTATAGTTGCCAAGTGGTGGCAACTTGGTTACGTCAGGACGGGCGAGCTCAGGAAACGCAGCAGGAATGTATCGCGCAGCAGTACCGACCATACGTCGGAACCGAAGAGCCGCCGCGATAAATCGCTTGTACCTTCGAAAAGAATAAAAGAGTCCTATTCTTGAATATCGACTTTTATTGGGGAAAAATACCCCCTATTTTAACCCCTAAAGTTTACATATATATATATATATATATATATATATATATATATATAAGGTTTACGTAGTCACTTCCAAACCAGATTCATAACATTCGTTGTCACTTCATATATAACGTTGTGACTTCCACTTTTGGAAGTCACAACGTTTGCCATGCTTTATCGCATTGGATGATAGAGGGGGTTAAGGGGCATTGAAAAACGAAATATTGTAAGGAAGTCAGAAAGTTGCATATTTTTCCGCGCAAAGGAGGCTTTAGTTCCGCTGTAGATCACTAGCGCTAGTATCGTCTATAACGCTGCAATGCGAGCTGCATCAACTCACTTCCGCTAAAGACATAATACTCTGTCACTTCTTATTAGGTTGTAGATTTGGCAACTGCAGAAAATTAATTTTAAATGTCAGTCCGTAACTGATGTTAGTGTCATAGTGGCAGTACCTATTTCGATGGATGAAAATGTTTAATTCAAGAAGCCTTTTGTTGCTAAAGTTAGCACAAAAAGATGGTATGTATGAAAAATTCGTATATATTTCTTTTTATGAGCCCTTTATTTTGAATAATTAATTAATAATAAAAAGAAAAAATCGAATAAGCACCAACCAGACACGTTAATGTATCTGACTGGAAGATAAAAAATTTACGAAAATTGTTTTGGTAAGGAAAATTGTTAGGGGTTTATATTTGCAGGAGAAAGCCCTAAAATTTACCCTCAGCTAACTTCAATAACCGATGACGATAATAATAACGGACACACGAGCGCAGCTGTAAGTTTTTTAAAATTTAAATGTCAGATTGTTAGATTATATTCATAGTCGACACATTTACAGGAATGGGTCAATAATACCGATTTTTCTTCTTTTTCGGATTCTTCAATTAATTCTGAATTTCAGAAAGGTTGTGAAAGCAATAATAATTCTATTGATAACATACTTAATGGATTATTGAATGAGGACAGTGTAAATGATCCAAATTACGATAATCTAATACAGAAAGATAATATGTCAACTGCAACTTCTATATCTAAATTGGAAAGCACTCGCGATAAAGTTTATTCACAACTTACACGGTTAAGTCCGTACAAAGAAAATAACATTCCAAGTCAAATTGCAGCTGATTTTCCTGAAAGCAAGGCAATTGACTCATCGACTGAAATTGTGAAGAATTCTGAATGCCGAAACAGAAATTGCTTAGATGTTACCTGCAACTGTGACCTAATATCGGAAACAAATTATAGCGATCTTGTGGATGACGATGATCGAGACAAGGATTTTGATATAAATGACTATACAGACACTTCGCAAAAAAGTTCCCTCGATTCTAATTCCGAATCTTCTGCCTCTGATGATAATGATTTGAATCAATTTGACCAAGTTTTACCAAAAACAAAGAAAAAATCATTAGAAGTTGCTTCAGTAATGGAAAAGGAACTTATAAGAAAAAAGGAGAGTAAAAAGTTTGCTAGTTGCAAATATTGTGGGGAAGATATAGCAACAAAAAATTTCATGCGACATGTAAAGAGAAATCACGCTGATGATGAAGAAGTTAAGAAAATTTTTCAAAACCCTAAAAATAGTAAAGAAAGGCGTAAGGCATTATCCTTGCTGAGACATCACACAAATTTTGAACTTTTTGTAAATGGGACAGTAAGGCCTAGCAGACAACCTAAGACCTTTCCCAATAATCCGGATACGTATTATCCTTGTATATATTGTAAAGGATTATATTTAAAGTCTTATTTAAAGAGGCATTCCAAATCATGTTCCTGTAAGAAATAACTACTTAAGTAATTCACAAACCATAACGGCATGCGCAATGGACCCCACCCAAGTTATTTCTAAACTGAAAATTAAAGAACAAGTTTTTAAAATAATGAAAGCTGATGAAATAAGCCTAGAGGCAAAAAAAGATCTTTTGATAGTTCATTTTGGGGAATCTTATTTGAAAAAACATAAAAGAGAACGTATGATTTACGTCTGTAGCAACAAAATGAGAGAGCTGTCTCGTCTCTTAATTCAATTTCGAGTAATAGCGAACAATAAGGAAGTAAGCTTTAAAGATTTACTTCATCCTAGAAATTTCGACAATGTCGTAATTGCTACAAGAAATATAGCTGGGTTCGACTACACTGATAAAAATTTTAAAGCGCCTAGTCTTGCAATGCATATGGGTACCTCTTTAAAATATGCATGCGATGAGTTAATTCACTTGATTTTGAAAGAAAGTAAAGGATTTACATGTAACACAGAAGGGGAAAAAAGAACGTGATTAGAAAATATTAAAAATTTTAAAAAATTAGTAGCTACACGATGGAATACGGAACTGTCTTCGATTGCCAATAAAGATCTTGCAGAAAAGCAGTGGAGTAAACCATTGCTGCTACCATTGGTGAGTGACGTGCAAAAATTTCGTGACGGTGTATTGAAAATGAGCAAGGAAAGCATTAATCTGTTGTGCCATACAGATAAACCTGATGCTAAAGTTTACAAAACATTGGTAAATTGTATACTTGCTTTGTTGATTCTATTTAACAGAAGACGAATCGGTGATGTACAATACCTAAAATTGAGTGATTATAGCTGTGACAGAAGAAGTAGCACAAAAGATTTCGAAAATATACTGACAGATTCAGAAAAAATATTAACAACAAAATACAAAAGAGTTGTCAATAGTGGAAAAGGTAGTAAAGCTGTTGTAATTCTTGTTCCTAAAATTTTGCAAAACTATATTGACGTATTATTAAAATATCGATCGAAATTTATAACACCCGATAATGAATATCTCTTTGCAATTCCGGGAAGTTCGATTCCATGGGGCAAGGGAGATATAGCTATAAAAACTTTGGCTAATAAAATGGAATTAGAAAATCCCCAAACTATAACAAGTAATAAATTACGAAAGCATATAGCAACAGTAATGCAATTGTTGAATTTAACTAAAGATGAAGCTAAGCAATTTGCTAACTTTATGGGGCATACCTCAAAGACACATAACCAGTTTTACGAGTAAGGACATTTAAATGAAATATACAAGTAATACATAATGCAAAAATTACATTTTTAGACTTCCAGTTGATATTTATCAGACCGCGAAAGTGTCTAAACTTCTTCTATTAATGGAAAAAGGGTCATTACCTGCTGAATACAAGGGAAAGGCGTTAACAGATATTAATATAGACTTTGATTCTGAGTGTGCGGAAGTAGAAGATGATAATGACAACGGTAAACAAATTGAATTTCAATTATTATTATTATTCATGGTAGACTCTTATTCGTCGGAAACATTATGTTTATTAATTTTATTTAACAATTCCGCGGCCCAGTATTTAAAATTTTAATTTTATACATTAATATTCATGTAAATTAATTTTTTTTTTTAAATTTTAATTTTAAATATTAATATTCGTGTAACTTTTTTTATGTATTTCAATTTATTACTTTTAAGTTCTTCTTCCTCCTTTATTATTCCCTTTTCTGGTTATGCTTTGCTAAGGAGCTCAAATAAGAGCGAAACATCGATGTCAAATACTGAAAACTTTTTTATGCATTTTTTATTTTTTCTTAATTTATTTAAAAAATTTTGATTTCTTGTTTTGGTGTTGTATATTTAATTCTTTTTTTCCTCTTTTATGTTAAATAAACTAACCTATTTTTTTGTCAACTGTCAAGAAGTGACGTTTTAAAAATTTAGATATCACTTACTTATATTTCAAAAACTCTTTCAAGATATTATCAATTTTCATTACGAAAAATTTAAATATTTCCAAACTAGGTCGTAGAATTGTTAAATAAAATTAATAAACATTTAATTATTATATAGCAATATTTTTTTTTATTTTAAAGGAAGCGCATTTCTCGAAAATGTCGAAGAAAACAAAGATAATACTAAAGAAATAGAACTAAGAAAAGATAGCGAAAGGAATTTCCATACAATAGATTTAAAGGAAACAGGTAAAATAATAATAAATGTTGGTACTTTATTCTTTAAATTTTATCAATTTTGTTTCTGCTGTAATTGTTGCTAAAAAAACAGAAAATGTTTTTATTTAATGACATCTCTAAACGTTTTTACAGCAACAACATCAAAATCTACAACAACCGAGAAGTCTATTTGCCAAAAAGTAATTAAAAGGGGTAAAAAACTTATTATTTTGTTTTACTTCGAGCTTATATAGATATTTTTTCAGCATGGTGCGATGAGGAAATAAGATCAGTTGAAGAAAAGTTTGCATCTTTTATTAAAAAGAAAAAATATCCCCCTAGTGATATGATTAGGGATTTCATTCAACAAACAAAAATTAAAAGATCTCTACCTGTAATTAAATCTAAAATACAGCACCTCATTAAACAAAAATTGTCATCCTAGAATGATAAAATCGTTAATTGTAGTTGTATGACTGTTTTTTTTGAAAATTATTAAAATTTTTTAATAAGCCCATACTATCTTTCTTTACACGCACTCCTGTAACATTAACTTATTCGCTTAAATAAGCTAGCTGATGTGGCAACGTTGATGGAAGTGACAGCAACCGTAGCATTACACAAAATTTCATATATAAATGGAAGTGAGAACGGATTTAATATATCTGTATATAAATGTTAGAAAAAAAAAGAGAAATTATTTCCCCTCTTTTGACATTTCTATTAAAAAAGTTCCCCTCTTCTCATTTATGAATTTTGAAAAATATATTCCAGTTGCAAGATGTGGAAGTCAGGTGGTCTTCTAAATGCATCGGAAGTGACAACTTAACAAGCATCAATATATATATATATATATATATATATATATATGTATGTTCAATGTTCGTTTTCAAACCCAAAATTATAAATTTATATCAGGTGGTAAAATGTTCTGTTTGGGGACAGAGTGGGGGATATCATATTAAATTGTGTTTTTCGAAGTGTAAATCTGGCTTAATACAATTGGTCTCGAACAGAATGTTGCAAAGGTTTTCCATAGGGTTTCAAATGGAACGATAAACAATTTTATCTTTTCTATTATGTCTTAACCTCTAACGAATTTTTGTTACACTAATGTTATGTCCGCTTTTCTCAATATTAAATATAGATTTTGGTTAAAATGCATCCCCTCATTTAACTTTTGAAATTTAATACGTATAGAAAAAGGTTAAATACGAAAGTTTGTAGAAACCGCCCTTAGCATTTTATTTGAAACACATTTGTGATATACAGGGTGTTGCGATTTTCAGAATTAAAAACAATTTTGGTTTTTTAAAATAGAAATTCCTGTATTTACGTTTTCATTTTTAAATTCTACAGAAAATTCTTCACATATCTTAAACTCTAAACTCAACTGATTCAGAAATATTGTTAATTGATTCAGAAATATTGTTAGTTGCAAATCGTTAATGTGATCCTCAGTTTCCATTTCGTAACGACTGTAGCTTCAGTTAAGTTTTTTTAAAACACAAATTTTAATTGGCCATCTTTGCCATTTGACATTTGGAATTCAAAAATGAAAACATAACCGTGTGTTTCCTTTAAAAATTAAAACTTGATTTTTGATCCTGGAAAAACAAAATTATTTTAAATAAAAATTGAAGTGGTTTTTGGAATCTATTAAATTCAACATTTTTTATATTTATTAAATTGCGAAAGTTAATTGATGGTGAATTTATAAGCACTTTACTCATGCCATTATTGTAAAATGATGGTTTTTCAAATGGAGTAATCAATGGCAATATGCAATCCTCGTATGTAACTCTTTTTTGCAGGAAATTGATTCTTTTTTTTATTATTTAGTTCAAACAAGTTTTGACTTTTTGAAACATATAAATCTTTTAAAAAATAAACTGTCAGAAATCTTCTGAAACATCTTATATAGTATGAATTTGTTATAAAGATCCCGGTGAAACTTGGGACAAAGTGTTTTTTAGTCAAGAAAACGATTATACAGTGAATCCCAAGATGTTCTTAAAAGGTGATACCTCAGTTTACAAGATAAAAAGATAAACTAAAAAATTTTTCGAATGGCATCAATTAATCTATAATTATGCGTCCTCAAAATGTTGGTGGTTGCTGCCATCCTGATGATACCACATATCGTCTTTTTTTTCAAATTGCACATTCACTTTTTTCCACTAAGAATGAATTTACAGTTCATTCATATTACAGCCATATATAATATTTGATAACTGAAGTGACATGGTCCCGGTACAACAAAATAATAGTAATAGTCACATATGTGAAGCGTCTCGCAAGATAAACAGGTTATACCTCAATAAGTTGAAAAGGTCCATAGATGAACCAAATATATTTTTTAATGATTCTTAATCTGTTATGCGTCTTTAAAATTGTTGGGGGTTGCTGCCAACATGAAGAAACCATCCCCCCCCTTTGTGTTTCATATTGCACCTTCAATTTCCTTTTCGCTGAAAATGAATCTTCAGTTTTTTCATATGTGTAATATTTAACAATTATAATGACCTAGTGACTCGGTATTAACGCTTTCAAACAAAAACTGAGAACAGTCATTGTAAACTAAATATCTATTTTCTCACTAACTCGTACTTTTATGAATATAAAACCGTTGGTTTTTTGTTACCACCTTATTTTATACAGACATGAAGTATTACTACTATAGCAACTATTAGTATTTTTCTTAGTGGGACTGTAATTATAAAATATTACACATAGCTGTGTTGATAATGAACTGAAAATTCATTTTGAACAAAGAGAAGTGGGGGTGTAAGCTAGAAGAAAAAGGGGAAGAATGGTTTCTTCAGGGTAGTACGTTATTATATCAATTTGATGGGCGATGCATCTTCGCCGTTCTTTCCGCCAACTCCTCATTTATTTTTGACAGCTTTTTGCATTGCCTAAATCGTGGTATAAAATCATTGGTAACCGTCGTAACTGAAAATGCATTTATTTTTGGATGGCGATGAAGTTTCAAACAACATTGATAAAATTGTTTTGTCAGATTTAATAAGATCTTCCAACCGTTTCATTTTTTAATTTTAAAATGCATCTACTGACTTGCAAAAATTGATGTTGAGGTCTGACGTCAGTGACTTTTTTGAATTCACCTAAACAACGGTACAATTTTTAATTTTACGATTTTATCCACAAAATGACTTATTTTAAAACGTTGAATGATAACAAACATTCACATTTGCGTAATTTAACAAATTTAACACTCAATAAGCCATTTCACTTCCTGTGTTTTAAATTTTAAAGCTACAAAAATAAATGCTGACCTGATTGAGAGAATATATTTTTTTTAATGATAACCTTAACATTTTTTGCTTATTTGTTGGCAGCTTTTTGCATAGCCTGAAGTGTAAATCTTTATATAATGTAGATAATGACGTTATGGCGTTATTCAGAAAATATTAATTTTTTTTAAAACCTTGAGTGATTATAAAATTTGGAAAAATATAAAACTTACAATTACGTTAATTAACCATTTGAACAAAATCCCAAAATTGATTTTCTTTTTAAAAATGCCATCATGACATACAAAATTACATTTGCACTTGCTTCATTTAGTAAATTTGGCATCATTAGAAGTTCTCGCGTTGCAATTGGCAATCTAAATTTTGCGGTGAATTGTCTCATCATGTCCCATGAAGTTAGCAAGATCTGACACTTGCTCATCTTTCAAGTTTCGAGCTTTCGAAAACGTTGCCAGCTGTTTCCGTAATTTTGTTCCTCGAAGTAAATTATGACTTTTTGATTCACACTCTTTTGAATATTTTCGCATAATTACACATGCTCTCATGTAAGAATGTGCACCGGAAATTCCAAATATATAGGGGTTACTTTTTGGGACACCAGCAGAACATCTATGTTGTAATAGCATCTCTATGCATTGAAAACTGAACGTTGGTATTATAACGGGTACGGTTCTATTTAACTTGCCTCTTATGCATATTCTCACATATTCTTCCAAGTTTTCATTTGAAACATTTATAAGGTTTTGATCTTTCAATGAAGATAAGGTTTCTTTGCTTGACAAATCAGTAATTTGCATTCTTTCTAATTCACCAGCCCTTCTTCGATTAAAGCTTAATATAAAGGCTAACGTAGATTCTGCAAGATGTTTCCAAATTATTTTGTCAAACCCTTGTTTCAAGGTATAGCTCTCTACTTGAACTTTTTTCAAGTAATTATTAAAAACTTCAATATCACTAATTGACGGAATGCATTCTGCTTTTTGCCTGCTTTTATCAACTATATTTTCCATGGCAGGTTTATTTATTATTGTACTATAATCTTCAATTAGTAATTTTAAAAAATTATTTGTTAGAGCCTGGGTTTCAGTATCATTATTTTTTATACATTCTGCAATCATAGTATTGCATAACTGTTTAACCGTTGTTCCTAAATATAAAGCTGTTGTGGGGGCTTTGAATGTATCAGTTTCTTGGTCAAATTTTCCTATTTTTGCAGCAGCGTTGATGAATGTGTCAAAATACTTGGGCTGTAAAGCGTACCAAAGATCGCTGATAGATTGATCCAGCTTTTTAATTTAAAGCAGTAATCTGGCTAATAATCTAATTTTAGTTCTAATCATATCATGGTGATGTTGAGATTTATACTTGAGACACAATTTATTTGCGTAAATTATAAGTAGTTCAATCATGTCTCACCCCTTCAATAGCAGCAGTTGGCTGCAGTGTCGGAAATACTTCCCTTCTAAGTACTTCTGAAGCTTTGGGGTGAATATTTCCCTTTAAAGCTTTTGATTTAGTGAGTATTTCCTTTTTGCCTTTTTCATAATTTTTATTGCAGCGGGCATAGTGTTGACGTAAAGAATACACTGAATAAAATCCTTTGCAGGAGGAACACACCTCATAGTGATTGTTGATATTTGACTTGAGATCGTCGAGCAACAATAGGAGTTTTATTACTGTTAATTGGATACACATTGTACAAATAAGCGCCATTTCTTTATATGGCCTCTAACATGGAAACTCTTTCAAGGGCTTCTGCAAACAAACATTGCTATTTAATAAAGAATATAAGTAAAAAAAAGGTGTGTTTTTAAAAATAAAATGGTTTTATACTTACTTGGAGGAAGACGTAAACATTATTTTATTTCCTCTTCATTTTTGTGTTTCCTCAGTAAATGTCTTGCCAATTTGCAAACAAGTTGTTTGCAATATATACAGAAATACTGCTTCTCTTTTCTTTTATAGGCTGAAATGTTTTTGTACGTTATTAAGAGTGACAACATCTTATATTATTAAGTTATCTTGATGATGTGAACCACTTTCATACTACTTCTATTAAAAAGGCAATGTCTAGGCTAGGGCTACAAACATCTTTTTAGCTGAACAGAGAAGAATAAACTATAAACTTGAAAAGAATATAACATTTTATGGAAAGTATCAAAAAAATTATTTATTTTTATAAAAACTAAATACACTTTCTGCATCTTTTAACAATTTTGTATCTACAATGAAAATGCAATGTGCACTTCGATTTGATAAACCATTACTTAATGATAATGTATAAGACCTTTTAACATCGTAGATAAAGTTGAAATTTTAAGAGAAATTAAAATCAAAAATTTTAAATTTTTAATTCAAATTTTCTTAAATTTCTCAAAATAAATGGAAATTCCAAAAGTATCCACAATTTGAAAAGAAAATGTATTCAATTTTGAGACTTTTTCCAATATCAAGATTTCAGTATTCCGAATTTAAAAAAAATAAGTTTTTTCAAATGTTTGATGCTTTCTAAGACATTTCATGATTTAATCAAACTTTTAATTTCAATTTAACCCAAAATTTTGAATTCAAATTTGAAATTCATAATTTCCACTGGAAATTTTGATTATTATTTTTTAGCTCATGACTTTTAGCTGAAAATGTAGACTTTTTGAAACATAAAGTGAACATTTTGACTTTGAGATCTAAAATTAAAGCAAAAATAATTCATAATCTTGGAAAAAAGTAAAAAATGCCCGAAAAACTTGACATTTTTTCTCGAAATATAAAAATCAGGTACAAGAAAAGGACTTTTTAGGTTTTTATTTATTTTTAAACATTTCATATTTTCTCAGAAGCTAAAATTTCAAATTTCATTTAATGTTTTCTCAAAGGTTAAGGATGGAATTAAAACCTATAATTTAATTTTTAAACCTCGAGAAAAAAATTTAAGTTTCCAAAGAATACCTATCTCAACCTTTCTAACTTTTGGATTTTGTTTTTTGTTTAATCAGTTTTTTTTAATTTTGAGGATTTTTTCTTTTTTGCCAAACTTTTTGTCCTAAATTTCTCAATTTTAAAGTTTTTAAAAAAATTTCTGAATTTTTGAGGTTTCGATTTTGTACAAATGTTAATTAAAAAATTTTGTTTTCTTCTCGAAATGTTTTGCTTTTTTCCTATTTAAATTTAAAAATTAAAATGTTTAAATCTGAAAATTAATAAACTTTATAATTTCCGAAAAAAAAGTGCCATCCATAAAACACATTCAACATTTATTAAAAAAAACAATTTAATTAATAATAGTTCATACCTGTCAATGTTCCTGAAGAAGAAGGTAAATCCAGTATTGTAGAAGTATCATTGTGCATTTGGGAAATTTGTGTATCATTAGTCGGCATATGATTCAAAACATCTTAAAGAAAAAAAATGTTATCAATAAAAACAACAATGTCAGAGTCCATACCTGTTAATGTTCCCGGTGAAGGTAAATCCAGTCTTATATTGAGCATCATTATGCATTTGGGAAATTTGTTCATCATTAGCCAGCATATGATTCAAAGCATCTTTAATAAAAAATCTTATCGATAAAATGACAATGTGTCATATTCATTTTGAAATCGAAAAGATCACACTAATTTTCATTTATCGGATAATTTTAATTAAGACTTTTGAATATCAGAATAAGTATGTTGCTGAACAGTTACTTGGGTAGTTGTATTCATAAAATATTTGTGGCTGGTTTAAGTAACATTTTGATTTTCTGAAAAAGTATTTTAAAACAGATAATACGTACCTTTTCTGCACTTATTAGACATGTAATGTGGAATGTCAGTCGAATCCAACACAACTTTGGGTTGCTTTTTGTTCAATGATTTGCATGATAGGTCCAATTCTTCTTTAGATCCTAAAATAATATAAAAGAAAATATAAAGGTACATATATGCAAATATAAAAAAGAATTTCGTCGATCAATAATTAAATTAACAAAATATACTGAGAATTATAACAAACTCCTTTAAAATAATACCAAAATAAAATCCTTATGCATAAGAGATACTTTTATGAGTTTAATATGGCTTTTCAATATTATTAAAAAACAATACAAAAAATTAAAATTTTTGCATTCTTTCTGCAAAAACAAAATAATTACAAATGTATACGAAAACAACGCTAAATTGTTATAAGAAGCAAATGTCTGCCTTCTGCCTCAATAAACTTGACTTTAAAATTGTTGAAATTACTGACCATCAAATATATTTTTTATATTATGCACATTATTTATATATAATATGTAACAACTATATCATACTGAAGTACTTACCATCCACAGTGATTAAAACAGCTCTAAGGTATATACTTTCATAAAATGCATATGCAACACCACTTTTTTGTTTAAAATCACTTAATTTTATCACGTCGAATATTCCTTTTTTTTATAAATTGCACCAAGCAATACATTTGGTAACGATATAAATCAATTGACAATAGTAATAACTAATACCTCTCATCACACCACCTAATCTTCGAATGAAATGAAATAATATCAAGTTCAAATTCACCACCACTCCGCCACCCACTCTCATTATGGCCAACGATTAACAAACACCTCCCTTCCTTTTCTCTAAAGGTGCGTTTTCACGCTCAAGCAATTTGCGCCAACTGCCTTGTGCAAGCCAATTGGCGCAAGTGAATTGGAGCGTGAAAACGGAAATCTTTGAGCCAAAAAAATTGGCTTGAGCAAAATCTGGCCGGTCAGATAATTTGCTTGTGGTTGGCGCAAATGCATGAGCGTGTAAACGACACACAGACTCGACACATGCACTGAGAGTGCGAGTTATGCTAATTCGTATGTAATTTTTGATATTTTATAATATATAAATTATATCTTAGCACTATGTAGTTGATTGAACTTAGTCATTGACCATAAGTATGCATTCTACGACAAAAAAAGTTTCTGTTTAGACCGTAATTTAAGTTCTTTTGTTAGTGGTACTTTTACAGCATCAATATTTTTTGGGATTTTAACTCGTTTTGTTATGATTTCTAAATCTGTGATTTTGTCGTCATTCTCGAATTCGAGGAAAGGACGATATTTGTCCAGATGAGACAAAGTTGCGTTGCAGCAATACAATAGCTTTTTGTGTTGAATAGTACTGATAATGTACCATATCGTGCTTTCGCCTTCAAGAAAGGACTAATTGCCAACATTTTGTCGTTTTGATTCCAACATCATAATTTATATATAATAGATAAAAGGGAAACTTTATCTGTTTTTTTAGGCTTGTCACAAGTATATTTACAACCACCACATTTAACTCTTACTTCTTTATTATGAACTCTGTTAACTTTACACAGTTTTGTTTTCAGTTTGCTTGAATATAGTTCATTAAGTACTTGTGCGTCGGATTATTAGTATTTTATCCAAATTTAAGTTAAAAACGTTTCAAAAAGTATTTTGTTATAAAAATTCTTTAAATAATTATTAAAGATGTCAGTGAAAGAAAAAGAATTCATGATCGAATTTATAGAACTTTATAAATCTCTTCCTTGTCCTTGGAAAATAAAATCCAAAGAATATAGTGATAGGAACGCAAAATCTCAAGCGTATGATTTGCTTGTTCAAAAAATACGAACTATGGACGAGAATGCAACTAGAGAGACGGCGGTAAAAAAAATTAATTCAATGAGAACCACATATAGAAAAGAACTAAAAAAAGTGCTCGAATCTGAGAGGTCTGGTGCCGGTGCAGACGATGTGTCTGTTCCACATTTGGGGTACTACGATTTAATGTGCTTCTTACAAGACCAGGAAACACTATCAAATATGGATGAGGAGAACGAATCGCAGGTAAAATAAATTTCTACAATTTATGTTTACTTATTTATTTTTGTAACAATTCATTAATACATTGTTGTTCAAGTTTTGAACTAATTTTGTTGATTTTAAGTAGTTATTTTATTTTTATTATTTTTCGATAATATTTTCGTTAGAAATCATTTTATGTTGCCAAGGTACGTTGCCAGAATTATTAAAATATTCTTCAAAACTTTTTCTTACATCTTTTGCTTGAGTGCTGTAATGGCGATTGTAGCTGCTTGCCAGATCCAATAAATTTTCAGACTGTGTTCTTAGTCCTGGGGTAATGACACCAGCTGATATATCTTCAAAGTCAAATACGTCACTAGGTGTATACGAATTTGCCAAATTTTTCCGTAAGAAATTGTAAAGTGCACAACATGCCAAAATAACTTTGTCAGTATTATCAACTTTTAAATTAATACATGTATGGAATACTCTAAAATGATTAGCCAGAATTTCAAAACTGTTTTCTATTATTCGTCTAGCTCTAGATAAACGGTAGTTGAATATTCTTTTTTGATAATTAAGCTCTCTTTGATATGGTTTTAAAAAATCGTGACGCATAGCAAATGCTAATACTAAACGTTTTTTTGTAATTAAAAAAATAGGATCCACTTCCAGAAGGAGCTGTCATTTGTACATGCTTTCCATCTACAGCCCCTAGACAATGTGGGAAATTCCACCTTTCATGAAAACCTAATGAAATTTTCTTCCAACCAGCAGTAGTTTTAGGAAACTGAAAATAAACATGTTGTCACTATTTATGCGGCTGCCGTATTATGTGGATTTTTTGTTTTAGAATTCTGAGACGAATGAACTTGATATTGAGAATTTATCTCAGCCAGCCACACCACATGCCATTAACACTGAACCACGCACACCTTGTCCAACAGCCTCACAATTATTATCCAGAACTACAAAAAGGAGCAATGACAAATGCGATGAAGTACTGGATATAATTCAAAAACGGTTCACAACTTCAGCAAATGTCGAGGATAAGTTCTCAATCATTGGAAAGGCCTGGGCCTCCACTGATCAGTTTATTCATGCAGAAAAGATAATTAATGACGTTTTTTATGAGGCACAATTGGGAACATTAAATCCGAACTGTTCCTTACAAATTGGACCGCAACAACAAACATGTCCCCCAGCATCATATCACCAGATACAACCATTTTTCCAACCGGGACCAGTACATAACCAGCGAATGCCAGCATCATCACAATCAGAATCTAATTTTCCTTCATATGTACCTCCGTTTTTACACCCAACAGCCAACAAATTTAATTAGTAGTGAATTGTCTAGCAATCAATCCGAACAAAATAAACCAGAAACAATGTCAAAATATTTTTCAACATTTGGAATTGCCGAGTGAATAATTTTTGTAGTACGTGTTAGATAATATATATTTTACTTACTTTTAAATATTCTTGTTTTAATACGCTGTAATTGGCAACACAGGTTTCAGGAATCATTTTGCTAAGAGCGGATTTGGAAATGCAAGTAGAAAATTTAAGGTCTTCATATGTTCTTCCAGTTGCCAAAAACCTCAAAGTTGCGGATAATCTTTCATGTGGTGTAATTGAACTTTTCATAACGGTATCATTCCTTTTTATTAATGGTGTAACTAAATCTAATAAATGTCGATAGGTTGCCTCATCCATGCGCAGGTAATTACGAAAATCGTATAGGGATCCCACAAGGTAGTGTACTGGGACCAATATTGTTTACTATATTTATAAATGACTTATCTGAAGTACTAACACATCATAATACTATGTTAATAAATTATGCGGATGATACGAATCTTTTGGTATCCTCAAAATTATTTCCAAATATTATTGCCGATAGTAATGTATTATTTTTAAAAGCGAGAGAGTGATTTATAAAAAACGGATTTGTATTGAATGTAGAAAAGACGAATGGCATGTTGTTTAGAACTAAACAACTACAGATTGAACCACCTAAGAAAATAAAAATGATTCAATAGACCTCAAAAACGATATAAAGTTTTTAGGTATGCAATTTAGACTGGTCAGTTCAAGTTAGCCTAGTATGCCAAAAATTAAACAAAATTTGTTACAGTATGAGAGTCATAAGTAAATATTTAAATGAGATATTTATGAGGAATATATACTTTGCCAATTTTGAGTCAGTTGTTAGATTTGGGATTATTTTTTGGGGAAGCAATAAGGACGTAAACAATGTTTTTATTTTACAAAAAAGAGTTATACGATTGATGTATAATATGAAATTTACAGAATCTTGTAGGGGAACATTTAGGTCAAAAACATATGTACAGCTATTGCCATCTATATATATGAATGCCTTTTATTTATGTTTAAAAACAAACAAAGTTTATTTAACCACAATACGGTACATAAATATGAGACAAGAAGTGTTGATATAAATTATCCAATACATAGGACTCACTTTAACAGAAAAAAAAACCCTCACTATATGTGTGTTTGATACCGGAGCAGGAATAATTTAAGTTTCCCGCTCTTACTCTCACTCTGACGCCGCTAGATGGATCCAAGCACTAGGCATTGACCATCCCCGACGATTCACGATCGTCCCCTACCAACGGAAAAACAACACAAGGAGGGTTGGTCGTTAACCGCCTTTGTTGGACTCGATCTCTCCAAGTTTGTACACCGAACCGAGAACACCTACCCGAGAATTCCGAACACGTGCCTAGTGCTTCGACCGTTAATTTGCTTTAAGATTATTTACCCGTTTAATCTAATAGTGCCACGGCGAAAACTCCAGCTAAAACTGTAAGTCTGCGCATTTCTTTTTATCCATTTGTCCGAATTATATATTTGTATCGTGCTGCATTGTCCAATTGTTGTGAATTGTTTATTTACGTCCTGTGGACCTAACACGACCACGTGCTTGTTAAAAACGAGCAAGTTCTAGGTGAAATTCGAATTTTATTCGAGTTTCGTCCGAAGAATTAATTCTTATTCTCTTGTCGAGTAATATTTTATATTTCCTCGATTGTAATCGCCCCTGGAAGATTTCCTAACCGCGTGCAAACGCCTTAATAGCTAATTCGAGAGTCGGCGACTTGACGCCCCTTTTATTTCATTTTGTTTGTTTAGTTGCACGTGTAGAAACCCGTTAGACGCCATTTTCTAGTATTTACCAGTGACATTGTCTTCTGTGGTTGACACGCAGTGCACCAACTGTTGGTTGACACGCAGTGCGCCTTCTGTGGCTGACACGCAGTGCTACCATCTATTGGTTGACACGCAGTACACTACTTGACATTTCTCTGGCGCAATCTCGCGTTCATAGACACAATTCCATCTGTCACTTGTCTTGTCTATGATACCAACACTCCGTTAGTGACATTTGCAATTTTCCTGTTGGACAGTGTTGCCAATAAGCATTTCGAATTATTGTGTGTGTGTGGAGCGAGTTTTAGCTGTGGTTATCTTCGTATACCCGCTTGTTCCTTTCCTTATCTTCTATTCACTCACCACGCTTTATTTACGCGTTTTATTTTATTTTATTTTTAATAATTTATACCGAGTACGGTATAATATTAGATTATACAATAACTTGCCTGATAGCTTAAAGGGCACTGAAAGGCTAGGTGAATTTAAAAATAAATTGAAAATATACCTAGTAAATTTAGAATCTTATACTTTGAGTGAATATCTTTTAAATAGAAATTAGATGTATATGTATATAGGGTGACGTCATTTAAGGTTTTACCTGTAAGAGACTGGTAGGCTTTCTTGGAAATAAAATTATTATTATTATTATTATTACATGGAGGTCGATTTTATACCTCAATTCAAAGGTAAAAATATTCCTTTTTAACGCCACAAAAGTCATCTGAACCTGAAGAAAAACACTTTATAAAACTCAAATCACGTCTTTTGCCCCACACACTTCTTATTAAAACGCGTAAATTTTATTGGGATTTTCCAACACAATTTTCGCTCATCGGGACGTTTTCTTCGGTACGTGTCGACGATGAACCACTCGAACGTTCTGTTTAACCGTAAAACGAAGCACTATGGCCCTTTTGGGGACGAAAATTTAGCGAAATCTCGACATGGCCCCGGTAATCTGTCAAATGTTGGAATTTATTCGCGCAACTCCCCGAGTACAAATACCAACCTGAGCGATACCAAGGCTAGCAATTGCTTACGGAACATATTTAAATAATGTTTTAGTTCCCGCTTTATTTGTAGGTGGCGCAAAACGTAAACAAATAATGCGGTTGTCATAGCACCGAAATGATTTAACTCGATTCGGTAATTCACCTACAGCGTTGCCAATCTGTGGGTAATTCCCCAAAACGTGGGGATTTTCATCGACTGTGGAGATTCCTAGTGGGGAATTAATTTTATGGGAATTTTGTGGGGATTTAGGCTTTTATTCAGTTTCTAGAAAAATGCCAAATGAAGCCTCTGCATTTAATAGTAGTGAACAAAGTGAATTTAATTCAATTTTGCAAATTGCAAACTTGGCGGTGGCGGCATACGGCTTGGGCTTGGGTGTGTACAAAAAGTAAGCGTACAAAGTACGATCTAAGCAAAGCAAATCTACCTTCCAACCTTACTCTAGTGAAATCTGGAACCATAGGTAAGTAATATGATTAATTTAAATGCGCTTGCTATTTTTCGATCTTGCATGTTTTCTTTGTCTTGTTTCTCTTGAATAAATTGTGGGATGTGTATTGTGTATTTGGTTGTGAGTTTTCTATTTTAATTTTGAAGGTAAATGGTGAAGGCTTGAGTAAAGGTGCACAGTATTTAATACAGTGGATTCTCTATTGTTTTATTACCATGGATAAATGGCTTATAAGAAAATTAAAATCGTCTAGTAATCATACTCTTGGTCATAGTATTCCAAAAGATATAGAAGTGGTGGAGGTTAATAATTTGTGGTTATCTTTTTTGCTTTACATTTTACACAAGAAATAAATATATTTTAGACCACAAATGAAGAACCAACCTCAGAAGAAACTACAGACATTTTAACGCAGTCTGACAATGATGAAATAATTGGAGAGTCATCAAAACAAACTGAGAAAGGCGTAAGAATTAGAAAAAAGTAAAATTCAGTTGGGATGTAATTATTGTTTATTCATTTTAGGAAGAGGAAGAAGTAAATCCAGAAGGAAATCGTCCTGCTAAAAAAACAAAAACCGAAGAAAAGCGATTTTATAAATTCAATAATTTATGGCTACTTGATCCACTCTTTAAAGATTGGCTTGCGAAAAATAAAAAAAATGACAATCAAAACGAATATGCTTTTTGTAAGGCTTGCAATATGTCTCTAATCGCTCACAAAAATGATTTGTGCAGACATCAGTTGTCACAAAAACATAAAAAAAATATTCGTCAAATTGCGTCAAATATTAAAATCACTGATCTAATGGCAAGGCGTGTTGCAGAAGGGACAAAAAGGGCTGAAATTAAATTGTGCGGATTATTAGCAGCCAACAACTTGCCATTTTTATTAATGGATTCTTTAGCACCATTATATGCAAACATTTACCCTGATTCCCAAATTGCGAAGGATATGAGTTTGAAAAGAAGCAAGGCTACAGCTTGCACAAAGGAAGCTTTGGGAAAAATTTTTGAAAAACGACTTTGTTCAATACTTAAGGAACCAGGTTGTTTCTTTTCAATGATAATGGATGAAACAACTGATAAAAGCACATCTAAGCAGTGTGCTTTTACGGTCATTAATTTTGATGAAAAGGTGCAAACCAGGTTTTTTGACATGGTTGAGGTTCCCACTGGAAATGCTGAGCCACTTTATAATAGGCTCAAAGAGGTTATTTTTAAAAACAATATCCCAATGTCAAATTTAGTAGGGTTCTCATCAGATACTACGAATGTAATGTTCGGAGAGTTTAACTCGGTTGTGTCACGTTTAAAAGCTGATAATCCCGCTGTTTGCTGTGTTAAATGCTCGTGACATCTTATTCATTTGGCATCATCAAAAGCATGTTTAAAATTACCCAAGTCGGTAGAAGATCTTTTAAGGAATCTTGGTGCTCATATTAGTAGAAGTGCTAGCCGAATCGATAAATTTCAAGAATTCCAGGAGTTCTTCCAGTTAAAAATTCATAAAATCAAATTGCTATCAAACACTAGGTGGTTATCAATGCAGGGATGTGTAGATAGAGTGTTAGAGCAGAAGATACGCTTTCGACGATAAAAAATAAATTCACCCTCATTTATTTGGAGTTTATGTCTTATGTCTTAGGACTTCTTAATAACTTCAATACATTGTTTCAATCAGAGAGCCCCTTGTTATACAGATTAAAACCTGAAACAGAGATTCTGTTGAAAACGTTGTGCTCAAACTATATAAAATTTTCAGTAATCAAAGCATCAAAAAGTATTTTTGAACTAAATCATGAATGCTCCCATAATTTCGTAGAAAATGAGAAAATATATTTAGGTATTCAGGCATCAGAGTCTTTAAAAAAGTTAATTATTAACTCAGTACCTAAAGATGAGCTTTTAAGGTTTTACACAAGTTGTCTCAATTTTTATATAGAACTTGTTAGTGAAATAAAAAGCCGATTTAGATTTGAGGATGAGATATTTTCTTTGATAGAAATAATAAATCCTGTAAAGGCGCAAGAATTCGAGGTAAATAGTTTATCCAATATTTTGGAACGGTTTCCTATCTTAAAGGAGTATGTTAATAAACAAGAACTTGATCAAGAATGGAAAGCCCATGCCTTACTAGATTTTTCCAAGCATGGTCTATTATTACCTTTTGAAAATGCTGAACAATATTGGCTCAAGGTTTTTAATCTAAAAAATGTAATTAACCAAACTTTGTTTCCAAATTTAAAAATTTTCATTTCATTTTTACTCATATTGCCTTTCTCAAATGTATCTGTTGACAGGCTATTCAGTAGTTTAAATGACAAAAACCGGCAACCGTTCAAATTTGGATAATTCTACCACAAAGGCACTTTTACATGCCAAAGAAGGTATTAAATTAAATGGAGGTATAATAAATTTTGAGCCGGATAAACAAATGTTGTCTACAAATATTTGGACAAAGTAAGTAAAAGGTAAAAAAGATAAATGTACTATTTTGCCCCATCCCTTTTCTTGCAGAAATATGTGTCTAATGTTACAAAGTACTTTAAGATTATTTTAAGATTTCAATGTATGTTAATAATTCTTGTGGGGATTCGCGTCTTCCGAAGCGGGGGAAATTGCTGAGAGCAGTTGGCAACGCTGTTCACCTAAATAGTCCAATTTGACATTTTTTAATTTTCTGTGCATTGTTCAATTTCCAGTTGTTTTAGACTAATTTGTCGTTAAGTGTGTGTGCTGTTTATGGAAGTTAATAATAACTGAAGATAGTTAAGTGTTATTTTATCAGTTACGGACGTTGTTTTGCAACAGTTCGTGAACTAGAAAATTAAGAACAACTTTATTTACTAAATCTTTAGTAATTTTTTAATAAGTAACATGTGTAAGTATGCCCATTAAATACTGGCTTCCTTTGTTTATCTCCAAATTGGATCCATTTAAAAAACCATCATGTTGGATGCGTTTATGTGTTTATAGAGGCTGCTTTATCGATTTGAGGATGGAGGATAAAAAAAATAACTCAATACAACATAATTTCATCAGCATCGATGTGGTTTTCCAGTAACGCTGTTATATAGTGTTCCATAAAAAATAGTTTTATGCAATTAAACTAATTTGACTGTTACTATTAATGTTGTTCGAATAAAACAAAATTTTAAAATTCTCCTCCAGTAAGAAGCTATTTTCCAGTCTTAAACCAGATGATTTACTATGTAATCTAAATATAAATAACTAGAAGGTGCTGCACATTTTAGGGTTTTATAATTAAATCTTTAGATTTTTATTAAAAATGCAAACATTGAAAGGTCTTGTACTAAACAAATAATGTTTTTCCACGATCGGGAGTAGAAGTCAGTTTCTATGACATTAAAATTAAAACAGAAGTAGTCGATTATTCCCAAGGGAGTATAATGCTCCCAAGGGAGTTTACATTATGAAGAACGTTTTTCATGCAAAAAATGACTTAACCATAGAATATTGCGCCCATAATGTGGAAGACTTGTAATTCTTTGCATTTTCACTGAAGTATGCCAACAAAACATTCTCGCTGTATACTTGAACATTTTTCTCGGCGCACCACTTTTTGAACCGATTGTAGGCTATATCGTATAAAGATCTTGACTTCGTAGGCAGCAAATTGCTTATTGCAATATTTGCAGCCTCCACAATCTCTTCCGACTCACAATTATTCATTGTGCACTAAACAAACTTTAAACTAAACCAATCTAGCACCTTAATTTAACAATTCTTTTTGTTTGTTTATTTTGTAGTTATGACAATAACTTAACGACTACTAAATAAATGCTCAAATCCGAATACAATAATTCTGGTGCTACTTACTTCATAATGACAAAATATGTGTTTTTAAGTTAATGAGACTGTGGAAAAAATAGTATATACCATTCGGGAGAGATGCTTTTTTGTCCTTGGTGCATTGTAGCCCTCGGGCTTCAAATTGCACCTCTGCCAAAATAACGCATTTTTCTCCCTTATAGTATAATGTACTATTATAATGTATGAAGAAACAAGCTAAAAAGCTGCATTTTGGTAGCCACAGTTTAAGTATTTGAATTTTCTCTCAAGTGTTTTAAAGCCCAAAACCTATACTTTAAACATTCAAAGTTTAAAATTGCGTTTTGTATTCTTGTTGTTGCGTAACCAATTTTGGTATTTTCATATAAAAAAAATATTTCAATTTTTATCTGCTGCACATTAGCTTGCATGCAATATTTCCTTATACAGGGTGAGTCACTAAGTGGGAATCGGTCTTTGGTAGGCGTATCGTTCAAAATATCGAAAAATGTTTCAAATAAAAGTTGTTTGAAATAAAGTTTTCCACAACCTAAAATTATTGCCAAATATGGCGGCCTTCCGGTTACACCGGAAATGAACACAACTTTCTCATTTTAAATAGAACACCCTATATATTTTTACATTTTTCGATTCCTTGTTAAAAATGAATATAAATTTATTAAGACGACATAGGCCCTTAGTTGAACCGTTTTCGCGTAATTTAATTTTTTTGGTTAAATTTGACGATTTCGGAGCTTGACGCCATTAACGATATTTTCCAAACGCAATGACTCAGAGTTGTGTGGCATACGGTTTTGGATTCAGAAAGAAATGGAGTATTTGTTTACGTCTTTGCTGTTAGCAAGATTGCTTAAATTTCTTCACATCCGTCGACTCAATTCTTCAGTTGTTCAAACATGCATAACTTAATTTTTTCAAATGGAACCACCTATCTTGGATTATCTTATCGGATGCGAAATTAAATTACCCTTTTTTTGGTACCAGATATTGCCACCTCCGTCCAATAATTTTTGAGAAATTTAGAATTTTTAAAAAAATTTAATTAATTTCGTATTATCGCGTTAGCCCTGGATGTCGCGGTTTTGTTTCGTCTCGTTTGTCCGGCAATAACTGACAGTTTATCTCATTGTTGTCGCGAGGTCTTGGTATTAGTACTGAAAGACAATGTTTTCTCAAGAAGAATTGGTCGATATGGTTTACGCCTTGGGCAGTGCTGACAGAAATCCATTTCTTGCCTCAAGAATTTATGCCCAACGCTTTGCCGATCGGAGACATCCAAATTCAGCGGCATTCGCTAAATTGAGAGAGAGGTTTGAGCGAACTGGTAGTACGAAATAGGAGAAAAAGGAGCGTAGAAAACCAACGACGCATGAAGAAAACCAAGTTTTAGTAGCGGCTGCTGTTGTCCAAGATCCGCATTTAAGTACCAGAATAATAAGCAAGGAATCACAAATAAGTCAAACCTCGGTTTCACGAATCTTGCGTAAAAAAAAGTTTTATCCGTATCGTGTCCAGCTAGTACAGGAACTCAATCAAGCTGATTTCAACAACCGAATGCAGTTTTGTGAGTGGGCGTTACGAAAACTACAACAACAAAATGACTTTTTGGACAATGTACTATTTACGGACGAATGTACATTTCATAAGAACGGCTTCGTGGGAAGACACAACTCCCATTACTACCACACTGAAAATCCTCATTGGATAAGACCCTTAGACCATCAGCATAGGTGGTCTCTGAATGTTTGGGGTGGTGTCATAGGAAGACTTTTTGTCGGACCACACTTTTTCAATCAACATTGACACAACTGCATCGATTGTTAGTCAGCTTGATTGAGTTCTTGCACTAGCTAGGTGTGATACGGATGAAACTTGTTTTTACACAACAATCATGAAACCGATTTTTGGCTTATTTGTAATGTCACACTTATTCTTCTGGTTCTTAAGTGCGGATCTTGGACAACAGCAGCCGCTACTAAAACTTGGTTTTCTTCATGCGTCGTTGGTTTTCTACGCTCCTTTTTCTCGGATTGCCGCTGAATATGGATGTCTCCGATCGGCAAAGCGTTGGGCATAAATTCTTGAGACAAGAAATGGATTTCTGTCAGCACTGCCCAAGGCGTAAACCATATCGACCAATTCTTCTTGAGAAAACATTGTCTTTCAGTACTAATACCAAGACCTCGCGACAACAATGAGGTAAACTGTCAGTTATTGCCGGACAAACGAGACGAAACAAAACCTCGACATCCAGGGCTAACGCGATAATACGAAATTAATTAATTTTTTTTTTAAATTCTACATTTCTCAAAAATTATTGAACGGAGGTGGCAATATCTGGTACCAAGAAAAAGGTAATTTAATTTTGCATCCGATAAGATAATTCAAGATAGGTGGTTCCATTTGAAAAAATTAAGTTATGCATGTTTGAACAACTGAAGAATTGAGTCGACGGATGTGAAGAAATTTAAGAAATCTTGCTAACAGCAAAGGCGTAAACAAATACTCCATTTCTTCCCGAATCCAAAACCGTATGCCACACAACTCTGAGTCATTGCTTTTGGAAAATATCGTTAATGGCGTCAAGCTCCGAAATCGTCAAATTTAACCAAAAAAATTAAATTACGCGAAAACGGTTCAACTAAGGGCCTATGTCGTCTTAATAAATTTATATTCATTTTTAACAAGGAATCGAAAAATGTAAAAATATATAGGGTGTTCCATTTAAAATAAGAAAGTTGTGTTCATTTCCGGTGTAACCGGAAGGCCGCCATATTTGGCAATAATTTTAGGTTGTGGAAAACTTTATTTCAAACAACTTCTATTCGAAACATTTTTCGATATTTTGAACGATACGCCTACCAAAGACCGATTCCCGCTTAGTGACTCACCCTGTATATGTCCACAAAGTATGGAATAATAACTGTAGCTTCCTAACTTTGGAAGCATGCCCTTTAGAGAAAAATGACCTTAATAAAAATGAAACGGTTATTTATTAACCTCAGCAAGCTCCATTTTTTTCAGTTGGCAACTGAAGATTGAGACATGTTCGTTTTTTTTAATAGCAACCTATATATTTTTTGACATTAACTTTTTTTCTTAATATCATATTCTATTATATACATATTACTTAATATCATATTCTATTATATACATATTACTGTATATATGTATTTTGTATGCAGCAAAAAATTTAGAAATGTTGACAACAGCAACTTAATGACCGAATCTCAATTATTTAGTAATTTTCTTGGTATTATATGATTTAATATTTCTATAGATACTCTTTCAAATGGGAAATAACATTATTAGCTAAATCTGGGTTGCAGCTCTATTCTAGCTTTTAATGTTTTTGCTCAAAAAATTTGTAAGTTTTATTTTTTAGCGCTCAAAAAGAAGTGTAGTGTTCTGAACTGTATGGAGACAGAGCTGAAAATGCATGTATTTCCTAGTGATATTTCGCGCCAAATGATATGGTTAACTGCCTGTGGGAATGAACAACTAATGAAGCTTTCAAACAACCAGTTTAAATATCGGGCCATTTAGCAACAACCACTTTGAATCAAAATATTTTCTTAGTAGCAAGTTAAGTACAACTGCTGTACCAACACTGTTTCTGCCAGGTAAGAATGTTATATTTTAAATTCATTTATTTTGTAATTATTGGTATTGTTCTAGTAAATTTGAATAATTTTGACAAGCGTGAAGAAAATGTTGAAACATATCATAAATTAGAAAACTCCCCACTAACATTAGAGCAGTCAACAAATATAAGTTTTGTTTCCACAGACCATACATCAGTTAAAAAGTAGACTGTATACCAAAAAAGAAAGGAAAAAAGTACGTATATGTACCTATATGTGTTAAATAAAAAATATATTTATTGTTCCTCAATGCAGTTTTAAAGTAAGTAAAGACAATTTATAAAGAAATTTTTTTAGATCAGATAGAGATAGAACGATAATTTTGTCGCTTGTCAGCTTTGCAATTTCCATTTCCATCTGTTTTGTACATATTTGAAGAAGTGCATTTGCTGACTATTTCAACCACAGAAAACATTGACAATGAGATGAATTTCAAAACATCACAAGAAAAATGTAAACTACAAAAAATATTTAGTTTAAATACGTTATAAACTAGGATCTTTATACGTAAATTTCATGGAAAAAACAAAGAAAAAACAAATTAAACATTGTTGTGCCAGTGTGATACATATTTATTAGCCCAATTACTTTTCTCAAGCTTTGTACAAACTTAAGAACGTCGGTTCTTTTAGTTGATTGATTATTTATTGATTTGAAACTGCATAAATTTATTAATGTGGTCAAGAATGCAATGTCTGCAAAAGAAAAAATTTTCGTTTTTCTTATTATTTTATTAACATTTGCGGTTTGGTTTTTGTGTAATTCAACATCTCTTTTATTTCAGAGACCATTTCATCCACTTTAAATATGCATAGGCAAGTCCAGTTAACACCGAAAGCAAGACAACTTTATAAGCACTGCATCCAACTGAAATCAAAAGTCGCAAACTTAAGGATAAGAAAAACAAATTTGCATCAAAGATTAATATTGGCTGAAAAATGTTTTAAAAGTGGCTTATGGGATGATAATGACCTAAATCCTATTGTTAAAAACTTCTTCGATTGCCAGCTGAGAAATGTTAATAAAACCAAAAAACAGAGGGTATATACGTTAGAGGACAAAGTATTTGCTTTGGCACTCAACAAACAGAGTCCAAAGTCCTATCGCTATCTTTCGAGACTAATGTATTTACCTTCCCCGGAAATTTTAAAGAAAATTGTAAAGCAAATCCCTGTCAAAGCTGGAATCTATGATACAGTTTTTCTGTGATTAAAAGACACAGCTAGCAAAATGAAGACTATCCAAGAAAAATGCTGCATTTTACTCTTTGATGAAATGGCGTTGCAACCTCATTTGATTTACGATAAATATAGCGGTACTATTACTGGCTTTGTGGATGACGGGGAAAGAAAAAACAAAATTGCTGATCACGCCATGGTATGGCTTTTAAAAAGCATTTCTGTCAAGAAGCTATGGAAACAGCCTGTTGCGTTTACTTTCTATAAATCATCCGCAACACCAGCCACAATAATGAGGATATTTAAACATATCCATGCGATGCAGGTTTGAAACTTGTTGCTGTTGTCTGTGATCAAGGTAAGCGTACAGGGATAATGTTGAAATTAATTTCACTTTGAATTTTAGGTAGCACCAACATGACGGCCATAAATAACACTTCTACAAGACACTAAAGCTGAAGCGTTAAGACAGGGATTAAAGGAAAATAATGACATTATATGAGTGGATGGAAATATTATTATACCTTTATATGATCCTCCTCATCTGCTTGAAATCAATGCGAAATAATTTATTACTAAAACCTTTACATTTTCTATTAGATGGCGTTCAGAGAACAGCAAAATGGTGTCATATAGAAAATGCCTATTTTATAGACGTTTCTTTTGGCAATTTAAGAACAATGCCAAAATTAACAGACTATCATGTGGTGCCATAAAAACTAAAGAAAATGAAAGTATCTTACTGCACACAAGTATTCAGCAAATCTGTGGCATCTATGATTATGCTAATGAGCAGGGACCAAACCAAAAGCACCTGCAGAAAAAAATAATGGCCCCAGAAGCAGCCGATACTGCAATATTTCTCGATTTTATGGATGATTTATTTGATTCCGTGAATGGAGGTGCTAAAGGTACTATTTTGTCCTAACATGATTCTTGTACCGGAATATTTTATGGTAAATAAATTTATGATTTTTTTAGGTCGGAAAAAATTGAAGAAGTTGCGAACAAAAGTGACTGTTGGCACCCAGCGACCGCATCACAAAATTTGGAAAGAGGCTATTGCTGTGCGTTTTGAGAAACGGACACCAAGGGATAGAAGTTTTCCACCAGTTCTCAAAAACTGGATTTTTACGTTGAGAAATTTTGAAATTCTTAAAAATCATTTAGGAAATTTTGGTTTTAAAAAATTTGCTGCGAGATCAATTAACACTGACTGCCTTGAAAATTTTAATGGACAAATGAGACAATTTGGAGTAAGAAATATTAACCCAACTTGCGCTACATTTGAATCATATTTTAAAAGTATTTTAATTAACAATGCTTCAAATTACCATTCTCGCCATTTCAATTGTAAAGATGACGAAATTGCAGGGTTTTTAATATCAATAAGATCTTTTATTCAGCCGGATTCAGAAAATATTGTTGCAACAATGAAATGGCCAGACCTACCTGATTCGTATGTGACTGAAAATGAATCAGTAATAACATATATAGCTGGATTTATTATCAAAGATGTTTTGCCTAATATTAAAACTTGCGACATATGTTTTAGAAATATACTACTAGATGGGGATCCACTTAGTAAACACAAAATTATTTCAGAAAAGAATGTATTTAATATATTGAACTATTGTAATAACAATTTCATTGAAACATTAAAGGTCATTACAAATATCACTTATTTTTTTGTATCAAGAGTTGGCTACATTAAGGAATTTGGAAAACAACTAAAAGAATTTATTGAAAATCATGTCAGCTTTAATTTTGTTGCTTGTGAACATTTTTCTAGAATATTAAATTATATCATTAGTAGATATGTGGATTTGCTTCTTTTCCAATATTGTAAAATATTTAATAGATTAATATCTGGTAAGCAGCGTATAACCGAAAATGCAAATTATTTACAAAAATATGCAGCAAATTATTTTGAAAAAAGAAGGTAAAAATTTTCATACTATTCTTTAGTTAACCGACATTTTTGTTTGCTGGTTTTCACATCTATTGGCATTGCGAGAAAATTTCATACATTATTTTTATAAGTATTATTTGCTAGTCGAAACATATGATGAGCTGCACAAGCCCAGTAAAAAATATAAATACAACGTTGTCATAACCATTTTCAATTGAGCCAGTTACACCCGAAGAAGTCAAAAAAGTTCTTAAAAGTATTAAAAAAGAAACGTCGACTGATGCAATCAATAATAAAATTATTTCAATGGGCGGTAATTTTCTTTTGCTCAAAATTACTGAAATTATCAATAAGTCTATTACCTCAAACGCTTTTCTGAAGAAATGGAAAGAATCTGTCATTAGGCCAATACCAAAAGTTACCAGTTCTGATGATCCATCTAATTATAGACCAATTAATTCCCTACCGTACTTAGAAAAGGCGTTGGAAAGAATTGTGTATAATCAGATGTTGCAATTTATTAAAAATAGTAATGTTCTCATTCCAAATCAGTCAGGATTTCGACAGGGGCACTCTTGTGAAAGCGCATTGCAGCTAATCATCTCCAGATGGAAGAAATGGTTAGACAACCCTCGCCATCTAGTTTTAACTGTATTCTTGGATTTACGCCGTGCTTTTGAAACTATTAACAGAAAACTCCTTCTTGAAAAACTGCGACTTATTGGTTTTGGCGATCCCGCACTCCAATGGTTTAGCAGTTATCTAACATCCAGATATCAGGTTACTCGGATTAACAATTATGTTTCGACAAGTGCAGCTAACAATTTAGGTGTACCGCAGGGGCCGATATTAGGCCCACTGTTGTTTATTTTGTACATTAATGACATCCATCAGTGCACAGGCGACGACTGCTTCCTTAACCTATTTGCGGACGATACGCTCATATCAGTTGAAGAATCAGACTTGCAAAGAGGGGTAACTCGCATGAATGCAATTTTGGTGAACGTTAGGAGTGGTTAAGAGTTAATGGTCTGATAATAAACGTAAAGAAGTCGAAAGTGATGTTAATGGGGAGCTCTAACGCGATGGCGGATAAAGTAAAGTTAAATGGAGAATCTCTGGAGTTTGTCAACCAGATAAAGTATCTAGGAGTAACCATTGACAATGACTTAAACTTTAAAAAACACCTTAACAATACTGTGTTACAAATAAATGGTAAAGTTAAATACTTTATCAGATTATGTAAAAATTTAAATCTTGCTAATCGCCTTAAAGTTTTTAATACTTTAATTCGACTCTATTTTCATTACTGCCCAAGTATCTTCTTCTTTGCTAATAAATACCATTTAAAACAACTGCAGATACTGCAAAACAAATGTCATAGAGCAATATTGAAATGTAACATTTATACACCAATCGATCTGATGCTTGATTGTCTGGGCTCACTGTCTGTACAGCAATATTTGTTTTATCAAACTATGGTATTTATTTATAAAATTATTAAAGGATTGTTGCCAGAGTACTTAATGTACAATATAAGAAATGTTAACGAAGTACATAACTATGAAACACGTAACGTATATATATATATATATAAATACTGTTAGTAAAGAATCGACATATAGATCTTTATTTTATATGGGTGTATCTTTATTTAATAATCTGTCAAATGAAATAAAAAATGCAAATAATTTGTCTAGTTTTAAGAGAAAGTTAGAGAATGTTAAAATGAATGTTTCTTGTTAACCAATAATGTTTTCCTGTAAAAATATGTATTATTTATTTATACATTTAACAAACTAATATATATTATTACCTTATAAATGTTGGTATAGTGTCAAGATGTAGCAATTGCGAAATGAAAATGTTTTGTTATTTTTTGTAAAATGACCCACAACAAAGATATATGTTGTGTGCGTTACTTTTGGTTCACGCTGTATGCATGATTCATTTGATACTTTAATTATGCATAGGTATTTTTTTAAAAAGTTGAATAGTTTGTTAGTATTTAGGTTATTTAAGGATATATGGAAAGTAAAGTCCTGAAATTTTGAAACGAAATTACATTTTATATCATATCATGAAGTAAACATAAAGTAATGTAAATTAAATGAATAGGAAATTTTATCAACTCAATGTACATTCAAATAGGAAATAAGAAATCAGGTATGTGCAACCAGGGCCAGATCCGGCCCTCGACATACGTAACATTCCTAAAACCACCCTTGATTCAGCCTTTGACACAATTTTATACAGTCCTAGTTATAATTTTTAAGTCTTTTTTTTCGTACGTCCCGTTTTTTTCCCCAATTTTTTCGAGATTTTTTAGTACCCAATCCAGCCCGCAATTTGATTTGATTTTTATATTCTGGCTTCTTGACTAAGTTGCACAGGCCAGTATAAATCAAGTAAAATATTCAAACTAACTTTTGTTTGCGAATATGTCTCGATTTTAACTTTTTAACAAAAACTTGATTAAAAACTATAGGAGTGGTTTTTCAAAAACTATTCCTTGGAAACATTTTTAAGAACTTTACTGAACATATTGAATTATATTTAATCAAATAAATTGTTTGGAAAACATTTTTTATTTATTTTTTGTCATGAACAATTTAGTGAATGTTAATGAATCTGTGCAAAATTGATTATATGTAATTTAAGTTACATAATATAAAAATTGAGCTCTTTTAGCAGAGCTTTTTGTTATAAAATTAATTTAAACTAATCTTCATAAGATTGGTACCCCGACTTTTTATCCGACGACAGAAAATCCACGACAAAAAATCCGCGACAAAATATCCACGGACAAAACATCCAACTGACAAAATATCCAACAGACAAAATATCCGCAGACAAAATATCTAACGGACAAAATATCCGCAGCCAAAATATCCAACGGACAAAATCTCCATGAACAAAATATTTAAGAAAAATTATCTAATAACAGAAATGCTAACACGGCACATAACAATAATCAACAATATAAACTTAAATCAACTAATTCTAGGTATGAAAGAAATTCACTCGTTTTTCAAAATGTAAATACATATATGGAATTATACTGCTTACCTCTAGAATTGTAGATATATTTTTCAGATTAGATGCTTTTTCCTATCAAACAAAAAGTTCCGTCGGAATCGTTCATAATTTTACAATTGCAAAGTATTTTACCGTAGCACATCATCTAATGTATTCCCTTTAATATGTCTAAATGACACTGTAGCAGGAAACATTGAAAAATTATATTGTAATTCCTGAAATACATTAACTTGATTTTTATTAAAAATGTCAGATGCGGTTTTTGATTAATAGGAAAAACTGTTTACTGATTGATTGTTCGTTTTTTTTTTGTCAATAATGAATTTAAAATTTATTAACTCCCAGAAAGGAAACAAAATGTTACTCCTAGATGGTTATTTGTACACTCTCAAATGTACTAACAAAGAGAGTATTACTTGGCGTTGTAACATGTGCAACAGGGGGGTGAATCTGAGATGGAATATCTCGGACCTCGCCTGCTACGAGCGCCATCTGTTGACTGGTCACATTAGCTGCAGTTAAAGACCTTTGTATCAGATGGCGCTGTGCTATTTGTATACTTTTCATGTGGCATGGTGCCTTTTGGATTTTACAATTTTTGAGTGCGTTTTTTCATTGCTCTGGTTAAGTGTTTGCTCTTATATCTGACGTATTGTTCAAGTGTTTGTTTTAATATATTCTCATCTTGATTACGTTTTTCAAACTTTTTGATTGTCCCTGGTTGCAAGGACAAGGAAGCAAAAAGGTAATTATTTATTTATATCATCAACCCTCTTTAAGGTTATTATCTTAATTCTGTTGAATGCCTATTGGAACGACGTTGAGTGACAATTAAAATTTTGTATAGCTATTAATGTAACGAAATTTAATAATCGAGGACGGCCAAATTCGGGATCGCTAATAATCGAGTTGCATTCAAAGCTTTATTATATCATTGACAACGATAACATAAAAAAATCAACAAACTTTTAAAATGAAATTTGTATTATGGTATTATGAAAGTAACTAAGGTATTTTGTTCTATTAAGTTATTATGAAGCTGCTAATATTATGAGGTTAATAATTATTATTATAGTCTCACAAGTCTGTTAAGTTTTAAGAAAATTTATAAAGATATGCCTATTAGATAATGTATACACATATTTTTTGCTTCTAGGCATAGAATAACAGCAAAAGGGAAATTTCGCGACATATGGCTTTAGAGGATTAATAATGAAAAATTGCATATGCTTGATGAACAATCAATAAAATCCCATAGAATTTGTGGCATGCATTTTGAAAATGTTTGTAAAGACAACAATGGAAGATTAAAAAACAGATCCTTACCAACTCTGTATTTGCCAGGTACCTATATTTTGTAAAAATATTTGTTAAAATCCTTATGTTAATGGGAGTACAAGGCGAATATATCATGTTTAACAGAAACAAATTTATTCAGAAAAAGTTTGAAGTAGAATGCTACAGTGTTACAGCCAGTTTGCTCAGCCTTGTTGACCTTTAAGCCTTTAAGTTAATTTTTATTTTTTTCTTTCAGTAACATAATGTTAGAAACGTTATACATCTTTTGAATAGAAACATCGAACAACCAGTCGTTCATGCGTGATTCTTCCGCATCGTCTGTGTGTACGAAGAGCTAGATATCATACAACTATTCAAACTGTTCATGCGCAACTCTGTTCTATTAATAGATCGGCCGCCAAGCTTAAATATTTTTAAGAGAATCTAACAATATACTATTTATTTCTAAATATTGCAGGAGTTTTTCTGAAATTTTTAAACACTTCAGTTTTTCCAGGTTATGAAAAAGCAGAAAATGATAATTTTCTACCACCATCTCCTGATAAAGGAAAATTTGTGACTCCTAAAAAATTAAGAGGTATTTTTTTAAAATTATATTATAGCTTAAAATTAATGTAATTGTAACTTCCACTTTCCTGATTGGGTCATAAACCGCAGTATGTAATTGTAATGTTAAGTTATATCATTTTAGAAGCATTAGAAGCCCTGCACTCTTCTACTTCTCAAACTATTGGATTAAACCCAGTTGGATCTGTAATACGGCCACAAAGGGTTTGCAAGAAAAGAGTTTTAGACTTTGGAGATACAAGTGAAACATGTAAAATTAGCGAAGCAAGCGAACCCGCAAAAAACTATTTCGTGAAGGTCCTTCCACATGGGGATGTGAAAATTCTTCACCAATTAGTAAATACTTTATACTTTTACATTGCATAATGGAAAGCAAATGGTATTTTGTTATATACATTAGACTATCTAGCACAAAAATGATATTAATTTTATGCACGTGTGTTATAACCCCTTTATGTGGGGTGAATAAATAACTGTTAAATAATTCATTTAATAACTTTCTAAATAATGTATTTGAAGCTCATTTCTATAAATATTCTATAGTGGTTATTAACTAATTAATAACTTGCTTTTAATATGCGTATATTAAAAACATAAATTTTTGGAGGGGTTACCTATCTTGCAAAATAATAAATAATAACTAATTTTTAACACATTTTAGTTTCTTCGTTTTTAAGATATTACCCTTGACTATAGTCAGTGATGGTAACTATCTAATTCAAATATTTGTAAAGTTAGATTAAAGAAGTAAGAGTCGCAGTAACACTGTTGTATGTTTGTAATTACATCACTGAAATTAGAGTACCACATATATGTGCTGCTCAAGTGAAGTAATACTTTGAAATGCTATAAAGTATTAGTAAACATATAGGAGTTCTAATGTAATTATTTTTGTTGTAAATTTTCCAAACAAAAAAATATTTTTTACATCTTGCAGTAGTTTTTCCTGAATAATTAAGTGCTCCTTTAAATAACTATCATTCTTTCATTTGCAGCATCGTCCAGACAAATGGTTCAGAAAAAGGTAACATTAAAAATTAAATCAGCTATAGAAGACATTACTTTAAAACGTCGATTAAAAAATATAACACGAGTTGCACGAAGAGCTAAACAGAAAAATCTAGTAACGAAGCAAAAGCTAGCTCTTCTAGAGAAAACTGGAAGCTTGGATTTTCTCAAGAATGTTAATGCGACAACACTAAACTTTTTTCGTTGCCAACAGAGGAATCAGAAGTTTAAACCAAAAGGAAGACGTTTCACTTTGGATGACAAAATTTTCGCATTATCTGTTTTAAAACAGAGCGGTAAGGGTTATCGATTTTTGTCTAGGTTATTCAGTTTGCCTAGCCGAAAAACATTAAACAAAATTTTAAATAGCATCCCTTTCAGTTGTGGAATAAATCCACGAATATTTTTTCATTTAAAGAATGTGGTGGCCAAAATTTAGATAAAAATTGTGTTTTAATGTTTGACGAAATATCTTTGAACACTGGTCTCTCTTATAACACGGCAAAAGATTATATTGAAGGATGGGTCGATGTTGGTGAATCAGCTAGAAGAGTAGCCTTTGCAGATCATGCTCTAGTCTTCATGTTGAAAGGCATTCATAAAAGCTGGAAACAGTCACTCTGTTACTATTTTTGTGAAAGTACCACCGCAACTGCAGATCTGGTTCGAATCATTAAAGATGTGGTGAGACATGTTCGTCAAACTGGTCTTGAAATAATAGCAACTATATGTGATCAAGGGGCAACAAATAATGCTGCAATAAAATGTTTATTACAAGAGACAAACTCGTATTGTATACGGAATAATGTTGAAAATAGGTATCACGGCTACCTGATAGATGGAGTAGAAGTTGTTCACTTATTTGATTGCCCACATTTGCTGAAAGGCATAAGAAATGTTTTGTTGCAAAAAGATTCACATTTTAAATAAAACGAAATTAAGAAAGTTGCCTCTTGGTTATATGTGGTTCAAATGTACATGGTGGATCAAAAAATGGGTAAATTCAGCCAGTTTCCTAAATTAACAGACGAACATGTTTTAGCAAATAAAATAAAAAAGATGAAAGTCAAAAATTGCAGTCAGGTATTTAGCCGAACATTAGCAACAGCCATGAAGATTAGAGCAGAAATCAGCAAAGATTTGCCATCTGAGTCGCCATACTTCATTGATCCATCAGCTTCCCAAACTGCTGATCTTTTGCTTTTATTTGACGAAATATTTGATAGTGTCAATGGAAATTTACTACGTTCTCCATTAGGAAAAGAGCTGCGGGGTGTTGTGACAGCAAAGTCCAAACATTTGGAAGTATGGCGAAACTCCATTCCTGTTCTTGAATCCATGTTTTATACTTCTGGATCTTCTACCAATCCTATTATTACACCCTCTCTAAAGAATTGGATATTCATCCTCCGTGGCTTTATATATATTTATAAAATGCTAAGTGATAAAGGCTTTAAATTTTTTAGTCCCCGATCTTTTAACCATGATCCAATAGAGAACTTTTTCGGCCTAGTAAGAAGCCACGGAGTGAGAAATACCAATCCTACTTGTACATCCTTCATTTCCTCCACCAAAGTTCTCCTTATTAACAATTTGTTGTCATCCCACTCTCCTGGCTCTAACTGTGAGGAAGATAGTTCGATAGAGGTATTAGACACCTTCAGAGATTTCGTCAGCATAAGAGGAAGCCAGACAACACAACAGAGTTCCTTAAACACTATTGCACCACTCTACAGTCACTCATCTAAATCATCGAGTACAAATAGATGTACAGATTTTGCAACCCCTTATGTGGCAGGAGTACTAGCAAAGAAAATATTTAAAAAAATAAATGTGCAAATTGCTCGTCTCTGATATTAACCAATGAAACTCTTCCTGAAAATTTGTTAATTGCACGAAAGAAGTACAGAGCTAAAAGTTTATGTACTCCTTCCAGAATATTTATAGATGTATTTCATAAAACTGTGGAAACAGTTCTCAATATTCTACCAAAAATTATTAATATGTACAATATTAAACTTTTAATTAGTCAGGAAATAAATGTGCAATTAATAAAACAATTATTTTGTACAGAACACCAATATTTTGTAAAAGAGTTTGTTAATGTTCTACAAAACCTAATTATTTTCTATTATATTAAAATTGTAAATAACATTCTTAATGGAAAAGATCTTAGGCATAAGGATTTGGATTTTTTAACTAGCTTAGCATATAAAAAATATTAAAAAAAAAGGAAGTACAAATAAATGTCTTATTTCAAATTGTTTTTTTTATTACACATTAGCAATAATGGATTTATATATTTAAAATTTACAGGTGTTCCGTAAATCATGTATCAAATGAAAGGAAATGATTTCTGATACCAATATTGTAACTGACCAAAACTTACTTTGGTTCCAAATTTGAAATGATTGAATGCAATGAAGTGCTGATTGTTTTATTTTTTAAAACTTTTTCTGTAGTAACATCCTAATTGAAATGAGGTATTGCATAATTTCTGATTTGGGAATATTATAAACAATTAACATTTTGTCATCTTGTATTATATTTCAAATTTTTGGGCTAAAGTAAACTTTGTCAATTTTTAACATTTTGGCCTCAGTAATAACTTACTTTCATTTGATTATGATTTGCAGAATGGCCCTGTAAATTATATGTATTTTTCAAAACTGCTTCGTGGTTTCCTTAGCCCAGAACCTTTTTTACAGGGTTCATCAGTACCACTCAGAGATAGTATTCTTACTTATGTGACCACTCTATAGATGTCGCTGGTGTCTCTCTAGTCCATCATTTTAACATTAGAGAGTGCTATCTATTCGTGTATTTAATCTATGATGTGCAATAAATTGAGTTGTCGTTCTGTTATTCACACCACTTCTGATAAGCGGTCAGGTAAATATGAATGTGATGGATATTCATTACATTTTAATTGTGACCTTTGATTTATGCAGGAAAAATTGTTGGAAATATTCCAGTACATGAGCATGCAGCCGATAGCGCAGATGTGATATTCCTTCTGCTGTTGTGGCTGGAGCATTTGCTAATATTGATGACGCTTTAGCTGCCCGACTGCCAAAGTCTGAGTCTTTAACTAGAATTGTACAACGTATTCGTCACAGTGATAGGCCTGGATTACCTAATCCACCATCTCTTAAGGAACTGGTCATTTCTAATGACTACAAGTTAACTTGCAATGGGGAAAACTTCTTACTTTATGATAGTGGTGGTGACAATGATCGATTTCTTATGTTTGCAACGGACAACAATTTGGAGGCATTATCTCAGTGCGATCAATGGGCTGCAGATGGAACGTTTTTGTCGGTATCAACCATGTTTACTCAACTTTACACCATACATGGAATGAAAAAGGGTAAAATGTTGCCATTAGTTTATGTGCTGGCTCCTAATAAATCCAAAAAATTATATATCCGATTTTTAAAAGTATTGAAGGCCAAGAGGCGTGATTTTAAGCCTCAACGAATACTTATAGATTATGAACAAGCATTTATCGGGGCATTTAGAAATATCCTTGCAAATGCTGTGATTTCTGGCTGTCTATTTCATTATTGCCAATTCATTTGGCGTCATGTGCAGTTTTGCGGATTGCAGGTACAATACAACACGAATTTGTTATGCGCCTTAGAAATACGTAAGCTAATGGCATTGGCATTTGTACCCTCAGATGATGTTGTTGGTGCCTTTGAAATGTTAGTATCGTCTCCATATTATGATGCTCATAAACACGATTTTAATGATTTAATTAAATATTTTGAGCGTACGTGGATCGGGTGTCGTAGTCGTAGCGGGAGACGACGGGAGGAGCCATTATTTTATATTGAAATATGGAACTGTTACCTGGCTGTTTTAAATAATGAGATTACATCAAATAATGCCGCTGAAGGATGGCATCATGCCTTTAATGGTAGAATTCGAATTGTTCATGCCGTTATTGGTAAATTCATTGATGCATTAAAACGTGAACAAAGTTTAACTGAAGTAATAATTACTCAGTTAAATACTGGTATTTAGTTGCCAAGTAAACGACGTAAGGCATATTGTAATGCTTATGATAGGCTAAAGCAGGTTGTTTCTGATTACAATAACTACAATAATAAAATTGAGTATCTTAAAAATATTGCCTCAATTCTATCTATCAATAGTTTTTAATTAATTTGACTTTGTCATTTAAATAATAATTTTTAATATTACTTCTTATGTAGCATCCTTTTTCTTAATAAAATGTTTTGATTTTTATGTGTAGCATTGATTTTTTATTGTGCCTGTCCTATTAAAGTCCATGAGTTTCTATATTTCATGTGTTACAATTCCTTATCTATCAACCTTAACTATTTTTAACAGATATGAATGGCCTAAAGGCCCAGCGCAACCATTCATAAGGGTGTCTTCAGCCTTATGGATGCCTAAGCTTTCACATGCATTTAACATATAATTCTTATTTACTACTCTTAACAATTTAATATTATTATCTATCCTATAATCTAATTCAAAAGCAAATAAGCCAAATGCTCCTTCAGTCGGATTTTAAGAGATCGTCTAGTTTGCCCGACATACTTTTGAGGACAATCCCTACATGAAATTTGGTAGAGCAACCTTTGTTGTGTTTTTTAATCTTTCTTGGTTTCAGAGGACAAGTACTATATTTCAATGCTTCATGGAATTATTGTACTATTAAATTGTCATCTGCCGCAATATGAAATGTAAAATTTACTTTGGAAAAGGATATTAACTCAACTTTCAGAAAAAATGGAATTGCGAGTGTATACCTCTACGGTACAGATAAATAATACGTACAGGATCTTTTTTATATTTTGCACACTACTTGGGGATTTTGTGAAGCTACAAAAAAACTTTTATAAACAGTTTTTTATTATCTTTTGGATCTATCAGAAAAAATAAGTATAAATTCCAAAGTAAAAAATAAATAAAAATTTTGTTTTTTTAACTAGAATATCCTAAATATTATAAGCTAAAATGAAAAATCTTTTTTTCTCTTTTCAAAAATATATCATTCTTGACGTGCTACGATAAGATTAACTGAAATATTGAAATACGTTAATTTCAATTTTCACTCTGGCTTTAATATTATGTGAGGAACATTTTGCACCAGTTTCGTTTATATGTAGCCCTTTTCACAAACCTCTTAAATAACTTTCATATACATTTCTAGGAGATTAAATTATTGGATCAGTTTTAAATCAATTTTCATTTCAGGTCTCCTAAGAATAAATACATTTAACTTCAAAAAATTATTATATCATTTTGGATTGTATAAATTGATAATATATGAATATGTTAATCTAATTATTGGTCTTTAAAAATCGTTTTTATAGATATTGTAATTTATTTTTCCTTTAATAAAAATATCTAAATATTTTGGTTGGTGTTTGGTGTACTCCATTTAAATTATTTTTTTACTTTATTTTGCAGTTACTATTACTTTTAGTAATATCTCGACAGAGTATTAGGCAGCCGGAGGTGGAGCCCCGTTTTCTTTCTCATTGACAAATTATTTCGACAAACGTCGTCGAGTTATGGCCCTTTCGTCCATATACTCTTGGGACGTTGGAGCTGACGGCGGATTAACGCGAGGACCGCAGAATCCGAAATTCCGCCACTAACATCTCAAAACACCGACGAACGAATTAAAGTAAGGTTAGAATATCCTCACCGATTTTTTATCAATCCTGCAACTTGAGAAAAATCGAGTAAAATCCGTCAAACTCGATACATCGGAAAAGGTGTGCTCGTCGCGAGACTATTATTAAATATAAAAAGACGTAAATCGAACGGGGGGCAATAGTAACTTTCTATTTTCGGCTATCGTGGCGTTTTCCTTTCGTCCGCAAATTCCCTAGGAGGAGTTTCTTCCTTAATTTTTCGATACGTGACCCGACTCGGTCGTGCTTTACACTTTAGCCGTTTATTCGTTTATTAGTAATTTTTTTCGGAAAAACGCCCTCGATATCGTCGCACCACTCGAACCGAAAGTATTTTCGAGCGAAACGTCGTCGCTTCAGGTTCTAAATCGGATAAAATTGGGATTTTTAATAAATTTGACGTGTCACGTCACACGTGTCAAAAATTTTAATTTTCAATTGTTTCGACCCATTTAAAAATATCCTACTCTCTCGAACTTTTATTTAAAGAATTTTAGAATTTTCCCCCCATCGATTCGTACCTTTCTCCTCGCCCTCGCCTCGAGCCGAACCTCTCGTTTCCGCCGAAAACTCGAAAACACGTCACTTGACCCTCGACCCCCCGTCACCTTTCGGCGAATGTTACGGACAAACCTTGGCTTAATATATTATACTGAATACTGATTATTTTCTAACCTCTCTTGACATTGACATTTTAAAATATTAACTTCATTTGCTACTTCGATTGCCGATATTTTGTCACCTTCAATAAGTTTTATAACGTTTTGAAAAAGAGCAGCTTGATTCTGTAGAAACTCTAGCCAAATTTTTGAAGATTCTCTTTCAAAAAACTTTTCTAAAATTCTAGGACATTTGTCCTGTGATAGAAAGTAGGATTTTAAAGGATCATACATTTTCAAAATTCTTTCGATAGCTGGCAGAAGAGCTAACCAACGCGTTTTACTGTATCCAAGTATTTTCTCATATTCAACTTCCGAAGTTTCACAAAATTCTTTAAGCATTTCAACGCGTACAGTGTATGTATAGAAATAAGAACAACAATATAACAACAATATTTTCCACATCTACGGGTAACAAGTCAGCAGCTGTTTGAATACCGTTATGTATTATATGCGCTGCACACCCAACACCAATAATATTTTTATTCAGATCTTTCGTTAATTTATAAAAAATATTATTTGTACCTCTCCTCGCTTTTCCTCCGAAATTTGTATTCGTGTTCTCTGCACAATATGCAATCATTTTTTGTTTTAAATTATTTTTTTCCAAAATATCAAAAATGGAACTGAAAATTATTTCAGAAGTTTCACCGGGCAAAGAAATAAAATCTAAAATTCTGAAGAACCAAAATATCTTATAATGGTTGGAAATAATTTTATTTCTTTATGATTAGATGGGTCAGAATATATGGATACAAAATTAATTTTTTGTAAATTTTTGTTTAGTTCTGAAAATGCATATGGGGAAAGCACATTACATACAATTGCCTCGGACTTTGTTCTAGCACAGGTAAATTTTTTATTAAATAGCTTTCTGACAACTTGTGATGTACAATCCATAGATCTGAAGGAATGATTGTGATTAACAGCATGAAAAGACATAAGTCCTTCTGCTAATGCTAAATTCTTTTCTTCATCTCAATAAGTTGTTTTTCGAAAAAAAAATCCAGCATTTTGGAAGATGATGCAGCAGTATTTAAACATCTTTTATGTTTCTGTGTCTCCAAATGCTTTGAAATATCATTCTTTCCGCCTTGGAAAATACTAAATTCACCATTACATGTCTCACATTTTACTATGTAATCGTTTTTAGATTTTTTAATAAAAGGAAATTCACTTCTTAAATCATCGTTGAATAAAACTTCGGGGATAATTTTTGTTAATTAGGAAACTCGATCAGTGAGAGCATTCGGTGCATTGTTGAAACACCTGAAATATGTTTATCATGAATTTGTATAATTCTAGATGAAGAATGCGCACAATCGAGACATTTAGTAAATGACGTCAAAAGAAAAAGTAATGATATTAAAAAAGCAGGCATAAAAATATCAATTATTAGAGGTAGGCAAAACGTTTCTGACTTAGAATCGCGACAAATTATTTTAAATGATTTTCATATGCTACCTACAGGAGGTCATGCGGGCATTAATAGTATGTTCAACAATGTCAAAAAGTACTATTCCTGGCCAAGTTTACGACAAGGTGTTGAAAAATTGGTTTGAAAATGCGTTGACTGCCAACCGTATAAATATTTCATACCTAATAGAGAACCCATGAATGTTACGACAACAGCATCTTCTGCTTTTCAAAAAGTGTACTTAGACCTAGTAAGTCCTATAGAAGTGGATGCTTGTAATAATAAGTATATTTTGACATTACAATGCGAATGATCAAAGTTTGTAGAAGCTTAATCTTTAGAAGAAAGAAACTACTACAGTTGCTAAAGCGTTTGACTGATGAAAAGTTACTGATCAAGGCACAGAGTTTCTCTCTAACGTTTTTTCTGAAATTTATAAAATTTTAGGTTTTAAGCAACAAAAATCTACAGCTTATCATCATCAAACGTTAGGAGCTTTAGAAAATACGCATAAAAATTTAAGAGCATTTTTGCGAATCCAAACTGCAAAGGGTGGAAGCAATTGGAGCAATTGGATACCATTTTGGTGCTTTGCGTACAATACCACAGTTCATACGCAAACTAAGTATACCCCATATGAGTTTGTATTTCGTAAAAAATGCAACTTACCGAGTGATCTTATTAATCGGATTGATCCTTTCTACAATTTTGATAGTTATCCATTAGAGTTAAAATTTAGGCTTCAAACTGCTTGCAGAGAAGCAAAAAAAAAATAGAAAGACGAAATACGATGTTGTTGTTTTGTTTATAATGCTGGTGATAAAGTTCTAGTCAGAAATGAAGCAGGAAACAAATTAGATTTTTTTATTTATTTTTTCTCAAAAAAAAGTAAATAAATAAAAAAAGGATGGGTGGTGTAGTGTAATGTAGGTTAATAATTAAGAAAGATAAGACCGATGAACTTAGGTTGTAGAATTTAGTAATTGTTAATTGTGTGTAAGTAATTAATTGTTGTAACTCTCTGAAGATTACAGCTTGGCTGTCGAAACGCGTTAGAGCAACGTTTGTTGTGTTTTTTAATCTTTCTTGGTTTCAGGGAACAAGTTCTGTATTTCAATTTATGAAACCCTATAATGGCTGTGGCATACAATGGAAACTCAAATATCATTTCTAATTAGTAAACATACATATAGCTTCGTAAAATACTAGTTATACAATTTAAAATTACTCATTTTGCTTATAAGTTCCTGAATGAAAATGCTTTACAAATATAATCGCATTCTCAAAAGAGGAGGATTGTATTGAAAGCTGTAAGAACTTCTTAAGACACATCGTGAATGAAGGAATTTGCTTTGTCCTGAGCATCTCCCATGAAATACTTGTAGAGAAGAGCTAAGTCACCAACCATCCGCCTATGCTTTAGTGTTCCGAGAGAATCGGTCAAACTCTTGTCATGAATTAGGCGAATTGCTCTCTTCTTTGAATTGAATCCAAAAGAGCCAAAGTGTATTTTCAGGCCGAACCCCAAACATGAGAACACTATTCTAGTGTTGGCCAAACTTGAGCTTTGTATAGATTGAGCAGCTGATGAGATGTGAAGTACTTTTTGGCCCTAAAAAAAGTGCCTAGCTTTTGAGAAGTGGCCTTAGCAATGACGCGCTCATGATCACATGATTCTTTTTCGTTTGGTAGCTTCTCCAACCAATTTGGTATATTCCTTGGACTGTTTTCGTTTCTTACATCTTGCCAAACATACTTTTGTCTTTGATTTTTATCTCTCTCCTATCTACATCTTCAATATCTTCTGAATTTTCGTCGGATGTATCGCTATCGCTATCAGAGCTTATAATATAATTTTAGGCATCTAGTTTTGTTGCATTTAGCTGCTACTAATTTAAAACAGTCCAATTTTCTCTATCGGTCAAATTGACCGAATGCGGTAGGTAGGATATATGATAAATTTTTCTTGGAAAAAAGAAAAAAATCTGGAAATAAATACTGAAGAATATATCAAATACATATTTTAAGTCATTTAGTGTAACTGCGGTATTATAACGTTTAATACGTGTAAATTTTATTAAAGTTTAAAAAAGGTCAATTTGACCGGTGTTGGTAGGTTTAGTGTTAAAGAAAAACTTGATTTATTAGAGAAAAATAAATCTTAAGAATCTCAGATCTTTATAACTTTTTTACATATTGTAGGTCAAATTCCTCTTAAGACTTAAAAATTTCGAAATGTCGATAACTTTCAATGATTAAACCTTTTAGTTTATGATAAAAATGCAAAGAAAATTAAAACTTTCAAATCCATTCATTATGGGTTCCCGTCAGTTATTTTTAACGACTAATTGCACTGGACTAACCTTATTGTTATATTCGTCATTCGTTAACGTTCTCTACAGTGTGTCCCATCGGGAATCGCCGCGATCGATATCTGACAAAGTACTCATTTAAAAAATATGAAAATTTAATAACTTAGCAAAGTCGACGAGGCCAATACAACTAACATATTCGCAAAGTTGTAATACTTCCAGTTATGCCGGACGTTGACACAAACTTCGTTATTTTAAATGAGACACCCTATATATTCTTGCATTTTTAAATTTTATTCGTCATTCGTTAACGTTCTCTACAGTGTGTCCCACCGGGAATCGCCGCGATCGATATCTGACAAAGCACTCATTTAAAAAATTTGAAAATTTAATAATTTAGCAATATCGACAAGGCCAACACAACTAACATATTCGCAAAGTTGTAATACTTCCGGTTATACCGGACGTTGACACAAACTTCGTTATTTTAAATGAGACGCCCTATATATTCTTGCATTTTTAAATTTTATTTGATATTTTAAGGCCACTTTGAATAACAAACATTGCTCTTAAAATTTATAGTTTTTGAGATGATTGAATTTTTATAAAAAATTTGACAGATACAAGGGCCCACGAAATTCTTTGTATCTTTTTCCAGAAACTAGATATCTATTTCATATTTGGTATGCGAGTAGAACACATGCAAAGTTATCTTGCACAACTGTCATAGATTAAAAAACATTACACCGAGAGGTGATTTCACGACTGCACATTTTGGTAAATTCAAGCAGCGATAACTTTGTTGTCTCAAATGGAACACCCTATATTTTTTTTTTTTTGACCTCTAATGGAAATTTAAATTATCTTTCAATTGATACAGGCATTGCGGGAGTTTCTTTTACAACTGTTGGAAATAATTGCAATTTTAACATTTTTTTTTATTTCGCGGTCATTAAATTCTTATTGAGTATCATATCAGTGACATAATAAGTAGAAACAAATGAAATTTGCTTAAAAATAAGAAACAATCGATATCGACATTTAAATTATGAAACAATCAGTAAAATTACTTATAGTAGTTTATAGGGTGTGATGAAGTTAAAATGAAAACATGACTAGTTGACATAATTGGAAATCCTATTTCGACATATTTATTATCAACAACAGATTTTAATCTATCTGATTTCTCTTTGACGAAGTCAAAATTTGTGAGATTTTCTACCATTCGCTACATGTTTGTGATATTACTCTGTTACATCGCCAGAAAATAATAAACAATTTAAAATAATTCTCATTACTAAAAGAGATGGTCAGGCGCATTTTCATTTTAGCTTCACCACACACTATAAAATAAACTTTAAATAATTTAACAAATGGTTTCCTGACAGTATAATTGTCGATAGAGATTATTTCTGTTTATAGCGTCACTGATATGCAACTCGATATAAGTTCATTTAATGTGAAATGGCAAAAAAAAAGTAAAAAATTGAAATTATTTCTAAAAGTTGTAAGAGCAACCCTTAGAAAGCTCATATTAGGTAAAAGATAATTAAAACTTACATAAGATAGGCTGAAAAAATATAGGGTGTTTCATTTGAGATAACAAAGTTATCGCAGTTTGAATTTATCAAAATATGCAGACCTGAATTTAACACTCGGCGTAATCTTTTTGAATTTCTGAAAGTTGCGCAAAATAGCTTTGTATGTGTTCTATTCATATACCAAATGTAGAAATAAATATCTAGTTTGTGGAACCTTGAATCTGTCAATTTTTTTATAAAAATCCAATTATCTCAAAAACTATAAATTTTAGGAACAATGTTTGTTATTCAAAGTGGCCTTAAAATATTAAATTAAATCCAAAAATGCAAAAATATATAGGGTGTCTCATTTAAAATAACGAAGTTGGTGTCAACTTCAGGTATAACCGGAAATACTACAACTTTGCGAATACTTTAGTTGTGTTGGTCCTATCGTCTTTGCTAAGTTGTCAAATTTTCAAATGTTTTAGATGAGTACTTTGCCAGATGCCGATCGGGGCGATTCCCGGTGGGACACACTGTATAGTTATCCCTTTTATCTAGGAATTATTCAACTGAAATAGTACCCTTTTCGATTTAAATCCGATTAGGTAGTAGGGCCTATGGTAGTTTTGTCATAATAAAACTGGTTTTAAGTGCCTTAAATAAACATGTAGTAGAAAAGCGAAAAGTTGCATATGAATAAGTATCCAGAAACTTAATGAGAAGAATACAAGGTGTGTTTTAATTAAAAAAAAAACATATTTTTTTATTTTAAAGATATTTAAACCAAAGTTTGCACACATGATATATGAATGAAGGGGTTATAAAAGAAGAAATAATGAAGTTTCTATTTCAATCAGTGATAGACTTACGGGTAATCCGCGGCTTTAATTAATTTTAAAAAAAATGGTGGACCACTGAACAAAATGAAACAAGATACAATAGCTGTTATGCCGTAGTTTACATTTTTGGCATTCATTACTTTGTTTTATGTAGGAATTCTTCGAATACAATGCATGCTGGTTTTTAAATAAGTACTGACTAATACAAAGGAAGGCAACTTTTTTACAAGAAAAACTTATTTTAAAAAAAGTTAAAATTGGTAACGGCATTTTTTTTGATACTTAACTATCATCTACAAAAAATAGACTGCCTTACATTAGTAAGCTGGTCCGATATTTTTTAGGAAGCGTCACGAATTCTTTGTTTGAGTTCTGCGCAAGTGTCTACTGGCGTAAACCCCATTTTTAATAGGACCCTACAAAAAATTCGAGGGATGTGAAATCTGGAGAACGCGGCAGCTATGCTACAGGGATACCACGCCCTATCCGTTTGTTTCGATAATAATTGGTATCAAGCCAATTTTTTACATTTGTAAAATAATGTGTCAGGCAGCCATCTAACTGGAAATGCATTTGTCGTTTTAAAATTAAAGGAAGATCATACACAACGTCAAATAAATCATTATTAAGAAATTCAAGAAAAAGTTTTCTATTAAGGCTATCTGGCAAACAATAATCCATACGTTCACTTTAACCTCTTCTTGAAAGTTGCAAGGATTTTCTTTGGCCCATCTATGCGAAATATGGAAGTTTACTATTTCCCTTCGTGTTAAACATGATTCATCAGCCCACAACACTTTTTAGTAGAAGTGGGGGTCTTCCTCTATTTTATTGAGGAATTATTAACAGGAAGTTAAGCGACGTTCAAAATCTTTGGGATGTAAGTGTTGTACAGGTTGAAGATAAAAAGCATTATAATTGTCTTTTTAATGTTTTTCAAATTGTACTTTTTGCGATATTTGTTATAGTTGATTTCCTCTGCACGTACTTAAATTGTTATCTTCCTTTAAAGATCTAATGCTTGCCTGTCGTGTCAGACATTCGCTTGTTTTTTAGCTCCATAGCCTTGATTGTTGACACGTATGGCACTTCAGCCATGATTGCGTAAATGCTGAAGCATATTTACGAACTCTGTGATTTGGAAATTTTCTAACATATTCTCGAACATTTTCTACTGAGTTACCAGTGCAATATTCATAAAGTAGCATGTCTTTCATTCGTAAATTTAAAAGGCATTATTTCAATTTAACATTTCAGCGAAACAGAAATGGCTCCTCAGACACATTGACAGATTCATGAATTTATTTATTTAACTTTGCTTTCCACGCCCTATACAAGGTGTCGCCGTTTTAATTGCCTCAAATGAAATAGATGATAAAAAAATAATTTTAAGCAAACAGATACGCGTTAAAAATTTAGATAAAATAACTTTTTAGCTTTTAATTTTAGAACAAAGATATTTAACCCAAATTCCGCACACATGATATAGTCGACTCTCGATAATTTGGATTTCGAAAAACCAGCGAAAAAGTTCAAATTACCGAGAGTTCAAATAAATAAGAGGAAGCGGGGAGAAAATTTAAATAAACAAGAATTTCACCAAAATTCGTGATTTTTATTTCACAATATTTGTAAAATTATACACAAATCTTCATTTTGAAAAAAAAAAGTAATTTTCTTTTGAGTGAGTGACTTTCATCTATCATGGTCCAATGAATTTTCGATAGTAGCGAGATCTGAGAAGAAATCGTCTCTTGCGTCAGTTCTGAGGGCATAGGAGCATAGGGTAATAAGAGATGTCCTTGCCTTGCTCAGTATGACAGAAATTGGTTGTTGTTATTCTTAGTTTTCTTCCTCTTCCCCATTTAGAGAGACTAATCAAACAGCTCAGCATCGGTAAGGACACGGTTGACACAGATTTCATCGTCAACTTGAACATAATCATCAAAGATCAACTTTCCACAGTTAGAAGTCCCCATTCTGAGGCGGAATTCGTAACTTTTATCGTCTCTGATAACTGTTCTACGTTTTCGGTTTACTTAAACCCGTATTTTCTAAAGCACTTATAGAGGGTGGTGGGGTTGACATTTTTCCAGGCATTGAAATACAAATCTTGTCCCCTGAAACCAAGAAAGATTAAAAAGCACAACAAAGGTTAATTTTTCTTGATTTCAGGGGACAAAATTTGTATTTCAATTTTGAAGATAACCCAGGACCAGTCCGTTGCACCAAAATTTTTCCAGGCCTTAATCATAGTGGTCAAAACTGTTAGGTCTAGCGCTGATATGTAATTTTCAGTTACGCAACTGTTTAGTTCGTTGTCTAGTAAACCGCGTTCACTTGCGCAACCAAACTGTTTGGTTACAGGGAGGCGAACCCACATGCAACTGAAACTTTTTAGTTTCAATATGGACGTCATCGAATTAGCTACTGTGTGTGTGGTCTCGGAAGAGAAGAAAAAAAGAAAGCCTAGGGAGCGATATTGGGTACATCCCCTTACTAGCCAGCGTTTAACAAAAGGACAATTTTATAAATTGCACGAGAATTTGCTAAATCATTCAGAAAAATTCTTTGATTATTATCGTATGAGTATCAATAGCTTCGATGAACTTCTGGTTTTGATAAAGCCAGTTACTTTAAGGTAGGGAGAAAGTGTATAATGTATACAATAAATAATTAGGAAAAGTTTTATTTACACTTTTTATTAATTTATAACATTTTTTTAACAAAAAGGAAAGTCTTAAAATAAAATAAAGACAATATTTATTTCAAAAGTGGTAAAATAAAAAAAATATTGTTATGTGGTTTAATGTTTCAATTCGTCAGTTGGAGAGGATAGGTCTAACAGACTACTGCATTGTGAACTATTGTTTGGTACAGGTGTAGAAGATGTTAATGAGTGGTAGTTTATATGTGGGGAAATGTTGGTACTGCAATTGGGTCTTGTGGGAACTGGAGGGGTAATTTCCGGAAATATAACTAAAGCAAGGATTTAAAATTTAATGAGATGCATAATTTCGTGCAAATTTTGGTATTGATAAGCATAATTCCTTCCAAATGGCCCACTGTCTGATTGCGGTTCGCGTAATTTTTGGTTTGGGTGAGAGATTCGTTTAATAGTCGACAAAAATTCCATTTTTGCCCCAAGTTTTTGGACATTATTAAATTTTTTAAACGAGGGTACTGAGGAAAGAAGGAATGATTTGTCTTCATCTATGTCTTCTTCCTTACTATTCTATTCTTTTAAAATTGACAATAATTATTTCTCATATGTAGGAGCCTTTCTCTGCCTTGTTTGGCTCCTTGATAATTTTACTGCGTTGCTGGTATATGAAATTTTATTTTGTGATTGGGCCATGTCTGTAACCTCTATTTCGTGAGATTCATTTTCACTCTCAGAATTGGTTTCATATAATGGACTGCATTTGCTGACAGTTGCTCGATCTTCCATTGTTGGAAGTAAAAACAATAACTGATCAAAATATACATTTTTAGGGCGTCTTCTGGCAGAATCGCCGGATTTTGTTTGTTTTTGTTTTGCTAACTCCCTTCTGAAACACGCCTTCAAATTTCTCCATCTATTTTGCAGCTTTTTTCCTGTAACAAGCAATAAGAGTATAAATCATATGTTAGTAACATGTTCTAATAGGTTTCAGTAAAAACTACATGATTCGTCTCTCGATTTACCGTCATATTTGCTTAACCGCCAAACCTTTCACGTTTTCAGAAAAATCCTCTCAACACCAGTTTTATATTTATTATAATAATTAATAATATTCGGTTTCTTCTTTGTGTCATCACCCACAGTCTTGTCAGAATGCATTGTCGATATTAGAATTACAGCTTTATTTTTTTTAGGTACGTAAGAGCACATCGTTACTTTTTCATGAAAACCAAAAAAACGTCGAGTATACCGGTCGTGATTTATTTGCTGCCGTGACCCTGGGGATGTATGGTTTATTTTTTTTTATTGAGCCAACAATGGTAAGATTCCACGATGGCAAGTGTTTTGCAACAGGAAGAGTTGTAAAAAAATTATCCATGCAAATACTTCTTCCACTTCCGCGGTAAGGAGATGTGAATTCTTTTACTACTCTTTCTCCCTGATTTTTTTCGCGGGTACCATCCGTTTTGCCAGTGTACATTATACCCTGCAAAGGATACGCATTTTCAGCATCACAAATCCACCAGATTTTGATGAAGGTATATATTGAGTGAATCGTGTACGACCTCGAAAAGGATATAGTTGTTCATCAATGGTTAGATTTTCTGTCGGCTTATACATCTGGCATAAATTTGCGTTCAACATTGTCTACAAATCACGAATTGGAGCTGCCTTATCGTCTTTCTTACGTTGACTGCGAGTAATACTGTCATCAAATCTCAAAAAACGCATAATGTTGTGAAATCTGTTAAGTCCCAGTTGCGCGATACAGTGGATACGAGCTGGAATGCCACATGTCAAAAGTGTGATCAGTATTGGAATTATTAGCTCCAGCACAAATGAAAACAGCAAAAAATGAACAGATTTCCGGTATCATAACAGGCTTCCATTGTCGCTGCGAATTTGGGTGATCTGCATTAAAAATGGCATAGGTATACGAAGCTTTCTTATTTGTGTGTCGAACGATAATATCAACCATGTTTTCGGTGAAGATTTTTTTAAAAAGTTTCTCTTATTGATAGTGTTTCTGTGCTACGACGAGATTCACTTCCTCTAAACATTGTGAACTTCAACCTGATGTTGTGGTGGCGTTTCTTCCCACACAGTTTTATCCCTTGCAATAAAACTGCCCGTTACTGATCCTTCTGGCTCTGCAGTTTCTGCTTCGTCGTCTTCCTCATCACTACTGTGAGACTCAACCTCTTCTTCTTCATGAGTGTGGACATTTTCTCGAGTATCTTCAGGAATTTCTGATTCTCCATTTTCTGAATCGTTATCAGAAGCTTAAAGATTGGAAGTGGAGTACGGGAACCAATCTTCGTCCTCCCTATCAGACAGTTCATCTGAATCAAAATCATCATCGCTGAATATTGCTTTCAAGTAAGCCTCTTTCTCTACTGCACTCATCCTGAAAAATAAATTATTATATTAACTAAAACTTTAATTATTGTAAATTATGTCAAAACTACATAACATTATTTTTCAAACATTTATAAATATTGCATATAAAGTTCATTTACCTGGTAAATTCAGTTCTAGATACTTCCTCCATATTCTTCTGCACTTCACTTAGCATATCACAAAAACGTCTACATCGCTCTGAAACTCAAACCAAACTAAACTGTTCACTGTAGAAATATATAGGTTTGTTCCAACCGTACATTTCTGATTAGTTTCCGACTAATTCATGAACTAGTTCGTACGCATGCGTGCATTCCGTATTACACTCCGACTGGTTTGGGATTGTACACGTTGGAACGCACTTTGGGACTTCTCGGAAAACCCCTGGTCTTCGCCGTCTGTCTCAATCGAAAGCGATGAAAATAAATCTTCATCACATATAAATACCTCTACGAAATTAATTTTTATTATTTTTGAGCAAATATAGTGGATGAAAAATAGAATTCAGAACTTAACAACACAATTTACATTTGCTCCGACAAGATCAAAACATCTGACAATCGTATTGACAAATAACAGCCGAGAAATTCGATACCTCTTATCGATTACTTATTGCGCATGTTCCCAACTGCCAGTACAAGCTCTCGGCTGCTGACTGTTCTGACTGATCACAAATCAATTCACGAACTAGTCAGAGCACTGTTGGAACACCGGACTGCCAGTTGGGTTGGAGTTTGCACTTGGTTGGAACGGTAAATTTTGAATGCACATGCGCCGGACGGTTGCAAACTAGTTTGATGTTCGGTTGGAACAAACCTTATGAATAATCTTCACATTACTTTTGGCCTAGGAAGCAGCTGTTCTGCTCCGAATAATTGACTCCGTAAGTGTGACAGCGTTCCAAACAAACCCGGTTACCCGGGTAACAATAGGTTGCAAAATTTATTTTCGAATTTATGAACTATGAAAAACAATTATTAATCTCTTGGTTACATCAATTATTAATCAAAATAATTAAGTCCATAACAGAAAAAAGAACTTTTATTTTGAAACAAGATTGAAACGGCTACATAACCCTAATTTACTTTCAATCTCTTTGAAAATCAATAAGAGATACTATAAAGACAACATTTTTGTTAAAATCAATACCACATAATAATAGAAAACTATTAACATACCTCCTACGGTCAAAATTCGTGTAAATGTTTTAAAAAGAAGAAAATTCACGTTTATTTGGAACTCAAATACGTCACAGCTTATGGAGTCGATAGAAATCACATCCGCTACCTTAGCAGGCTACTTCAGGTAACCCGATTCAATTCATGATGTCGTTCACATTTCTACGAAAATTTATCTGCTTAAACTTGTTTAACTAATCAATAACAATGTATAATTAAAAGAAAATAATTTTAAGCATACTTTCTTAACTGAAATATTCGAAATTTGAATATTACAATAAGTGGGTACCTGGGTATCCCGAGTGCTAAACAGCATCGGTAAAGTTGGGTATTAACATAAGGGTTAAGTATTGTACAACACCAACGTCAACAGCTTTAGTTAGTCCTGCTTCTCTTATGTTCAAATATACACCGCGAACAAAATTAACCATGATAAAGAATAAAGCAACTGAAAATCAAGACAGAAGGGAAGAGAGAATCGAAAGAAACGAGAATAAATCTAGAACAGAAATGAGACACTTTAAAGAGAACGAAGATGTTATTATATTAGCATACAGTCATAAAGAAAACACGAAATTGAAGTGGAAAAAGGGGCGATAATGAGTAATGTAACATATTTGGTTCCTTTAAATGGTAAGGTTAAAATGGTTCATGCAGATAATATTAAAAGAAATTACTTACCTGATTTCAAAGTTGATCTAGGAAATGAAATACAAATTTCGCTAGAACCAGTAGTAGTTTTACTTCGAATAGTGAAGTAGCACAAGACAGAAGTAGCGAAGGAAATGAAAATGCTCAGTGAACTTCAATGAAAACTTCGGATAATAAGTAACGATTTATTATAACTGCATAGATTTTCACAAGTTCGTTAACGTCTCCATAGTCAGCGTGGCCGTCGTTCTTCGTTGGTGCTTTCGAGAGAGAGAGAGAGAGGAACCTGGGTGGCCAGTCGGCAGGTCCGCTTCTTCCAATCCATCGTTCAGAAAAGACGTTATTAAGGTGTTCCCTTACTTCTCGCGAGAAATGTGGCGGCGCGCCATCTTGCTGTAGCCACATTCGGTCTCTAATATGCAGAGGGATATCCAAAATTAAGCGAGGAAACTCATCTCTTAGAAATTCTAAGTACATTTGGCCAATGAGATGGCCATTGAAAAAATATGGACCTATTACAGTTTCACCAATAATTCCACCCCAGATATTCAATAACCATTGATGCTGATAATCAGCTTCCCTAATTAATCGTGGATTATCTGCAGCGTAATAATGGAAGTTGTGCCTGTTGACACAACCGCTTTTGTGGAAAGTGGCCTCAACAGAAAATAAAACCTCCATAAAGAAAAGAGGATTTTCTTGAAGTACAAGTCTTGCCCAATTACAAAATTCGACACGCTTTTGAAAATCGTTATCAGTCAGACTTTGGTGGAGTTGAATATGGTAGGGATGGTAACATGTTTTTTTAGTATTTGCTGAACCAATCTTTCACTTATCCCAGTGGCTTCGCTAATATTTTTTTGCGATAAATTTGGATTTTCCTCTACAGTTAAAAGTACAGTGAATTGATTTTTCTGGTTAATAACAGGCTTTGTTTGTTCTTCCTTTGTTTACATCACATTTCTCGTATCAGTAAACCGTTCAAGCAGTATTCTAAAAGTAACTTCTTCGGGATGTCTTCTTTCAGGATACCGACTAGCATAAATTTTGGTGCTGCTGGACAACCGCGATAGCTCGCTGGGTTAGCTTAATCGCAGTTGGCGCATTTCGCCGGCTGCAACTTGGGCTGATCACAGCTGCGTAATCGTGTTTCTGTCTGCAGATGATGCTAAGCGGATCGTGACAGTTTCTCTGACTGTGCCCAAATTGCTGACAATTGTAGCACTGCTCGACATCTTTTCTGTTTCTTAAGGCTTCAACTGTGATTTCCAAGCCACAGCAACTTTCCAAGTCAAAGATCTTCTTTTCTTCCCTCTTGACTACGAAGACAAGAGGCATAATTGTCTGTTCCTTATCCCTTTTGTGCATTCTCGACACTTTCAGGGGGTTAAATCCTTGCTTCAGTAGGTCTTTCTTGACTTGTTCTTCTCTGAGGGAGGTGGCTATTCCTCTAATAACCACCTTTAAGTTTTTCTCTTCGGGAAGCGAGAATGTATGATACGAGACTTTCCTCTCGTTTAACATCCTGGCCAAGGTACGGCAATCTTCTACACGAGCAGGAAAGACCTTTATGCTATCCCTAATCGCTTTGGCTTTTGTAAACTGTATCTTGCTTAACCTCATAAGCTTCGATACAGTTGCCCAATCTTCTTGTTTCCTCAAGATAATGGGTGGAATTACCCCATTATCTTGTGCTTTCTCTTGCTTTTTCTTCTTAATCTTCTTGGTTTTCATTTCCTTGACAGTGGCCGTCTCTGAGGATTTGCTGTCACTGGCTGTTGCGCTGCATCTCTTCTTCCTTTTTCTTTTTCTCTCCTGAGAAATAAAAGGATTGCCGCTTGCGTTGTAGGTATCGGTTTCCATGTTAGAGGAAGTTTCGCAATCCGTGATTGCTACTTCTTCCTCGTCGTTAGCGAGAACTTGATAAAAGTTTTTTATCTCAATTTCCGCCGCCTGGTCGTTGTCCTTTTCGGTCCTGGTTGTCATTTCTTTTTCCGCTGTTCACTCCATGTGAATCACCGCAGATGCTCCTTTTTGCTTGGGACTCTTGGCGCGGGCACTGCTTTTAGAAGTGCCTGGCTCGTCCCTTTTCGCAATGAAGTCGATAGCCCCCTTAATCTCAACAAGAATGGCTTGCAGGGCTTGAAGGAGCATTTTTCGGTATTCCTTATTCATGCTGCGTTTCATGGTTGGAACGGCCAAAATACAAGTATTCTTCTTCTTCTTTTTTTTTCTTCTTTGCTAAGATGCCTCTTAGCGTTTTTGCCCTAGGTAAATTTAAAAATGCTACCATGCAAAAGAATCTAATTCATGCAAGGTTAGTTATTATCTCTATTGTTAGTAAAACTTGTTTACAACTTAATCAGTTGGTGGTCAATGACTGTTGAATAGTCTAGAATTAGTATTGTTAATGTAATAAACAACTTGCTCAGTAATCGCAGGTATTAATTAGCTAACAAGCTTTACCATAGCAACAATGATCCGGGAATCTGGTCGCACACAATAATTAAAACACTTTGGCCAACTAACTTGAGATTTTCTCGCTGTTGACATAAAAGGTGTGCGAAATGTAATGGTTTTGAGTAGAATGGTTCGTGGTGATATTCATAGTGCTGCTTGCATTACATTAAATAATATGGGACGATGAAGTGACGCAAAAAATAGCACATGATCATTTAATAATCTTTTATGGAAACCATCACTGCAACAAATATTTGAAAGAACATCATTATAAAATGATTCGCGCTAGATTACGATTCCTTGGTAAATTCCTAATTGAAGCGTGCCGTTTAAATCCTCAAATCGATATTTTATCCAATCCATTATAATACAATCATAGAAGCTGTTAAAAAATATTGCTGGTTTAAATGCTCCGACAGGTCATTTTAAATCTGCAAATAATGCTTCCTCCTTGGGAACTCAACTTAAATTGTGTTGCTCTTTATTGACATTCAAATTAATTTAGGATAGTGCGCCAGCCGAAAGAAGAAAGGTGGACGATATAATACCTCTGTTAAAATTAGGATTCTGAAAAAACATAAATACCGCGGTCATGGAAACCTGTCATATTAGAAAACGGGTAAAGCGAAATGTATTACCCAGTTTGGAAGATATCAAAAAATATATGGATTATTTAGCAAGATCAATGAAAAAATGTTGCGACGAACTCATATCCAAAGGATTCACATTTAAATTGTGGAAAAAATAGGCATCCTACACTCTGGCTTCAATTCAGGGATTTAATCGAAGATGTCCCGGAGAAATCGAAAGGGTTTTGATTGAAGCTTATGAAACTCTGACAAAGAACTGCGATGTAGGTTTCTATAACAGATTGTCCCATACAGAAAGAAAAAAAAGTTGAATATTATATTCACTTTGAAATAAGGGGAAAGAAAAGTAGAAATGTTCCAGTTTTATTAAATAAACTCCAAGTTAAGTGAACCGAAGCTATTATAGAATATAAGGATTCAACTAAAGTTGACCATAAAAATCCGTATATTTTCGGATTACCTTTAAAAAATAACATTACATTTAAGCATTTTGATGCCTACAATTTGATGGTAAAGCATTCCAAGCTCTGTGGAGCTGAAAATCCAAATATTTTGCGAGGAAACAATTTAATTAAGAAAGCACATTGCTTCCCAGTCGCAGTTACTGGAAAGTGAGGTGCAGCACTTGGCCCAATTTATGGGGCATGCTGAAAAGATTCATAAAGAACATTACCAATTGCCCGTGGTGGCCCAAGATATAGCAAACATGAGAAAGTAATTCGCAAGGAATTAGTTGTGACGATGTAGGTGAAGATGAAAGAAAAAACGATGATTATGAAAACAGAAAAAACAATTCCTTATTTGGAATTGATGAAATTGGCGATCTAGAGAACCCCGATTCCACTCCGAAAAGTAACCTTTGATTGACAGATGACGACAAACTAACATATAAAAAAACAAACGAGAAAGTTAGGTACAGCTGCATATAGCATATTTATTTTCATTTGGATATGTTTGTTTTGTTATAATTTCTAGAACACCATCTCCCTGTATACATAGTTCGTGGTCTACACACTCTACATCTGAAAAAGAAGTCGCTGGATCTAGTTTACAAGAAAATTGTAAGAAATTTTGTCCTTATGCTAATTGTAATTTGCATTTTGCATTTAATATTTAGATTAATTTGTCAAATATTTAAGTGTCTTATGAAATAGGTGGAAAAGGAAATAATTATCGTGATCAAAATGAAAACAGTTTCTCATCGGAAAGTAATATCATTAATGAATTGGAGGATACAGATTGTAAACAGCATATATATTTTAATTGTGTATTTATTTTTTTATAATTTTAAGAACTCCATCACCATCTGGGCATTGTTCATGGTCTGTACCATCAGAGAAAGGAACAAATTGTTGCGCGTTATTGGTTCGAATGATTAACACGTGAATTGTAATCACTTTATTTCAAAACTCAACTTGGAACACTACAATTGCAATTCACTAACTCTGTTTAACTAACTAACTTATTCATGGAATTCTAACAACCAACTAACTAACTCACTGACTTGAGTTCCTTAGGGAAAGGCGACCTCGTTTATACGGAGTGATTCAGTCATAATGACATTAATTTTAACCACGTATTCAGGAGGCTTAGTAAAGACCGAACATCGAAAAAATAATTTTTTTATTCAACTTTTAAGAATCGGGGCAATTACCCTTAAAATTGCCTTTGTGCCGCGACATTGGACCAGTAGATTATTTAACCGGGAGGCACACAGTTCGAACGTTGAATGACAAAAGTTACGTTGTCATATTTCCTACTTCATTTGTCAAATTAATTACATAAATTTGGAGGTCAAGTTTTAAGTCCTTTTCATCACAGAACGGCTGGATGCGGCTGCAACTAAATCCGATTTGTGTTCGCGATACTGGGCCTGTGATACTGCGACACCAACCGAACAATCTAACAAGCAGGGCATCTGATAAATTTAGTTGAATTGGAGCAACATAACGCAAGGACAAGAATCAGTGAAAGCCGGTTGGAAGTTTCCTCAAGTAAAGTTCAAGCTTTAGAATCAGCCGATTTTTCCAGTCTTGATTGTTTCAACTTGTTTACTGGTTTTTAAAGTCAACAACAAAGTGACAAAGTGGTGTGGACAGATGAATGTTATTTTACCAGTGTTGGTATTTAACTTTACTTTGCAGTAAGTAAATATGAACAGCTTTTCAACCTCTCTAAATGATTAACTCAGTCAGTAGATTGTTTTTTTTACTACTTCTTTTACGAAACATATGTGTTTGATTATTTAATCTGTTGAAGTTTTGTAAATTAAGTATTAAAATGTTTTACACTGAAATAAATAATTTGTTTGCAGTCACAACATACACATTGGTCAGACAAAAATGTACATGCTGCCCATCAGTTTGGCTTTCAGAGCAGATTTGGTGTCAATGTATGAATAGTATATTCTACAACAAGTTATGGAATGGCACATATTCCACACGAGCGAAAAGTTTGTAGCCCGAGCCGCAGGCGAGGGCTACGGTTTCGCGAGTGTGGAATATGCCATTCCAAACGTGTTGTAGACTATACTTTCTCTAACAAGATTATAGAAAAACCCCTAAATATTCATAAAAAACTTCAAAGTAGATTACAATTTTGAAACACGACGCTTTAAATAAATATCTTAATTATTACATGTAACCTTAGCAACAAAAACAAATTACTTGATATTCCGCCCTAAAATGAACCTAAACGGCTTCTGATTCGCCGAAAGTCGTGCAGAATATTAATATTCTAAACGACCTAAATGTTTCCGACCAATAAGAATCATTTAAAACGGTGTGTAGAATATATTCTGAACGGGTGCTGGAATGACATCTGTTCTATAACAATTTTTAGTGATAGAACGTGCAGTTTCTATGATAGTGTTAGAGAAACAGTATTCAGCAATTGTCCAGATTTTCTACAAGATGCACTGTAAGACAGAGCTTAGCCCATTTTGCTCGCTTTGCAGGAACCTTTGTGAAAGAAGAATGTTGCAAAAAGAATGTTACATTCAAAAGGAAACTATGATGAAAGGTAAACTGGCTCTTTTCATAACAAGCAAATTAGTTCTGTCAAAAAATTGTCATAAATTACTCAAAACTATCAAATATGTAGATGATGATCTTGCTTGGCAGGGCAGAATACCGTTTATTGTGATTTTTTCTTCTGTGCAATGTTTCATTAAAAACCTCTTTGCTAAATAGATTATATTCTTGAATGTTATGGTGAATGATATTTATTTTTGTAGAACTGTGATAATTGAATTCATTCTTGTCTAAAAATGTACATGACGAACTTGGATCTTAAAAAAGTTAAAATTTTTAAGTTATCAGGGTATTATAAAATAAAACATTTTTATTTTACTTCTTTACTACAATTTTACTTTATTGTTCCCAGTTTGAAGAAAAAAAAGTTTTTCCTAGTGATATATATCTATCTTTTTTGTTGTAAAAATTGTAAATCAAATATACTGACAGTCTTAACTAAGAATTTATAGAAAAAGTTTTAAATTTTCAATCTTAACATTTAGGAAAAAATATCAAAACTGAAAGTTTAAAGTTAAAATTTTACAAAAACAATTATTTACTACTATCAGCATCGCTTTGAAACAATTAAAACCTGTAAGAAAAAAAAATCAAAATTTCAGCAATGAGAAATTTCGAAGTCGCAATTTAGAAGAGGCAAAGAAAGGAAAAATCTAAAAAAAAGTAGACATTTTAAGTGAAAGTCAAAATTTAATCCCCCTAAGGGCAACATTCTTGAAGCATAGAGGACAATCAAAGAGAGCAAATTCCGAAAGAATCTAGGTTAATTCACCGAAAAACAATTGACCTACTGCAATTGCCCCAATACAAGTCATCGAAATCACAATTCTTGGTTTTTTCCGAATTTGCAAACTTGAAAAGCCAATGCGTTTGTTACTTCAGAATTTGGGAAAAAAGCTTTTGCGATAAATTATCTGTTCTTTTTTTAGTTTTAACTTTAATCTCAAAATGTCAACCTTTTTTATGAAATTTTAGGTCTGAATTAGATTTTAATTTAAAGTCCCAGTTTGAGATTTTGTTTTTCACATTTTACCTTAGTTTTTATTTTAAGCTTAACAAATTTCGACATGCTGCCATTTAAAATATTTTTTGGAAAATTTTACTTTACTCTGAAAATTTAGACCAGTTCCACGAAAATTCAAGTTTAAATTAGAGATTTGGGAATATTGTATAATAAATTTCCAGTGTGTTTTTAGCAATTTCAACATTTTTCTTAGAATTTCTAAGTTATAGGTACTATGTTTAGCAGTGGCGTAGCGTGCCTTAAACGGGCCCTGTATCTAAATTTGTTGGGTAGGCCCAAATGAAGGGTAAAGATTTTTCACAGCAGCAATAAAACACTCGCATTGAATTAAAATTATTAAATACTAGCTAGCGAATGTCACCCGACCCCACTTATTACTTTTTTATCGTATATAGATTTTTTTTATTTTGATAATTTCAATTGTTTTTTTATTTTTTGTAATTTTTAACTTTCTTTTTTACCAAAATTTCGATTTTTTTCAAAATTTTTACCTTATTTACAAATTTTCCCCTTTAGAAAAATTCGATTTTTGTTTGAAATTTGAAATACCTTAAAATTTCGAATTTTTTGAAAATGTCGAGTTTTTAAATGGTTTAAGTTTTCTTAAAATTTCGACTTTTTCATCAATATCAAATTAATATTTAATCGAGAAAAAGGTAAAAACTTATTTAAAAAGTTTGACTTTTTTAAATGTTTGACATTTTTTTTAAATTTCAACTTTATCCAAAATTTCAACATTTTTTAAAAATTGGAACTTTTTCAAAATTTCGACTTCCTTGGAATTCTTCCTTCCTTGAAATTTTTGACCTTTCTGATAATTTCGACTATTTTTAAAATTTTGCTTTTCGAATAATTCAGATTTTTTTTTAAATTTGACTAAAAAAAGTTTTGGTAAGATCAAATTTTTTTAAAGGTTTTATTTTTTAAAATTTCGATTTTATTTAAAAATTTGGACTTAATCTTGAACTTTTTAAGACTTAAATATTTCAGCTTTTTTCAAAATATCTACTTTTTTGAAAACTTTGATTTCTTAAGTTGCTACTTATCAGAAAAGTTTTATTTGTTTTGAAAATGTCGATTTTTTTAAATGTTAACTTTTCTAATGATTTTGACATTTCTTCAATATTTACACCCTTAAATATTTAGACTTCTTTAAAAATTTGAAAATAGTTGAATTCTTTTCAATTTGGACATTTTTGTAATATTTTGAGCAAGTTTGGAAATTTTAGACTATTTCTCAAGTTTTCATTTTTTTTAATTACATTTCGAATGGTTTTGAATAATCTTAACATTTTTTCAAAATTCAAAACAAATTTCTACTTGTTTTAAAACTTCAAGATTTTTCAATTTTTTTTTATTCATACTTAAAATTTTTTACGTGTTTTTAAATTTCTTGACTTTTTTCAAAATTCTAATATTTTTGCAAATTTCAACCCTAAAATCTGGACTGAAAATTTCAGCAACTATTTTTCAAAATTTCAAATTTTTCGGGACAGCGTAATTTGTTTTTAAATTTTGTTTTTTTTTCAAAATTTCATAATTTTCGCAAACTTCCGTTTCTTTTGAAAATTTTGATTTTCTTCGAAATTTTCTTTTTTTGGACCTTTTGAATATTTTGAATTTTTGTAAGTTTTAAAATTTTAGCCAAATTTGGACCTTTTTAAAAAATTTTAATTTTTCATAAAAGTTTCCATCCTAAAATTTTGGCGTTTTTGAAAGTATTGCCTATTTCTAAATTTTTGTTTTTTTTTCAAAGGGTCATTTTTGCAAAATTTCGACTGAACATTTCGACTATTTTTTAAAAAAACAATTTTTATTTAATATTTCGTTTTGTTCAAAATTTTGTTGTTTTTGTAAAATTTCGATTTGTTTTGACTATTATTTTACATTTCCACATTTCTTCAAAATTTTTAACTTTTTATAAAAATTATCGTTCAAAAATGTTGGTTTTTTTAAAGAACGACTTTTTTGAAAATTTTGACTTTTCTATTATTTTTGACGTTCCTTCAGTATATTTAAAAGTTTCAAAAATTTTGAAGATTTGACAAAAAATATCTCTTTTTTTTTTTAAATTTCGGCCTTTTAAAAAGAATTTGAATTGTTTTTAATAATGTCGGTAATTTTTCCGAACTCTTGAATTTTTTGAAAATGTCAACATTTCCAGCATGAAAACAATTTTTTCAAAATTTTGACCTATTCTTGAAAATCGTTAATTTCTTTTTTGGAAATTTTAACTGTCTATGACATCTCAGACATTTTTAAAAATTTCGACTTTTTCAGTAACTCAGGCCTTTAAATTTTTGATTTAAAATTCAAACTTTTCTTGAAAATTTTGTTAATTTTCAAATTTTAGTCTCCTCCTGAAAATTTGGAATTTTTAGAACTTTCTGCCTTGGTTTCAAATTTTTTGAAAATTTCATTTGTTCCGAAATTTCAGCATGCTCCAAAGTTTCAACTTTTTAGTAGGTTTAAAAGACCATCTTTTAAAATGTCGACATTTGTTAAAAATTTCACTAAAATGTTAGAAACATGTATTTAGAGCTATAAATTATTTACAATTTTTTTAGATCACTAAATGTGCTGAGTATGTGGAGATGACACGATGATTCATTGGAAAATTGGGACAATACAGGTACACCATCAAGGCGAGGAATAACAATATTTTAACTGAGATTCTCCCAACAAAACCCGAGTATACTGTAATTAATAAAATATTAATTATTGGCATCACAGTTAATGTAAATAAATAATTAAAAGATGTTTCAGGTTTTCGATTTATTTCCTTTAATTTACGAAAGCAGTAGCGACATGGGCCTTCCTACTAATGTTATATTGCGTCCCAAACTTAAAAGCGGGTAAATTTTAAATCGGCCAAATTTCAGGTCTGCGAAGTCGATAGTTAAAGTTAGTATAATTACTCCAAGAGGCTAAGCGCGTTTCAAGCCCTTCCAAAATCCCAAATAGATAACAGTAATGTTACGTGCTTTATCGGTTCGAATTGATACACGTGATAGATTATACCCACTTTATTACTGAATTAACTCGGCACGAAGAAGACTATGCACAGTTGATAGGAAACGAAGACATTGTTAGCGCAATAAAAGGATTTGCAGTGCTGCCAGACCAGATAACAAGTGTAATTAAGGCAATAGGCAAAGTAAAAGTTGGAGATAAGTTTGTATGTACCCAAGATGGCCCGAGACAGAGTGGATGACAAATGCACGAACGGTTTCACCTTCTATTTTAAGTCAGCCACAATCTGGGCCCTCTACTTTGAACAATCCACAACCTGAAACATTCATCACAAAAGAAATACGACCTGGATACTCTACTTTGAATGAATCACAGTCTGAAATATCTACTACAAAAGAGATACGACCTGGATCTTTTACTTTTAATGAGCCACAGTCTGGAACATTTACCACAAAAGAGACACGACCTGGATCTTCTAATTCTGCTTACTCTCTAACTCCGGAAGCCGTTCAACCATTTCCTAAAGTTTTACCTCGAAAACCTACTGTGAAGCAACGTAAAAGTAAAACCCGATTATAACGGAAACCCCTGAAAAAGATAGATTACTTTTAGAAAATATAATAGATATGTTAAATAAGAAAACACCCAAGACTGAGAAACGAAACTTAAAACATGTGAAACAAATTTTCAAAAACAATTTAACAGATCAAGAATCAAAACCAAAAGTAAAGAGAAGGCTAAAAAGAAGAAAACCGATACAAAAAAAACGCTAAAGTTAGTCAGAAGAAGAAGGTTGCTCGAAAAATCGCAAGCAGTAATAGCAGCAGCGATGCGTCGTCAAATGATATTTCTGAAAATGAAGAAATCACTCCAAGATTAAGAAAACGCACCATTACAAAAGATAAAACAAGAGACGATGACCAATGTAACGTATGCAAGAAAAGATATTTAGAAAGCAATGAAGATTGGTTTCAATGTAAAATTTGCACGAAATGGGCACACATAACCTGTGGCGTAAGGTGTTTTTAATTATTTTTGCTCACTATGTCACTAAAAACTACAATGATTAGTATCTAAGTTTACTTTTACTTTTTTAAAGACTGCCATTCAAAGTTTATGGAGACTGTTCTATTCTATTAAAAAAAGCAATTATTATTTTTCAAGTGCAGTCTAAGTCTAAAAAATGATATATAAATTGTTGATTTGTCTTTAATTTTATATTGTAGTAGAGTTAAAAATATGTGATCAGGGACTGGGAGTCGAACCCAGGACCGTCACGTTACGCCGGTGAGTCTCCTAACCACGGAGCTACCGCTACCACTACTCTCAGCTCTACTCATTCTCGTCACATAACGTACTCTCGATATCTGCTACCTGCTACAATATAAGTGTTACATTTCTTGTTAATTATAAGGAAACTGATTATAAGTTTCTAACGAAAAGCTATTAATAATTTTTAAGTTCATTTTATCAGAGAAAAACATTTTAATATTGTTGATTTCTATTCAAGTTATATAAAAGTGTTTTTATTACTCATGCGGGATAAGTAATATCTTTGCGGCCGTTGCCCATTTTAAAATTCCAACATGAGTTTTGAGTAAACCACGCTCCATTTGAGTGCGACAAGTAAACTTGACGCATGCAGATTTTCCTTGTCTCACACAAATTTTCCTTGGCGCACGCAAATTGACGAAAAAGAAATGAATAACTAAAAAAAAAACAACCATAATTAACCTGTCATATCTAAAGAAGTGAAACTGACAGATACAAATTTTATCTTTACATTAAAAAAAACAGTTAAATCTGTAAATGAGGGCTAATCCCGACCTGATCCCGGAAACTGATGAGAGTGCTGATGAGGAGTCCATACCACCTGAGATTCTTGCGAAAGCAAATGAAGTAATAAATAACTCTTGTCATATCCAGGGCCAAAATACGAAGCGGCATATAAAAAATTCCGCATTCGTAATAAAAAATAGTATCTGCAACTCGTGCGATGTTGTCGATTACCCACTCGATAGCCCAACTTCGCTCTCGTGGGCAATCGACAACTTATCGCACTAGTTGCACAATATACTATTATTATATTACTCTTTAAGATAAATACGGTAAGATTTAATAATGACACTAGCTCCAGTCACTTTTAAATTTGATTTATAACATATTTAAATAATTATTGTACACATATTTCCTCGAAATTAGGTACTGTCCCTTTCATAAATTACTGTGTCCTTTTCAATACAGTCCATTTAAGAAAGGGACAAAATACACAATTTTTAAAAATGTGTAAATAAATAACTAAGAATTGATTATGACAATTATTGCATTTCATTTCAATTATTTAATAATAAACGCTTCCTATTCGACTCCAACCTGCTCCAAATATTTTCTAAATCACTTAATAGGAACTCAAATTCCAAAATGTCCCTTTTATGGCACCCCTCACTTATAAGTCTCAATTTCTGTACTTAACAAGGCCAGTAAAATATTTGCCTTGCGCGTTTCTTCACTTTTTTCTACAGCAACATGACCTTCAAGTAATTTCTGTAACATTTCCTTTCTCATCGATGAGGGTACAATCAATTTGTTGAACTGGCGAGTAAAATCTGGTATTTTATTTTTATTTGGCCAACCTGTTCTCAGAAAATTCATAATAGTTTGTAGTATATCATTTATTGTTGCATTTTCCAATTTCACCTTATTTTCTTTCGAAATGGGTAAGTAATTCATTTCGGAATGAATAGCGTATTCAAGTTCCGTATCTGTGTTGCTATCTGCAGTTAGAAATGCTGGTGACTGTTCTGTCGGCAATATATAGGTATTTTCCTGGCTTGTAAGATACACCTATCCCCCGATTTACACGGTACTTGTTTTACACGTTTTCGCTTTTACACGGTTTTCCAAATAAGTTTTTTTTTTGTTTTTATCGCACTCTACTAAATGCTACTGTGATTGAACACGTGCGCTGTGTAGACATCTCACGGGGAATCCCGAGCTTATGTGCTGACTTGCTGCACACGCACACTGTGTCTGTATTTCTTCGCATAAAATTAAAGTTTTATCTACGGAAAATTGTATTTAAGTGAAAGTTTCACAGTTTCAGAAAGATTTAATTTTCCATATTCGTAAATTACAAGTGAGTGCATAATTTAGATTATTATAAATTAACGGCTGTGATTAAAGTAAAATTCAGAGGGAAAAAATGCGGGAAATTTTAGAGGGAAATGATGGCAATTTACCAAATAGGTTTAATTAAAATAAAAAAATTAAAACATTTTAATTTGAAAAAAAATTAATTATTAAACTTTTGTTAAACAGTCTAGTTATGGTGAATTAAAACAACTGGTTCTTTTATTAAAGGTATAATTTTGTTCTTATTTGGCGCTTAGTACTTGTAAATTAATGAAAAAAACAATTATTATAATATATAATTTGTTGATTTTCTTTAGCTAACCAATAAACATTAGGTAAAATTCTCTTACGCTTTGATAAAGTTTTATTCAAAATATAATAAAGAAATAAATATTTAATAAAAAATATAAGTTTTTAATTTTACCTCCAAAATTTCCCTCTGAATTTTACTTTAATCACAGCCAAATTAAAATAAATTAAAAAAATATATAGGCTTATAATGAAGAAAGAAGTTAAAAGAAAACTTATTTCTTTAGAAACTAAAATCGAAATTTTGGATCGCTTACGAAAGGGATGTTGCAAAATCATATAGCATGAACGAAGCTACAATAAGAACTATTAGAACAAATGAAAACACAATTAGAAAGAGTGTTGCAGCTGGCAATACCATGAGTATGGGCACAACATCATACACCAGAAATATCGCAATGGAAAAAAATGGAGAAAGCGTTAATGCTTTGGATAGAAGATCAAACACAAAAAAGTGTACCCATTGATTCAAGCGCAATAACAAATAAAGCATTACGAACTTACGAAAAAATTGTAGAGCAATTAGCATCTTCTTCTTCAACTGAAAAGAAGCCAAATTTTTTGGCAAGTCATGGCTGGTTTGAAAGATTTAAAATAAGACATTCTTTACACAGCTTAAAATTAAAAGGTTAACTGGCTTCTGGCGACGTAGATGCAGCCCAAGAACATCCAGCAAATTTTGCAGAAATTATTAACGACAATTCATACACCCCTGATCAGGTTTTCAATGCTGATGAGTCAGGGTTATTCTGGAAAAAAATGCCTGAAAGGACTTATGTCTCAAAATTTTATAAATCGGCTAGTGGTCATAAAGCAGCAAAAGATCGCATAACAATTCTTTTTTGTAGCAATGCTTCAGGAGATTATATTATGAAACCATTAGTGATTAACAAATCAAAAATGCCCTGTGCCTTTAAAGGAGTAAACATCAATAATCTTCCCGTTTATTGGAGGGCTAATAAGAAAGCGTGGGTTACTGCTGCAATGTTACTGAATGGTTTCATGAATGTTTTATCCCAGATGCCAAAAAATATTTAAGTTCAAAGGGATTGCCTTTTAAAGTGCTTTTGTTAATTGACAATGCGCCGGGTCACCCACAAGATTTAGAATATGAGAACGTTGAAGTAAAATTTTTACCAACAAATACAACTTCATTATTACAACCATTGGACCAAGGCATAATTTCTACTTTTAAAGCTTTGTACATAAAACGAGCCTTTACATATATTTTGGAACTAATGGAGAACAATGAATCTTTAACAGTTATTTAGAGCTTGGAAAAATTTCACAATATTAGACTGTGTGAAGCATATCGCCTTATCATACACTGGGATTAAGCAAACAACGCTCAATAGCTGTTGGAAAAAATTGTGGCCAAATGTAGTCAAAAATAAACATTCCATTTCAACGTTAAATGATGAATATTCGCAGATAGTACAGATGGCGCATTCATTGGGCGGAGAAGGTTTTAATGATTTTACTGATGATGATATCGCAGAGTTAATGGCTGATAAAGAACTAAGTGAGGATGATTTAGTTAACTTAGTTTGTGAAAGTGAGTCTGACAAATCTGATGAAGAGGAATTAGTACCAGTAACATTCACTGCTAAAGTCATCCGCGAAGGACTCGCATTGGGAAGAAAGCTGGGTAATCATTTTATACAAAATGACACAAACGTTGAAAGGGCTTTACGATTCCAACGTGTCATAAATCGCTGCTTCGCTCAATATGAAGAAGTTTACAAAGATCTTACAAAAAATTCGAAACAATTGTTAATAACCGATTTTATTACCATCTCTCATAATGTAAATATTTCTGCTTCAAACATCGAATCGGCACAAATAACTTCGAGTGATGAAAGTGAATTCGAACTTTCGATTCCGAAAAAAAGAATGAGAGTAATTTCTGACAGTGATGAAGGATAATAAAACACCTTTGGTTTTATTTTTTGTTCTTCTGTTTAATGTATTGTAATTAAATAAAGAAACAGTGTTTCCGTAATATATTACATATTTTAACCTGTCATTGCATTTTATTTTTATTTCTGTGTACACCTAAAAATATTGAAAAAAATCACAACTATTAAATAGCAAAATTATGCATTTTCTGCAAGCTTTTCGATTTACACGGTTTTGATTTGAAAATTTTTAATTTTCGATTTACACGTTTTTCTCAGGAACGTATCTACCGTGTAAATCGGGGGATAGGTGTACTTGTAGGTCATAATTTAAAACTCTTAGTAACATGCGTTGCAGTCGAGCGGGTGATGAATGTACACTTTTTTTTTTTTAAATATAGCCTCTAATGGTTTATGATCGGTGAATATTTGGATATCTTTGACACCGTAAATGAAGTAATGAAACTTTTCGCTCGCAGATAAAATACTTAATAGTTCCTTTTCAATTTGAGCGTAGTTCACTTTACTTTTGCTAAGACTACGAGAAGCAAAAGCTATAGGATATCCTTTTTGTAACAAACAAGCGCCTAGTCCATCTTTTGACACATCTGTCTCAATTTCACTTTTGATATTTGTGTCAAAAAATGTCACTGTAGGGGCAGTCGTCATTAAATGTTTAAATTGAGCTAAGGACTGATCATGTTCATGAGTCCAATTGCATTAAACATCATGTCTTGTGAGATTACGTAAAGGTGCCGTAATTTTTGACATGCTCGGGACAAATTTGCTTAAGTATTTAGCATACAAATTTTTGTTTACACATCTTTCACAACCATATGTACTGTTATGATTTGTAATTTGTTTGAGAAAACAACGTGCTGGTGTATCACACAGAAAGTTCCTATAGTAATATCAACATGAAAATTGTTTAAATAAATCCCTTTATGTAATAAAACAGTAAGTTCCCCAATAAAACTATTTAAATATTTATTTAAGGCCTTTGGTTAACCTTCCCCACAAAAAATTGCCGCTAGAAATGGATCTTTACTTTTAAAACCCTCAGCCCTAACTAAAATTGGCCAAAACTCTATAGGACTGCTGTTATACAGCGTGTCCCACTAGTAGAGGAAAGTCCAATATCTATGTTAAAATGAGGAATATATGGATTATTCTTTTTACGGTGTTGTCACATTTCTTAAAATGTACAAATTAAAAATATTTTCAACTACACAGGGTGTTCCACTTTTCCTGGCCAGACAGCAACTTTTGTTTTTTAAATGGAAACACACATTTTTTATATTTTTTTCGGATTCTACTTTAAAAATAAAGGGTACTTTCTGAAGAATAGTCCTATTCGAATATTCACGGTTTTTGAGTTATCTCGCTTGAAAGGTTTTTCTAGTCGATATTGGCTGTTTACATTATTTGATACTAACAGGTTATGCTAAGAGCTACTATGCCCATTTTTTATCAGATTTTTAGTAAGGACGACTCTTCCGAATCGTGCTCCAAAAACTGCCCTGCGTTATACAGGGTGACCAAAATATCATGGCAAAATTGATAATTTAAAAATTGAAAAATTTCGAAAATTTTAAATGCAACACCCTGTATATTTTCATACCATGAGATGCAGAATTAAATTCTCTACAACTTTGCTACACCTGCTCATATACCTAAATTCATTAGTTTCTCATGAAATCTTATTTTTATGAAAAAATGCGAAGTTTACAAATAGTTTATTTGTAAGATAATGTAGTAGGCACCTGTAAGCAGCCAATATCGACTAGAAAAACCTTTCCAGCGAGATAACTCAAAAACCGTGAATATTCGAATAGGACTATTCTACAGAAAGTACCCTTTATTTTTGATGTAGAATCCGAAAAAAATATAAAAAATGTGTGTTTCCATTTAAAAAACAAAAGTTGGTGTCTGGCCAGGAAAAGTGGAACACCCTGTGTAGTTAAAAATATTTTTAATTTGTACATTTCGAGAAATGTGACAACACCGTAAAAAGAATAATCCATATATTCCTCATTTTAACATAGTTATTGGACTTTCCCGCACTAGTGGGACACGCTGTATAATGGCAATCCATCTATATTAAATTGTAGAGATATACATTTTATATTTTGTAAATCTTCCTTCTCCAATCTATATTTTAGATTATTTGACAAGCCAAAATAGACCATCTCTCCGTTATCAAGCTTAATTGTGTCGGCTTGCGTCTTAAGAATTGTCCTAGAATCTTGACTTAAAAAGGGATATTTAGGTTTAATAAACTTAACTAATTCATTTATGCATCTGCAAAAAATTTACACGAATTCATTTTGTTTATCAACATCTTGTACATTTTCCCTTTCCAGTGACTTTAGGACAATATTATTGCAGTCACTAGCTAGTGACTTTAGGCCAATATTATTGCAGTCACTAGCTACAAATTGTAATGGTACGTCCAAGCTCCCTGACAGAACATCATCTTGAGCATTTTCTATTTCCGGTATTTTACTTGCAGCAGTTTTTGTAAAATTAGTGGCAAAACCAGAATCGATATAAAAAGTTACTAAAGTATTGTTTTTCTGTTCAAGGTCAATTGCTGCATTTCTAGTCTTCTGAGCTATCTTTCGACGTAAATGTCGTTTTGATAATATTTTTACGTAATTGAGAATCACAGCTTGTTAAAAAAAAATAGAAAATTAATCTGATCCTTCACTTTTAATATTTTATGGATGCTTGGTAAATGTCACATCCAATGTCACAGAACCGCAAATCTGCTGGAGGGTAACCACATATATTAAAAATTAATTTATATATCAAACAGTATTAAAAGCGTTATATCAATTATTTTACTATAAAATTATAAATGAATTCAATCAAATATTTATAACTGATAAACTTTTACTATTTCGAGTTTATTTTGGTAATAAAGTGGGTATTATTTAATTCACGTGTTAATAATCAATTCGAACCGGTAAGCTCGTAACAATACACATCTTCCTTCAACTTTAATAATAGCGCCAAAAATAGGATATGCTGTAATATTGGGAATGAAAATATTAGAGAAGATAAAGGCAACAATAAACTTAGAAGAAAGAAAAATAAATGTAGAAAATGATGGAATAAAATTTTTAAATAATGCAGTATGTAGCCAGGGAGACATACAATTTGAATTTTGTACTGCAAGTAGCCTGGAAGCGCTGTCAAATGCATATAAAAGTAGTGACAAAAAATCTACAAAATATCGAAGAATTGCTCTTGAATGAAGATCTAGTGTCCAAACCAGTATTATCAATCAGTAAATAAATTCCTACAACAATATAAAGGTTTGTTTAATAAAAAACCTAGAATTACAAAAAAAGTATGTACCGGGTGGCCAACTAAGAAAGGACGCCGGCTATATCTCAGCAACGAACCACCCCACAGTTTTGACACCAAAATTTCAATAAGAAAAATGGCCCTAAAAAATCGCTGGAAAATATTTTTGAGGTTCTAAAATGACCGCTAGGTGGCGTAATACGTGAAGCTAAATAGAAAATTAGGATTTTTTCGAAATTTTGCCTAATTAAGGTATATTGAAAATGCATGCATTGTAATCCTAGAGTAGTTTCAATATGTTTTTGTTCTACACTCTTTCTTCTATCTCTAAAAATAAAGTGGTGGGGAGACATCGAAAAATTTTTTTTTTAAATACCGTTTACTTCAGTTAGCTTCAATAAAATTTAACAAATTTAGTCTCTATAGAAAGAGTGTTATTTAGTCTATCGAAAGCACTTTCATATGTTTTTATTTTGAAATTATTGTCGTTGCTACAGCGCGTTATATAAAATGATAACAAATTTCGCCGTTTTTCATAAAAAATTAAATAGGAAGATATGTCAATTTTGATATCTTAGAATAGAGAATTGAAAGCCCTAGATATCAGTGAAAATCGCAACTCGATATCTTTTATCTAACCGGAGATATTGGCAAATAAAATTTCAGTAACGTAAAAGCTTGATGACATTGTTTACCATTTAGAATACGAAATCAGAGGAGGTTTAGAATTTGTCTACATAATATAAAAATAAGTAATTAACATACCTACAATAATCTAATAGTAATAACAGTGAATAATGTAAAAAAAAATAATCAAAGAAGCAATCTAATATTTAAAAAAGTAAAAAAAAGACACTGCATTACATTAAAAATCTTAAATTAATATCATCTATTGACTGGAGCCCTAGATGTTCAAACTGATTGCAGCCCATCATTTTTATGCAGTGAAGCCTCTGACGAATGAACAACACTGCAATTTTAACTTTTAGCATTGACCATTCTACCCCTCTAAATATTGTTTCTTATTCTTTCGATCATGCCCTTTCTTTTGTAGGCTTGTCGGCAAAAACAAGGTCTTCTATTCGCCTGACAAATAAAAATCAAGGCAAGTCAGATCTGGGGACCTGGATGGCCAATAAAACTGACTTCCACTTTCCATCTACCTGCCACGTGGGCCTGGATTTGAACGGTGGTTCAGCATATCCCCAAGTCATTAGCTATTGTTCTAGCACTTAAATGGGGATTAAATTTCACATATTCTAAAACATTTATAATATTTTGCTCGATGCCACCTCTACGTTATCTTCTGAACATAGCAACATGCACATTTCCTATGGTGCGTATGCGATGTATCAGTCGAAGGAAAACTCTTTCACTTTGATTACGTTTTTCGGGATATTGCACGCCTAGATTTAGCAGCATCACTTGCATTTTCATGCATTCGAAATAAATGGTTAGTTATCATGTTAAATGCTTCTTTATTTGTTTAAATCTTTTAATTTTAAAAATTGAAATACAAATCTTGTCCCCTGAAACCAATTTTTTATTTTATAAAGAAATGTATAGGCGGAAATAACAATTGAGTTAGAAGAGCAGGTAGTTAACACATTTGCAACCCTAAAGATTTGCACTTTTTTATTTCATTTTCGCAGTTAACTTTTTTCAAAAGCCACTTTACCAGTTTGTAGACAAACTATGAAATTATTTATAACCTAAACTTTGTTTGTCAATCTCTTCGACTATACAAAAGATATCGAGTTACGATTTTTACTGATATTTAGGGTTTTTAATTCTCTATTTTATAATATCCAAGTTGACATATCATTCTATTTAATTTTTTTTAGAAAAACGGCGAAATTTGTTACCGATTTATATAACGCACTGTAGCAGCGACAATAATTTTAAAATAAAAACACGTGAAAGTGCCATCGATAGACTAAATACCACTCTTTCTATAAAGACTAAATTTGTTAAATTTCCTTAAGGCTAACTGAAGTAAATGGTATTTGAAAAAAAAAATTTCGATATCTCCCCACCACTTTATTTTTAAAGACAGAACAAAAAGTGTAAAGCCAAACAAATCCAACATACTCTAGGATTACAATGCATGTATTTTCCATATACCTTAATTAGGCAAAATTTCGCGAAAATATTAATTTTCTATTCAGTCTTACCGATTACGCCACCTAGCGGTCATTTTAGAACTTCAAAAATATTTCCCACCGATTTTTCAGGGCCAGTTTTCTTATTGAAATTTTTTCCCCAAAGCTGTAAAGTGATTCGTTGCTGAGATATAGCCGGCGTCCTTTCTTAGTTGGCCATCCGGTACATAAGTTAAATGTCGATAATAGTAAACCATTTATAAGTAAGAGATATCCAATACCATATAAGTATCGTCAACAAGTGCAAAAAGAAATAATGAAGATTGAAGAAGATGGAATAATTGAAAAATAAGACATTAAAAAGAAAGATAATTCTATAAGAATATGTTTAGAGTGTGAAAAGCTAAATGAAATAATTAAAAAACAGTTTGAATGGCCACAAAATGTAAATGTATTAATAAGTAAAATAGGACAAAATTCAATTTTTATAAAATTAGATTTAAAAAATTCATTTTGGTTGATTCCTCTTGATCCTAAACTTTAAAGGTATACAGGATTTATATATTATATAGACAGCACGACATACCAATTTCGTAATGTTCCTTTTGGACTGCAAAGTAGCTCATCTGGTTCGGTTGGGGCGATGAAAGCAATTCTTGAGAAATATGATACATTTTGTATTCACTATATTGATGATACCCTAATATTTTCACCCAATTTTGAAACTCACATTAAACATTTAAAAATAATTTTACAAACATTAGATGAGGTAGGTCTGAAATTAAATTTAAACAAATGTAAGTTTGGTCAAAAAGAAGTACAATATTTAAGCTCTAAAGTAAACCAAGAAGGTATTAGTATTGACAATAAAAGGCTAGATGAAACTAAAAACTATCCTCGTCCACAAAATTGGTTTAGACAAAACCGCTACATAAGTTCAGTCACAAATCTAAAAACTCGGCTGCAGGATTTTAGTAAATTAATTGATCAGTTCGACAGTATTCAATGGGACACTGAAATCAAGGATCAATACATCCCGGATGCTGAGCATGAATGTATTCGCATCCAATTTGAAGATGAGTATTTTAGTTTGCTGTCTGCGGTGAAAAACTATTGGAAATATAGAATCGTCGAGATGATAAACATCTGGAGAGTCGTCCAGAAACGTTTCGATGGCACACGTGCATCCAATCTCGATTCAGTTGCCTCCTACAAATATGAGTACTTTCGGGGGTCAATAAACTGAATGGTTACCGTTTTACAATATGTTCTTGGCATTAGTACATAACGAAATTTGACAAAATTCATAAATTCCATCATCTATAAAACTTATTATGCGATTAAGCTGCAAATTCTATTAGGTTATTAACACCTTCCCACGAAAATTATGGGGCAGCATGGAGGTTATTGAAAGATCGATTTGAAAACAAACGATTAATAGTTCAGTACCACGTAAATAATTTATTCAGTCCATAGAGACTTCGCTCGCTCGTTGAGGAAATGGTTAAATTTAGTGAATAGTAATCTGGGGTCCTTAAAATCTCTTGTAATCTCAGTAGCTTTATGGAATCCGGGTTGGAAGAATCACTAAAAAGCAGGGATCCGCCTACATGGCAACAATTAACAGAAAATTAACGCAGCGAAGTCAACTGCTTAAAGCGTTGGAGTTGAACCGCGAAAATGTGCCCCAAACTTCAAGAAAGCGAAAAATGTTAATTACAAATTTGCGAACAATGAACCTTTACCATCCATAGTTAACGTTAGCACCAAGAGAATTCAGTATGTATGTAACGTGCCTCCCCATGTTTTATCAATGCGAACAATTTTTGAAATTGCAGGTCAATGTGCACATTACGCAAGTCTCGCAATTACAATTAGGCTGCGATTGTCTAAGACCGGACCACTTGGCAAAAGATTGCTGACTAGGGACTGTGGGTTGTGTTAAGTTAAACACAACACCCGCAATTATAAAAATTTCGATCCTTCGGAGTCATTTGTATGGAGGCATCCACTACTGCAAGATCCGTAGATAACTGTGTTGACAATAAAAATATGACCATGCAGTGATGCTTTCAACAGCTGTAGTAGATGTTAAGGGCAATAACGGAACAAAACAAGAATGTCATGTATTGTTGGATGCAGGGTCGCAGTCGAACTTCATTAAGGTTTACGGTTGCCACAATAAATATGTCAATTTCGGGTATTAATTAATCATCCAGTATGATTACACACAGCACAGAAATCGAAATATCAAGATATTGTGCATGTTCAGTAAAATTTTCATGTTCAGTGTTGGCTAAAATAACTCAAAACTTGCCGACAGTTATATGTTTTAATATACCATCCAATTTGCGTTTAGCAGAGAAAGCAAAGAACTCACCCTCTGTTCAAAAACTCAACTTGGATGGGTAATTGGGGGTACCGTTAATCATCCTTCAAATAATAATTCTGCAGTAATTTGTAATCTTACCAGATAGCGGGGTAAAATCGGATTTAGATGGCATTTAAGAACTATTACTGGCATCCGCCGTTTAATGGATAAGATAAGTCTATTAGGCATAAATCTGTATGTAAAACGAAGAAACACCGCCAGAAAACAATTTTTCTTAGTAATTTTTGCTTAATTCTGATTTAAAGATTCCTAATCTAATTTGCGGTCATTTTTAAAGGCCCAGCAAATGATGTTTATAAATGTAGTTCCTAATTTTTTAAGTAACGGATAGATTTATCTTATAGGTTTCATTTTGAATGCTTTATGAAATTCTAATAATACTATCATGCATTTTAGTATTGCATATAACCAAACACTATGCAGGGGACACAACCGGATAGGGGAAAACCGTATGCTATCCAGTTGTCCGTCATATTTTTAAGTTATTTTATCGCATATTCTTTAAAATTTTAAAATGCCACCCACTTACTAGAGAAAATTCGTTAGACAAGGATGGGATACGAAAAGTAGGCGCAAACCCATAGAAGCAGTAGAGGAAAAATAAATAGACTTCAACAAAACTGGCTAGAGCCAAAAATACAATCAAATTTTTCGGAAAAAGAGTACAAGAGGAAAGTACCCTTTATATGAAGAAAATCTAAATTAGTTTCTTTGTGACAAATGCAATCATGCTTGAGATGCTTAAACATCAGCTGTGGTCCGGTTGTGCCCCGGGTATGAGGGCAAAACCTTTCTTCTTAAATGACAAGGTTTTGGGAAATGAAGAGTCGTGTCAAAAGTTTTCTCCAATTTTGTCACGTGAGGATCAAGAATGCGAGGATTTTTTCAGGAAAACAGTAACTCGTAAATCTGAAGGACGTTTTCAGATGAGATTACCTTTCGAATGGAGACATAATTCAAAGTAAAAGCAAGTGGTGCACATATTGCCCTGAAACGATTCAATGCTTTAAAAAACAATTTTTTTTTCAAAAATGAACATTTAAGGGCATATTCAAACCATGAATGAACATCGCGATCCCGATCAGTTGCAGTTGATTACTTCAATTAATGACTTGTGGCTTCATAACAAAGAACAACATTTCTTACCGTACCATGCTGTCTTTAAATTAGAGCGAGACAAAAGTAAGATTCGGATCGTGTTCGATGCGTCAGTAAGGTCAGCTGACGGCACAAGTCTTAATGATATGTTTATGAGTAAACCTAAAATACAAAATTGTATTTTTTCTATTGTTCTTCATTTTAGAATATACAAATATGTCTTTTTTGCCGATATAGGTAACAAAAATGTATAAAAGACAGAATTTGGTTGATGCCAATGATCCCAAGTTTCAGCGAATTATTTAGCATCCAACGGAACCATGAAAATGAGATGACGAAGTTGCTAAGTGGACAAGTTACATAACATGAATCCGAAAGTGTATCTGCTATTTCTTCCCAAAAAGTGAAACCTCCGACATGATGGGAAAACATCCTTCCAGACCTACAGAAAACAGTTCGAAGCTGCTGCCAAGGCCAATCGGTGGACGGAGCAAGCAAATCCAACCGCATTGGTGGTATCCCTGCGCGGAGATGCTCTGGAATTACTTCGAACTCCATCTGATCACGAATAAGCCAACTATGAAGATCTATTTAGGGCTTTGGAGCTGAGATTTGGAGATCACCATTTGCAGCAAGTTGTCCAGTCGCAGTTGCTAGTGAGAAGGCAGAAAAGTGGCGAAACGCTGCAAGAATTCAAGGCTGACATGAGAAGGCTGGCGTATATCGCCTATCCAACAGCACCAACCGACTTTCTGGAACTTCACGCAGTTAGAATCTTTATAGAAGGAATAAGAGACCCGGAAGTCCAGAGAGTGATACGCTTGTCGAACGTCCGAACATCAAGGGAGGCACTGATTAGAGCTTTAGAAGTTGAAAGTGCTTACAAGGTTTCAGAGCCAGGGGCGTCACGGAGAATTAGGAAGGTCGACATCGAAGAGGCCGCGAATGACACTGATCTCGCGAACATCGCGAAGGCAAAATTGAATGGTCAGCAATATTTAGAATAACTTTTAAATACTAAAGTGACATCTATTAAAGGGAGTTATACATGAGTACTTTTATTTTGTATTATGCCACACAACGCAAATGTAGAAAGGAATTTTTCTCTTATGTCATCTCAATGGACAAAAGAAACAGATTGTCAGTAGACTCAATTAAAGCACTACTACTTACACAATATAAAATAAAAAATTTTAAATGTGAACACCTTTACATTAACATTCGTCGCAATGAACATTTTTTGAAAGCTGTTGCTAGTGGCTATAAGTATAATAACTGTAAATAACTCATACAATTTTTATTAAAAAGCTGATTATAAGTACAGCGTTTTATTTTCAACCAATGACCGAACTTTCTGTGATAAAACGGGTTTTCAACATTTTTAGATCGGATTCCCAATTTCCACTTTTGGTAAGCATAGTCTTGCGTGTTATATTTTGTACGTTGTAAATTGTTTTAAATCTTTTTGCTGAAGTTACTGCGACATACCTCGTTATAGCTCCCACAGTTTTCTTCGGGTGTGGGGTACAGGTCCGGTGCAGATCAAAAATATCGAAGTTTTACAATGTGGCGCAAAATGGCGGTCAATATAGGGGGAGAATGATTTCAAATATTCCGAGAAAGTACCGTTGGGGAATACCACTGGTATTAATATGCCCATTCAGATGACGATTGATGAACTCATCCAATGCACGGTTCGAGCATTATCACTGAATAGCGACAATAAAACGAACATGGATGTGTTAAATTCGATACCATCTTTTGGAGACACAGACAGTGAGGACGTTAATGCATAGCTTCAGTGAATCACCACAGTCAAGGACACCTACCAGATGAGCGATAAAGTATTAATCTTAGCCGTTATATGCAAGCTACGAGGAAGTGTTGGAATGGTTCCATTCGAAACCAGAGTTCGCTGCAAAACAGTGGCAGGAACTCAAGATACCATGACGGAAATGTACGCCTGAAGGGAAGACAAAGTTAAGGTGATAAAAAGATTATTATTTCGTCGTTGGAAATGGGGTGAAAGGTTTAGCAGCTATTATTGTGACAAGGTTTTGTTTGCTAATAGACTCGAACTCTCAGAAAAGGAAACCATTTCATAGTCACTGGCGCGAATGAATAAATTTTCTAGCTTGAATCACTTCTTTACACTGATGATGACATTACGGCTACCACCTTCAGTCCCGCACCGCAGTCAAATCCGATATCCTATTCCAACGAGGAACATGAGTCAGCAGAACGATACCAAGTCATCGCAACCTGCAGCCAGTCGCAATCCCACAAAGTGCTTCAATTGTGAAGAGTCCAATCATATACCGTTCAGATATCCGCAGCCTTGAAGTGTCAAAGGTATCTGCTCCTCTGGCCCATAAAGAAGAACAATAACATTTTTCAGGCCACATTGCAGGTCGATTCACATGCTTATTAATAGGCTTAGATATATGTACAGTATATGATGCTCGGCATGTGCCTGGCTGTTTCAAATGTAATAATTACAATTAGTCATAAATCGTGTAATAGTGCAGTTCCCTTATGCTCGGAAAACCATGCTCTGCTAGCACAGAGCAAGTTAAAGAGTAGCAATTGTATATCCATTAAACAAAACCAGAAGGAAGTCATTGATGTGAATTACGCGGTGTGGAATTATGCCAAATCACTTATAATAAGGCATATAAAAAATTTAAGCTCAGTTCAAAATAGCAACTATTCTCTCCTAGAGCAGACTACAGCAGGAAAAATAGTCGTTGTTTTAAATTATACCATCAAAATATACAGATTATTAAAAGCAAAACTGACATTTTAAAAATTGAACTTCATAAACGTAATATAGATGTTGCATGTTTCACAGAAACATGGTTACAATCTCACGACCTCAAAACTGTATGTATTGATGGCTTTGTAAACAAAGCAAATTACATTAGAAATCTAAATATAAACATAGATGAATTAATTGGAGTAAAAATATTTCAAGAGAGACATAAAGAAGTAGCTGGTTTAGAAACTAAGTTTGACAACAGGAAAATAAAAATTATTTCTATTTATCGATCCCCCTAAAACCGTCAAAGGCTTGTGCCGTTTCTTAGGTATGATGAACTTTTACAGGCGTTTCATTCCTGAGGCAGTCAAGCTGTCATCTTCAGAGAGAAGATGATGACAACTTGGCTGTCGAAACGCGTTAGAGCAAGCTTTGCTGTGTTTTTTAATCTTTCTTGGTTTCAGGGGACAAGTTCTGTATTCAATTTTTAAAATATGATCTCATAGCAGATGCCACCGCTTATTTCATATGCGTCGATAACAGGCCCTTCAACATTGTCGAGGGCAAGGGATTTCAATTTTTAATGAAACAAGTGGCTCCTCTACTCAAACTGCCGTGTAGAGAAACCATAAAATCTAAAATAGACAATAAATTTGACAACCTCAACAGCAAAAGTAGATGTCAAGACAAGATGGAATTCCATGTATTATATGGTATAAAGATTTATAGAACTTGTGCCTTATAAAGGCTGTCCCAAAATATACGCATTTTTTTTTTATTTTTGAACTGTCATAAGTTTCAACTATATTTCCAATTTCAAAATACACAAAATATTTTTGGCAAATTATTGAACGATTTTAATTTTGATTGATAAAAATATTGATACAATCTGGTTTCAAATTTAAATTTCAAGATAAAAACATTTCAGAAACTGATTATGCCGCCATCTATTAGATTTTACTTCAACTTTTCACATCACAATTTATTCTAAAGTACTCATAACCTATATTTATTATCTCAACTCTATTAAAATCGTTCACGAATATTTACTAATAGTTATGCTTTCTCGTTGTTTAATTAAATCCTTAAATTTCATCAATTCGATTTTAAAGTCATCAGACAAATATGGAACTATCACGTTTACGTCAAAACATCTTTTTAATTGGTGATGTTGACGTCCAAATAGTGGGTAATAAATTACCATCGAAATTGCAAGCTCTAAAAGTGTTCTTTTTTCATACACGTATTTTAAATACTTCTGTACCAGAAAGTATCGCTTCAGTAATTGATGAAATTATTGTGTTTTGGAAAAAAGCTCAAATTCCCGTTCAAGATATGCAAAGATGCCGAGATAAATTGAAAAAATTGTACGATGAGTGGCGCATACTTGTCAAACACAAAAATCGGAGTGACGTGGCTGTAAAAAAACAAAATGAATTTGTTTGTTCATTAAAAAAATTATTTGACATTGCACCATCAAATGTATTTGAAGTTATTGATGAAAATTCTAAAGAATTCTTAATTAATCAGAGATCAGATGAACGAATTGGTTTTATTGCAAATATTAAAACAAAATATGATGACGATGATAATAATTCTAATAAATTAAACAAAAAAACTCATTTTGAAAAACGAAAAAAAAAGTGATGAAGAAAAAGCATTATTGGGTAAATTATGAGAATCAAATAATCAATTGATTTTTTATTACTTATTCACGTTCATATTTTATTCGTCATATTATTGTCCTTATTTGTTTTAGACAAAAATGTTGAACTTTTATCTAGCCAGGGAAGTGCTCTATCTGCATCTAGTGGAGAAATATACTTTCCTACTACTGCCGGATCATCAGAATCAAAAAAAACAAGAGGAAGTTATAATATTCTCAGTGATAGAGTTGTAGCTACTTTCGATCGATGTAAAGTAAGTGACACAGATGCTGTATTTATAATAACTGCTATCTGTCAATCACTTATTGATATAAACCTACTAGATGTGGATATTAACTCTTTGATTATCAATCGATCATCTATTCGAAGACAACGACAAACTCTGCGAGAGTCAAAATCAATAGAAATAAAAAAACACTTCCAAGACTTGAATTTATCATCTATTGTTGTACACTGGGACGGAAAATTATTACCTAATTTGTTAAATACCGAAACCGTTCATCGATTACCAGTGATAATTACGTCAGAGGGCAAAGAAATTATGTTAGGTGTACCAACGAGTGAAGATGGGGCTGGAAAGGCACAAGCTACTATTATTCACGAAACATTGCTGGATTGGGGATTCGACACTTCTGTCAAAGCGATATCCTGTGATACTACTGCTTCAAATTTAGGCATTCGAAATGGTGCTGCTGCATTACTGGAGAAATTATTAGAGAGATTTATTATATCTTCCGTGTAGGCATCACATTTTCGAAATTGTCCTAAGATATGTGTTCGAAGCTGTTTTTCCAAATACTGTTGGGCCAAATGTTCCACTTTTTATCAGATTTCAAAAGCAATGGGAAACTTTGAATAAACTGAATTACAAAACAGGATTAGATGATCCAAGAAATAAAAACGAGTTAACAGTAGAAAAAATTAGGTCTATAAAAACTTTTGCCACTGAAGTTCTGACAACAAAGCTGCCTCGTGATGATTACAAAGAGTTTTTGGAGCTTACTCTAGTCTTCATTGGTGTTATCCCAGAAAAATTTAGTTTTCGTAAGCCAGGAGCTTGCCATCATGCACGGTGGATGGCAAAAGCTATTTACGTGCTGAAAATGTACCTGTTTCGTGAACAGTTATCGTTGAAAAAAGGTGAAGACAATAAACTTCGACAAATATGTGTTTTTGTGACAACTGTTTATGTTAAAGCTTGGTATTTATCATCTAATAGTGTAAAAGCTCCGTACCATGATCTACAATTTATAAAAGAGCTACACAACTTTAAGGCGATCAACAGTAATCTTGCTACTGTAGCAATTAATAGATTTATGAATCATCTATGGTACTTATCGCCCTAGTTAGCGATCATCGCAATTTTCGATGAAGATGTTCCATTAGAAACCAAATTAAAAATTGTGGCTAAGCTGCATACAGAAGAAGACAAGATTTCAATTGATATTATTCCGGAAGAAGAGCTGGATTATACTAGTGAAAAATGTAGCGTAAAACGCTTTCAAAGCAAGAATATAAACGATTTATTGTACAACGATATCGATTTTTTTGTAACTGCAGAATCGATCAAATTTTTTGAAAGATTTGAGTTACAAACAGAATTTTTACAAATTCATCCTTCTGAATGGGCTGAAAATGAAAGCTACAAAACTGCATTACGGTTTGTCGAAAAACTATCGGTTGTAAATGACTGTGCTGAGAGAGGAGTTAAACTAGTGCAAGATTTTTGTAAACATTATACCAAAGATGAAAAACAAATGCAATTTGTATTACAATTAGTTAAAGATCATCGTCAAATGTTTCCTGATGCGCTAAAGAAAACTAATGTAACAACTTCATAAAAGTATGTGATTAAAAAAAAAAAATGATAATATTGGTATTTTCTTTCAAGTCATTGAAATTTTAATAATAAATTTTTTCAATTCATTAATACTTTTCTTTCAGAGCATACGTCAAGGTAAGAAAATTCGTTTGAAATATAAATTATAACTCTTTTTTCATTTTTGAATCATAAAATGACGATAAAAACGAAAAAAAACCATTAGATTGACTAGAACTTTTATTTTAACCTCGAATAACTTTTAAACCAGTCAAGTTAGCCAAAAATCACAAGAGACCTTTTTTGTAGAGCGGTAAATTTTCTATAAAAATAATCATTTGTCGACATGATATGTTTATTGGTTTATGGGATAAAAAATTCCAAAGTATTAACAGAACTTTTCCTATGTTATTTCCATTTAAAACTTTGGCTATCGGGGGGGCCGGGTTGATATTAAAATTAAGAGCTATAACTTGGCATGAATTTTTTTTTATATATTTGGAACCGATTTAGGACTATCGTGGATAAAAATTCGAACATTTTCTAAATAAGGACCACCCTAGTGTTGCCGCGAAAGTTCGAAATTAATGAATGTCAACGTTCACCGGTGAATGTGGACAAATACCAAATGCCTTCGTGAAAGACCGAACATTTATTAATTTTATGATACTTTAGAACTTTAACCGGTATATGTCGACAAACACAAATGAGTTCCGATTAATGTCAGAAACGACAGGTTGTAACTTCTTTTGGGTGCTTACAGCACCTTGTTTCTTGGTGTTAGGATTGGCGTCGTCAGTCTTATCTATGACATGAAAGCGTGCAAGCTTGCTAATTTAATTGCGTTTATTAGATATTATATATAATTTGTGTTCAATGGCTACTGCAGTGAATCCTGGTTAGTTTTTTTTTAATTACATGCCTTAATTAGAAGTAAACGAGAATACAATTGTTATTATTTTTCTCAAGAAAGGTACTCTAAAATCGTTTCTAAAGTAAGTGCAGTACACCTTTGGACTATAGACATTTTAAACCTTTCGACATTGTAAATGTTAGCGGTGAAGAAAAGTTAATTGTACCATTAAAACCAGGAGAAACGAATATCTAGCATTATGTTACAAATAGTGATATGTTTGATATGCTTTCCGAAAGCCACATAAGAATTTACCACGGAGGAAGAACATGATGCTTAAGGAGTTGCAGGTTGAATACAAAAATATTACTTATGAAATTATAATATTAGTTGCAGGGGATAAGATTTGTATTTCAATAATGTTGTATTTAAATTTGTGTAAACTATGTCAAATGAAACACAGTGCGCCTAAAAATAGCAATGTTGTGAAGCCAGTGGTCAATTCCGAATTGAACTCTAAATGTCAAATCGACTCGATCGACTTGCTATCCTAAAAGGATGGCTATTACAAGTTCATAATGGTATACCAGAATCATATAACTAGAGACCGGATTTTAGGTAAAATCTTATGATCCTACCATTTCACCCTTTTCGGCGGTTTTTCGTCTGGGTATTGCCTAAATTTTAATTTTGCTTGTTTTTTGCCTTTTCATATATGGTTTGGACCTATTTTCAGAAAACTTCTTGCCTATTTATTCTTTTCTATGGGTTTTTCCCAGGATATTTACACTTCTGAAGAATTTGAGCAGAAATATCTATACTCAATAAAATATGTGCAAGTAGAAATCGAATGTCTTGATGATAATGAGCATTTAGACGAAAATATAGCAGAACGAGAAAATTTTGAAAGTAAATATTTTGAATCAAAAGCGCGTTGTAAGGAAATATACTTCCTTTAATTTTAACGCTAGGTATAATATAAAATTGCCACAAGTAAACTTACCAAAGTTTTGCGGCCAATATGATACCTGGACTCAATTTTATGATTTATCCAATTCTTTTATAAACAAAAATCCTTCTTTATCAAACAGCCAAAAATTCTATTATTTACAAGGTGAAGCGTCCCATGTAATAAGTTCTTTAGCTGTTTCGAATGCAAATTACACAGAAGCCTGGAAGTTGCTGGTGGACAGATATCAAAATAAAAAAGCGATCATTCACGTTCATTTAAAGGGCATTTTTGACTTGCCAAATGTAGTTAAGGAAAATTATGAGTCATTTAGAAAGTTTTTGGATGAGTTTCAGAAGCACGTCAGATCATTGAAAAATCTTAACAAAAATGTTGATCAGTGGGACACAATTCTAATTTTTCTTGTAACATCTAAACTTGATATCGTAGCTAGAAAGGATTGAGAAATCTTTTCCGCCAACATTTCTCACCCAGCGCTGTAACCTACTGCAATCAATAAATTCCAAGTTGCACATATCGAATCAAGGAGTTGTCAAAAATCAAACAGGTTTTAAATCAGTATCACATTTTTCAACCGCTAATGTAAATTGCGCATTATGTCATGGTAACCATTTCATTTACAAATGTCAACATTTTTTAAAATTGCCAATTCATAAAAGAATAACTGAAATCAAACGATTAGGCCTGTGCACAAATTGCCTTCGAAATGGACATTCTAACTCGGAATGCAAAGCAGGCGCATGTAAAACATGTCAAAGGCGACACAATTCACTTGCATTTACCATCATCAACTTCGATAACAAGAGTTACGCGATAACTCTAATAATTCTTAAAACGTACAAGCTAGCGATAATTCTAGCAATAAAAATTCATTTTATCGCCAAAATATTACTTCAACAAGTACTCTCTGGAACGATGAACCTACACTAGATAACCAAGTTGTCACTAATTGCAGTTTAAATGCACATTGCAAACAGAAACAGACAAATTCTCTCACAATACTGTCAACAGCAGTAATTAATGCTTATGATATCAATAATCAATTAATGCCATGTCGAGTACTATTAGACAACGGATCACAATCAAATTTTGCCACAAGGGGACTTGTCTCCCGCCTGGGTTTAAAAACATCAAAAATAAACATGCCTATATCCGGAATAAATCAAACCCAAGCTCACATTACCACTCAAACACATATTAAAATCAAATCTATGCACTCCTGGTATAGTGTTAAATTACCTTTTTTGGTCATCGACAATTTAACGGGTCATATACCCCAACAATCATTTGACATTTCAGCTTTGAATATTCCTAAATCAATATGCTTAGCGGATGTAGCGTTCAACAAGTCATCGAAGATAGACCTGTTATTAGGAGCCGCTATGTTTTTTAACTTGCTGTGCATTGGACAATACAAGTTAGGAAGAGACCAACCAGTATTGCAAAAAACAAAGTTGGGATGGATCGTTTCAGGAAGTATCTGTGGTATAAATTCAAATATTTGCGGCAATAAAACACATTCATGTTTTTTAAATGTTAACAGATTTACATAGCCACATTCATGTGAAGAAATTAAATGCGAACAACATTTTGCAAATAATACTTATCGTGATATATCAGGTAGATTTGTAGTCAAACTTCCATTACGTGAAAACTACGTCAATCTAGGTCAATCGATAGAAACATCTACTAAAAGATTTTTATCTATTGAACGAAAATTCATCATGGTTCTTTGGTAGTTTAACGCGGTTCCGAAACTTTCGTTCCTTTGACCGCCGTCTTTTAGTGAACATTACTGTGTTGATAATTTTGTGAGCTGCGGAGACCGCCGATCGAAAGCTACTCAATTCACCTCCGATGGCAGGCGTCCGTGATCGACAGCAGTCACTCTAAAGAAAGCTACTCGGTCCACCTTCTTTAGCGCGTGCCGTCGATCGCGCTCGTGTTGTTAGGTGCGCTAGCGAGAGATCTTTTACCGGGCGAAAGCTACTCAATTCACCTTCGTCGATAAGCGACCCTCGGTTGCGTGTTGTCGCACCAATTGAAGGCTACTCAATCCACCTTCATTGGTACGACTAACAACGGTGATTATCGTTTAGTTTCTGTTCATCTTTTGTAGAATCTGTCTGGGCCTTTTGTGCCTACTTTCCGTGGTATCTTCGTAATCTGTTATTTCAGAGATCTGTATGTTTGTATGATTCTGCATTTTTGCATACGTTTTTGTGGCCAGTGTTTTGATGTGTTCCATAAGCGTTGGAATCTTCAGATCGTTGTGGATTTACTCGTTTGTCATGTAGTAAGGCGCGTTGACGCATTGTCTTAGCGTTTTATTTTCAATTATTTCTAGCGTATGCAGTTGTCGTGGACTTGCTCTCAGCCAGACTTCCGATGCATACGTTAAATTCGGTCGGATGATTGCCTTGTACAGGTTTAGTTTGTTTCTGATATCCAACTTGCTTCTGTTGTTTAAGAGTGGGTAGAGATATCCTTTTAGTTGTTTGGTTTTGAACGAAAATTACTCAATAATCCCAAGTTAAGGAAAGGCTATTGCAACTTTATGTCAGCATACGAGACATTGGGACACATGACAAAAATAAGTCCAGAAAACGTAAGTTCAGTTCAATATTTCTTGCCACATCATTGTGTGGAAAAATTGGACAGCTTAACAACCAAACTCAGGGTGGTTTTCGACGCCTCTGACAAGACTTCTACTGGGATATCTGTCAATGATACCTTAAAGGTCGGTCCAAATATCCAGAATGATTTGTTTTCTATTTTGCTTAGGTTTCGTAAGCATAACATTGTAATAGTAGGTGACATTGCGAAAATGTATCGTCAAATACTTATAGACCTCCCACAGCGAAATTTACAATTAATCGTATGGCGTGAAGATCCAAAACCTGATTGAAATCATTTCCAGTTAAACACTGTAACATAGGGAACTGCTTCCGCTTCTTTTTTAGCAACGCGTTGTATTAAACAGTTGGCAATCGATAATATGGATACATTTCCACAAGAAAGCAAAATCATGTTAAACGATTTTTATGTCGACGACTTATTAACGGGTTCTACAGATCAGACAAATTTACTTAAAATTCATCGAAACTTGATAAAAATTTTCAACCAAGCAGGCTTTGAGTTAACGAAATTTTTTTCTAACAGTAGTAAATTGTTAAATCCAATTTTAAAAGGATGCAAATATTTCACTTTCAAGAACTCAAATTTATGTCATAACAGACACTCACAGTACGAAGGCTCTAGGAGTATCTTGGAATCCAGCATCTGATCAGTTCAAATATAGTTCGCAAGCGAAATTAATCAATGAAAAAACCTTTACAAAGAGATCGATATTATCGTTTATCGCCCAACTTTTTGATCCACTAGTGCTACTAGGTCCTCTAATAATGCAAGCAAAAATCATATTGTAACGACTTTGGCCATTACAGCTAGCTTGGGATGAATCCATTCCGATCCACTTACACACTATGAGGGAAAATTTTTGCAAACAACTCATTGAAGTTACTACCATATCTATACCCAGGCATATGATACTTCCGAACACCATAAAGATACAACTCCACGGTTTCTCAGATACTAGCGAAAGGGGATATGGTGCATGTTTGTACACACGGAGTTTTGATGCAAATGGTGAAATTCAAGTAAGCTTAGTTTGTTGCAAATCCCGCGTTGCTCCTATTAAAATGATTTCAATACCCCGTCTTGAACTTTGCGGTGCATTACCTCTTGCTCAGTTAATGCCGAAGGAAAGAGGCGCCCTAGACATGCAATTCAGTCAAATATTTTATTGGTTTATTGCTTGGTTATCAGCTGATCCTCATACCTGGCAAACGTTTCTTTGCAACAGGGTATCACAAATTCAACAAATTACTTTAATTAACAATTGGCATCACATATCATCAAGTTATAATCCAGCTGACATTATTTCACGTGGACTAAATCCTTGAAACATTATCCACTCTTTATTATGGTGGCATGGTCCAGCATTTTTACCAGAGAATCAGACCACTTGGCCTGAAAATTCACATATTTCAAATTATTGTAAACATGATAGTGCATCGAATTTGCCAGAATTTAGACGTCGGCAAGCAATGCATGTGCTAACATGTAAACTTGATTTTGATATTTTCGAAAAATATTCAAAATTGTCTAAATTGTTATCAGTAGCAGCCTATTGTCTACGATTCTTTAAAAACTGTAAATCTTCTGCCGATTCTAGAACGACAAGTGCACTTACCTATTAAGAAATAGATGAGAGTACAAAGCGACTAATAAAATTAGTTCAAAATCTAAAGTTTTATGAAGACATGCGTAATCTTAAAAAGAACAGGCCAATTAAACCAGGTAGTAAGCTCAATTCTCTTAATCCATTTTTGAATAACGACTCCATCATTTGAGTCAGGGTTAGACTGAAGAACTCAAATTTTTCATTTAATCGAAAACATCCAATTTTGCTACCTAGTAAACATTCGTTTACCCGTTTAATAATTCAGGATTGTCATATTCGTAACTTACATGTAGGAACTCAGACCACGCTGACTTGTATTCGTCAAAAATATTGGCCTCTTAAAGGTAAAGTCGAAGTTAAATCTGTCCTACGAAAATGCATACCATGCTGTAAAGCCAAACCGCGATATATAAATCCACAAATGGGTAAATTGCCTACAACTCGCGTTTCATCAAGTCGAATTTTTTCTAGTGACTATAGACTACGTAGGTCCAGTTTATGTAAGGGACGGAAAGCTCAGACACCGTAAAATAATAAAGTCCTACATTTGCGTTTTTGTATGTATGTCGAGTAAAGCAGCTCATTTAGAGCTTGTTACTGATTTAAGCGCATCTACATTTTTAAATGCATTGAAAAGATTTGTCGCAAGACGTGTATTATGTAAACACATATATTCTGACAATGCCTCTAATTTTACAAGAGCAAATCACGAGTTGATGGAATTCAGTCAAATTATTTAGCAAAATTTAGTTTAAAATTATTTACTTGACCAAAAAAATACAGTGGCATTTTATTCCCGCACGTTCCCCAAATTTTGGTGGGCTCTGGGAAGCGGCAGTAAAGGCAGTAAATATAAATAACATTCAATTAACATATGAAGAGTTCTAAACTCTATTAACACAAATACAAGCAATCTTGAACTTAAGACCTTTGACGCCTCTCTTCAATGATCTCGAGGACCTAGAGACGCTAACGCCCGGTCACTTTATGATTGGAGAGGCATTAAATGCTATACCTGAACCAGATATCCAGGAAGATATGCTTACCCCCTGGCACGCTATTATCACATCCTCCAAATGACCCAACACTTTTGGTCAAGATGGAAAAATGAATATCTTCACAGCGGACCAAGTGGAAATTCCAGGCAGACACGTCTTCTCTAATAGGGAAGTTGGTACTTCTTCATGAAGACAACACTCAGCACTGGCCTACCGGCAGAATTACTGAAATCCATCTCGGAGCCGACGGCATCGTAAGAGTAATTAGTGTCAAAACTCGCAGTGGGGTAGTGAAACGTGCATTGAGAAGGGTATGTGTTTTGCCAATACTTGACAATAAATCACTGTGACATTATTTTTCTTTTTGAAATGGAACTTTCAAAAAGGGCGGCAAGCCAGTTATCCCTGTGGTAACTTTTCTGACACCACTTGCTGAAAAAAGTAATAACAGATCCTCAAAATAAGTCGAACATCTCACAGGCACATAATGAGTACACGAAGACCAAGAAATACACTATTAATGGAGACATACCTTCCAGATGATATTAGTCCTGAAGAGATAGAGAATTTATCCTATAAGAAAAAGATATCTCCAAAGTACAAAAGAAGTCTTTCAGTTGTGAGTGCATATTATTTATATACCGGGGCACCACCTCATGGCTATTGAACACAAGCACCAAAAGCTGCAAAGCCTGTAAACAGAGCTTACTCTTTCAATAAGAAAAAATCCAATAAGTCCAAAAAGATAATGAATAGAGATATAGAAAGAATGCATTGGGAAAAATAAGATGGTAAATTTCCATTCAATGAAATTCATGGAAATTTTGTAGTGTCAGAACAAATAATAATGATCAGGGAATTTCTTAAAAAGTATGTTTCACAAATAGATAATGCTGTTGAAAAGGTAATGAGACGACTACAGAACTCAAATGCTGACATTTTAACTAAGAGAAGACAACCATTCTGTCCTCTTACAAACCAAAGTGTAACTGCTGCTGTAGCTTTCCAACGGATGTATGACTTCTTAAAAGAAAATACTGGAATAGAAGCAATGGGATGCCTTGATTGGATTAAGGCAATAATGGAATGCTTTGAGAAAGATAAAATAAAAGCTATACATAAGAAAACAGTATATAGACATACCACGGTTTATGATAAAGAGACTACCCAACATATACATATAAAGAAACCCTACAAAATAATAGAAAAGTGCACTTTTCAAGGGGAAGATGCAAAACAGAAAATGATTGATTTAGTGGTTAGATTTGCTTCTTATATCAAGCATAAAGAAAGAGCTAAAAAAGATAGAAGAGCATTCCCCTGGTATGGCTTTAAGGATGTTTCTATTGTTTATTAAAGAATTTCACTTAGAACTTGCAAAAGAGATAGAGTGGGCCACCATATCAATAGGAGGAGAAGAGAAAAAGGCTAAAATTATAGAAAATTTCAGTAACACCGCTCTAAATTGCCAACCTGCAACCTGCACTGCCCAAGGAACAGAAGATGCCACCAAATGGAATGAATGCTTGGCCCCACAATCATTTGCACTTACTCATAGATACCTATTTGATGATATTTTTAGAAAGGTCAATGGTCTCCCTAAAGCTACTGAATATGGGAAACTATTCTCAAGGATAGCAATTACAGGAAACTTCTTTATGTCCATGAAAGAAGTTCGAATTGGATTAGGTGTAACAATTTCCAATGGAAAATTTTACAAAAGATGCAACTGGAATGACGATATAAGTATCCTTAAATCACAACTTAATGAAGAAACATTTGAATGGTATGAAAAAGTTAGACATTTAATCACAGAAGATGGAGAATTTTTAAGAGCTAGCCCTGGAATGTTAATGGGAATGTTGAACGCTGGATAAAGCACACAAGGGCTTTTAGCTGTAAATCATAAATTATCTATTGATGCAAAAGTGATAACTTTAAGATCTAGTGACGACTCTATGTCTCTATATTTAGGAAAGGACAAGGCACATCTATTGTGGGCCATAGAAATGAACAGATTATCAGTATCCTTGATAGGAATCAATCTAAGTCCCAATAAAACAATATTCTTCAAAGAAGGGTATGGTGAATATACATCATGGTATGTAGATGGAAACTTTGTATCTCAATTTGGTGTTGAAACAGCCAGTATCAAACCTCAAGGGAAAAATCCAGCTGATATACGCGGTAGCAAAAGGAACTTCTACCTCTTTAAGTACACAAACTGTCAACGCAATAGGAGCCAGTGCAAAACTTAGACTGGGAATTGACGGTGTTAAGAGGCCTTGGAAAATAGATTACAATCTGGTAAGAGAGAGGGAATAAAAGGAGAAGTCCAGATGATTGCTGATGGAGGAACTTCATTATGGAACTGCATGAACTCACATCTTGATGAATTCTCTCTTAAGGAAAAATATATCACAAACACCGAAGAGCGATTATATATGGATAGAACCTTGAACCCTGATAACCAATTCTCTGCACCAATAGAGGAAGAAATGACTTATTCCAAGGAACATGGTTGTCTTTCCCTAAATGTTGTTGAATTCCCAAGGACTGTCTTTCATTACATGAAGAGAACTAACAGAACAATGACTTCACAAGATAAAGAGAAAACAGCTAAGAATGAGAAAGCTAATGCTGCTGTCAAAGAAATAGTGAATTTAGTGGATCCTACTACCATGGTTTCATATCCAAGTTCTAATATAACTATATCAGACCACCTAATGTCCACTCTCAAGGCACTATCTTCAGATCATCAACTTAGTGAGGAGGAAAACATTAGGTTTCAAGAAGCATTAAGATTGTTAAAGGAGGGTAGATCTCATTCTTTAGCAGATTCGGTTGAAGGAGATAGGTGGGATATTAAAGATGACTCAGATTGATGATGTTAACATTTACACAGTCTAATTTACATGTAATTATTTTAACAAAAATAATAAAATAAAAAAAAAACATTTGTTGGAGACTGGTGTTCGGTATTGTATTGTTGTCATAACAACAAAAATGATAAAATAATTCACGATTAGAAAGAAAGTGTCAATTATTTACTCATCATAAATTATACACTCCATAAAGAAGAAACCAGCGAATTACATACATTTTAATGGTCCTTCGAGCCGGATTCATTAAAATGTATGGTTTCTTCTTTATAGACTGTATAATTTATGATGAATAAATAATTGACACTTTCTTTCTAATCGTGAATTATTTTATTATTTTTGTTGTTATGACAACAATACAATATCGAACATACCGCCGTGACTTTGAATATCGGCCACTCTGTTGGCTATGAATGTTTTCCATGCAATTGGTGAAGAAGCAAGCCAACATAATACGATTGTGGAATCTGTCCACAAGTAACAACTGTCAACATATACTTTCAAACGGGGTACTACCTTAGTAATTAAATGTGATAATAACTGAGCCGCACATAATTCTAGCCTTAGCAAACTTATAGTTTTAAGTGGTGCAACTCTTCCTTTAGAGCAAAGAATTTTAACAGCAACATTTCCGTTTTTGTCTGAGGTTTTAACATAAATGCAAGCACCGTAGGCTCTTTGACTTGCATCACAGAATCCATGTAGACTTAGATGTGTGTATTCTGTGAATGTAGTAACTTGTCTTGGTACAGAAATATTGTTTAATGTAAGTAATTGTTTTTGTAAGTTGGACCATTGCTTGTGTATATCTGCTGGTAATGTCTCATCCCAATCTAGACTAAGTTGCCAAAGCCTTTGCGTCACTAATTTGGCTAACGTTACTACTGGTCCTAAAAATCCCAATGGATCGAAAATCTGTGCAATACTAGATAGTATAGAACGTTTTGTGTAAATACAATTTGGATTTTGTGTTATGGAATATTTAAAAATGTCATTGTTAGAATCCCATATTAACCTCAAAGTTTTTGAACATTCCAATTTATCATTAGGCACAACATAGTTTTCTGAATTTGACAGAGTAAGATCGAAAATTTCTGGACGATTTGATCTCCATTTTCGCAACTCCAAACATCCCGATTTGAATATGTGTGTTATCTCTGTGTAAAGTTTTGAAGCATCTTCTAATGTTTGTGCTCCTCTGAGAAGATCGTCAAAATAGAAGTCACTCCGAATAGCTTCAGCAGCAACAGGGAATTGTGTCTCGTACTCTAAAGCTAATTGACTTAAACACCTTACTGATAGAAATGGTCCCATCGAGCGCTATTCATGAATAGATATCAAGTACTTTTTGAAGCATTAGCTGAGCTTGTTAGTGTACCTTATCAAAGGAAATCAAAAGAGAAGTTTCGAGTTACAATCGGTCAGATATTAGTTGGGTACGTACACAGCGTCTCCAGAAAACATGCAGTAAGTCAGTCAAAGTAGTAAATTTACAAATGAGCGTCACAAGGATAAAAGTAAGTGGATTTTTGGTTTCATTGTCCAATATTTACCTTTCGCATTTTCTGTATATAACCGTTTAATGGCAAAAAAGAGAATGGATAAACTTAAGCAACAAATAGAAGCCATTAAAGGGCAAATAAGCAGATTTATAAATTATTTAAATACATTTGAGACGCATAAAACTTACACTGAATTAAAAATGAGAAGGGCCAAATTAGAAACTTGTTTAAACAAATTCAACGAGATTCAAACAGAAATTGAGTTGATCACTAAAATTATTGATAGTAAAGAAAGAGAAGAGTTTGAGAATAGTTTCTTTGAGGCATGTGCTAGGGCAGATGATTTCTTAGAAAAGGACAATAAGCACTCATTAGTTTTTTCACCAGAAGCACCACATTTTGCAGAATTAAGCTCCCAAATTAAATTACCTTCAATTAATCTTCCAAGATTCAGTGGCACTTATGAGGAGTGGAATGATTTATTCGATCTTTTTCAATCTCTTATTGATACAAACAAATGTCTATCTGTAGTTCAGAAGTTCCACTACTTAAAATCATCATTACAGGGGGATGCTCTGAAATTAATTCAAACTATAGAAACAACAGAACAGAATTTATTTAGTCGCACTTGAATTATTAAAGAATCGTTTTGAAAATCATGAAACTCATATCCTTGAGTCATATTAAAACATTGTTTGAAATTCAATCGCTACAAAAGGAGAGCTTTCCCAGATTAAGACAATTTTTTGCCACATTTCAGAGACATATTAGAGCATTAAAATCAATGGATCACACAGATAGAGATCTTTTTGACATGTTCTTAATATTTTTATTATCCTCCAAATTGGATAAAACAACACATAGAGAATGGGAAAAAAAGGAGATCTTGAAAAAGAGGGGTTGTCAACCTATAGAGAACTCAGTGAGTTTTTGCAGCATTGATGTAATTTATTAGAATCATTGCAGAGAAATGTGGGTAATCAGACAACACAGTCACAAGCGACTACTCACAAAAATTCAAATACACAATTCAAACCTAACAAGGTTCAAAACACATTTGTTGCCACACAGGCAAAGAATATATCACAAGGTGATCAATGCACCATTTGTAAAAGGTCATACAAGTTTTTTACAAGCGAAAAACTTTTAAATGTGAATGATCGCATTTCAGAAGCAAAGAAATTGCGTCTTTGCTTAAATCGCGGAAAAAATTTGCGACCCGCGACTTCGCGGAAAAATGCGCGACCCGCGATTTCGCAGATAATTCGCACCCTGCGACCTACCGCAACACTTCGAGGACTTTATCCTAGAAATTCTCGGATGAAATCTCGTGGGAACGTTGACAAACGGAAAAAGGTTAGCAATAGTAGGAAAGTTCGCGTTCACGCACTGATTCGCGGTAGAGTTACCAGGGTTAGTGTCTACACAATTAAAGTACCTGAAATCACAAAAACTCTAACTCCAAGTCGGTTACGTACGCAACGATAATCCGCCCAATCAGCACTCACGAGAACAATGTAAAAGGTTATCAGAAAAGACCTGGTTCAAAACAAACAAAAAATCCAATATCGCGGCGCACGATGATTTTAGCACCGAGGACAAAATATACGCACTTAGGAAAAATAACGGGACTAGAGGGAAGAAAAAAAACCTTTCAAGAAGAGAACGCACAGAACACAGTACTAGGGGCCTGGTGGTTATTTTTGTGATTCTTCCCGGACTGACTTCGACTTGTCTGGCCAATCGCGTTAGAGCGGCTCTCGCGACATGCCCAACCCCCGAAAAAAATCTGAAGGAACTATTGATGAACTAGATTTTGACCATTAAATCGTAAATCAGGCAATGTGTTCGCCAACAGATCCTCCGTGAGAAAATGTCATCGAGGCGACAAGAAGTCGACATCTCCGAGTGTCGTCTGACGGAAGTGGGCCGTTCAGTGACATCTGGCCAGGCTTAACGGCGCCCCTGTATCAGTCTCCCCGGCCTCGAAGACGACACTCGGCGGTAACACTAAAGCGACGTGACTTCCTAGTGCTATATTTGGTCCTAAATTTATTTAACAAACAAAAAACAATTATTACCAACTCTTAACTAACCCATTAACTACGGAGAAGAAAAAAAATTATTCTAAATAGTGTCCTGAGTGTCTGAGGGAGAAACTTTCCTGTTCCCTCCGTCCGAGCAATCTTCATGCGGAAGAATAACGTGGTCAGGTTCATGCTCATTGAGATGTCGAAGAGTATCTGAGCGGAAAAAAGGAATATCCTGGAATAGCGGACTAATTGGTGAGCATCCTCGTGCTGAAAATGCTAGTCCGGGCTACTGCTGCAGGGGAAAATCTCATGGGAGTGGACCTAGGGCGTTCTTGATGACTAATGACCCTTAGTCTAACGAAGAGTAGAACTTAAGCACTTGTAGACGGGGATCTGGTGTTGCAAATATACAGAACACCCAAACTAAAACTAAATAGAGCGACAAAAAAATGAGAAAGAAAACAAAGATTAACATACACAGAAACTTAACCTAACCTATCCTAATTTTTAGCGTCCATTGCGTCCAAAATCTAACACGCACTCTTATCACTCACGTCATTGTGTCTCCGCGAGCACGTCACCATTTCCGGCGAATAGTCTTACGGTGGGACCGGTCAGTCGTTTTCCTCCTCGACCCTGGTTCGGGGGTGCGGGTCGCAGGCGGTCGACATGGATCTTCTGCAGGAGTCCGTCTATAAATACCCAGTAACAGGTTTCACCTTCTGATCGAATAATGGCATGTGGACCTTGCTGCCGACTCCTAAAGGGGCGTTTAGTTTCATTGCGGACTAGAACGGAATCTCCTGGAGAATATTGGGGAAAGGGAGTTTGAGGGTTTGACCATCGTTTCTGGTGGTACGCTGATTGATTTCGGCGCGCTATTTCCTGCTGGGCAGAAGGATCCCTGGTAGGTACCGCGACTGTGTCCCAATCACCTGGCGCTTGAAGATTTCGACCCATCAATATCTCACTGGGGGTCTTGCCAGTGGCCGCGTTTCGACGTCGTCGAAGACTATAGAGGGTCGAAGGCAGATGAACGTCCCAGGAGGTACCATCTCGCCCAGCCAGTCGGATATGTATCCCCTTCTTAATTTCCCGATTACGAAGTTCAGTGGGATTTGCTCGTGGATGGTAAGTATCTGTAGTCCAATGGCCAACCTTCCACTGTTCGCATCTTCTAGCCCAGTGACGGCTGAGAAATTGTGGACCATTGTCTGTGATGATGGTCCGAGGCTAGCCATATCGATAAAAGACTTGCTCCTCCAGGAGCTTGCAAATACGACTAGCCTCAGAACCTGATACAGGAAACGCCTCCACCCACCTGGAGAAAAAATTGGTGACAACAAAGACAAATTTGTTGCCAGCTGCGGTGATGGGATAAGGACCCATCAGATCACAGGGTTTGCCATGGCTGGGAGAGTTGTCGTGGTTTCTGGGCTGCCGATGCATATGGGGGCCTTCTTTTGTATTTGGCGCATATGAGGCAGCTGCGAACGTAGCTGGCAACGTCTTGGCCTACAGTGGGCCAGTAAAACTGGCGCAGAATGGCGTCTGTGGTTTCGTCCCGTCCTGGATGCCCTGCTAGGTTTGTGTCATGATGTTCGTAAATGACCCTAGCTACAACCGCTTGCGGGACAACCAGACGCATTCCATCGCGCCTATAAAGGTGACCATCTTGCTCCAGGTGGTGCTGCCGGAAGTAGTTAGTGCTCCCCTTCGTCAGTTTCAGCCCCTAACGGGTTCTGGAGTCGAGTCAACGTAGCCTGCATCGACTGAGCTCGCTTCACCTCTTCCGTTAGTGTGTCTGCTTCCATCTGACAACACAGCGGTTCCACGATAGGTTTCTTGAGACCAGAATCTGGCGGCAGAAGTTCCTCCAAGTCCGTTTTGTTGGCTGGGGCAAATACCGAGGAAGGATTGCGTGACAGCTTATCTGGAAGTTCGTTCATCTTGCCAGGACAGTGCTCCACGGTAAAGTTGTAGTGTTGGAGCAACAGTGCCCAGCGAGTGATTTTGGCTCGGTCGTCCTTCATCTGGTGCAACCACTGGAGAGTCCTGTTGTCCGTTCGAAGAATAAACTTGTGACTCTCCAGATAAGGCCGATATTTCTTCACCGCCCAGACAATGGCCAAGCACTCCTGCTCGTTGATGTGGTACTGCCGCTCGGCCGGCGTAAACTTAGCACTGGCGTAAGAAATGATTCTGTTACTTCCGTTCTCGGCTGGATGGTAAAGGACTGCTGACATACCTATACCACTGGCATCGGTCTGGAGTACAAAAGGCAATCCTGGATCTGGGCGGTGGAGCTGACGTGGCTCTTTTATAACCTGTTTGATTGCGTCGAATGCCATCCCACATTCCCCAACGATAGGGTTTCTTGGTGCTCAATATGTCGGTGAGCGGAGCAGCTGTCTCCCTTACATCCAAATTAACGAACCCCCCATTAACCTGTTAACCGGGCGAGACGCATAAATGCATCAGGCATAAACAATATCGGGTACGGGTAGGACATATGAATACGTCCTCGAAAATTTATTTGCGCTCTGGAACGGACGGGGCGTATATTTTTGATCGACTATGATAATACGTCATTCATGCATGTCTAGACATGAATTTAATATGCGTATGGAATCAGTACAATTTCGCTATCGTGAGTGATAGAAGTGTTTTGCGTGACTAGTGACTGGTACGTATTTACACTTACCACCTATTTTATTTATCTATTTAATTAAATGCTTACAAATACATACAATGGCTATAAAAATATTTCTATTATATATTATTTTTATTTCCAATCTTTTTATAAATTTTTTTTAGTGTTCATCAAAATGAATGAGAGCGATATCACTGATGATGAATTCAATGTACCGGCAATTAAAAGGAGACGTATTATGAGTTCGTCATCGGAGTCATCTAATAATGATTTTGACTACGACACACAATTGAGCGATACTGAGAGTGAAGATAATGAAGAAGTGGATGAAGTTGGTCCTAGCAAGAACAATGTCTCTGAAGAATGGGTGCCTCAAAATGTTGAAGGACCACCATTTCCCTTCACTGCACATTCGAGAAAAACATTCAATACTCCTTCAAAAAAAGTTCCTTTATTTTATCTAGAGAAGTTTTTAGATGACGACCTTATAAAATTAATAACAGAACAAACGAATTTGTATGCCGCTCAATTTTTTGCCAATAATCCGAAGTTGAAACCACGTTCGAGACTTCGGAAATGGAAGGATACAAATGAAGCTGAGATGAAGATATTTTTGGGGCTCCTAGTTTTACAAGGGATAATTGGAAAACCAACTTTAGAGTGTTATTTTTCTAGAAGAATTATTGAAACCCCCTTTTTTCTTGAAGCTATGAGTGAAAACAGATTTGGATTATTGTGTAAGTTTTTACATTTTACAATCTAAGTTTTGATCCTAAAACATCTCATAGAAAAACATACAAAATCGATCCAATTATAAATAATTTGACAGAAAAGTTCAAAACATTTTATGTTTGTGAACGAGACATATGTGTCGACGAGTCTCTTTTATTGTGGAAAGGGAATCTATCCTGGAAGCAATACATAGCAATGAAACGAGCTAGATTTGGCATGAAGCTATTCATTTTGAGTGAAAGCCAATCTGGATTCGTTCAAAACATCATTTTATATACAGGAAAGGACACAAACTATGGTTCAAATTACCCACAAGAAAAACAATCATCAAGAATTGTTTTGGAGTTAGTAAATGACTTACTGAAAACAAAAGGGTATAGAATTTACCTAGATAATTTCTATACTTCAATTCATTTGGCTGAACTCTTGTGTCAAAACAACACCGACATTGTTGGGACAATGAGAATAAATAGAATCGGTATCCCCAGTGAAATAAAAACAAAACAATTGGAAAACAATGAACATATTGTAAGATACAAAGGTAAACTTATAGTTTTAAAATGGAAGGACAAAAAGGACGTATTGCTGCTCAGTTCAATTCATAATGATGAAAAGACAATGATTGAAAAGAGAGGAAGAAGTCAAGAAAAACCTAATGTTGACCTCGAATATGGGCGGCGTAGATTTGGGAGATGGAGTTATGGTGACTTACACGGCTGCTCGTAATAGAGTACAAAAATATTATAAAAAAAGTTTTCTACGGTTGAATGATATGTGCTGCCTAAATGCATATATTTTGTACAAAAAGGATAAAGGTCATTTGGACCGACTTCATTTTTTGTTAGAGTGTATAGAGAAATTAGTTGATAACAATATCGTGAACACCCACCCAAAGCCATCAACAAGCAGCTCTACACCTAAACCATCACGCTTAGTGGAAAGGCATTTTCCAGAGCAAATGAAAAGTGATACAGGAAAAACTAAATCCCGGAAATGTCGAGTGTGTTACAAAAAAGGTGTGAGAAAAGAATCTACTTACTGGTGTCCGAATTGTAATGTAGCATTATGTATTAATAATTGTTTTAAAATATATCACACAGAAATTAAGTTTTGAATTTTTATATGAACCTATTGTGTAATTCTATTTTGTTTACGTGCTTTTACTTGTTTTGTGATTCCTTTTGTACTTCAAAAATATTAATAAACGATATATATTTAATAGTTTTTCATTTATTTTTTGTATAAATAAAAATATAGAAATATGAAATGACGGTCTCCGGGCGTGACGTATTGACATGTCCTAGCGAAACAATACGCACCCGTTACATGTTGAATAATTTGAACGGGAACTCCCCGGTTAACAGGTTAAACTCCCCATCGACACTGGATGCTATTCATCGATAATCAGACCCAGCATTACAGAAAAACTCTATCCTTCGAAAATCTACCATGAAAATTTTAAAATAAGAACCACAATGGGAGAAAAACAACTACGATTTAAAGCAAATATACCCGCATTCAAGGAATTAGGTACAAACAAAACTATTAACTTTTTACTATATGACTTCTTTCATGGAATTATAGGGCTTAGAGATATCTTAAATTTAGAATTTAAAAGTGTAGATTCCCATGAAATAGTTAAAACAAAGGTCCCCGTGGATAAGGAAAACGGACAGATAATCTTTCCCGAAAAAATAATTAATAATTTATATATCCTTGAAACCTTAACTATAGCAGAAAACGGACTAGCATTAATTGAAATACGCAACAATACAAATGCAAGGGTTAACATACTAATCAATGGACCCTTTAAAGTAAAATATTTTAGCAACGAAAACCATTTGTTTCACATCGAACAATTCGTTCAGAAATCAAAAAAAATCTCAAACGTCCAAAAACATAGACGTTCAAAATCTGATAAGAACTGATCATCTAAACGATGAAGAAAAAAGAGCAATAATTAAGCTATGTAAAGAATTTTCGAACATCTTTCACACAGATAACAAAAAATTAACTTTCACGAACAAAATCAAGCACGTCATTAAGGCAAACGACGAAATCCCTGTTTTTACCCGCTCATACCGGTACCCTTTTGTTCACAAGCAAGAAATTCAAAAACAGATTAATAAAATGCTCGAAGATGGAATAATTCGCCCGAGTCAAAGCCCTTTGAGTTCGCCAATATGGATTGTACCGAAAAAGCTTGACGCTAGCGGACAACAAAAATGGAGAATAGTCATAGACTATCGAAAAGTCAATGAAAAAACAATAGACGATCGGTATCCAATCCCCAATATAACAGATATTTTAGACAAACTAGGCAAATGCCAATACTTCACCACATTAGATTTAGCGTCAGGATTCCACCAGATCGAGATGGAACCAAACTCAATCCCCAAAACGGCATTTACAGTTGAAAACGGTCATTTCGAATTCGTACGAATGCCCTTTGGTTTAAAAAATTCACCTGCTACGTTTCAACGCGTAATGGGCAACGTATTAAAAGATTTACAAAACAAAATATGCTTTGTTTACATGGACGATATAATAATATTTTCTACATCCCTGCAAGAACATATAAATAACCTGAAAGCAATTTTTCAAAAATTAAGAGAAAGCCACTTTAAAATACAATTGGACAGGTCTGAATTCTTTAGAAAAGAAGTTGAATTTCTAGATCACGTTGTGACACCAGAAGGAATTAAACCGAACCCCAAGAAAATAAAAACCATAATAGTTATTTATGATACAAGTGTTAAAAGTGACATTTTATTTTGTGAGTGGGGAGTATTGCGGAACGAGCGTAGCGAGTGGAGCAACCCCACGAACAAAATAAAATCACTTTTAACAAGTGTATCATACAATATTTTTTGTAAAACTGTTAAATTAAAAAAGAAAATGCTGCCACTGGGGTTGAATTTTCGATTTATTGTTTGCGTGTTGAATTACATAATTGACAATTACATCTGACAATCAAGTCAGGTGCTGGATAGAGTGTAACTAAGTAAAACAATTGTAAGTTGTTTAATGTTTATTAGTAACCACAATTGAACCTGTCCTAAAATATTGTAGATTTTATGGCTAATAAACATGAATTTTGAAGAAAAGATTGGAAATTAAAGCAATTTTATTATTCCACCAGATGTTGAAGAAACAGCAAATACATCAACTGAGACTTATTGCCCCAGAAATCGGGACAAAAATATGATGGTATGAAATAAAGAATCCAGCGGATAACTTCACTCAAAATATATTTTTGATTTACGTCGAAGGAAATTCTAAGTTTTGGAATCTCTCTATGATAAAAGCTAGTTTTCAAATCAAGAACAACTAGGATATAAGCAAGTATTAAAACAAGCGTACAAGATTTTTTTGAATGAAGCTCCAGACCAAATATGTAGTAAAAAGTTGCGTCGAACTAAAAGCAACATCTGTCCTAGTTTTTGCATGGATTACTAGCATAAATATCTCTGCAATTACTTCTCAGGAAAACTAAAATAAGTAACCGTTCAACTTGTAATGGTAATATTAATATTATAAATAAATAATTTATAACTATTTAAATATGTTTTAATGTTTGGAAACAATATTACACAATAATCAAGGACCAGTTCGTTCAACCAAAAAAAGAAAATCTTTCTAATTTTTTCGGTACAGCTTTCTATTTAATAATGCATATTGCTATATATCAGTGTTTCCTAAATAGTGGGTCACAACCCGGCACCGGGCCATAAAAATAAAATACCAGGTTGCAAAATTGTCTTCATACTCACAAATGATTAGTTCTTTTACATTAAAATGTAATTAAAACATCTTTTAGTGGATCGCGAAGGGGAAATATTAAAAACAACCGGGTCAGGGCAAAAAAAGTTTGGGAAACGCTGCTGTATTTACTTTTAACACTAGTGCGAAAAAACTTTATCGCACTAGTGTTAAAAGTATTTTTGACACGTATCATTATAAAAGTCAATTTTTAGTTCACTTATCGATGAACTAAAAATGTCACTTTTGACGACAGTTTTACAAAAAAGAATTTCCTATCCCTAAAACAGTAAAAGAAATAAAAGGATTTTTAGGATTACTAGACTATTATAGACGATTCATAAAGAATTTTGCCAAAATAACAAAACCTTTTACCAATTGCCTCAAAAAAAGAGAAAAAATAGAACATACCCCAGAGTTTGTAAAAACGTTTGAAATTTGTAAAAACCTATTAAGCGACGAACCAATACTACAATACCCAGATTTTACAAAACCATTTATTCTCACCACTAGACTTGTAAGATGGAGACTCAAACTAGAAGAATTCGATTACAATATAGAGTATAAAAAAGGAAAACACAACACTAACGCTGACGCAATTGAAATAAACGCCATAGACGACATAGAAACCTCATCCCTAATTGTCAATACAGGAGTTATCAATGATTTAAGAGACGAATACCTAGTTCAACCAAATTTTAATCCACTCGACCCACAATCATTCCCAGAAAACGAACAAAAGAAAATAAACATTATCTCTGACATACAAATAAAACCATCCGAAGAAACGGATGACGAAACAGTTCATTCTGCTATCGAAAACCCTATCCTAGAAATTCCAATAAGCGAAAAACCCCTGAACCTATTTAAAAACCAAGTAGTACTTCACTGCAGCAGAGACAATATAATAAAACCCAACGTAAAATCCACCAAAGTATTTGATAAAACTAGACTAATTGCCTCAGTCCCAACTAACAATATAGAAAAACATCTACTAGAAATTGTCAAAAACTATTTCATATTAAATCATACCTATGCAATATATTTTAAGTAACCAGAAATATATCCCATCTTCATAAATATAATTCAGAAATACTTCAAAAACTCTGCTTTCAATTTGATAAAAGTAAACAAAGTTTTAGAAGACGTGATCGACCTCGAATCACAAAACGAAAAACTAGACCAATATCACATAAAGAAAACTACCCACAAAGGTATCAATGAAATGCAAACATCATTGAGCAAAAATTACTACTGGCTCAATATGATCAAAGATATAACAAATTTTGCTAACGATTGCTCAACATGTCAAAAAGCGAAATACGATAGAAATCCACCCAACCTAAAATTCAACTTAACCCCAACAGCTGGCAAACCCTTTGAACCCATCCACGTAGATACCTTTAAAATTCTCAATCATTCTTATCTAACTATAAAAGATGCATTCTCTAGATACGGTCAAGCTTACCCCCTAATGTCTCTGCAACCAATAAATGTTATAGACAATTTACTTTTATTCATCGCACACCACGGCATATCGCTAAAAATCACAGTCGACAGGGGAAGTGAATTCAAAAACAATTGTCTAGAAGATTTCTGCAAACTTCACAAAGTAGAACTACATTTCACAACCTCGAAAAATTCAAATAACAACTCGCCCGTAGAACGCTTTCACTCGACATTAGCCGAAGATATTAGGTGCCTAAGAATAGATAAACCCCACGAAAAGGTTGATACCCTCATGGCTTACGCAATAATCGGCTATAATAACGCAATACATTCAGTAACTGGATTTACCCCCTTCGAAATTATAAAAGGTCACATTAATGACAGTAACCCCTTTGAACTATCTGACCACAAAATCATCTCTAATTATATTCAGATTCATAAAGAAAAAAACAAATTAATTTATGACAGTATCAAAGAAAAAATAGCCCAAAAGAAAAAAAAGACAATCACAAAATTAAATAACGAAAGAGAGAACCCAAAACCATTCGAACCTAAATCGCTAGCCTACGTAAAAACCAAAGAAAGAAATAAAGCAAACCCAAAATTTGTTGAAACAGAAGTTATACGAGACGACGACATAAAAGTAGTAATAACAAAAGGCACATACCACAAATCCCAAGTTAAACTAACTTAATACCTTCATTACAGGTGTCCACAATGAAACTCTTACTAATTTTATTGACAATCACGATCATCTGCAACCTAAGCCAGACGACGGACATCGACATAACAACCCTAAACTCCCAAATCCTTCCCTTCCATTTAGGTAAAAGTCGAATAATTCAATCCAAACATACATTTTTGCATTACGTAGATATTAAGCCTCTAGTTAAGTTACTAGGTAATACAATTAAATATTTTAAAATCATTAACGCTACTATAACCACCTCTAGTTTTAAGTCTACCTATGATAATGCCCTTCACAGTTTACTTAACCACGCGCAATTCCTCATTGCCGAATATGAAAATAAACTATACAACCTAAAACCTCATTTAAGAAACAAGAGAGGTCTGTTTAATATAATAGGCAAAACTTCCAAATTCTTATTCGGTACCTTAGATACAGAAGACGCAAAGAAATACGATAACGCTCTATCTGTACTCTCCCATAATGAAGAACCTCTTGCAAAACAGATGGAACTACAAATGTCACTCATTAAACGCTTAATAGATAACTACAATAATACAGTTACAACCCTCTATAAAAACCAGAAGTTAATCGAGATTAAACTCAACAATATTTAGAAAAATGTCAGCAAATCCCTAGAAGATATAACAGAATATATAAGAGTTGAAAATATTTTGGATCAAATTATATTAAGTTGTCAGAACCTAATAACACTTGTAGATAATTTGGAAAATGCGATCTCCTTTGCGAAACTAAACATCGTACACAACTCAATAATATCTATTTCCGACTTAGAAACCATTCTGACGAGAGTAACCAAAATTTACGGTCCCCAAAAGATGTTGCAGTTTGAGAATAATTTTTCATATTATAAACTAATAAAATCGCGAGTAACAATAATTAACAACAGAATACTCTTCGCGCTACAAATACCCATTTTCCACTCAGAAGAATTTGAATCATATCACCTTTTCCCCTTCCCACAAAATAACCTCACGATCATACGCAAGAAACCCTACCTTACGCTCAGCTCACGCTTCTACCAATACCAAGATGAAGAATGCAGAACGATAGAAAATATCCACATTTGTGACAGCAAACTGATCCCCAATAACGAAGATTGCATCATATCGCTAATTCAAAATACGAAACCACAACAATGCCAAACGACACCTATCTATTTCCACAGCACATTATCCGAACAAATCAGTCATGATTATGCCCTTATAATCCCAAACGGATCGCCCCTGAAGACAAACAAAATTTGCAAGAACACAGGATAAGCCGTAATAGAAAAACCAAGTCTGATCAAAATTCCTCACCGCTGCCGAATTTCCAATGATAACTTCTCGTTTGAGAACGAAGACAACACCGTAGTCGGAACTCCATTCACTCTACCAAAGATTCAATCAAACAACTCTACCCAAATTTTTAATCCATCGCCAATCCACCTACAGGAAGTCAATTTCGACGACATCTCAAAACTGCACAACCAAATACATCAAATGAAACCGCCAACATTGAATACTTTGCACATGGGAATCTCATCATCTCTTCTGGTCATCATAATCCTCCTATTAACTTATACAACTGCAATCTACTTCTACAAATCGAAACGATGCAAGACATTCAACGTATGCCGAAAACATAGAACCCCAAAAGAGATTCAAGACAATCCCGAAAATAACCCTTCGCTACTATTTTTGCAACTAAGGGCGGATGAGTTACATTAATAGCTACCAACGCATTGCTACGCAACAACCCTCTTGAAAACCTGTAAACAATAACGCAATCCAAAGGAGACATTATTAACAGATATACTATACGACCACTGCTGACAGAACCCTCTCGAAGAACCACCTGCAAATATCCAATAAATAGGACCACCCTCCATCAGAAATAATCAATATTAGCTAGTAATTTGTAGTGTTAAGTTAATTTCATGTAAAGGAATTAAGAATTTATTAATAAAAGTTTAATTTTCCTTTTTTAAAAAGAGGGGTTTTCGAATTAAAAAATATAATTAGCGTAATTCGAAGACGAGGAGGCTATAACAATAATCCAAATGCAGTTCAATTTCAGGCTGACTATAAAAGACTTTTTATTATTATAAGATCAGTGAAAGAAAGCTATGGAGAAAATTGTTTGTTAGATGGAGCTGAAATTTTATAACGTTTTCCCATAAAAATGAATGATAACGTTCTTGATAAGGAAATAATATGGGACTTATTTGATCATGATTACATATCGACGGCATGTCTATTAACGCTATATATCGAATATATTGTTAAATATATTCCTGGTTTTCGGTCAGGAAGAATCAAAAACCAAATCAATTTGCAACATTTGTTCAAAACATTTGATATCCTGTAATGAATACTCATTACTTCTAAGGATTAAAAATCATGATTCTTTTATATTTCTTTCGGATAAAGTTTCAAAAATTTGTATAACAGCTAAAAGGATATTTCGGCAAAACTGCATGTTTTGTTGAAAATAATAATAATTCTTATTGAAACAATTTTTTTAACAAATTAGTAGTCCTGGATATCGAAGACTACATATTATCACGAGATATTTTAAATAACCGTAGAAGTCAACTAACAAAATTAATAATTTAGAATTTTTTAATTGTCAGATTACACTACGAAGCTAAAAATTATTCCCAAAAAGGTCAGAATATTCAGCAGAAATATACAACTCATTTTATTTGAAAATCAATAAATTGTAATAAGTAAATATGAATTCGAATTTGCCGCCACCTCGGAAGCGGAGATAGAAGGCGCGTTAAAAAAAGACAGGCTCTCTTGTCGATCATCCTTTATAAAGGTAACAGTAAGAACGGGGGGATAATAAAGTAGTTTCCGAAAATACGCGGTTATTTTATTCATACGCCCTCCCCTCACAGTTTTTCAGAAGTGGGATTACAGGGATCTAAAGCGAAGTAAATAAACTATCAGCTTAAAAAGTGCCTTCAAAATTAATATTTTTCTTGTTAAGTTGTTTATGAAATCAACAAAATGGAAGAGATGGTAAAGGTAATGGGTCAGTCTGATCACCTTAGCTCTACCACATACCGTTGCATCGATAGAAGTTAGATTAGCAGTATTAGATAAAGCAATATCAGCATTAAACTCCAAACCCAAGCCCAAGATAATACAAATCAGAATGTTATTTTAAAGATAGAAAAGTAAGAGGTTTTTATAAACAACCTACTGGGAGATACACCGAATACACAAAACCAATCTACAGTAACATCAGTACCATTATCAGTCCAGTCTTCCTCTGGTAGAAATATCTCTCAACCAAGTTCATCGTTAAAGAGTAAACTAGCAACTGTTGACCATAGTAGGATTAGACCTATCAGAACTACTACCAAATCGCCTGTGGTTAGACCAGAAATTGATTTCTAATTTAGTATTAAGGTAAAAATGGCACATTTAAAACTTCAGTCGTTTATAGTAGTTACAAAAAATCGATATGAACACTACAAGTAATTATACAAAATACAACATACTTGAGCACAACATGATCTAAAAAATAATTGCCTACATTCTTATAGTAATACTTTCTCAATCATTTACATTTGGTTCGAGAAAATGCATCATTCCTACTGTCAATTATGGTAGAATTAATAATCCTGATGGCGAGTCTGTAAGGTGCACCTACACACTAAGTAATACTAATTAATATAAGTAGCACAAGTTATTTTGCAGATGTTTCAGGATATTGGTATGGAATGATTTATTATTCCTGTGGTGATTATTTAGGTGTTATTATTAGTAAACCAGTAAACCGTTATGAATTACTTATGTACAAGATATGTTTATGTTTAGTTGTTTATGTTTTCTTCTTTATGTAATACGAAAGTACAGTTTGTCTATTATGTAGTGCGCAAGTACAGTTTGTCGTTGAATCGGGTCGGTCAAACTGTGAGGACGGCCGAATTAGTAGTAAGTAAATTAGAATTTGAACACATTCCGTGATATCATTTTAGAAGCAGAAACAAACATTAATTTTGCAGCTGCAGTGCATCAACAAGGTACATCATCTTTCAATACGTTTTCATTCAAAAATTGCATCATTGGTGAGAAAAAAATTTAATTAAAAAAAATTAACGAAAAATATGCAATGTTGGTGCGGATAAAATATTATATTAGCACTTTTAAGACTTACCCAAGACAAAAGTAAACGACATTTATTAATATCTGCAGTAACTTTTTTATAGTTCGAATGAATAAAACTTAAAATCATTTTCGCTTGGTTACCTAAAGGCTTTAGGCGTAGTAAGTTAGCTATTTTTCTTGTTGAATAATTTCTGAAAAAATTATGGCAACTTTGTTTTTTCTTATAGACCCATATTGGATTTTCTCTTTCTGATTCAACAAACTTTTCTGAATAACTTGATATGTAACATGTCAAGTTCAATAGCGAAACTTCTACTAAAATCTTTAAATGGAAAGTTAAAAATATAAACTTTGGGAAAATTTCAATATTTTTAAACGGTAAACTCGTAAAATAAATATTTTTATAAATTTTAAACCACTTAAAGTTTAAAAGTGAAAACTGGAAAACTAAGTTCAATCCGCAAATCTGAAAAATACATACAGGTGTTCATGCAATTAAAGAAGATAACGGTGACGCCAAGAGTTGTCTACATTACCCTCTCTGATGACATCGATTCCCACAATTTAGGAAACATTTATTGGCTATTAGTTTTATTTATTATTATTATTATTATAAAAATCTATATAAGGTTTTTAGGGCCAAATATAACACTCAGTTCTTATTAGTTCCCTTGTTAAGTAACTAGAGAGCTCACCCTTTTGTTTGCTCCGGCTATTGTGCAGTAGCTGCAGTTTTCAATAAATAATTTTTTAAAACCAAGTTTTATTACTTGCAAATTTAATTGGCGCTGAGAGCAGGATATTCAATCGGCAGTAATTCGCGTGACTGTTATTCGTGAATGCAACACCGCCGGCCTCTTTCAAGACCTTGTTGAATATTCGACGAACCCTGCGAGATCCTTTGACGAAATCAAGACCTGCTGTGATAACTGCGACTTCGCTGAACGAGACCTCGACTTATCTTCGACTATAAGAGAGACGCTAAGGACGCGAAATATTCCTAGTTGCTAGTAGTATATATATGCCGGTTTTGGCCCACCACCACCACCACCAAATTTTATTCCGGATCCAGTCTGAAAATGTGGCATTTCTAAGTGAATGACATTCTAGCCCAATGTTAAAGGTATAGGAGCGCTACTAGACCACAACCCATTCTCCACCTGGGGCATCAGACCATCCAAGAAATGTGGCGGGGAACTAGCCCAGGTGGAGGTCAAAGGTGAGTGACGTCATCAGACTGAGAAAAAGACTTGGCGCCGTCGGGATTCGAACTTAATACTTACCTGACCAGAATCCGACACATTGACCACAGGATCACCAAGCCTGTGCAAAGATTACTCTAAGATGTTGACTACTTTCGGCTAAACGAGATAAGGAATTCGGTTATCATTTCTCGGAAATTAAAACTAGATTATCTTAATTAACATAAAAACGAGTCCTGACAAGTTAGCGAATCATGAGTATTAATTTATGCGAACTTGACCTTGATGTGCTAATTATTATGCGTATCTATTTAGCATATTAAGTACTAATCTAATTAACATAAAAACTAGTCCTGGCAAGTTAGTGACTCCTAAATATCAAATTTTGGGATGACCTTTCCCATTTAAATATATTATTTTCTCAATAACTATCATTTTTTGAACTAGAAAAGCGAGTTCTGACAAGTTAACGTAGGACAATGACTTTTTAACAATTTGACCTTCATTTACTCATTAATATGCGTAATCTGCAAAAAAAAGCAATTAAAACGCGGTTGATTACGCAACAATGGATGATGACTAAACCAAAATGCGTAGTACTTTTCCAATTACGTCAGCTTATTACTATTCAGAATGATCTGGAATAAATTTGAACTTTGATACCTTGGAACGATATAAAAGAAGCATCGTATAAAATATATCAGTATTATTCAGTTTTTCGTCGTGTTGAAAGCAGCAACAGCAGCAGTAAGTTTTTGAAATGGGTTCTTCTAATGGAATTATTACCGCATTCAACGACTTAAAAGATGGTGAGGCCTGGTTGAATTTGTCATCGATGGAAACAGATTACCTGTATAAAATTACCGACGCAAAATTGCACAAGAGTTCGTACGGAGACAGGATCCTTTTGCAACTGGAGGATAAATGGTCGCTATATTTACCCGAAAGGTATAATAAGCTCGAAAAGAAGAATCTGCAGGATCTACTCAACTGTTTTTTAATCAATACTGGAAAGGAGGGTCGAATGTACAAATTGAAAATCCTATCGCAAAACGAGGGACAGCAGCATCAGCAGCAGGACGATGATGTTGATGACAATTATGGAAAAGAAAAACATAGCAGAGTGGGAACAAGTCCGTCTGGCATCAAATATTTCGACCCAAAAAATTTCTATCAAAAAATGTAAATAGTATGCTATTAAATAAAATACATTAATTTATAAATTTGCATTTTTTTATTTAAAAAACAATAATTACACAGGCAGATATAATTTAAACAATTTTTCTAACATCTCCTGTGAGAGGAGTATATTCAACTAATCTGTCATGTAATATTAGACAAAAAGCAGAAGTTTGTTGCGGGATGGCAGTATCCGTTTCAAATTCCAAGCGTACATCCACTGGTCCGCTTCTGATTGATTCATTTTGATGTGAACAATCTATAACAGCAATCGGCGAATCCGTTTTAAATCTAGCAAAGTTCAACAGTGGTTGTCTATCCTCCCTGGATCCATAGTAGGCCTCTTGAAATCTTGTATACATGTCATACAATAACGCATACCGACCATTTTCAAAGTTCAAGTTAAGGTTGTCGTAGGGGAATGTTTCAGAATTTAGGTGAACTTTAATGTTTGTCAATGAGCAAAAATCAAATTTGCTAGCATCCTTATTCACCTGATACGATCGGCCAGTTTGCATACCAAACAAAACAAATCTCGGTTTCTCCAGCTGAGTCGACGTTTTTACACTCCAAACGACATGAGTCGCTTTCGGAACATTGGGATATTCAAATAGTTCCCAACTGCGAAAACTCATCTGAATCGGTCTCGAACTTTGAATAGTTTTATAAAGTCTAAGTTTTTCCGAGTCGCTTAAATTGATATGAGGCATTTTCCAAATGATTTTTCCAAGAGCAATACGAATTGCTGAACTGTTTGCTATAATAGCATTTTCATCGGATTTTGATCTAATTAATATGAGTTCGTGTTTAGCATTTGCAACGACTTTTTTGTAATCTTCGCAAAATCCAAACAGCATGTTCAAGGGAACGCAAAAATTAAAATGTCCTTCTTGATGATCTTGTCCAAAGGTCCATCCAGCCTTATAGAGCATTACACTTTGGTTCGGTGTTAGCGAAGCGTAATTTTTCAAACACGTAGTTATTCCAACATTTCGATTGCGATCAATTTCAATTCCATTCAACTCGTAGCGTATTTCTTCAAATAGAAATTGACAAGCATTTGAAGCCAGATGCGCAATAGCTCCTTCATTCTTATCGGTCTTTTCTAATCTTCCCTCGATGTAAAGAAAACTTTCGGACGGCAGCAAATATTGATCTTGATTTTGTATGGTTATTCGAATTTGATCGTTATTATTAAAGGTTTCCACAAAAGGGGCATAGCTGTGATATTCCTTTTTGGTGATGCTATCATCAAAGCGCGCCGGTTCCCCAATAGATAATAAATCAGATGACATTGTTGCGTAGTGTTAATCCCAAAGATTGCAAAAAACGTTGATTTTCCTTTGATAGGGAATGTTGCGTAAAAGAAGAAGAAGATCGCTGATGACGTAGTCTTGTTTGCTCAAGAGCTGGCTGAAGACTAACTCGATGCTTCAATAAATTGGGATATTTATGATGATTGCGATCATCATCAGCAGCGCTACTCTGATGTGCTTTTGTAAATATCAACATGGTTTTAAATGGAGTCTCACTGTAATTGTTTCACCTCGAAAATTGATCAATTTTCCGTCTTGATCTACAAGTCTTACGGTAATCGAACTTATCCTTTTAACGGTTACAGGTAAATAAATCACATTAGTGGGTGTCTCGTTGATTTTATACCCTGGCGCTACACTTGGTGAGAATTCATGTATGGTATGCACTGAAGCGTCGTTGACGTACGAACCACTCACAATATTCGATTCAATTCGGATTGCGTTAATTTTATTAATGGCGACAGGAAGATCGGATTCGTGTAGTTTGTTTGGTTCCAAGTCACGTTTACCAAAACCCAACAATTTGCCGATGGAACGCTTTTTGCTAAAATGAACCACTTCTGAAGCCTTAATTTCCGATTTAAGTGTATTATTGTTGGCAGTAATTTTAACAGTAGGTTTAGTCGGCAGAGATTTTAGTTTATTTTGAAGGTATTCATTAATGTCATCAATTTCGTAAGATCCTACAGGTAAAATGACAATTTCATTTCCAATGTGAAATGAATTATTGCTTTTATCAACATTCGGAATAGAATTATAAGTGTGCAAATCTATTAAACCGCACTCATAATTGGTCGACAATTCGATAGGAGGAAAATAGTTGGCAACCAATTCCGATTTTTCTCCAGACAAAGTTAGCGTGATTGACATAACGAAGGATTAATGAAAACTAAGAAATTTTTCTCAATAAAAACTTTATTTATAGTTACATTCATACAAAAATTTAAGACACAAATGTCCACAAATTACCGACTTTTCACCACTCTGCCATCTGGTGTAGTTGTATGAAATGTTGTTGTTTTCCCCCAAATATTGAACCAGTTCTTTCGGAGGCCTCAATTGACCGTACGAATCGAAATATTCTATGTTTCGGCCTTTCTTGTAATAGGCTACCCAATGTGTACCAGGTCCATCGGAATTGTCTAAATTTACAATTGCACATTCATTCCGACGAGGAGGTGTTTTTGGCAAGTTATCTCTCATATAAACACCTCTGAAGGAAGGTAACATGTTTGCATATTTACGCAAATCGAGTTCACTAAGAGCTCTATTGGGCAGCCGAGCAATTAGTTTTTTGGACTGAGATATAAACCCAACCCTTTTCGATATGGTTTCAAAAAGAGTCCTTTTCCCATCGAAATGGATTCCATCGTTCTATTATGCCGTTGACTTTCTTCCAATTGTTTCCGTCCGTGCTTTGCGTCATTGACGGCTTTCGCAATGGCAGCAGCTCCACCCGATAATGTTCCCAAGGCCGATAATCCCGCAAATAATGGCAATAAAGGCAACACTCCTCCTACCTTTGGAACAGGTATAACTCGAGGCAAAATTACACTCTTTCCATTCATAGCCTTTTTGGCTACATTTAGCGCCAATTCTGCAGCATTTTCCAAACTTTCTGGTTTCTTAATTTTCAACACATTACGCACTTTGCAAATGGATTTTCTCAACAGATTTCTGCCCTCGCTTGCTACATTTCGTTTTTTGCCTTTACCTTTTCTTTGCTTCTTCGTCTTCTTATTTTTTGTAATTCTTTCTCGTTTTAATCCCATCCCCATTTTTACTTTAGCCTTCATCGCGTTAGTTACAAACCAGGAATTTATGCGTTCACCCAAGTTTGAATCTTTTGCCTTGACACGTTGCCAAGCTTTTTCCGCCAATTCTCGATCAGCTCGATGTCTTTCTCCAAGATCTCTAGTCTGCGAATAGGTAATGTCGTGCTCTTTGCAAGCTCGATCTAAACCGTTGACACCTTGATCGCCTCGAGCTAATCTTTTATTCAACTTGGTACCGGGTCCACAATAATTGTAACCAGGTAAATGTAATTCAAAGGGCAATTTGTTTATTGCGCTATTAAGTAGTCCGCTACCTTTGCGAGTTCGACGTTTACTAATTGATTTTCCTTTATGATCAATCATTTTATATACGTCAGATCGGATGCGTGTATGTGTATACTCGGAAAAGATCTATGACTAAATGAAAATTTGTTTTAAAAACAAGGCACTTATATGTTTTAAATTTAGTTGTCAAAATGCGTTTGATTAAGCAAGACGAGACGCTACCTGTGGAAAACAGAGATTTTTCCAATTCAAATTTGCAAACTCCCAAGAAACACAGTAAGCTATTACCCAATCATCTTCGAGCTATTTTCATAGGTCCAAGCCATTCGGGAAAAACCAATTTGATGATAAGTTTATTGGAGCATCCTAATGGCTTAAAATTTGAAAATGTGTACGTCTACTCGAAATCTCTCTATCAACCGAAATATATCTATTTGAAAAGGCTATTGTCTTCAATTAAAGGCATAGAATATTATGAATTCAACGATAGTGATCAAGTGGTGTCGACGGATGAAGCGAAAAGAAATTCGATATTTATATTTGACGATGTATCCACACAAAAGCAAAACAATATGAGAGAGTATTTTTGCATGGGCAGACACAAGGCCATAGATAGTTTCTATTTGGGGCAAACTTATGCCCGAATTCCTAAACAACTTATTCGGGATAATGCAAATTTTCTTGCAATTTTCAAACAAGACAATATGAACCTGAAACATATATACGATGATCACGTTACGACAGACATGTCTTTCGATCAATTTCAAGAGATTTGTAAAGAGTGCTGGAAAAAAGACTATGGCTTTTTGGTAATAAGCAAAGAAGACCCAATGGAGAATGGCAGATATAGAAAAGGATTTGACATTTTCATACTTGTATAAAAACAAGGTGCAAGGTGTATTTTACATTATTCAGCATTGACTTTCCCAACGATAACAGGTATTGTTGTTATTGTTGTCGAAGAAAACGTTTAAATTTTTACAAGTGCCAGTATAGGACCCGTGCTCGTACCCGTGCCCGTACCCGTACCCGTACCCGTACCCGTACCCGTGCTCATATTATCAGGAAAAAAATGGTCAAGTTAAACGAACAATTAGTAAAGGATCTAATTCAGACGAGAAATGTTATTAAAAGAAAATATGAAGTTTTAAAACAATCAAAATCGAATGCAGAGACCGAATTGGAGCATTTATTTCAACCCATCACGAAACCCTTAAAGAACCTGACTCAAACACATGAAGCTCTAATACAAGTTAAAAAAGAGGAAAATGATGATGATGTCAACGACGAAGATGATAAAAAGGAATTGTCTTTGATTAAAGATGAATTTGTTACGCCTAAAAAATGGGGTCAGCAAGATTTGGATAGCACGACAGATACGTTAAATAATTCGCAAAATTTCGGTACGTCATCGGCAGGACAACAGGAATACACTGATGATGATGATGACGATAATTATTATTATGATAATTACGAATATGATAAACTCAAACAACAAAAACTAAATTTTCGTACAACAAACGATTTAGCATTATATGAACTTTCAAATTCACTTAATGTTAAACCCAGTGAACTGGAAAATCGTTATGGTCCTTTTTATGATCCAAACGAAGGATGGAAAATGGGTAGTGAACAAATAAGACTAATTGAATCAAATCTTATCGTAAAAAGGCAGAGTTACGCCGTTACACCTGGATTTATTCAGTTGTTGTATCTAAAAAGACCTAAAAAATCAGCATGCACCAACACTGACATTCGCAATTACATAGATTTGGTTCAACAAACTAACGTTCTTAGACGAAACTATGATAAAAATCAATCAATCGCAGGCACCAGAAGTGTAAAGTATAAGTTTATTAAAAGTCTTTTAGAGAGTTCAATCACCGGAGCAGGTATTATGAAATACAATGAAAATAAAGTCGATCACGTCTATTGGAATGATCCCAACGAATTAGTGGATCGACTTAAGCTTTTAGTAGCCTCCACGCAAGCTGGTCATACAAATCACAACAATGAAATTGTTTCAATCATTGAGGAATTGCGAGAAGCGGCAATCATCCTATAAATACCTGTGCATCACTCGTATTTCATTCATTATCAACATGAGTGTAGATAAATTTGGACGATTTTCCTTAGTGTGTGAAAAAGGTAAATCTAAAACCTTCAAACCTCCCCACCTAGGATACATCTTTACGCCGGAGGGAAATTTAAATTTAGAAGGTAAACGTATCTGTAATCTATTATCACCTGTGAATTTGACCGATGCTGCAACAAAGGAGTACATCGACGATAAACTTAAAGAGTTGAGTGGCTTAAAAAACGAATTTAGACAAAAAATCAACAAGCTAAATACCACGCTAATTTCTCTTCAAAACCAACAAAGAAAGAATTTAACCAAACTTAACGAACTCGAAGAATCGTTAAAGGATTGTGCAAAGAAATTTGTCGATATTCAATTGGAGCTTTTGAGGAGGGAGCAAAACGAGAAAATTTCGGTAGTAAGTGTTCCGACTTAAATATAATGAGTAAACGAGAATTAGTCGAAGAATTACATAAAACGGCTCGTCGTAATTTTAAAAGAAGATGTGTTGTCGTCAAGGGGCTATATGAAACATTTCAAGCGGATCTCGTGGAAATGGGAACATATTCAGCTGATAATAAAGGTTATCGTTATCTACTCACTGTAATTGACATATTTTCTAAATATGCTTGGGTCGAAGTCGTTAAAACGAAATCTGCTCACGAGGTGACGCAAGCGATGGAACATATTTTAAAAGATCATGCCCCTACTAATCTACAAACTGATAATGGCAAGGAATTTTACAATGCAGAATTTCAAAAACTGATGAAGAAATATAAAATTAATCATTATTCTACATATAGCGGCCTTAAGGCGTCTATTGTGGAAAGATTCAATAGAACGTTGAAAACTTGGATGTGGAAGGAGTTTAGTTTAAATGGTTCTTATAGATGGATCGATAATGTGCAAGATTTGGTAAAAAAATACAACAATTCCGTGCATAGAACAATAAAAATGAAGCCTTGCGATGTAAATTTTTCCAACGAACAGAGCATTTTAAAAAATGTTTACAATCAAATAAAATCCCGACCAAAACCCAAATTTCATGTAGGAGATCACGTTAGAATAAGTAAATACAAGCACATTTTTGAAAAGGGATACACTCCAAATTGGACAGCAGAAGTTTTTACCATTGGAAAAGTTAAAAATACCAATCCCGTAACCTATTTATTAAAAGATTACGAAAATAAGTCAATTATGGGAGGATTTTACGAATATGAACTTCAATTAACGAAATATCCCGATCTTTATCTCATTGAAAAAGTATTGAAACGAAAGGGCAATAAAATCTTTGTAAAATGGCTCGGTTTTCCCAACAAACACAATTCTTGGATTGATAACGATCAGCTCAAGGTATAAAAATGGAAAAACCTCATCTTGTTACTTAGTTTGTGAACAATTTTCAAACAGCAAACATCAATATGATGAAAAATATTTTCTTTTTGGTGCAACTTGTCATTTTTCTATGTTGGAAATGCGGCTGCGCAACACCCATTTCTGCGGATACTCCTTCTTCTCAACCTGTCGTACCTTTGAAATTAGATTCCGATAATGGAGGACACTTGGAATTTTCTTTGCAATTACCTACTAATGAAACGGTTCAAGTAGATTTACTATTCAAGTTGCTTAAATATAGCAAACCCTTACCTTTGTACAAGGAAAATTTAATGATAAATGACACAACTACCACTGCAGAAAAGGAAAAAGTTTCAACACCACCAACGACAACGACAGCAGCAACAACAACAAAAGAACCGGAAATTGAACTTGTTACACTTGAAGAGGCAATTGAAACGTTTCGACAAAATTTAATAAATAAGGAATTGGAAATTGCTGGTATTATCGAAAGCGATCACGAGTTTTATAGGCATTTTAAAATAGAATATGCCGATGGAATTGTTTTACCGATTCGATGTACTTATGAATCGAATTTTGAGCAAAAGTCTTTGAAAATTTCCTGCTACGAGTACAGAGACATTGGCAGCAATAAGATTTTAAGCAATGGTGAAATTGAATATCTAATCGAACCCGAGGCAGTATTTCAAGCTCCTGAATACATAAACGCCAAACAGGTTAAACAATACTACTCCATGACAATTTCCTAATTAAATTATCTATAAATAGAGGATACGTGTTGAAAGAAAATCATATTTACTTGCAAAGGTGAGAAGAAAGCATCATGGAGATTGATCATTTTTTAACATCTTTTGCGGATCTTTTATTACCCGAACACAAAGAAGAATTTGTACGTCACAAGCTAATTTTAGAACGTTATCATAATCAAAAGCGGATACAATCATGGTTTGGTCTACATTACTCTAGCTGTCCTTGGTCTTTGAATTACACGCGCGAAGGACCTGATACGTGTAATTGTAATACAGTGGAATTGGCCAGAAATCGTGTTGCTAAGCTGATGGCTCTTTATCTGCGCATCACTGCTGCGTCATAATCATCATCAATTTAACAGTATATAAGAAGACGCTACCTCTATTCCATCAGTATTAAGTATCTCGTTGGTGCTAAACTATAAAAATAAAATAAAAATCATGTGGACGATGTTCAACACTACAAATTGGCCCAAAATTGAAGATTTACATAGTGGTATAGCCAGACTCCACTATGAATTTTATGCCTTATATTTAAATACAAGGCAAACCCAACATCAAGTTCCGGAACAGTTTGCTGAAGAAGAGTTGGATGAACGTATGGCACGATATGAACGAGGAATGGACACCACCTACGATTTCTTGGAGGGTAAAATTTCCATTGAGGAATTTTGCCAACAAATGTGCGGAGCAGAACTTTATCACTACCTATCTTGGATCTCAAAGTACCTTTCCCCGGAACTAATTACCAAGTACGATATAGAAATGGAGAAGGAGGAGGAGGAGGAGCAAGAGGATAACTACAACCATGATGAGTCAGAGGACGAAAAAAAAGTCTTTCAAGTGTAAAAAGTATTTTATAAACAATAAATTTTTTAATCGTATTTATTATTGTTTTTATTTCATCGTGACGTAATCAGATATAGAAAAAGGCTACCTTGTGAAAAAAATTTTTAGTCTTCACCTAGAGCCACACAAGTGAACATGTCCAAAAAAATTATAATAATCGATTTACAAGGATTTAAAGATCAACGAAATGGATTTATTGTAAAGGAATTTGCAATATCATTTAGCGATAAAGAATATCAGCATTTTTTAATTAAACCACCTTGCAATTTCTCAAGCCTAACCTTAAAAGAACAAAAGCAAGTCAACTGGTTAAAACTAAATTTCCACGGATTAAGATGGGACGATGGTTCTACAACGTTGGAAAGCTTAAAAGAATTTCTTCGAGCCAACCTTAAAGACTCTACAACGGTATATGTAAAAGGACGAGAGAAAATTCAATGGGTTCAGAACATTTTAGACAACACAATCGAGATGCAAGATTTGGAAGACTATGGATGCGAGTCCTTTATTAGACTTAGAGACTCGTATCCAAATTATTCTGGTATCAAATGTTTTTCTCACACAAAAAATTATAGTTCGTGTGCACTTAAACATGTTTTATTATTAAGAAGATATGTTCATGAATTTTTTTAAAACAATAAATAAAAATACTTTAATTTTAAAAATGTTTTATTTTTATTATTCCCAATTTACATTTTTGAGTTAACCTAAATTTTTTAAAACTTGTGACAAACATAAAAGACTTAAACTATTTGGCTGCAAAGAAATCTCTTTTTGCCGACTTATATTTCTTTAATCTATTACATTTAGACTTAGTATCCTTCAATAATGTTTGTTGATTAAATTTGATGAAAAAAGTTTTATTATGCTGATTAACGTAAAAGGCAGTTTTACATATATCTACATCGAAATTCATTAAAGTCTTAGTAACTAATTGTTCTACAGTAAAACATTTGTTACCTGTTTTAATTAAGACAAAATTATAAATTACATCATTAGATGAATGAAAATAAACAGAAAAATTATTAGCATAAAAAGAATTTCCCCGCAAACTTGATCTCTCGAATGGAATCAGGTTCAGCCAGTCTTGGTTGTTGTTAGAGTCGCCTTCCAGAAAAATATCGATGTCGGTAAAATTGCTGGTTCTTCCACTCATGTAACTGGGAAAACCTCCTGACACGAAGCATCTCGTTTTGTTTCCAATTTTTCATAAAAGTAAAATCACCTCTTTTAATAAAACTAAATACTTTGCTTCCAAATTCGTTATTAGACCTGCAGATAGATTATCGCTAACAAATATAATATGGTTAAGTTGTTCTAAAATATACATTTTTATGCTTGGCTACAATGACTAAATATTCTAAATTAACATAGTTATATACTAAACTTATCTTAAAACTGGTTTGAAAAGGTCAAGATTCACACACATATTAGATAAAATATTTTTATCGGTTTATGAAATTTTAAATTATATTCAAGTTTGAACAAGAAAAAAACTTTTAAATCACTGCGAAATTTTGTAATGCCCCCACGCATATGTGTGAACCCCATCCTCTCTCAGAAATCTTTTATCGTCTAAATGACTAAGTGACACTTTGGTTAGGTATTGCGTATAAATATTGTGTAATTTAGTTCTGAAAACTGTCATATCACTATAAAACAGTTTCTTTTCGTATAAACAGTCTCTGAAATCTCTTGAACCTAATTGTTGCACTGCTGTCCTTTTCACTCCTTTGGCTTTTTTTATCACTTTTGAACCTACGTCTACAAGATACATTTTTGCTCTCAATCCGATAAATTCTCTTACAATTTCACCCTTGATTTCGTCTTTAAATAAACCAACTACTTTTTTGTTAATCAGGGGGAAATTGTAAGGATTATCAGGAGCATATTCAGATGTATCAAATTTAGTATCAATGTCATTTCTTATGTCATTATAAAAGTCTTTCGTGTATATCGTGTATATAAATGAATCGGTATCCATATAATTGAGTCGAATGTTTTCTCCATACTTGGGCTGCATATAATTGTAGTGAAAATCATACATTAATAATTTTGAGGGTTCCAAGACGCAAAAACCCAAGTATATAGGCTTATCGTAATGAGCATGCAAACGACTCAATTGTATAGCAACCATATTGGTTGTAAAATGCGCTAAACTATGAAAATTCGGCTTTGCAATTAAAGCTCTTGCTCCCAAGCTTCGGGTTTTTCCATTTTCCCACTCGGTAACAATTTTTATGTCTTTTATTTTGTCGATATTTTCCATAGTTTTCCCGAATACGGCATTATTCATCAATTTAAAAAAGTTTTTCTCAAAGTCATTGGTTGCCAATGTTCGATAATGCGTATTCAAATCAATAAAACTTTTCAACCAATATGATTGCTGAAATTGTAATATTCTGTGAATTTTTTTAATCTCTAGACCTTCTTTTATACACTGCTGCAGATTTCTATAATGAATGATATATTTTTTCTTGTTTGCTAAATTAGGAATTAATTTGGGATATTTTCCACCCGGTGGTACTTTATTTTCGGGACAAAATGGCAAGTCGTTGTGTTTGTCATGTAAATGTTGTGGATATTCCAAGTCTACCTCAAATACATAGCCCGTCTCCGAGTCCTCAGATATATCCATAATATTTATATCATTGACATCTTTCACCCATTTAAATCCCGAATGTGGTAAACGTTGCATCATTGCCCAACCGTACAGATTATTGGCATCAAGATAACTTATGAACGAACTGTCTAGGTTTTCATTGTAATTTTCCATGAAGTAATTGTTGGCTACACTATGTCGGTGACTACATTGGGCAATGCCGCCTCTAATACCACGTTTCAAAAAATTATGCATCTCATAATCGGTAAGCAACTCCAAATTAATCCCCGTACATTTTAGCATCGCCTCCCAGGCTAAACCAGGAGCTGTGTAAAAATGACAAGGATCCAGATCATATATGTTTTTACAAATTTTACGAAAGTTCTCGAAAATATCCGTTAGCAATAAGACGTCTGTAATTAGGTAAAGTTCCAAGTATTCGCCTAAATTTGTTAATTGAAATTTTTCCCACACATTATTTGCATGTTTGAAATCATCATTAGAGCACGCTGTTTTTGTTAAAGTATTATGAAATTTATCTTGGGAAGGTAAAGAAGTCTCTTTTAAACGTTCCCAAGAATCAAGGTATTCATATGGAAAAACTCCTTTTCGCGGCAAGTCTTTTTTTCTCAGTCTGATGACGTCACTCACCTTTGACCTCCACCTGGGCTAGTTCCCCGCCACATTTCTTGGATGGTCTGATGCCCCAGGTGGAGAATGGGTTGTGGTCTAGTAGCGCTCCTATACCTTTAACATTGGGCTAGAATGTCATTCACCTAGAAATGCCACATTTTCAGACTGGATCCGGAATAAAATTTGGTGGTGGTGGTGGGCCAAAACCGGCATATATATACTACTGTTGCTGCTCCTGTTAAGTCTTTTCTTTGAACTTTTTGCATGATATACATGTTATTTTGATTATTTATGTTTACTACGGAGAGATAGATCTCCCATTGCACTACCAAGTTCAGGAAACAATTTAATTGAAAACATTAATATAAGCTCAAAAACAATGGCACCTCTTAGCCAACTAGAAATTAATGTAGTAAAAGACATGTTCCCGGAATTCCGGAGGGTCTAAAAATTTAGCTTATTTTATTAAACAAACAGATACATTTATAGATTTGCTAAAAACCACCGAAAACCCTATCTTTAACCGACTAGAACGAGTTAAATCAAAATTAATCGGTCAAGCGAGAGACGCATTAATATGCACAAATACAACGACTTCGTCGTAATTAATAGATGAATTGATCCAACGGTTTGGAGACCCACGGTCAGAAGGCCTCTTATTTAATGACCTGGCCACTTGTTTTCAAACCCATAATGAAAACTATGAACAGTATTTCGAAAAAATTAAACACAAATTGCAACATGTTAACTTTAGAAATCCTAATAATAATATTAGAATTCATAAAGAAGAAATGTACATGAGACAAGCCTTAAGCACTTCTAAATTTGGATTTTTAGAACCATATTGTAATTATCTGCTTTCCTTACAATTAATACTCCAGAACAAGCATTGTATGAATGTCGAAAATACGACAATGAAAAATTCCAAATCACCTTTACGAACTTCATGAGAAGCACCACCTTCGAAAAAACCTATTAACCAAAACAATTCTAATCAAAATGGTAAACTTATTCATGGCCCGCCTCGAGCAAACTTCTATCCGCTTCCATACTATAATACAACCCCACAAAATTATAGTGCTTCGAAGCAGCAACAAAATCAATTTCCTAAAGGTCTAATAAATATCCAACAGAGACAAATGCTTCCTAAAAAATTCCGTACGAATTCTCAAGTTTAGCCATAACCGACTCCTATGTCAATTTTTACTAGAAACACGTTCAATCCTCAATATAGAATGCCCCCGCAACAAAAACCAACGTTTATTTCTGAGGAATTGTTCAATGTGGAAGATACGCATCCCGAACCTCAGCAAATAGACAATACACCCGAGAAATTCGATTAAGAAACCTGAATTGCCCTTTATATCGATTCCCAGTTACAATTTAAAAATTCTAATTGAATTGAATTTAAAAAAACTATACAGGGTCCGCCATTAATGCGTGGACGGAGAAAAGACGAATATCCTCTTCACAGAATCGACGAAATTCTTGATAATCTTGGCATTGTATGTATGTATTTCTCTCTTCTCGACTTGGCCCAAGGATTTCACTGAATCGAAATGTCTCCCGAGAGCATAGAAAAAACATCCTTTTCCGTCAACAATGGCCACTATGAATATGTCAGAATATCTTTTGGATTAAAAAACACCCCCTCTACTTTTCAACGCGTAATGGATAACATACTAATGTGAATACCTGCACAAATTTTGCTTCGTTTATATGGATGACGTAATTTTTTCAAAATCACTGCACGAATACCTACAACACCTTTAACAAATATTTGAAAAATTCAGGCAATACAATTTCAAAGTTCAAATTGATGTCAGAATTCTTATGCAAAGAAGTGGCCTTCTTAGGACACATGATCACACCTCAAGGAATAAAACCCAATCCTGCCAAAATCGAAGCCGTCCAAAAATATCCGATACCATCCACAATGAAACAAATCAAAGCATTCTTAGGACTAGTAGGATACTACAGAAGATTTATAAAAATTTTGCCAAAGTCGTGTACCCCTTTACGAAATGTCTGAAAAGGTTTAAAAATTTATACAAAAAATCGCGAATATCTAATATCTAGAAGCCTTTATAAAGTGCAAAGAACTTTTAAGCAATGCTCCCATGCTGACATATCCAGACTTCGAAAAAACATTTTACTTAACGACCGATGCTAGTAATACAGCTATAGGCGAAGTACTTTCCCAGAATAATCATCCCATCTCATTTTATTCACGAATCTTAAATTCTGCAGAAAAGAACTATTCCATGATAGAGAAAGGACTTTTGGCAATAACTGAATGCACAAAACACTTTCCACCATACCTCTACGGTAGAAAATTCTTTATCGAAACTGACCATAAACCTTTAGTTTGGCTTTTTTTCACTAAGATCCGAATTCCCGATTGGTAAAATGGAGATTACGCTTAAAGGAGTTCGATTACGAAGTACAATATAAAAAAGGAAAAGAGAACCTTGTAGCAGATGCGCTTTCCCGAATTGAAATAAATACCAAAGAAGTTGATGCCGAAGAAGACGAACTCGATTTACTATCAATAATACCCCAGTTCGATGGTGATGACCCGTTAAATCCCGAATTAGCTGACCAATTTTTAACAGAGTAAAACCTAGATACTCTTGATGATGAAACTGATGATAACACCCAGCACACCGCAACAGAAAATCCTACATTTGGTCCACTCAAATCTGAGAAACCAATTTACGTACAGATTGGAAGTAACAGTAGGCGATAAATATAATATAAAGTATACAAGACCTTTTAAGACACCATTATAAAGTAACTCTCAGAACCGGACAGGAAAAAGAAAATATTCAAGAAATACTAAAAGAAATAATAGACCCGAAGAATGAATACGGCATATATTTTCACGAAGACAGACTGCAGCTAACCTTTCTCAGAATACGTCAAAAATTATGCGACAATACCATTAAAATAATTAAATGCAACAAAATATGCAAAGATATAGAAAAGTCTGATGTACAGAGTGAAATAATAAAAAAATACTACGAAAACAATCATAACGGAATAATCGAAACCTATAATCGCCTAAAAAGAAAATATTGTTGGCCAGACATGCAAAAGAGAATTAACAAAATAAATACGAACGTAACCCATACAAAGTGCCATTCTCTGTACTCCTATTAGCGAAACACCCCCTCGACATAATTCATATTGACACTTTCAGTTGCGATGGATCGAAATTTTTAACTATAGATTTGTTTGCCAAATATACCCAAGCTTATTTTATCTTCGATCTATCAGGAATATCCATCTTAAATAAATTAAGACATTTCTTTGCTCACCATAGTCATCCCGAAAAGATAGTATGTGATGAAGAAAAAGAATTCAAAAACAATGTATTCCAAGAATATTGCAATCTTTTCAAAATGAACCTTCACTTTACCATGAATGACAATCCTAGTTCTAATTCTCCAATTGAACGTTTGCACTCGACTTTATTAAAAAAAAATTCGCACTGCAAAAGCAGAAAACCCAAAAGAATCTACGCAGAATCTCATGATTACCGCTGTTCTTATTTATAACCAATCTATTCATTGGGTACGAATTATACACCCTTCATTTTATCTTACGGACCCTACGACAATTTAAATGCCCACGAGATAGATTTGGATAAAACGATCTACGAATCATGTAATGAAAAAGGCAAAAAGGAAATTCTGGCCTTTTATGAACAATTGTACCAGAAAGAATTTCACAGAGGTGAAAGAGTTTTAGAAAAACGGAATCAAAATACCGAAATGTCTATAGAAATAAATGATCCCGTCGTATATTTCAAGAAACCTAAAATTAGACAATCTCATCCATGTTATGACCAAGTAAACATAACTTCAATTCATTAAAGCAAAATTAAAGGCATTAAAAAATATACCGAGTTACCGACCAATATACACACCAGAAATATAAAAACACTTAGGAAGGCCTTTTTCATTACAGAAAGACCCTGTCTGCCAGCCGGGCCCTTGGAATAGAAAAAATTGAGACGAACGGATTTTTTCTAGAAGATATGGGAACTGCGAAGCTTTTATCGCACTACCGCAAATTTATTTCTATTTTAATGTATCTAGTTTAGAAATTAGTTACAAAAATTTACTTGCAAACATGTATGTGCTACATTTGAAATATGATAATAATAGCTCACACTCGTTGACCGACATTCTAAGAGAAAATTGTATTTAAATTGAAAAAGAACTCTCAAAATTCAATCACAGACCTAAACGCGCTCTAATAGTAGCGCTAGGCTCAGCAATTCGTTATGTTACTGGTAAACTAGATCAAAACGATCTCCACGAAATAAACAATAATTTATATCAGATGAAAGTTTTTAATATACTTAAAAACATGTATGTACTTAAAATAATATACTTAAAAAGTTATTAAATATATTTATTTAATTTATTTAATATACTACGAATAAAAAGCATTTACTCCTTGGTGTCCGGTATACAATACCGTATGTAAATGCATTCTAGTCGCTTTCTCAGCGCTCAGTGCTTACTAAACAACGTGAAGAAATGGATAAATGATTGGAACAAAGAATCTTTCATGTAGTATTTAATCTGAGAACTGTATGGTGGTCTTGATAAAACACCTAACACTATCTCACCCAAAATGCTAAAAGAGAAGCTCAAAATTCACTGTGATGATAGCCAAACAATAAAATGGGGAAGGAAACCGTCCCCTGAAGGATAGGTCTACAACAAAATAGGTACTTGGCACACATGTAGAAATGACCGACTTTTAGTAGAATTAAGAGATGATATACCCATTTTAATAACTGTCATAAACAAAGACAAATTTGACAGCAACTTTTCAAGTTCCTTAATCCCAGAAATAATAAGGACATGGGATGAGTCAAAAAAGAACAACTTAGTCCTTACATTCTGACCGGCAATAAGGAAAAAATTGTCATAAACACCATATTAGAATACAAAAAAAAAGAGAAGAGTTTACAATCCATAAGGCAAGGACCTGAAACAAAAAGAATGGGTTGAAATAAAAAGAGAACGGTATCATAATTACTTTGATGAAATTGTAAGAAGATTAGACCAAGATTCCCCTTTTCTTGGAAAATCCTTTGTTTACCCATATCTCAGAAGGATCAATTTGTGACCACCCCATGGAACAAGACTCACAATATCTCCGATTAAACATAAGAGATACGGTTCTGGGAGACTGTAAGATGATTCGTTGCTAAGATATAACCGGCGCCCTTTCTTAGTTGGCCACCCGGTATAATGAAACAGTAAAGTTCAAAACTGATTAAGGCGCACTTTTGCAGTCTGGATAGACTTCTAGGACACAGGATAGTTATTATAGCCTGACAGCCCACTATCTGGCTGGAAACGAGAACGGGATGGTTTTGTGTAGCGATTTATTGGGGTGCGCCTCATTAACAGAGCGTCATACAGCTGATAACATTTCGAAAAAAAAATGAAACAACTGATTAAAAATTGGCACATTTTCAGTAAGGTAACTGTCATTGTAACTAATAACGCTGCAAATATCAAGAGCGCACTAAGTCTAGGTGAATGACGTCATTGGAGGTATTTTGTCCAATCCATTAATCTCATTACACAAGCGGATCTCAAAGAAATACAAATAAAGGTAGGCAAAATAAAAATTATATTTCGTTTTTTTTTTTAAAAAAGAGTTCCCATGCATGTACTCAATTGCAAGAAATGCAAAACAGAATGGAGCTACCACTTAAACTAAAAAATGATGTTTCAACTAGATGGAATCCCACCTATGAAATGATTCCGCGAGTTATTTCGCTTAAAAGTACGTTGGTAGTAGAGGGATTACGGGGAAGTCTAATAATCTCACTAACGACGAGTGGAAAGTTGAGGAGCAAGCTGTTAAAGTACTTTACATTTTTTAAAGTTACTACTGCTACACTCATGGACAAAATTATCGAATATTTTTTGTTATCACTATTACTCGAATACGATTTTAGATTAACGCTGTAAAATTATATATGTATTGATATTATTCATCTAGTAGGTGAATACACTCAATTGTTTTAAAATGTTTTGACATTTAGTTCATTTTAATGGAGTTATTTTCTATCACGCGTATTGTCACTTAAAAATTCCTCACATAATTCAAAAAACATAGTGAATTAAGTTATTTGTAGTGAAGCTTAGTAAGTGTTACTGATTTTAATTTGTTGTTTCCTCTATTTAAAAATAAAATATGCCACCAGTTAGACACTGCAGTGAAGCTGAGGCGGCGCAAATTGTAACTCTACATCAAGAAGGGTATAGACAAAAAGATATTGCACGTCTCAGGAGAGGTCAATCTACAGTATCGAATATTTTAAAAAGGTATCAAGAGGCTGGAGATTTTGTGCGAAAACCTGGTCAAAGGCGCAAAAGGTGTACAACAGCAATTGATGACCGGTTTTTGATCTTACTTCTGCCCGAAATCGCACATTGACATCCACACACCTCAAAAATGAGTTATTAAATGTTAGACAAGTTAATGTTAGATTGAAAACTGTTAGACGAAGATTGAAACAAGTAGGTTTAAAGCCAAGACGGCCTGCCAAAGTTCCACGACTTCTCCAAAATCACAAAACTCAGCGATTAGAATTTGCCAGAACGCATATTCAGTGGGATATCGAGAATTGGAAAAATGTTCTGTTCACTGATGAGACTAGAATACAATTATGGAAGCCAAATGAACGAAATCACGTCTATAGAAGAGTTGAAGAACGATATAACAGCTGCAATCTCATACAGACTGTTAGTTTTGGAGGTGGCGGCATAATGCTTTGGGGAGGCATAAGTTGGGAGGGACGCACCGAACTCGTGGAAGTCATTGGACAAATGACCAGTGACTGGTATATCGAAAACATTCTCCAAGACCACGTTTTGCCATATATGGGTAACATTGGATACGACAGGTTCGTATTTATGCACGATAACGCTCGACCACACCCATCTGACATAGTGACTAATTACCTTGATACAGTTCAGATTCAAAAATTAGATTGGCCGCCGTATAGCCCAGACTTAAATCCTATTGAACACTTGTGAGATCAACTAAAACGCCGCATACGACAAAGAAATCCTGTTCCAAATACTCTAGAAGAACTTCAACTTGCATCACAATATGAATGGAACGCAATTCCTCAAGATTTTATTCAAACACTAATTAGTAGCATGTTGAGAAGGATGCAAGCAGTAATTAGAGCTCGAGGTGGGAATACTCGTTATTAACTATGCTCTATTATTCAAATCAGAAGAGAATATTTGCTTATTTGAGTAACATTTAAGATAAAAATAATTAGGTATCCTTAATTTTCATATTACTTAGCATAATTTTTTTTTACTACTTTCTATTGATAAGGACTTAATATTCTCTACTTAAAATGTGTAAAATAAACTATTATTTCTTCTATAACGCGTTTCTTTCGGTAACATTTACTAATAACTTTAACAAATGCGAAAATTTAAACATTCGATAATTTTGTCCATGAGTGTGTTAGCGCTGAATCGAAAGTAACTATATCATTAATTTTAATTTACTTCAAACAGCTCAAAATCCATATATGGTAGTAACGCGACTATTGGAATAGATAGATATTAGATTTTTTGATGATACAAATTATATTGAAGACAATGATTTGGTTGCCAAAAGTAAAGTTTTGGATCCAAGGTTTCAAAAATTTGGGTTCATCGATGAAACCAAATATAAAAAAAAACCATAAAAAAGGTGTATATAAAAGTTTCGCACATTAAACTGGCAGAAAATACATTAAAAACAGAACCAAATCAAAAGACGTCTTTAGCTGTTCAACCAAGCAAACTAAATCTGCTTTGGAAGAACTTTGATTTAGAAGTTCAGGATTATCTAAAGCCGAATAAGGCTGATGCCATATCAGCAATTGTTGAAGTAGACAAATATTTGGAAGAACCATTATTGCCGAAAACAGATGCACCCGGATTGAATACTGGTCCTTTATATGGTGGTTCCAAAGAAAAGATAATTATCCTAGCTACACCAAACTGTTAAAGTAACATTGTGTATTATAGCAACGTCTGTGCCATGCCAGAAGTTATTTATTTTCACATGCTGGACAAATACTACATGAAAAACGATGCAATCTTAAAACAAGTAAAGTGTCTAAAATAGTATTTCTAAACTACAGTTTAAAAAATACGTTTTAATATAACTATAACTAGCATTTAGTTTCAGTACTAATACTTTCCTTGGCATTTTTTGAATTACATATTTATTGTTACTTTTTGTTGTCTGCTTTTTACTGTTTATATCTGTAAAGAATTTCATGATAGTAGTCTATGATAGTAGTATATGATAGTAGTCCCAATGATAGTAGTCTTAACAGTTTCCTTGCCGGCGACTCCGATCGGAGCCGCTCGGATATTGCTCGAGGTGCTGGCGACTCCGATCGGAGTCGTTTGCTTGGGCTATGTATTCTGTTCAGCATGGGGGGTGAAAGTAATAGGAGTGGGGGCGAAACAAGTTGAAATATATTGCCATCCACTTACGTCAAATGCCTGCCGGCAGTTTTCTCCTGAGGTGTTGCCTTCACGTAATAGACAAAGTGAAAGAGGTTTCTACAAATTGATGATGTCCAAGTAAGAGACATAGAATATGTAAACTTCATCATAAATGAACATTGGAAATCTCGTCCGTCGTCTGTCATTTTTCAATGATATGTGAAAAGTTGTTGTTGTAAACAATAATTTGGCGGTAAGTAAAAGTAAAATTTAGATCTGCTTTTAGATAGAAGCCAATGGTATAGTGTACAGTGGTGATAAGAACAGCTGCTTTTCTGCTTAGATTTACTGGGTAAGTATATTTTTAATAGTTGGCTAATTTAATTTTTAATTCAAATATTAAAGTGCTTTTATATCTTAGAAGTAGCTTGATTTGAAAAAATACAGTCATTTATTTATACATTAATTGTTATTTGTAGTGAGTGGCAGGCACAATGTCAAATTTAATCACACTACCTTCGATTGGCAGGTTAAAGTATGCTTGCAAATATCTTTCCTGTCGTAATGCTTATTTTACAAATGTTGTTCAGTTAGAATATAAAAATAAGAAATTTCATAGATTTCCAAAAGACCCCGAAACATATAATAAATGGAGAGATATTTGCAAGGTTCAAGTTGACTGTAGCAGTTTTCGTATATGTGAGGAACATTTTGATAACAGTGATTATCTAAATGCTACACAAACTGTATTAAGACCTGGAGCCATTCCAAAATTAGGTACTACATTACCGTCAACCTGTGATACTCAAGATAATGTGATTAAATCTATTGGAAGAAACATTACTTGTAATGAGAATGATTCAGAAATAAGTAGTACTTATACTTTTTCTAAAAACACAGGATCGCAGTGTTCCAAAATGGCCTACACTGACCAGTTCTCATTTCTTTCGGACAATAAAGGTGGTATGTTATCTGAAATTGGTGTTTCAAAATCTAATTTAACTGCAACTGAATCAGCCATGTATAAAATTAATCGTAATGCTTCGGCCAAACTTTCAAAGCTACGACCTCTTTTAAAGAATACCAGAGTAGATCTGAACTCTGTCAGAAATTTGTATAATGATGGAAGATTTTTATTCATTGAAGAAAATTTAAATAGTGTTACAAAGGAATTTATTAACTCTCAGTTGAGAAATGTCACAAGACCATCATGTGGTAGAAGGTGGACAGCGCAGGATAAAGCTTTTGCTTTATCTGTCTACAAAAGAAGCCCTCTGTTATATAGATATCTGCAGACTCATTTTCAATTACCTTCAATTCGAACTTTAAAAAATATTTTGGCAAATATTCCCCTGGAAACCGGCGTAAATGAGTCAATTTTAAATCAACTAAAATCGCGTGTTCAAAAGATGGATGATTTAGATCGATATTGTACCCTCATCTTTGATGAAATTTCCCTAAGCAGTGGCTTTCAGTATGAAAGTCATAAGCAAAGGATT